>CAOKZL010001226.1:0-600000 GCA_948472985.1 Iguana delicatissima
GTCCCAGAATGGAAGGTTAAAGGGGAAATCGCAAATAATGAGTTTTTTTTGGAGTTGGAACACAGATGAAATAAGAGGAAGGAAGAATTGTGGATGTATGTATGGTAAGAGAATGTTGGGGGAGGGGGGAGGAGAGGGTCGAAAATGAGATTTTTAAATGGGGAAAACAAAGGATGTAAAAGGGTTTTATGGATGTTTATGAATGATCTGTATTATATTGTGAAAAAGGAATAAAGATTGAACAAAAAAAAAGTTTTATATTTTCCTCCTTGGAAGGATCTGGAAGCATCTCCAAGATGCCCACCTCTTTTCCTTTTGGTTGGTCAATTCTCACCTTGTGACCTGTGATGCTGACCCTTTCCTTTTGGTTGGTCAACTCTCATCCTGTGACCCTTGATGTAATCCCAACTCCTCATTAACCCTTGGTTTACCTGAAGAGGGAAGTATCTCCCTTTGATAAGCCTAGATAATGGGAAGCCCCATTATCACACGCCCCCCAAATCTCAGACGGTCTGGGAACAGCTGACGGCTGGAACCACAACGGCTGGGATTTCATCCTGGGACCTAAGAAAGGAAAAGTCAAAGAATAAATGCAAACACACACAACAGTACAGGTTAGCCATATTATCAATGCGGACATGTAAAACTTAGCCCTCTTAACCTCCCTCCAGTCCTCTGCGTGACAAGGAATCTGCAACCACATTAGAACTTCCAGCCACGTGCTGAATGTCGAAGTCAAAGTCCTGCAGGGACAGGCTCCATCGTAGTAACTTCTTGTTAGTTCCCCGGACTGTATGTAGCCATCAGAGGGCAGCATGATCAGTCTGGAGGGTGAAGCGACGTCCCCAGATGTATGGTCTCAGCTTCTCTAACGCATATACAATAGCATGGCATTCCTTCTCTGGTATGGACCAATTGGACTCCCTTGCAGAAAGCTTCTTGCTGAGGAACAAGATGGGATGCAAGGTGCCATCCGGACCCTCCTGTAGTAATACTGCTCCAATGCCTCTGTCAGAAGCATCTGTAGCCACTACGAATGGCTTGTCAAAGTCTGGTGCCCGGAGCACAGGATCTGCCATCAAGGCCTGTTTCAAGGCTGCAAAGGCTTCTTGACACTCTGCTGTCCATTTCACTACTTTAGGCTTCTTGGAACCTGTCAGGTCTGTTAGAGGTGCTGCCATTTGGCTATAGTTGGGCACGAATCTCCGGTAGTACCCAGCCAGGCCAAGGAAGGACTGCACCTGTTTCCTGGAACGAGGAATTGGCCAGCTATTAATAGCTTCCACTTTGACTTGCAGTGGAGTGATAGTCCCCTGTCCCACTTCATGGCCAAGGTAGGTCACTCTGTCCAGTGCAAACTGGCACTTCTTTGCTTTGACTGTCAGTCCAGCATCACTAATGCGTTGGAAGACAGTCTCCAAGTGTTTCAAGTGGTCTTCCCAGGAGTCTGAGAAGATTGTAATGTCATCTAAATAAGCAACAGCAAAGTCCCCGCACCCTCTTAGCAAACAGTCCACGAGCCTCTGGAAAGTTGCAGGTGCGTTCCGTAGCCCAAAGGGAAGGACATTGAACTCAAACAGGCCCATGTGAGTGATGAATGCTGTTCGATGCTTAGACTCTTCTGCTAGGGCGATTTGCCAATAGCCCTTAGTCAAATCGAGGCTGGATAGGTACTTAGCATGCCCCAATTTCTCCAACAGTTCATCTACTCTGGGCATTGGATAATGTTCAGAGCGTGTCACGGAGTTCAGTTTTCTATAATCCACACAAAAACGAATGTCTGTCCCCCCTTTTTGGGCACTAGGACAACTGGGGATGCCCATGGACTGCGTGATGGGCGAATGATCCCTATGTCCAACATCTCTTTCACCTCCCTCTCTATCGCCTCTTTCCCTTTTGGTGACACTCGTCGTGGCTGTTCTGCTGATGGCCTGCTGTCATCTGAGGCTACCACATGTTGAGGATCTGTGGTGCGACCTGGGATAGGTGAAAACAGGGTGGTGAACTTACCCGTCAAGTGAAAGAACTGCTTGCCGTTGTTTCGCATTGAGTCTTGGGGAGGGTTTCACATCTTCCAAGCTACCACCCTCCCGATCATAGAAAGCACCTTCAGGCCACTCTTCCTCCTCCTCATCTTCCTGGACTGAAAGTGTGAGAAGGTGACTGGGCCTCTCGTAGAAGGGTTTCAGTGAATTCACATGATACACTTTTGACTTAACCCTAGAGTCTGGAAACTGTATGAGATAGTTCACTGTCCCAATGCGTTCTTGCACTGTGGCAGGACCTTCCCAAGAAGTTTCCATCTTGTTAGACTGGAGAACCTTTAGAACCATCACTTGGTCTCCTTTCTCAAAGCAACGTTCTCTGGCATACTGATCATACCAGGTCTTCTGCTTCTCTTGTGCCTGTTGCAGATTCTCATGAGCATCTGCCCATGCTTCCCTGAGAGCATTCTGCAAGTTAGTCACAAAGTCAACCACATTAGTCTCTGAAGAAGGGACAGCTCCCTCCCACTGACTTTGAACCAGCTGTAATGGCCCTTTCACATCATGGCCATAGACCAGCTCAAAGGGTGAATAACCCAGGCTTGGGTGTGGAACAGATCTGTAAGCAAACAAGAACTGCTGTAGCGCCAAGTCCCAGTCATTGGAATGTTCATTCACAAACTTACGGATCATGGCCCCCAAAGTTGCATTAAAACGTTCCACCAGCCCATTAGTTTGATGATGGTAAGGCACTGATGTCAGATGGCGTACTCCATGTGCCTCTAATAGGCGCTGCATGACTTTGGAGTTGAAATTGGAAGCTGCATCCGTTAAAATCTCTGCAGGCCAACCTAATCTAGCAAAGATGTCTGTCAAAGCTTGGGCTACTGCCTTAGCTGAGATCCACCCAGTGGAATGGCTTCTGGCCAACGAGTGCAGAAGTCCACAAAGGTGAGCACATATCGCTTTTCCCTAGCAGTCTTCCTAGGGAAAGGTCCCATAATGTCCGCAGCCACTCTCTGAAATGGAACATCAATGATAGGAAGTGGTTGGAGAGGGACCTTGGCTTGATCCTGGGATTTCCCTACTCTCTGGCAAACTTCACAGGATCGGACATAATCAGTCACATCCTTGCCCATCCCCTCCCAGCAGAAGGACTTTCCCAATCTGTCCTTGGTTCGGTTCACCCCAGCATGTCCATTAGGATGATCATGAGCCAGACTCAAGAGTTTGGCTCTATACTTAGAAGGCACCAGCAACTGCCTCTGAGTGCGTACGCCCCCCTTGTTACCTCTCGGGCCAGACTCACGATATAATAGGCCCTCAACGATTACAAATCTGGGCCCCTTCATCTCTGGAGGAGACTTCACCTCTTCCTTTGCTCTGGTCCAAGCAGCTTGAAGGCTCTGGTCTGCTTCCTGGTTTTCCTGGAACTGCTGTCGCTGAACAGGAACCAGCTGTTCCACCTGGAGTGGCAGACTCGCCTCAGATTCTCGTTGCATTGCAGCTTCTCCAGGTTCTGCTCCCTTGGCTGGAGTGTTCTCTGGAGTTTCCACTGCTGTTGAATCCTTTGCTGGCTTTGGAGTCAGCGTTGTTGGATTCTCCTCCTCTGCACCAGCCTCTTGCATCTCAGGCAAATTGTCCAGCACCTGACTCTGCTCGGTGTCCACCGGAGACTCTTCCGCCCCCCTGGGCAGCACTGAGTCAGGAGTGACCACAGGGACCAACTTGAGACCATGCTGACTAGCCTCTTGGCATGGAGAAGCTCTTCTTGGACTTCTGCCAGCAGCTGCTTCAACATCCGAGGTATCAGCAAGGATGGTCCCGACCTCTGGGCCTACGATGCTGTGGTGGGAGTCTGCCCTAGGTTCCGCCACCTCTTCAGGCAGGACTCCTTCTGGTGTAGCAGGAGACAGTGACTGCAGTCTAAGTTCAGGCTGGTCCTCAAGTTGCACTGAAGACTGACCTCTGCTCAGGCTGCTTGCCGTCTTTGCACGCTGTCCGGACTCTTTCCGGGCCTGACTAGCATGGAAGACGAGATCATCACCCAACAGAGCAGGACATTCGTAGTCATCATAAACAGCAAAAGTCCAAACTCCTTCCCAGCCTTTGTACTGAACAGGAACGCGTGCTGTTGACAGTTGAGCCGGAGGAGCTCTAAAGGCTCTGATGGTGATCTTGATGTGGTCATCAACAAGACCAGGATCCAGATATGAACGATGAATAGCAGAAACTTGTGCTCCAGTGTCTCTGTAAGCAACAACTTTCCTGCCTCCTACCGACAGTGTGTGCCTTCTGTGAGTAGGGATCATGTCCGGATCAGGAGCAACTGAATGATCAGCAGGAGTGTCCCTGGAAGCTGAAGCAACAAGTAACTGGGCCAACTTAGGCTTCTGCTTACAGTTGGCTTTAATATGTCCCAGCAATCCACAGAGAAAGCATTTAGGGCTAGCCTTTTTCCCTGGCTGACCCTGAGCACCTGCCACAGACTGCTGCCCAGAGTGAGGCTGTGGCGGTGTGGTAGAGCTGTGCAGCTGAGGCTTCGAGGTAGTGTCATTTAGTGATGACCTTGGGGTAGAAGTGTTGTGCTTCTGGAGATCTTTGCGTGCTTGTTGGTATTTGTGCTTGTCTGTAGGAGGCATTACCACAGTAGGCTGGAATGCCTCTTCACCCCTGGAGGCAACAAAGCAATCTGCTGCCTTGGCGGGCTCCTCAAGCGTCTTTGGCTCGCGTTGCAACACGAAGGATGCAGTCTGTGGAGGTATGTGCTCCAAGAATTGCTCCAATAAAAACTGAAATAAGACCTCTTGCTTGCTGGAAGCTTTAGCTGCTTGCATCCAAGAGTCCAGTGCCCGCTCAAGTGAACAAACCATCTTGTTGTAAGTCTCACCCGGTTTTTTCCTAATGGCACGAAATCAGGATCTAGATTTATCTGGTGTGAGTCCAAGCCTCTTCCGGGCTAGGGCCACAAACTTGGTGAAATCATTTCGGTCCGCAGCTGGCAAGTCGCTTGCCACTTTCAGTAATGTCCCTGAGAGATTAAGACGAAGTTCACTCATATAATTCTCCTCAGGGATCCCAAAATCATTTGCTGCACGTTTAAATGAGATGAGAAAAGCTTCAAAATCATCTGAGTCTCTGTAAGTTGGCAGCTGTCTGATGAGGGTAAGAGCAAGTCGCAGCTCTGGGTTCCACTGAACAGCTGTCTGGTTTGCAGTGGAAGCCTGCATCATGTCCATTGATTTATCTAGGAATCTTGCAATTTGCTCAGGGGGCAACTTGTCATGTAGGAGCCTTATTGATTAATGCAGGAGCTTTATTGATTCCCAGAAAGCAGCAGGGGAATCCATATGGTCACCAAGGTCTGTTACTGGCATAGCAGCCCCTTGCTGAGCTAGATTACTACCACTAGGGGTAGCTGGTTGAGCAGATGAGCTGCTGTGTGACATTGGTATCACTAGGGGTCGACCACAAGATCCATAGTGTATTCCAGGATTTTTCCGATCTTAAGTTCATAAAACTCCTTGACTACCTCTGTGCACCAAAAACTACAACACAGAAAAGGTCTGATTGGCTGATCAAAGAATATATATAGTGCTAGAAGCCCCAAAAGCCACAGAAAAGAGGAAGAAATCCTAAAAACCAAGACAAGTCGGGAAAAAAAATCCCAAAGCCTTCTCTCCTCCTCCACCCCCTGCTTCACTCCCCCTCCTCCTCCTGAAGGAAAAGAGAGGAAAACAAAACCAAAACTCTGCCTCAGTGACTCAATGAGGTACTTAGCAAATTCCTGCTACAAGCACCTTCCCATTCATATGCAGATTTTTTTCAGCTCCACCGCTGGCAGGGGACTTAAAAAAAATGCCTGCTCTGACTCAGACCCACTGAGTTTAGCAGTTTTGAAAATCCAAAAAACCCCCAAAAAACTTCTTTCCCCAACAGAAGCTTTTAATGACAGAGCCAGCAGCTCTTCATTGCAAGCTTTAAAAAAAACAAACAGAAAATCACTCTTTCCCCAAAACAGAGGCTCTGTGAAACTAGAACGGTAGCCCTTCACAGAAAATTCCTCCTGCCTGTTCACAGAACAATGCCTTTCCGCCCACCCCTCCCCTTTTTAGAGAGCCGGTGTTCTGAGGATTGCAAGCCTCCCCTCAAGGGCTGAAGGGGAGAAAAGAAAAGGAAAAAAAAATCCAGAGATCACTCATTTGCAAGAGTGCTCTCAATGAGGAAGCGACTCCGCCCCCCTCACCTCCAACTCCCCCTCCCTTTTCAAGCCTCAGAGAGGACGAGAAGGAGAGGGAAAAAACGTCCCTTTTAAACCACAGGCTGTTTAAGAAGGTTTAATTCCTCGCTCACACATCCACCCCCCTTCTTCTGAGCTTAATTCCTCGCCACAGACACAGGGGAAGTGAAGCCAAGCCTCAACTCTGCACCTTAAAAACCCCACTCTCCGTTCGAAAACCGCTGCCACCATGTGACACTGTAGGTTTATTTCCAGTCTCTTAAGTTGACTTCCAGCCTTGCAAGACTGGAAATTCCCTCCCAGCGTTTTACTAGGGTTCTTGCCAGCCTCCCAAAGCTGATTCCCACGCTTGGAACGACTGGCAATCTCCCCAACTCTATCAGGTGTGCTGCCACCCCCCCCCCCCAATTATGAATTATTTGGACAGGACAGGAGGGACCCTGCCCAATCTCTAAGCGTAAGGATCTTCCACCTCCCCCTTCCCCTGAGTGAGAGGTCCTATGTAGCGTGTGCCAACCCTGGCGTGGAAATGGAGAGAAACGGAGGTTTATAGAAGTGTTTTAATCAAGGCATGCAAATAAACAATATACACTTGGGAGACTCCCCTCTCCCAGGTACACTTAGTTACAAGAATTTACAAAACAGATATAACAGCACAGATACATTCTTAAGATCAGCCAATTCCCAAAATAACAACATCCCTAACGCGACTAATTACTGATTTCTAGTTACTCACAATTAGGTTATAGGCGTAGATGGTCTAAAGGAGAAGGGGGGGGTCTAGGAGACATGGCATGCCTGCCAGCTCGACTGGGCCAGCTCTCCTCTCTTTCTCTCTCTCTCTCTCTCTCTCTGGCCACATGGCCTCTCAGAAGTTTTATATTTTCCTCCTTGGAAGGATCTGGAAGCATCTCCAAGATGCCCACCTCTTTTCCTTTTGGTTGGTCAATTCTCACCTTATGACCTGTGATGCTGACCCTTTCCTTTTGGTTGGTCAACTCTCACCCTGTGACCCTTGATGTAATCCCCAACTCCTCATTAACCCTTGGTTTACCTGAAGAGGGAAGTATCTCCCTTTGATAAGCCTAGATAATGGGAAGCCCCATTATCACACCACTATTCTCAGATTCATATTTCTGCAGACGGCATTAAATGATCTTTGTTGTTGTGTGCCTTCAAGTTGTTTTCAAGCATAAAGCAAACTCATCACGAAGGTTTTTGGCAAGATTTGTTCACAGGGTGTTCATCATTGCCTTTTCCTGAAGCTGAGGGAGTGTGCCTTACCTAAGATCACCCAGTAGATTTCTTTGGCTGAGTGGGGATTTAACCTTGCCTAATGAACTGTATACCTTTCAGCTTGTTACTTACTTCCAGGCAGTAAGCAAGGAGTCATAAATAAAGTCCAACATAAGTCCAGTTGACATCAGTGCTTCAAGTGCTGGTCCAACATTAGCAGGGTTTCATGGCAAGGGAGTGTCCAAGGTCAATCTGAGCATCCATCAAGGCATCCAGCAAGGTAGCAGGTCAGATAAGCTCTGACAACTCCTAGAGGGAAAGGACACCAGCTAAATAGGCCCAAAGCCTATCACAGCTGTGCCTTGATTGATTATTGCTGGTTATAAATTCTGAGAGAGCGACGCTGGGTCTCTCTTCGCTGACGCTGGGTCTCTCTTCGCTGCCTGTGCTGTGCAAAGCTGGGTCTAGGTAAGTGTTGTTCTGTATCTGAAGAGACAGGACTCTTTGTTGGAGCTGGCAAAATGGAACCCCATTTTGTTTCCGGCACTGTAACCTCTCTCTGTACAGCAGGCCCTGGCATGTCTTCTGTTTCAGCCTCTGGTGTGCCCTCTGCTTCAGACTCTGAATCAGAGTCCATGCTCTGGAAGCAGGGCATGACAGTCCATGTAAATTGGAATGAATCAGATTCACTTTTTAAATAGCTGTATAGAATAGGGAGGTGTAGCACATGTGCTTTCTTGGCTTTTGAACAAGCTGCCTCTGTCAACATGCTCTTTTCTTCACAGTGGTTAAAGGTACAGGAGTCTTAGCCTTACCCTAATCCCAAGATCTCCTTCTCAGCCATGATTAGCCATCACAGTCAAATGGAACCTTGATGGTTGGATGCTTTGGCTGCTGTAGGCTGTGTACAGGCCCAAGGAAACCAATAGTTACATCGAATTGATCACCATTATGAACAGGATATTGGCCTAAATGGACTCTTAGGCTATTTCTGCACTACACTGTTACAGTGCTACTATTCCACTTTCAACATCCTGTAGAATTCTGGGGTTTGTAGTTTACTGAGGCCAAAGAACTCTCTGGCTAAGAATTCTAAATGCCCCTCCTTAAACTGTAAATCCCAGGATTCCATAGGATGCTGAAAGTAGAATAATAGCACTAATAATAGTGTAGTACGAAAATGGCCTTAGTATGATCCAGAATAGGCCTCCTTCTGTCTGGCCCAACCTTCTTTGCATCTGGTCACCAGTAGGTGAAATGATGGCTGTTAGGAGGTAAACAATTTTTAGAAGTCATTGTCAAATCCTTGATCCCATTCGCTGCTGCAAGAAGCCAGATTCTGTTATAATGGCCAAATAAGTGAGTGGTAACAATGCTGAGGGAGAACTGGAAGCAGGATGACTGTATTGTATTGATTCTGACAGCTGTTGTGGCCACTAGAAGACTTTAGACTGTGCAGAAGTTCATTCATTGGATCCTGTAGGACATGCTCTGAATGATCATGTATTTTTTTAAAAAAATATATGTAATTTGCACTTCTAGAGACTTACCCTGCACAAAGCTCAAGAAGAACATCTTCAGACAGCACGACTGCCAATCCAAGAGTACATGGTAAAGAATGTCAACACAAAAAACTATCATTCAACGACATTAGCAATCAATCAAGGTGAGGCTGTTGCACTGTTTGGTAGAAACTTGTTGGAGTGCATGTTGTATGTGATGTGCCACCATCATCATTCCAGTGCAACTTCACAGGGCCCTTTTACACTACACACAATGGTTCCACTTTAACTGCCATGGCAACATTTTGTAGAATCCTGGGATTGGCTGTTTAAGGGAGGGGTACTTAGAATTTGCAACCAGAGAGCTACTCTAGTGCTTCACTAAACTATAAACCCTGGGATTCCATAGGATACTGCCACAACAGTTAATGTGGATTCATAGTGCTATGATTTTATGAAAGGGCCCACAGCTGCTGTTATTTCACATGTTAGTGGTGATAATGAAAAAGCATTGCAGTTCTCTGACATGCTGAAAATTGAGTACAGTGGGCCCTTGGTATCTGGTTAAGGTTTGGTTCCTGGACACACACACCCTCCCGAATACCAAATTCATGAATGCTCAAGTCCCATTATATACAGTGCTGTTGTAAAATAGTGCCCCTTATATAAAAGGGCAAAATCAAAGTTTGCTTTTTGGTTTGTTTTTTTTTAAATATTTTCAAACTGTGGCTGGTTGAATCCATGGATTCAATGTTAAGCAATTTCATTGTTAGGTAATGTTAAGCAACAACCAGAATGGCCACTCCAGAGAGAAACCCAGCCTTTTAGTGTGAAGGAGGGGCTGAAGGCCTGAATGAAAATGTATATATAGCAGGCACACTGAATTGGTCTGAGTCTGACTTCCAGAAGAGGAACGAAAAGACCTATCAGCCAGAGAGTTTCTCAGTCAACCAAGGGGGAGTTGAATGAGAGAGTATGTTTTCTCAGAGAAAGCCGAGAGGGACAGAAGAGAAGTCAATCCATTTCTGAATGTGGTCAGAGAGACCTAGATTTGGGAACAGAGCTTTCGGCAAAAGGGTAGCCAGAGGGCTGTATGTGTGAGAGACCTGTGCCTTTATGCTGGTGTAAGGATATAAGAAACTGTTTAAAAACATTCTGAAGATTTGTTGAGCTTGGACATACATATGAAAACAAATACTTTATTCTGTTTGTTATTTTAATAAAGATTATAAAGATTATAGTATATTTTTATAGATTTTGATTCAGCTGAATAATTTTCAGTACTTATAACCAAACAGAATGATGCTACTGTAGATCAGTAAAATATTCTAAATAACAATTTAATGGCTTTACCCTTTTTACATGAAGGTGGTGTTTTAAAGGGGAAGGCAGAGTCATGTATAAAGTGGCAAGGTGCTTTAGCAAACTGGGGGAGGGAGGAAGCTGCTATGCCAGTCTGTGAGGAAAAAAAGCAGGCCTTCTCACACTCTGCAATAACAAAAATATTTGTCTTGTAGTGTTTGATGCCCTGTCGATTTTCTTTGCGACCAAGAGCTGGGAAGAAGCCCTCAAAGCTGCAGTTTCTCCTAGAAAAGGCTATGTCCTTCGGGATGCAACTCTCTGACAGAAGGAAGCTGCAGGCAAATGTGGGAAAAAGTGGTGATGAGGAGCATGGGTCAGGGTTTGTTTTCAATAATCCATGGTTATTAACCCACTCTTCACTTCTGTTTGGAAAAGACTGGGACCAAATCAATTTCCTGTTCTTGCTGAACTTGTATTAGGTCAAGGAGTTAAAATATTTTTTAATTTTTTTCTGAATTATTAGCAGTAAGCCCATAAGCTACCAATGACAGGGTATTCTGTGCCCTGGGAAAGTGGAACTTTTTTTTTTTAGATAGAAAAGAGATTTTTAGCTGAGAAGCATCAGATTTATTTAGTAAATGTCTTCCTATAACTGGCTAACTAGATGCCCTCTCCTTCTACTGCTATGTTTGTATTGTGAAAAAGGTTGTTATTTTATTACTTTGCTGTGATGCTAATTCTTTTTGTAACTTCTTTGTCCAGTCATTAACAAAATGCAAAATTCATTATCTTTTGATGGTGTAGAGCAAGTTATGCTTTAATGCATATTAATGCTTGCATTAAGCCACATCTTAAAATTAAACATAATCTTTCAAAGGAGTATGTATGTGTGGTTGTGAAATTGTAAAGTGGAGTGGATGTGAGGCTGGTTCTCCTATAACCCAGGAGGATACATTTCTCCCATCAACAAGAAGCAAATGAAGCAGCTGAAGATCAAGTTTCCGTTGTGCTTTACAAGAGAGCTATGAACCCATACCAGGGGATACCTATCTACATCCTCAGATTGGGTGAAGCAAGAGCTTCAGTGCTCAAGCAGCCCTCATTATGTATACAGCAATGCAACAAGGTGAGAAATGATCTAATCATATCAGCTATGGTGGAACATGCCAATTCAGTTCAGTCTTCTAGGAGAAAATTGGTCTCAGAGGCAAACCTGTGAGGAAGGCTTCTGTTTCTAATGCAACTGGATTAATCATCAGAATCAATCAGTAAGGAAGGTCTTACACACATCTGTTGGTGGCACAAAGCTTTAGTTCTACACTTGTTAAACACCAGATGATTTATACAGGAGAGAAAAACAAGTGTACTCAGCCTATGGAAAAATATTTAGTCATATATTGTTTTGTAATATGTCAGAGAATCTATAAGGAAAAGAGATGGCTTGGCATGTGGGAGGGTCATATGGCAGCCTTCATGATATGCAGGAAGGATGTAAACATTGCTTGGACTCCAGGGAACTGTGGACACTTTAAATGTACAACTTCCACAATCTTTTAACATTGGTAATCGTTGGGAGTTATAAGTCAAAACATCTGTACTGCCTACATTTTTCCCACTCCAAGATGCACAGGAGAACATACAGAAGAAACAACACTTAAATGTAAGTTGTGGGAGATAGAAAAAGATAGCTATGTTGGCCATAAGAAAAATACAGAAATCCATATTGGGTCCTAATATGGTAGTGCTTTTACCAAGCCAGCAAAAAAGTTATCCCCACCATTAAAAGTCAAAGGTTTCAAAAATTTTCAGATCATTTCATCAGGCAGCTTGTTACAAATCGAGTGGGGTCAGGGCTGACGTTGATGTCTGTATGGTCAGAGTCATGCGTTCTTCATAACTTCAACAGCAAGCCACAACCCCACCTGCCAGCCCCAATTTGGTTGTTGCATTTTGTCTGATGAAGAGGATCTAGATACATTAAAAGCTTCATTTTTGGTGTAATAAAGTTGTTGGGTTGGATCCAGGCTTAGTTATTAAAACCAGCAGGACTTAGTCATGACGAAATGAGGTTCCACTGTATTCAGAGGGTCTGTTGAGGTTTGATTTAGTTTGGATGCAACACCCTGCAGGGTAATGTTTCACTTGGAAATTATGCTTTAGTGCAGGGCTACTCAAAATGGTGATCCCTGGGTTATTGCTGAACCCTGGCAAGTTTCTAGGAGAGAAAGAAACAATTACCTATATAACCTAATGTAGCAAAACCAAGATTCTGACTCTTGTATAAAGAGGAATTCATATACCCGCCACATGCCATCATACATTTGGTTTGTTCTGTGCTAGAGGGCTGTTTGCTGTTGAAAAGGAAGTTGGGCATTGCACAGATACTACTTTTTGGATATAAAAATGTTCAGCACTGAGGGATGTAGTCTTAGTGTTCCACCAGAGAGCTGTGCTCCAATTCTACACACCTTTACCTGCAAGTGTGCCCCAGCACACTCATCATGGCTTCCATCATGGTAGACACATGGACAGTGTTTGACACATTCCATCTGTTTAAAAGTTGTATAAATTTTGGAAGTTGTGCTTGACTCTAATCTATTACACTTACATATCAAATTTCATTGGTTAATTTGGGGGCAGCTTCTGTTCCAAACCAACTTTCTGGTCAAGGCTTACAGATTAAAACTAAGAGAACAAGTTGTATGGCAAAACTAACTGGTTTATTGTGGCACAGACTTTGACAGACAACAGTTTAATCCATATCAGATGCATGAAAGAGATAGAGAAGCTGCTAAAATTACATTCGTATGAGGCCCACCACTCGATAAACCAACAGGATAGGTCAGGCCTTTAATGATTTCCACAGCTCATGGAAAGAGAACAGAAGAGGCAGGCTGTGGAACATGCTGCTTGCATGTTGTTTTTGGAACCATTGTTGCTAACATAATTTCTAAAGGAAGTACTTAAATCCAATGAGAAATCATGCCCAGAATTAAGCTTTCTGTGCTTTACCACTGCGGCACTTGAAAAATGGGTTCATACAGAAATTCGAAATCATCCTATGAGTCCTGAGTTCGGCACAGTAAACATTTGTCCTGCATGGCACCTGCAAGTCTCACTACTGACAAGAGAGTAATATGGAGGGCAGACAGCTTGGAAAGCTACTAGGTTAAAAGGCATACCTAGTCCCCTATATTAGAGCCACCACAATTGGCCATGTATGTCTCTGGACATTTCCAGTTTACACTGCTTATGCATCAGAAGCCAGATTCCAACATAAAAGGCACAGAAGCCTGTGGTGTGCTTTCTTCAACCTTAATGAATTATTTCCACAAGCAGCCATGCACCAAAGCTATAGTGTAGGAACATTTTTAATGCAGTAATCTAAATCAGGCTGAGAAAGCATTTTTGATTAAGTGATAAGTTGACATTTCCTACTGCATGCCATGTTATCAGTTGCAGCTGTTCACCCCAGAAGGGACCCTGAGTCATGCAAAAGAGAGTAATCTCTTGTGCTGCTTACCTACGGCACAGGAGCAAAGCTTGTTGGACATGTGCCAAAATATGATATAATGTGAGCATATCATTCTGATTGCAACTCAGCTTGTCAGATTTCAGAAACTAAGCAGTTGGTCCTGATTAATACTTGGATGGAAGGCCACCAGAAGTACAAAATAATCTAACCAGAGAACTGACAATACTGTGCTACTTGAACAATGGTCTCATAAGGTAGCTTCCATGTTTGTCCTGCTGACTTCACTCATTTAAGCACTGAGAATTAATATCCATTAGAGAATGAGCACAAACCATTGAATCATTTGCTTCTGTATAGCTATTATACATCCCCTGTGTTTAGATAGTGTGTGGGTCTAAAAACAACTTGCTTTGATCTTCCCCACCAAAGGATAGGATAGCAGCTGAATGAATAAAGCAGCATGACAGGACCTTCCATCTCATACACAGGACAATGCTCTGAACTGTTGCACAAGGCAGAAGAGGGCTGCCGTGAGGGCAGTGTACTGGCACACAAGGAGTTTCACGCTCAGATTGGGACAGTCTCTCTCACAGGCTTGCTTAGCTGCCTGTACAAACTGATGATAGCTACATACAACGTCCTTCAGGTTGATTGTGAGGTCTTTGTGCCTCCTACTGCAAAGGCCACAGTTTGTGAACTGAAAGCACACTTCTGCCAGCTGGAGGAGGTTCTGGAAGGTCTCCTGAACAGCACTGTGTGCCTCTGAGGAAGGCCCGTGTGTTTTGATAACTTTCTGGCAACTCGACATTAGCCTCTGGGATTCCATGTACAAGGTGTTCTTGTTTTCTGAAAAATGAGATGAGCATTTATCTCGAGGATGTTTTATTCTGTTTCCCCAAAACTGCCCTAAAATTTCCTGCAGCTCTACCACATTATCTAACAAATGTCCAAAGTCAAATGGTGTGGCACACATTCTCTCCTTTATATAGTGCAGTGCTTTGATGTGAGAATCTGGAACCCATATATGATTTTTACACTCTTTGGAGTTACCATTAACATAGTTATAGTCATGAGCGAGTCTTGTAGAATTAAACTCTAGAGACAGTGGGTTTCTTGTTGATGGTGGTGTTGTTAATGGCCCCTCAGAAGCACCAGAGGCAGTGGGTTTAGGGTATTCTAATTCTGCCTCATTGTCTAGCCCACGGAAACAACTTGTATAAGTCAACTGGCAACTACATCTGTCCATTTTAGGTTTGGGTGAGATTGATTCCTTGTCATTTGTTAGAGCTTGAGATCCCAAACTGTTAGATGCCGTAGCATCTTTTGTTGGCTTCTCAGAACACAGAAATGATTGATTTGAAACACTGCTTTCCTCATTGGTCCTTGTCGACTTACACTGAACATCAGGTGAAAGGCAGTCCAGCCCATCTGAATTGTCAGCTTTTCTCTGCTCCATATTTTCTTCTCTGGGAACAGTTAGTGGACTAGGCAATTTATATTTATAACCCACATTGAGAGCATCTCCCGTGAGGTCTTTCCTCTCCAGCTTCTGGCCACCAGTAGGTTCTGTAGTCTGACACCCATTCCAAGTAGTAGTCACAGCTGATAAATGATGTGGCATGTGAGTTACTTCGTCACTTTTTACAGAGACCTGATTTACTACTGGGGTACTTTGGTGCTTCTTATCTGTCTGTCGGCCTATTTCTGCATGATCGACCATTGAACTAAAAGCAAGCCAGGAGAGACGTGTTACTGTTCCTGAATCACCATCAGTGTTAGAAAACAGGTCAGCTGCATTTGAAAAGTCAACCTGTTTGCCATCTTCAGATGAGGAGTTTTCGCTTGGCATCCTGCTAGTATTGTTACAGAGCAGTTGGCCCTTAAATGCTTGCTTTGGCTCACACAAGATAGGTTCCATTTTGCAGGGACCCAGCACAACTTCTTCTTTTTCCACTTTCTCAGCAGAAGGAAGATCCTTGTCTGAAGCTGGTATGTAAGACAACTGTTTGTCTTGGTAGCTATTAAGAGACCGGGAAGGTTTGGTAGTTGTGTGTATTATTTCCTCAATCAATACATAACTGACTCCTGTTTCAGGCAGGGCTTTTGCTGCCCCTTCATTTACAGTATGGTGCTCTGTACCCGCTTCACAAAGTTCCTGAAGTCTAACAGCCATGTCTGTAACATCTGTTTTTTCTTTGCAACTGGTGTTCAGGTCTTCCAGGTGGACAGGGATTTCTGACACACTCAGACAATGACTATGGCGGCCAGGAGCACATGAGGAGGTACGAGAACTGTCCTGCTTCTCTGTGGAGTTGAGGGGGAAATCTAAACGTTCTCTGAGATGAACAGCAGAAAAAGGATGCACACCTGAGTCAGTTACTGATTTCATTTCTAATGAACCTGGCTCCATGGTGATGAAGTCAGATGAAGCTCTTGTATTTCCAGCCAGTTGGACCAATGGTTGGGCTTCAAAAAGATCAAAATCACTTTTAAGCTCCTGTAAGGAGACTGCAGCTGGTGAGCATGATGTACTTGGAAGGACAGATTCCTCATCACAGTAAGTATCATCAGTCTTCTCAAGGGAGTGAGGTGGTGCTATCGGGAAGGTAACATGTGAGGTAAAATCTGTCTGTAGAAAAGACCTTCTCTTCCTCATATTGCTGGCATGCTGGGGATTCTTTTCAGGTCTATACTTTGTCCTTCTGCTTTGTCTTGAGAGAAGGATTTCACCTGAGCTGTCACAAGATGGCGTCTTTGAGCAGCTCAAATCTCGAACATTTTGTGCAGACAGAGTTTCAGAACCTATAAATGAAGAAGAGATCAGTGTGAAGAAATAGTGTTTGCCTTCTGTGGACAAATGGCCTGTTCCTTAGAATCAGTTCAGTTCCCCCTAAACCAATATAGCACATCACTGTTACATGCGAGGAGCTTTCTGAGCCCTGCAAATTATAGTTTAGGGCATTGTTGAGTTATGTTAGATACTCCACATGCCACTGGATTCTAGTTCCCATCAGTCTAGCTGGCCTGGCCAATAGTGAAGGATGACGGAAGTTGTCATTCTTCAGTATCTGAAAGGGGCTTTCCTGCCTCTTCTCCATGATAAGCTGTGGTAGTCATGATGACTTGTGAAAGGGAGAGCAAAGGGTGGAAAGACAGTATCAGGCTGCAAAAATGGTGTCTTCTATGCCATAGTTGTATAGTTTTTCTGTTACTTGCTTAGCTAACAGGATTGAGGATGGAAATGATATAAGAGAATAAAGCAGCATTCTCATCCCAACATATTTCATGAGTGCTTTGGGTCATGAGTGCTTTGTCACTGAGAGAGAGACTTTTTTGGTATCTTTCCCTCTAAAAGTTTTTTAAAAAAATTAAAAGCAAAAAACAAACAAAAGCAAATCCAAGGCCTAAATTCAATTGCTAGTCCCAAATAGAGTAGTTCCACTGGATCAATGGGATTTCCATACATTTTGACTTATCATTCAGCCTTTGATTCAATGGGTTTGTTCCAGATAAGGCTAGCAAAGAGTCCTGCCCAACCTTTAAGTTCTTTGTATATCAATAGCAGCTTATGAAATTTGTTATACAATGCTAAATATCTTAAGACAACAATGAGAACCATGCACTTTTCCAGATGCTGTTGGACTAACCTCCTAGCACTCTTCCCCAATGGCTGTGCTTACTAGGGCTGCTGGGAGTTGCAGTTCACCAACACTTTCAGGCTGCTTAATTCCCACTCTCTTTCAAGGACTACTTAAAGCTGCATGCCACCCTCCTGCTTCTACAGGCTAATTCATAAAAGGAGCAGAATACCATTCATAAGTGCAAACAGACAGTGTCTTTAACTTTTTTCATCACTTGGTAGATACAGCCTCACTTGATTTGAGAAAATTAATGCTCTTTTTATCTGAAGATGGTGCTAGCTTAAAGTGGAAGATCAGAGGAAACATTTGAGGGTCAACATTTAAGGGTGAGGCCAAGGAATTGGAATCCACCACCTGGAATCTTTTCTCTCATTTGGATAGCCGTTAAATCTCAGCTTTAGAAACCTCACCCCAATGTGCATAGGAGTGTGGTGGCCTTAAGGATTAATGAAACGATGCATGCTTTGAACATGAAGCAAGCCTAGCATCACTGGGTCTTCTCTTTGGCCATCTACCAAGGGCCTCCTTTTGTGACATTCCATTTAACATGGGGCAGCTCCCTTTGTCACCAACCACAGTAATACCATGTCTCTGCAGAGCCTTATGGGCAGTTATGGCAAATGCCTGACATACATTGCTGTAGTGTTACCACCACAGTGTTCTTCCTACTGCTCCTTGTATGCAGGCAGAAATAAATAGGACAGAAGTAACCTGTTGAGGGTGGAGCATCAGAAAGACCACTCAAATGTCGAGGTGATTCCAATACTACACCTTCTTATTAATATATTAGATTATAATTTTACCATAAATGTAGTAAGTGAATACCATAGAATTCTTCTATAGATCTGTCAATTCTACACAGATCTGTCATGAATGCATTATGACCATAGAAGAATTCTACACAGATCTGTCACAAATGCATCATGATTGATATTGTTAATTTTCCCATTGGCACGCCAGACCACTCTCCCTCCACAAGAAACAAGAGAACATTGCTAGCATGGAAAACAGCCATGCCTCTGGTCCACCTCTGAGTTTCCTGTTTACAATATGGTTCCCAAGTCCTGCAAGGAGAGGATGAATTTGACCACAATGCCTGAGAAATGTGTTCCTTGGAGCCTTCACCAATTTGTGGCCTTCCATATGTGCTAGATTACAACTGCCAGCATCCCCAGGTAGCATGACCATGCTGGCTAAGAGATTATGAAGGCTGTTGTCTGACACTGGAAAAAGTCTAGGATTAGTTGGGATATCTCAATAAGCAAAAGGATCTTGTAGCACCTTTGAGACCAAGTCAACTAAACTTGCTATTCTTCATCACACCCATTCTATGAAAGCTTATGCTACAAACCTTTTTCAATCTCAAAGGTGCTACAAGATCCCCCTGCATACTGATACAGATTAACACAGCTATGTGTTGGGTTATTTTAGGATGCAGATACTGGTGACTACTTTCAGGATTGGACAGTACCTCTTTTAGATACTATGAATATTGGCCAGAATCCTGTTGAGGAATTAAAAATGCATGAGCACTATAGTTACAGTGCTACTTAGTGACTCCTATCCCAATCCTCCAGTATCTACTTACTGGGCAGCAGCTGCTGCAGTTAATGGGGCTTTGTTCCCCTGTAGATTGGGAAGCAGCTGACAATCCCAGCCCCCATGTGAGCAATCTCCAGTGTGACAAGACCCCGGTTGCAATTTCTCCTTGTGCTAGAGATCACTTGCACAAGGGTGGGGGAGACATTCTGTAAGCTGCTTCCTGATCAACAGGGGAACAGATGTCCATTAATTGCAGCAGTTGCTGCTTGGTAAGTAGGCATGGGGGATTTTCAGAGTCAATATATATCCCCTAAATGAGGAGTTATTTAGAAATTGTGAATATGAAACCATCATGAGTGTGTAACTCTAGGTTACGCATTTGTAATGCCCTACAGGATTCTGGCCATTTTCTAAGACTACCAGCTATCTATTTGTGTACAGTCCTGTTCATAAGATATGCTCTTGTTTGAAAAGGGCTAGCTATATCTGAATTGTGAGCTAGAAAGCCCCTACATTCTGTTGTAGTTTCTCTTGGTGGCCAGCAATATGGGAATAAAAATACTAATTTTCTTTGTTGTTACAAGAATTACATGAGATGACACATGTGAAGCACTTGGAATGTTCTGAAACAAGGGTAAGCGACTTGTGTCAGGTTCTAGTCTTCTGCCCATGAAACCTTCTAGGGACCAAAGATGTCCAAAAAATGAAGAAAAAAAGAGCTTATGTTTAAGAAGTGTTGTCCTCTGCAGGTTCCCCTGACCACCCTATCTAAAGCATCCTTCCTCCCTGATGCCCAAGCCCACTGTACTCCTGAGAGGTAAGACTTCCTGTATTCGAAAATACTCAGACTGGCTTAAAAAAAACTGAAATGAATTTAAAAACCACTGAAAGACACCAGCTGTGGTTCTGCTCAGCCACATCCACAGCTGCACACATGGTCAAAATGGCCCCTCAGTTTTAGACTATTCTCAAGAAGTATCCTTTCAACTTGACTGCCAAAGATTTCCTTCTGGCTCACCTGCTTGCCTCTCTGTTGGCGTCATCCTTTCTGCAGCATCATAAAACTCATCATCTGAACTGGTGTCTCCAAAGCCAGGGGGAGGAGCCAAGATGAAGCCCTGGGCCTCACCTTCGTGGATTCCTTCATCTTCCTCCAGCTCATTTAAAGAGCTGCCCTCTGGGCTGTTACTCTGGGTGTTCTTCTCTCCACTGCCGGCTGGGGAGATGTTGGCACAGAGGCTATAATACTCCATGACATTGTTCTCGGCTAGCTTGGATGCCAGAGCTGAACCATTTGTTTCATTTTCTCTTCTGAATTCTGTCTCTGGCTGTGCAGGACTGGAAAGGCTGGGTGGCACAATGAAGGAAAAGAAATAGTCCTGTGGTATTCTGTGTCCCTCTTCTGTGTCTGTCCCCAAGAAGGCCTTTTCATTGCTCGTCAGCTCCTGAAGAGTGGGGGTATAAAAATTATAAAACTCTGGCCTGCTTGACGAGCATGTTTCTAGGTCATCTTCTTCCAGGGCATCCATAGAGTCACTCGAACCACTGGTCTGAAGCCCCCGGCTTTCTGTGTTGGCTGAATCAGAGGCTTCTGACAAGCTGTCATTCGAGTTGTCACATCCACTGCAAAAGCCCACCCCTTTGCCCGCCAGAGTCATCCTTTCTTGCTGCAGGTTCTCTGGCTGTCCATTTGATTCCAGCTGGGGCCCAAGACTACTGAGCATGGGTGAGTTTGCATCTGAAAAATGGTGCAAGGCAGAGTCTGGTTCCGAAGAGTCTTCAGAGTCGCTGCAGACTCTCGATTCATATCCTGCAAGTCAAACAGACACAGGGCTTGTTTGGAGAGTGCAGTTATCTGCTGGCAGTCTATCTTGGGGCTACCAAGACTGTAGCAGACAAGTCACACCTCCCCATGGTTTCTACAAGACAGTGAATGGGCAGCAATCAGCAGAGCTGGCCCAGGATACTTTGCTGCCTGAGGCAAAGGACATGATAGCATCCCTCCCATATACACCAGATATCAACTGGAGGGCTAGGTTAACCTCACACGAACAGTGGTAAAGGGGCAAAGTCTTCCATCCTATCTGAGAGCAGCAGAATCGTTTAGGGGGATACCGGACAAGAGCTTTTGCAAAAACAGTTCAATTCTTCCAGAAAAAGGAATGGCCAGGGGCTCATCCAGGTGCTAACCACCGCTACCCTCTGAGCATTTGAGGTGGCCACTTCACTTAACGTAACAATAAGTTATCAGACAATGAGTGCTGGGGTGGGAGGAACAGATGTCTTTGAAATGTGGGCATCATCTGGGGCACAATATGTTGGTGTGTGTGTGCATGAAAGAATGAGAAAACATCCTACAGAATGCCTTTGAGGAAAACATTTATGTTTCCCATACATATGAATGGCTGCCACCCATTTTTATGGGAAAAAGAGGAAGTCCCACATTTGGGGGCTCTCTGGTGGCACAGAAAGCTCTCTCTTGCATATACTGGTAGCCATGGGCACAGTCACAAGCATTCACTTAGCCATTAAGTTTCCTCCCAGTCTGTTAGTTGGATAACAGCAGCTTGGTTTTCACCTTCCTCAGCTGAGAAGCGGTGTGTTTGGGGCTTTTTCTCCCCCCAGACAAATAGAGAATGGCTTGAATCGACAAACTTCCTGTAGTAGCCACTGATGAGACAAGCCATATCTTTGGCACTGTTGGATTCCAGCATCAAAGTCAGCACCTTTTAAGAGGCAAACAGAAATAAGTTGAGATATCAGTATGAAATATGAGAGAAAATGGAATGTGCACTGGAAAGAAAGTTCTCATTAGCACCCCTCAGGTACTTCTCCTACAATACCAGTGGCTGCTTCAGAAGAGGGGTTCTTCTTGGACTGGAGCAGGAGAGAAAAGGGTCAAATCATCCTCCCCACTACCTGCAATCCTATCCACTAGCAACCCTACTGATGTTATTTCTATTTAAACCTGCATCTTAACTGCACTGAACATCCTGTCTGGCTTCGCCCTATATCATCACAACATGAAGGGAGTTAAAATTCTGGTAGCATTTGTACCTTTGACTCATTCTTCTTTCCTCTCCCTATCCTCCAGCTGCCCCAATTTGGTGAAGACAGTCCTAATTAATTTTCTGCCATTCCATTTTTCAATTATTTTTAAATGTGCCAGTTTCTCTCTCCTCCTCCCATTTCTCGCCTTTGTCCTCAGTGTAATTCAACTGCTGCAAACTGAGTTCAAATGCAAACATAGTATGCACAAACACACAAAGTCAGAAATAAGAGGGTAGAGAAGGGGGTGGAAACTTGTCTTTCCTCTATAGTAGGCTCAGGCAAAAGCAAACCACTGCAGCCTTCCCTAGTTTGTCTGTTCTTCCTCACTAATAATATCTGCCATTTTGATCCCACTCTAATGTCACTTGGCCACACATATCTCAGTTTTCATCTGTGAAATGTTGGAAGTATGCCTCTCAACAGAACCAGCATGGTGTAGTGGTTTGAGTGTTGTACTACAACCCTGGAGACCAAAGTTTGATTCCCTGCTTGGCCATGGAAACCCACTGCATGACCCTGGGCACATCACATACTCTCAGTCCCCAGAAAAACTCATGTTAGGTTTGCCTTAGGGTCACCATAAGTTGGAAACAACTTGAAGGCACACAACAACAACATGCCTCTCAAGCATGGTGGGAAGAAAAGGGCTATTTCTATCTAGGTGCACAGAGCCCTGGTTTGGATTGCAAGGCCATTACCAACAGCAGAAATACGGGGAAAATAATAATAGGGCTGAGATTCTGTTTGGAGCTGCAGAGTGTCACATTCCACCAGCGTACTTTCATACTGGCAAGCCCCATGGAAGTCCAAGAGGGTGAAGTGGTCAGTCAGGCAATGGTGTGAGGGAGTTTCTTGGTATACCAGAGTGCCCCACTGTGGACAATCAATGGCTAAGATGTCAGGGTCAGAACCACACATCTTGCCTTCTGGCTGCCCTTGCTTAGCCAGGCAAAACTGGTGCACAAGAAGGTACTGGGTATCAATGTCCACAATATCAAAAAATGTATGTATGCTGTTGTAACTCTTGGTTATGCTGGTGTAAGCCACAAGGAAGATTCTGGCCTCCGGTACTTGGCAATGTTTGTGCTCTCTGATTTCTGTGTGTTAATGCAGATCATCTTGACCTTGTAAGATCCTTTGAAATTGTTGGAGACAATCAGAACAGTGAGCTGCTGGCTCAGGCCCAGAGGCATCACTTACAGAACACGAATGGGGAACCATATTTGGAGGAGGAGGCAGATCCCTCCTGGCCCCTTTTAGCAGATGGAAGGTGGAAGGGGTGTGAAATGGCTTGACAATACCAGAGCCCTGACTGAAGCATCCTGTGGTGCCTTGGCTGGGAGCCTCTTTTCCTCTACCTCTCCCCTTCTCCACACACCAGCTCAGTCAACACCTGCAAACATTGGTGAAGAGCAAATACCTTTGTTCTTCCTCCTCTCACAGGGAAGAGATCTCTATGGGGTTTGAACCTTTATAGGCCAGATTAGGCCTCCAGATTAGGATCTCCTCCCAACTGCAGAAGTAATGCTGGGCTTTGTAGTTTGTGAACCTTGTGTGCTACCTTGCATGGTATGTTCTGATGCAAATTACAGTCCTAGAGTTCCCTAATTCTTTCTGCCATTTCCTTAGCATAGGAGGAATCAACAGGATCTGGCAGCATATTGGATTCAAACGGATCATAATAATTGTTCAGTGTGATTCCAAGGAACCAGTGTTGTTGACAAGACAAATAGGCTATCTCATGGAATCAAAACAAAGATTACAGTAAGGTTTTGGACAGAGCCCATCATCAACTTCAGGAATTATATGAACAAACATTTCTGTTTTCTATATTACCACAACCACCTGCTCTGTAATACAGATTTATAAACTGATTTTGACCAAACGTCACACTAGCTTAGATTTTATATCCTTGAATATTTTCATGCAAGCTCAGGACCAACTGGCAAACTTTGATATTGGGAGGACAACTGCTGTTTCTGCACCATTTTTCATAGAGCTTGGTATGAAACAAAACTTTAAAGACTGAGGTGTTATCACTCAAATTTTTGTTCCGTTCATCCTCTAGGGGACATTTTTACTTCAGTCAGTCAAAACTAGGCTGACAACTGTTACCCAAAGGACATTTTCTTTGGCTTCCCTCAAACTGTGGAATGACCTCCCAAGTGGAGTTTTATCAGCTGAATACCTTTTGCGAGTTTAAAACAATGGTAAAGATTAGTGTGTTCTGGTAGGACTACCCAGATGATTCTGAAATCAATCAAGCATGTATTAACAGTTTTAGTATGTACTGGTTTTATATGCTCTGGCATTGTGTATCTAACCTATTGTTGAGCTATAGGCAGAGGTGGGGAAGAAATCATCTTTACCATCATCCTATCAACCTGTACAATCTGTATAGTTATATCTATCTGTATTGCTATATATCTGAAGCAGCCAGAAATGTAAAGAACTTAAAGGAACCTAAAGGACTTCAGTGAATTCCTAATTGTTTAAAACAGACAAGAGCTTTTGTGATGGAGGTTGGGCTTTAATAAAGTTTAATATTAGTGTGAATTGTGTGGCCTTTCAGATGTTGTTCCAGATCTTGCTTCCAGCATTCCTTACCCTTGGCTATGCTGGTTAAGACTGATATGAGTTACAGTCCAAAAACATCTGGAGGGCTGCACAATTCCCTTTTTAAAAAGCTAATATCTGACCCAGAGAAGTGATGTTCAGATTCTAAGGGCTAATATTACTGATTTCTCTGGAACACTGGTCTTGTCTGGTATAAGATGGTTTCTTATTTTTCATTTATAACACAGAACTGTGCATTCTGGAGAAAGACGTAACATTCATCTCACATCCATCCTTGAAAGAAGGGATGAAACTATAATTACCTTTATATCTTGGAGGTAGATTTTCACCATGCTTACTTTTTCAGATTCTTCAGTAAGTTCCAATCTGCTAATGTTGGCAAATTCTGCCAGCATGGTTATGATGTTGAGTTTGTTATTAACAACTTGGCTGATTCCATATTTGGCTCCCACGAGGAGGGTAACACACGACTCTCTGTCCTGTAGCTACATGAGAGAGAATCATCTTACACTCTTATTCAGAATGACTTGTCAGACTGCTTTATCAGTGTACATCACTCAGTGACCACTACACCACTTTGACAACACGCTTCTCTTGGGACCCCTTGATAGTGGAAATGCTTTCCTTCTTGCAATCTCCTCAATAGGCATTATATCCTGTCTAGCACCAGGTTACAAGGTACTTGTTTTTCTGAGCATTTCAAAGTGATATATTTAACTGGCTGATGGGAGTGGTTAGTTTTATTGTACATCATATGAGGAGCTTGTATTATATTTTGTACATCAACTTTGCTATTGAAAAATGAAAAGTGGTATAAAATGTTTTAAATAAATAAATATGACATTCAATAGGTGGGTTCATTTTTAAACATCCCTTCAGCTGCAGTGCTCTGTGCCATCCTAGCAGTTCCCTGGGTCACTCTAAGACTTTCTAATTCTCAGTGCAAAGAACAAAATGGCGCTCCTTCCCACACCATAGAGAAAAGAAAACTGGAACATCTTCAACACTGGAAAGCAGACAGCATTCTTTCCCTCATCTTAAGGCAACAGGCTAGGTCAGAGGTGCAAAGCAGGCTAATCAGCACACAGCTTTCTTTTCCAACATTTTTACTGCCACCTCCTATTATCTGTCAGCTGAGGCAAATATCTAACTTTTGTAGTGGTATACAAGGCCCTGGCACTCCCAAATGTAGAATCCAGCCTCCTTCTATGCTTTGCTGAGTTGACCCACAGAAAGATCTCAGAAATCACTGCTGGACTCTGACCTGTACCCCATTAGGGCAACTTTGAAATGTTAACTGCAATGTTAGAAGACTATTTGTTCTCTCACTAAATGCAACAGGAAAATAGACTTCAGATAGATTTAAAAGAACCTTGTCTTATTTCATAAAACAAATAATAACCTTACCATGAGTGTTGCGCTGAAGATTTTCCCCCCATAAAGTTTGAGGTCCCCAAGAATCTGGAGATAACACAGTCGCACCTGTGCTGCTGAGAGGAGGTGCTGAAATGTTGAGTAGAAATTTAGGAATAAATTAACATAAGCAGACAGTGTTTAAGTGAAGGATGTTGGAAGACAAAAGAGTATTCCTAACAGCTAAGTAGATGCTCACAAATGAGCTAGTTAGTGGGACTTACATCTCCTTAATGTTTTGACAAAGCAAAGATTCAGGGCAGCAATAGTGTGTGTGGAGGGAGGAAATGACAATTCCATGTCCCTCCTATATTATGTGGAAGCCTTAAACATGGGAATTCTGTAAATCTCCTATTTGTGAAGGTACCACGTACAGCACAACCATCTCAAAGAATGTGGAATGCATGGCTAACCAGTTAGGTTACTTCCCTGTTAAATAGACTGTACTTTTGGGCCTTCCATAGACAGCTGGTTGGCCACTGTGGACACAACATGCTGAACTAGAGGCCTTTGTTCTGGTTAATATGAGCTGTTCTTGTGAACTATCTGCCTGCCCCCAAACACTAAAATATATCCACCTTCACAAATACAGGTATCATCAGTAGCTTGTTCACCATCAATAGTGATACTGTCTTAGGTTTACAACTTTGAAACATATTATGGAATTCTCTATGGAAGCACTATTATGTTTCTAGAACACAGCATTTGCTTTGTTGTGGATTAAGACAATCAGAAACAGAGGGGTGAATCTCTATAAAGCTAATTGTGAGGTAATCCCTATGTTAACCTTTTAATGAAGACTTTGTGTATCCTTAGTGTCCACTAACTCCAATAATCGCTACGAATGACTAGGGCACCTCCTTCTAGCCCTCTCTTGATCCACCAAGGAAAGAAATGCTGTTGCTCATGCACTGTCAAAGTTTCTTAATGGAGGGACAAAGGAAGTCACCCTATTGGCTTTTCTTTTTCTTCCTAGTTTTTCCTGACAGTAGCTAACAGCTGGGAAGAAGGGAAAGCACTGCTTTCAGAAAGAATAAGGGAAAAGGCTGAGGTTTGAAAAATAGTGAGATCCTTAGGAGCTAAGTAAATGTTGAAACCTCTGGCTTTTGCAGGGGAACAGGGCAGGGAGAGCTGGAAAAGGCCATCCGACTGTGAGTATCTGTAATAGGTATATATTGCAAAAGCCATTACTACCACATGGTGGCTTCTGTATATGTGGTACCTCTTTAAGGCTAATGTTTGAACCATCTCACAATCTTAAGAATTTAAACTTCAGATGGCATCAGAAACATCCAGCCAGGTCAACCTCATTTCCTCCATAGCATTTCCTCTCTGTGAGGTATTAGCCAGCAATTAGGCAGGCTGCTGCAGTGTACTGGCTAATATAATCCAAATATAACAAATTAGCTGAGCATAACAGAGCATCTTGGACCTTCAGCAACCACAGATAGCCTTTCACATCTCTACTAAAGCCATATTACCTTTTGTCTTGGATCCAGCAAAAGTTGATTCCTCTTCATGTGAAAACTAATGGCTTTTTTAATGTCCTTGCCTCTCATGTTTCGGAGCAGAGTTGGGGAGATAAAGTTTTCTATGCCCCAATCTTTCCTGAAACAAAAAGAAATAGGGGGAAGAAAAATAATTGTAAGGGGATATTTCTGTAGAGTTCCTTGCACTTAAAGCAATGGTCTTTTAATCGCTAGATCCTAGATTAGAAATTTATTAAAATAAATGAATACATACACACACAGTTTTGGCATATATGAAAGCCATAAAAAGAAGAAAGAGAAATTTTATGTTATATGAGATCTGTAGAAAAAGTATTAACTACAAATGCTTGATAAATCAAATGTTTTCCTATGAATGTTAATTTTAAAAACAGGAAAATGTGGGGAAAGGAAATAAGGATATGGCAATATAATGAAATTAGCATGTGTAATCACTTAAGTTTAAAAACACGGCAAGTCTGGCTTAATCAACAAGGGAAATTGAATGAGTTCAAAAATATTCTCAGCTATTTATTTGTTCTTGAGGGAAGAAACAGAAAAGTCCAAATACAGGGGAGGTGTGGGGAGCATGTGGACTTCTTCTCTCTCTCTCTTTTTGTGTCATGGACACTGATAAAGAATTTTAGAAAACTCAGAAACTAGCAGATTTTTGTGACAATTTGGTTGATCCCAAAGTTGGAATTTGTTTCTACCTGTGGACCAACATTGCTATCTTTTTGTATATCAAAGTAGGTCACCTCAGCCGTATGAATATATGAAATGAATATATAACGTTACTGTGATGGAGTTCTGTGGGTGTGGCTATCTGAAGTGCCAAGGCAGCCTGGAAGCAGGTTGCTAGGCAACCAGAATAGCTCCTCAGGAGAGAAACCCAGCCCAGTAGTGTGTGGGAAGGGTTGGTAGCTGAGAAGAAAAGTTATATAAAGCCAAGTACCTATGGATATTCATTTGTTCAGTGAGATCCTAGCAAGGAGCCAGGGAGTGAAGTCCCTTAGCCAGTCAGACAGCCAGTGTCGTAGGAATGGGGGGGGGGGGGTGGGAGGGGTGTTTCCCCCAGGTGGCAATGTTTTGGGGTGTTCCAGCTCATAGCCATGCCCCTGCATGCCCTGGTCACACCCCCACGTACTGCAGCCACCCCCACACCCCCACATACTGTAGCCCAGTGGTTCTCAACCTGTGGGTCCCCAGATGTTTTTGGACTTCAGCTCCCAGAAGCCCTGAGCATTGACCATAGTGGCTGGGGCTTCTGGGAGCTGAAGTCCACAAACATCTGAGGACCCACAGGTTGAGAACCACTGCCGTAGCCCCTCCTCCCACCACCCCTCCACACACTCCAAGCTCTGCCACTGCAGACAGTGTGACTATGTTGGGAGGTTTAAGTCTTCAGTACATGCCTAGTGAGAGGTTGAAGAGTAACTGAAGGTTGAGGCTGGATGGCCATCTGCTGGGAATACTTTGATGTGTATTCCTGCATAGCAGGGGGTTGGACTGGATGGTGCTTGTGGTCTCTTCCAACTCTGATTCTATGAATCTTAGTAGAATCTGGTCAGACAGTGTGACCTAGATTGGAGGCTGAGCCTTCGGTGGGAACGTAACCAAAGGACTGTTATATGATCCTCGTGCTTTGTATGTGAACTGTCTCAGAAGTCCACTGAGAAAATATATCAGTGTTCATGATGTATTTGAAATCTGGAATGCTATTTTATTCTGATTGTCATCTTAATAAATGTCATAGCTATTTTTATAAGCAGGCACTCGGCTGAGTTATATACTGTATATAAAGGAACACACGAAACATACTACTATAAAACTAGTAAGTGGTTTACACACATTTTTACACAAATGTGGTGTTACAAGGGGGGAGGCAGAGCTGTGTGGTAAAGACTTATCAGCTTGGGGATCACCACACCAATCTGAGAGAAATAAGGGCCTGTTACATTTACATATTTATTTCAGCTTATTTATTTATTTACTGGATTTATAACCTACCTTTTTGCTCAAAATGGTTTTCAAGGTGATTCACTGTTAATGTTAGATTTAAAAAGGCAATGATTTAAAAGAAGTATACAATTAAAAAACAATCATAATAGAATAAAACCATAGCCACCATTTAAAATAATAAAAAGCACAGCAGAAAAAACTCACCAAGAAAAATACATTAACAGGCCCCTCTCTACAGCAGCCACTGAAATGCTAATTGCCTGTCAGAATGAAAACAGGACAACAGAGCAAAGACTGGCCTGGCTTCCTTTGGCAAGGACTTCCAGAGCCTGGGAGCAGCCATTTAAAAAGCCCTGCGCTCTTCATTATCATGTCGAATTTACGAAGATAGACCTTTTCACTTACTCTATATACTTCAGAGAGACTTTCTGTGGTTGAGCACAAGTGATGATCCTTTCCTGTATGTGCAGTGCAGCAAGTCGCAAAGCGACACTGCACTTCATCTCAACAGCAAATCTCTCCTGAAGCACATCACTGCAGCTCTGAAATGGACAGGGCCAGGTTAGCAAGTGAAGAGAAAAAGGTGGCTATTTGTCCCAAGCTTTTTGCTTCCCACTCCCTACCACATCGCTACCAATAAATTGTCCTGCTCTTAGCAGCATTGAGTAGACAGCTTGCTTACCTTCCCTGCTCTGCTGTGGAACTCGGGGCTGGGTCACACATGCATGTCCTTCACTTATTGACTGCAGCACCAAGCGGCACCTTGCCTGTGTAAATGAGCTTCACAGATCAAGCACACACATAGACCTCCCACATCACTGCAACAATAAAGTTCTGCAATGCAGTCTTCACACAGCCATAAAGAGATGGTGATGGTGGTGATGGTAATGATGATAAAAACAAATCAGGAAGGGTTTATGCATGTATGAAACCAGCCCAAAGTATTCAGCCAACTTCTTATCTGAAGGACTGACACATGAAAATAAAGCTTGTGGACTTCTCACAGGCAGCCAGTTGGGAACTATGTGAACAGAATGCTGAATTTGATAAGCCTTGGGTCAGATACAGCAAGGTTCTTCTGGTATTCTTAAGCAGAGTTTGAGAAAGTTATATTTTGGATTACAAACTCCAGAAATCCCCAACTAACATGGCCAAAGGGAGCTGTGGTCCAAAATGTAACTTTTACAAGCTGTGTTTTTGAGCTGAAACTTGAGCTGATGGTGTTACCGTTTAGTAACAATGCAAAAGTAACAGCTCTGTTCTTAAGCTGAAACCTGATGAGGATAAAAAGAAATGCAAAAGTTTCATGTGACAGATCTATTACTGGGAGTGTGTGTGTGTATGTAAAATTTTGGAAAGCTTCTATGCAATGCTCTTTCTGCATACAAAACTAGCAAGTTAAGAGAATATTCTTGATTAGCCCTTCCCTTGGTGGGTACAAGGGACCACTGCATAAGTGGGAGAATATTCATCTTTCTGAATATCCAGCTGTATTAAACAGATTTTTATGGCGCTTCTAGTTATCTGTTTCAGCTCTAATTCTGGGGTGTTGTTCTACACCTGTGGGACTTCTCTAGAGTTTCACACAGTCCAAGCAAAAGCATATTTTTAAAACAGTCATGATCAGTGCCTGGGATACAATCAGTGAAACTACTTGGAGCATTTAAAAACAGAAAGCATGGAAATATTTTCTAGATTTTTTTTAAAGTAACCAAGTAAGGTTAAAGACTATTGGGAAGCACTGTTGTATTAGCCCATTGGGACCCCAGTGGCTCATGCATTTCTGGTTGCTAATTTTGTAAGTTAATTTCAGTAGACCAGTCCACAGTAGACTATGACACGGATTAAAACATCTATCAAATATTTACATTTTACTGGCACTGAAATGTGTTGGTTTTATTCTTGATTATATCTGAGATACAGCCATGAACCCTCAGGATGCAGTACGGAACAGGAAACAAGTTTGAAAGATGACCAATGTTATGAAATAAAATGGTTTACATTCAGGTTAAGAAACTTAAAATGTTGATTTAATCAAACCTATACACAACTGTGCCCCCCTGCCACTTTTAGATATTTTTATTTGTTGCCTATAAAACTGTATGATGGACTTTGTACAGTGGTCCCTCTGCTTTCATGAGTTCAGCATTTGCAGATTTGATTATTCACAGGTTATTTTAATTAGTTAATTAATTAATTGTTAAAAAAACTCTATTTGCCCCTGCCATGGGAAAAATATGTTCTCTCCAGGAATGTCTCATCCTCCAGCACTTCTAGTGGAAGTGGACCATAGAGTTGTGCTGGAGGACCAAGAAATTCCTGGAGAGAACACTTCTGTAGGCATTGCTAGGTCCTCCAGTGTCAGTCTATGGCCCACTGCAGCTGGAAGCAGACCACAGAACTGTGCTGCAGGACTTAGAGATTTCTAGATAAGTGGTGTCATGTAAAAAAAAAGTGTTTATGATTTTTATTTTTATTCATGTCTTTTCCACTTTTGCAAGGGCCTTGCAACCCATGAAAGTGGAGGGCTCACTGTTTTGTTCTCCATTTTATTTAGTCATGAACATGCCATCTAAAATACATGTGCAGTCCAGAGGAAATTAAGCATGTCCATCCTGTTGAAAAAAAGAGTTCTTATGAATAATGATTTCATAGAAACATTGGTATGTCTAACTTTCTCTGCGTCTAAGCCTCATATTTAAAATTATGACAGCAAGCACCTATCAGGGGCTTGCTTTTTGCATAGTCTTGTCAGATCTGTAATATTGCAATTTCTGTCAGGTTTTCTAAAAGTCTGGCAAAAGAAAATGGGACTGTAATGTGATATATGATGTGTTACCACATCACCTGCAAATAGAGGTATTCAAAGGTGACTGGGTCTTGTTGCAAGAGATGCAAAGGATCCTTGGGTATAAAGCAGACTCTGAAGAGACACCGATAGTCATGAGACTCTTTCCTCTGGACAACCTGAAATGAAGAAGAAAGAGAACAATCACTGTGATGTAGCCATCAGGCTCAGAATTTGGTTTCTTAAGAATATCTGCTATTATTCTTTTAAAAATAATTCCTCTATGGTTGCAAAAAATCCAGAAGCTGGAGGAATTGTGTAATAAGATTTGAACTCATCAATAAGGAGGGACATCAGTAACCCATCCTTCCCTCTGTTGCTGGTAGCAACCAAATGAAATATGCACAATAAGATCATTTCTGTGTTGTTTCTCTGTATAACTTGTAAAACCAAGAGTGTTCTTCTTTCTGTATTGCAGAAGGGTATAGAAACTTGATTTCTTTATTTTTCACACACCCAGTTTTGCAAAACATTAGGTTACACTGAGCATGTTGAAATGCTGAAAGCAATATGGACACAGTAATGGGTAACTGGTCAGGGCGTAGACTACCTTCCTTCCCTGAGAGCCTTTGGGGCTGAAGGGCAGATCATAAATATTCTTAATTAATTAATTAATTAATTTTATGCCAGGATCTTCCATGCCACTTGTAAGCTTCATTTGGAAAGTGCTAAGAAGAATACGGCACAGAAGACATCTTGGATTACAGAGACCCCTAACAAGACTGCTGTACCAAACATCACCGTGGTTGATACGGATGGTCCTAATTTTGACAGTCAGAAGCACGGGAAAATGTTATTTGGATGAGTCCTCCTTCAAAAAATGGTCAAATGTGCCATAATTCCAGTGGAAATTTTAGACCAAAATGATGATAAAAGGGTGAAACTATAGACTATCTATAGCAGCAAAGCTATATAAATCCCTAGTGTAGGGGTCGATCTAGCAGCTTCCCAAGAACTAGAAGCTGTACACAATCACACACTAGACCTGGGAGGACCGCAGATTTTTAAAAAGCCCATACACTCCTGCACTAAAACACTTCTGTGAGTTAGGAACCAAAGAAGCTGTCCCTCCCCACAACCTGTAAAAGGTACAATTTTTTTTCATCCTTTTTAATGAGTGGGGCTCATTTCTGTGGAGGAAGTACATAGCCCATCCCTAACCTAGACAGAGGACAATAATAAATTTACTTTGAACAGCATTAACAGACAGCTGTAATAGTGTTCTGCATTCCTAGACATTGTGAGGGGAGAATTCACAGGAAAGGGACAAATCCTGTGGAAACTAGTATTTCAGATTACTACAGTAAGACTCGTCGTGTGCCTTCAAGGAGTTTCCAACTTATAGTGACCTTATGGTGACTCTATCATGGGGTTTTCTTCACAAGATTTATTCAGAAGTTTGCTGTTGGTTTTGTCTTACGCTGAGAAAGTGTAGGTGCCTAAGGAGACCCAACAGGATTCTGTGGACAAATGGGGATTTGAGCCTGTCTTCTAGAATCCTAGTCCAACACTCAAACCATTAAATCACTAGGATTGTCAAAGTGAAAACTGGAGAAGGCTCCAGTATCTTTAATAGTTGTAAAGAAAAAGGAATTTCAGCATGTTTTGCTTCTTTCCTCCTTTTGTGACAAGGAACACCTGCTGAAATTCTCTCTTCTATATAAACATCAAAGGTACAGGGGCCCTCTCCAGTTTACACTCTGGCAACCCTATATACCACACTGGATCTCCAATAAAACTGCTACCACGCAAATCATTTTGCAAATGATGAGCAATCCAAATCAAAAGGCCAGTCAATCAGAATTCCCATGCTTCAAAAGGATGTCCACATCTAAGTGGATGCTAATCCTGTAAGGGGGTGGAAAATCCTTCCATATACGTGGAAAACCAAAGGTCCTCCAGATGCTGTTGGACCATCTTCCCTGACCACTGGTAATGCTAGCTGGAGTAGAAAGAATCCAGGATATAATGACATCTAGAAGGCCAGCTGTTCAAACCCTTGAAGTAGCAGAACTGATAAGGAAGACAACATTGTTATTTTGCCAAAACACTAATGACAGCCCCTAATCCATGCGGCAGGACATACTTCTTTAAAAGAAAGAAAGAAAGAAGGAAGGACAGAAAGAAAGAAAGAAAGAAAGAAAGAAAGGAAGGAAGGAAGGAAGGAAGGAAGGAAGGAAGGAAGGAAGGAAGGAAGGAAGAAGAAAGAAAGAAAGAAAGAAAGAAAGAAAGAAAGAAAGAAAGAAGAGCTTCTCGCTGCTTTTTCTATTTGCCCAACCACCATTATCATTGATACTGACCTGTTCAATGAGTTCGTCTTCATGCAGAAGATACATCTTCAAAACATTATACTGCTCTTCCAGCACCAATCCAAAATGGTCAATGCTTCGAATTGAAAGCTTTTCTTTCAAGGTAAGAATAATGTCCTGTCAATTATTGATGGCGAAATTATAGATTAAACAATGTACTGGAGAAATGGTCTAGGTCCCTATAGAAATACTGCTGAAGTCCTTAATTTTACACAGAGGTAGGCCTACATATGAGGCAAGGTGAAACACATGGTGCATTCAGGGAAACATTAGGGGCAACAGGAGGGGAGAGGTAGACCTTACCCATGTAGCAAAGTACACTGGAAAGCTATTCCATGCATGCACTATTCCAGTTTCCACAAGCTGAGTGAGAGTGCAGTAGGCCTCTTGACCCAAAAGCTTGTCTGTTTTAGCTACTCTGACTAAATCCAGGAACTGCAAAACCTCCAGTCCTATAATTTCAAGGACATAAATCCAGGAGTTGCAAAACCCCTCCAGTCTCATAATTTGAAGGACATCTGATGATGACAGGGAGCACAGTGGAGGTGCAGGGAGGAATTATGCCCGTAAGGGTTTGAACCGATACAAGCAATGGAGTACAATCTGGAAGGGAATGTCATATGCTTAAGAATCATTAATCTCAGTGATATTTGATATTTGTATACTGCATTGCAACCATGAGATATGTATTAAAAAGCATTACTCTTATGGCACAGGAAAATCAACAATGTCATGAAATGAGGATGGTCTAAAGTCAAAACTAGATAAACTTATCAAATAGATAAGTGCAGTACGCGAGTTTCAGGGACATCACAAGTTGTTTATTCAGGACTGGTTGGTTTTTGCGAACTTGATCTCCTATTTTAAAAACAGTTCTCCCTGCCAAGGTATTGACATGTCTTAATCTGTGCACCTGGCCCATATGCTTTCTACAATATGCCACGCTTTTATTTATACAGTGGATAATATATATGAAAAAAAAAACACTCTGGGTTCAACTCAACATACTTTGACAGTTGTGCTGGCTTCAAATTTGAAAGCTTTTGTCTGCCCATTTTCTAAGTACACCTTGAGAACGTTGGGCATGCACAGGAGAGAACTACCCTAGAAAATGAAAACAAAACCAGAAAAAGCATCTAGTCAATATACAGTACACCTGGCTCTCACATTCTTTTCAATTTCTAGAAGTCGTTCCTTCTGGAAATGACTATACCATGACCTCTATATTGCATTGCATTAAGATATGTTGAGCTCATAATCTGTGTTGTTTAAGAGGCAGAAGCCCTTCATAATCTGAGGCCCTAAGATTTTGTGCATAAATTTGTGAGACTGCACCACAAATATTTCCCCAGCAGAAAATGAGGTTTCTCCATTGTGCTCCATACCCTTCCTCTGGGAAGATGTGCCTTAAATTGCTTCTGCTGTCTTCTGATCGAAAGGCATATGCTGGAATTGGAGGTGAATTGTTTCTTAGTAGTTGTCACAGAGCCTGAAGAAGTGATTTTTTGGTACTATCATTCCCATAATTCTCAAGCCAGTATAGCCATAGGCTGTTCCAAAATCGGATCTATTGTGTTTTAAATTAAGTTGTCAAATTAATCACACTTGGAAATTGGGTTTTATTGTTCTTTGATCTTGTCCCTTGGGTTTTATAGAAAAGGCAAACAACTGACAAATCCACAGCTGAATGGCAAACAGAACATCCCCAGTTAAATAGAGATCCAGGTGATACAGTACACTCTCACGGATGTGACAAAGCACACCCATCCAGAGCTTTCTGTTTATCCTGCAAACATCCTTAGATGACCCAACGTGCACATATAGTTTTGCCCCAGGACAATAATTACTTTGGAAAATTAAGGTTGAAAAGCATTTGGCCTCATCAACAATTTATGCCTCAGACCAAGAGTTTGTATTTCAGCTCTGTGAAAGCACTTCTGGGTTTTTTCCAAACAAAACTTTCTTTACAAGCAATGTTCTCTTTGAAATCACCATAGTGATCGGCTCTTTCAAGCAGACCGCTAGGCAGTTTTTGGAAAGCACTAAAAATACCCCAAAATGCTCCTCTACAGCATAGACATAGTGGCTCTGTTTAGAGGGATCCCTATAGGTTAAAATCATGTCCTATTTCCCTTCTTGCTATGTACACATATGCTCATAATCCTTGACTAAGAGGAAAGCCAAAGGCGGGATGAAGACGTGGCCAATTAATTTCTTCACTTAAGTATTATTTTCTGTGCCACAAATGGAAACAAACCTTTGATAAATGAACAATGGATTTTATTCACTATTTCATATTTTCTTTTTTCTTTAAGGTGCACTTCAGACTTCCAGTAGCTCCCATGTCTGTGGAATGGTCAATCTGCTCTGGATTTTAGTATGAAAGTTAAAGGAGCTATCCAAAGTGCTATACCATATCCCAAATACAAATTCAGCACCTTGGCTAACTTTAGTCCAAACCAGAACGGACTCATGGCACCACTAACATGACACCACTAACAATCAGGTGTCATTGGCACACACAATGAGATTTTGGACAATATGCAGACATATTTAAAGCAAATGCAACAAATGAAGTTGTTAAAGGGCAAATGACTAGTTAGCTATGCTCTTTGTTTAGCTGCCACTCCTCGTCATAATTTCCAACTCAGGCTAGAGATTCATTTTTGTATAACTCTAAACTTAATTATTTAGCAGATTATTTTCATAAACTTGAAAGAAAATTTGGAATCTGACCATTGATTCACATTCATTTCACATGGCTTTGTGACTACATTTGCACTGACCTGTGCATGTCCATTCACAACTACTTCTTCAGCAAAGCGGACTTTAACGGGATTTGTCTTTAGCCTGGCTCTTTTCTCCGCTGTAAGAAAGGACGATTTAGGACCACCCTAGAAAGCAATGGCATTTGGGTTGGTAAATGCTTACATGACATGACAGTAAGAGTTGATAGCTCAATATCACCATGTTTTATGTTAAAAAGTTTAGTCTGCAGAAGAGCAGATTAAGAGGGGACAGGACAGCCATGTTTAAATATTTGAAGTGATGTCATGTCGAGGAGGGCGCGGGCTTCTTTTCTGCTGCTCCAGAGACTAGGACAAGGAGCAACGGATTCAAGCTGTAGGAAAGGAGATTCCACCTGAACCTCAGGAAGAACTTCCTGATGGTCAGACCTGTCTGGCAGTGGAATATGCTGCCTCGGAGTGTGGTGGAGTCTCCTTCCTTTGAAATTGTTAAGCAGAGGCTGGATGGCCATCTGTTGGGAATGCTTTGATGGGTATTCCTGCATGGCAGGGGGCTGGACTGGATGGCCCTTGGGGTTTCTTTCAATTCTATGATTCTATAAGAATGGGCAAACATGGGCCCTCCAGATGGTCTTCACTAATTCCCAGAAGCCCTCACTGGTGTGTGATGATGAGGGACTATGCAAGCAGCAGTGCAAAACATCTGGAGGGTCAAAAATTCTCCGCTCCTGATCTATGCAAACTCTGCTGCAGAATGGAGACTGACACACAATATGAGAAAACCAAGGGCATCAGGTCAAAAGAACTATCTTGCTGGATCACATTCAAGGTCCATCAGTTTCAGTATTCTTTCCCACAGCAGCCAGCCTGATCCCTCTATAAAGCTCACAAAGGAAGGCACGAAGGGGATGCCTTTCACTACCCTTTGTCCACACCCTTCCCCAACAGTGTGCTATGCAAACATATTGGATTACAGCAGTGGAAAGAATCATGCAGTCCTCCAGATGTGGTTGGATTGCAACTCACAGCATGTCATTCCATTACCTATCTTGGTTAGGGCTGATGGGACTTGCAGTTCAGCAACATCTGGAAGTGCATGATTCCCAACCCTGGACTACGTCACAGTCATGCTGGTTGGAGGATGATGGGTGTTGTGGGCCAAGGAAAGTCCATCGCATCTGACACTCATTGCTTCTTATTTTGGAATTCCTTCATTGTGTAGATTCATAACTGCTTATGGAACTATTCTTCAAAACTTGAGAAAAAGTACTTTTTTGATTATAACTCCCAGACTTCCCTGGTGATTGGCCATGCTGCCTGGGGGATTCTATCTGTTTTACTCCAAAAGGTAACTTTTCCAAGGTTGGCTGTTCATTAATTGATTTTATCCCTTTCTTTGATCACCAGAAGGCTTCTTTAATTTGTTTGAACCCTCTTCTTTGATCACCATCAGAGCTGGTGGTCATCACCACCATTTTCTGGTAATGAGTTCTATCACTTAACTGTGTCACGAATAAGTTGGGAAGTATATCTTATTGTCTGGATCTGTTCACCGTTCTTTACCCTCACTCTAACATCGGCTAACTAATTAGATAAGCCTCAATTCTTGTATTATGAGAGACAAATTTAACTACTTATTCACACTAACCACTTTATACACCTCTATGGCATCTCTTTGTCAGTGTAGTCTTTCCTCTGCACCAATCCCTAAACCTTTTCATGGGGAAAACCAAGATACTCCATGGACACAGACAAACAGCAGCTCTCTGCAACTGAGGCATTTGGAAGCATAGCAATATTTGGCTGAATTATGCCACATCTATTTGTATAAATTAAGTGGGAGGAACCTTGGAATCTCCAGAAATGTTGGGGCCTCAACTCCCAGAAACCGTTACCAGACCAACCAAAGGTCAATGTTTATGGGAGTGGGAGCCTAAGACATGTAGAGGGCCAAAGCTTTCCCACTTCTGTTTGAGAAGTATAGTAAATCCAATTCCCAGCATTCTCCCTCTTTCTACCAGTGTTTTGTTCCACTCTATTACTACAGAGATTTCCAACTTTGTTGGACTGTTGATAATCAAACATAAATAAATTTTAAAAATTGGGAGGATGTCTATGTTTGCAGATGCTGTATTTTCAAGCCTAGTCCTGAGTGCAGAGTGAACAATACAGAAAGGAGCAAGCTTGGTTCTTAAAGGCTGTTGGTGTCACTATGGGAAGGGAGCAGGATTAACTTCTACCTGCAATGGTACACCTCTTCATTTTATGCCTTTTTCCCCACAGAAGTGAATGGCAAGCACTTTCATTCATTGCATTTTAAAAAGACCTAGGAACTCAAGGTAATATTCAGGTGGTGTCTCCCATGCCCTGTTTTTAATCAAACACAAAGAAGAGACAGTGAAGACTGCATAGTTGAGTAGCACCATAATTGCTATGCATGCTAAGGGTATCAGGTTCAGCCTTGTCATCCTCACAGCTAAAAGATCAGAATTTGGAAAAGTTGCTTTTTTGGTACCCTGGGTCCCAGAATCTCTCAGACACTGTGATGATGCCTGTCCACTTGTGGTAGATATTGCTATACATAGAATCACAGAGTTGGAAGAGACCCCAGGGGCTATCCAGTCCTGCAATGCAGGAACACCCATCAAAGCATTCCCAACAGATGGCCATCCAGCCTCTGCTTAAAAACCTCCAAAGAAGGAGACTCCACCACACTCCGAGGCAGCATATTCCACTGCCAGACAGCTCTGACCATCAGGAAGTTCTTCCTGAGGTTCAGGTGGAATCTCCTTTCCTGCAGCTTAAATCCATTGCTCCTTGTCCTAGTCTCTAGAGCCGCGGAAAACAAGCCCACTCCCTCCTCGACATGAATCCCTTCAAATATTTAAACATGGCTGTCATGTCCACTCTTAACCTTCTCTTCTGCAGACTAAACACACCCAGCTCCCTAAGCTGGTCCTCATAGGGTACAGCTTTCAGACTTTCACCATTTTGGTCGCGCTCCTCTGGACACTCTCTAGCTTGTCGACATCCTCCTTGAATTGAGGTGCCCAGAACTGGACACAGTATTCCAGATGAGGTCTAACCGATGCAGAATAGAGTGGTACCATTACCTCCCTCGATCTAGACACCATACTCCTATTGATGCAACCAAGAATCGCATTGGCTTTCTTGGCTGTCGCATCACACTGCTGACTCATGTTCAGCTTGTGATCTACCAAGACTCCTAGATCCCTTTCACACATAGTGTTATCCAGCCACACATCCCCCATACTATATTTGTGCATTCTATTTTTTCTGCTTAATTGTAGGACCTTACATTTCTCTCTGTTGAAATTCATTTTGTTAGCTTTGGCCCAGCTCTCCATCTTGTCAAGGTCATTTTGAAATTTGATCCTGTCTTCTGGGGTATTAGCAACCCCTCCCAATTTGGTGTCATCTACAAATTTGATCAGCATGCCCTCTACTCCAAGTCATTGATGAAGATGTTGAATAGCACTGGGCCCAGGACAGAACCCTGTGGCTCCCCACTAGTCACTTCTCTCCAGGATGAAAAGCAGCTGTTGGTGAGCACCCTTTGGGTTTGGTTGGTCAACCAATTACAAATCCATGTAACAGTAGCCCTGCCTAGCCCGAATTTTATAAGCATCTTTGCAAGATTGTCATGGGGAACTTTGTCAAAGGCCTTACTGAAGTCAAGATACGCTATGTCTACAGCATTCCCTTCATCTATGAAGCTTGTAACCCTATCGTAAAAAGAGATAAGATTAGTCTGGCATGACTTCTTTCTGAGATATCCATGTTGACTTTTAGTGACTACAGCATTGCTTTCTAAGTAATTACAAACTGACTGTTTAATGATCTGCTCTAGGATCTTTCCTGGTATTGATGTCAGGCTGACTGGGTGATAATTATTCGGGTCCTCCTTTTTTCCTTTCTTCAAGATGGGGATGACATTTGCCCTCCTCCACTCTGCTGGGACTTCTCCTGTTCTCCAAGAGTTCTCAAGGATTATTGCAAGTGGTTCAGAAATGATTTCTGCCAGTTCTTTTAATATCCTTAGATGTAATTCATCTGGCCCTGGAGACTTGAATTCATCTAGTTTAGCCAAATATTCCTGTACTATTTCTCTATTTATTCTGTGCTGCATTCCCCCCTCCCCTTCCTCACCTGCTCCCCACCTTCCAGGTTGAGTACTTCTATCCTTTTGGGAGAAAACTGAGGCAAAGAAGGTGTTGAGTAGTTCTGCCTTCTCTCTTCCTCCCATTAGTAATTGGCTGTCTTCTCCATGCAGTGACCCTATCATTTCCTTGTTTTTCCTTTTGCTGTGGACGTATCTAGGAAAGCCCTTTTTATTGTTTTTAATGTCTCTGGCAAGCGCAAGTTCATTCTGTGTCTTAGTTTTTCTGACCTTCTCCCTACATCTCCTGGCTATTTGCTTGAATTGCAATTTGGTGGTTTCAACATTCTTCCATTTCCTTTACATGTTGCTTTTAATATTTAACTCAGCTGAGAGTTCTTTCTTCAACCATTCTGGTTTCTTTAGACAACTGCCATTTTTCCTCCTTATTGGTACAGTTTTAAATTGTGCCTTCGGTATCTCACTTTTAAGAAACTACCATCCATCATGAACTCCTTTCTCTTTCAGTATTCTTGACTATGGGATTTCGGCAAGTAACTTCCTAAGTTTACAAAAATCAGCTTTTTTAAAGTCTAGGATGGGTGTCTGGTTACACTTGGCTTCTCCTTCCCACTGAATTATAAACTCTAAAAGAGCATGGTCACTTCCCCCTAAGGATCCCACCACCTCCATCTCATCAACAAGGTCATCCCTGTTGGTCAGGATCAGATCTAGAATAATTTATCCCCTTGTTGCTTCTTCCACCCTCTGCACCATGAAATTGTCTGCAAGGCAAGCAAGGAACCTGTTGGACCTTGCGGTCTTGGCAGAGTTTGACTGCCAACATATATCAGGATAATTGAAATCTCCCATTAACATTGCATCTCTCCTTTTTGAATGTATGGTCATTTCCTCTAGGAAGGCTTCAGGCTGGCCTGGAGGCCTGTAGCAAACCCCCACAATCACATCCCCATTGTTTCTCGCTCGCTTACAAGAAAAATTGAGATCTGATCTGTTAAAAGTTAGGTTCATGCATTTACTCAAGGTGATTAGTCATCTTCATACCTGAATGGTGACTCTGTTCTGGGTCTCTTTAGCCCAGAGCCTAAAATTACACAGAATGAATACACATAAATGGCCTGTTTAGATGCAGCTTTTCTTAGGAGTGGAGGATCAAAAAGTTGAAAGGAACAGATCCACCACCCCCTGCTCACTGAAAGCTCCAAATCCAATTCTTTCTGCTTGATTCCAACAGTTTCCTCCACTACATGGTTTTGAAAACGGGAAAACCAGAATTGGAAGATGGCCAAGAAGAAGCAACAGCAGATGAGTAAGCATTAAACAGCCTGTTCTGTTTTCAGCTTCCATTCCAATCAGCTTTTCCAGTTCTGAATAGGCTGTCAGGATATGTTTATATACTTATGCATCATAATATGTTGTTCTGACCTGAGTCCAGCACTCTCTGTCAGCTACCCTACACAGGTATCATGTTGTTCTTGGTGGCAACATTAGGGACAAAATATTCATCCTTATGACACAGAAGGGCCTTGCTCTGACTGTCAGAGATCTAACAGTCTTCACTAGGGTATCCCTCCATAGTACAGTACCCCCTCCACATTCGCGAGGGTGTGGGGCACAGAACTCTTGCAAAAACCCTGCAAAATAACTACTCCCTCCAATTCCCCTCCAGAGCTCCCCTCTCCCATTCCTTTGCCTCGTGCCCAGGCATTGCAGAGGGGAAACAAAGTAAAGGGCTTATAGGGACTTTCCCCTCAGATGGAGAAGAACAGATTTCTGGCTTTCTAGCTACTTCCAGTGGCCATTTTGAGAAAGGAGGGGTAGGAGCAAAGCGCATGTGACCAATCAGCAGCCATTACACAGCAGAATGTGCAGTCACATGGCCTAGAGGACATGCCTCCAGCAGCATGTGTGTGTGTGGGGTTTTGCTCACCGAAAAGGAGAAAATGTCCATTTTAAGCACAAGCCTCGCAAGCCTGGGATGAGGAATGTGAGTGACTGGGAGGAGAAAAATGGTGTGTGTGTGTGTGTGCAAGCCCATGACTTGCGAATAATCAAATTCATGAAGGTCAAATCTGCAAATGTGGAAGGAGAGAGGTGCATATCTCTCCACCCCCACTATTCATGATTACCTCCTGGAACTTCTCATTTGTGATCTCATGTGCATACCTAACAGGAGGCCAAACCCTTACCCTCCAAGGAGCAATTCAAACAGCAGTGGTACATGAGGGCAATTTACCGAGGTGCATCGGAGAACTGTAAGCTGAAGAGTGTCTTGTGAGTCCCTGTAAGATCAAAATCAATCAATCAATCAATGGTACCTCTTTCCACCATGGAAAAACCCTTTCAGGCAAAATGTATTTCAAAATGCATAGCAAAATATATTTCATCTTCACACATGAAATAAGCAACAGTGTGCATTAAATCCCATGGCTTTCAGCACTGCCTATACCATGGTGGGCAACATATGGCCTCAAGTTTTTTTTTTTTTGCAGCTCTTAGAGCATCCCCACTACTACTGAATTTAGCTTTAGAAAAACTCAAAACAGGACTTCAATAATTTCTGTCACTGAATCAGGGCAGTGCACAGTGGTAGCATGGGGAATACCGGGTGGATCCTCAGGGTTGAAAATGGGTCCTGCCAAAATTGTCCTTCTGACCTCTGTATAGATGATGCCTAGCTCTGTCCCTTTGTTCCTCTCTCCCTCACTCACTCCAGTTCTGTATCTCCAATTGACTCTCAAACACTACAGCATGCCTGCTTCATTGCCATCTCAAAATATGTATGTCTTAGACTGAGCTTCTTATGTTTCCTTCCAAGACCTCCTCTACCTGTATGCTTTCCTTATCCACTGACAATGTTGGTGCCTGCCTTTCTGATATGGGTACACAGCTGGCTTTGTCTTTGCCTCCACTTTCTTCTTTGTCCCTCATTTTCAGTCTGCTGCCAAGTTGCACCATTTAACCTTTTACAATACTGCAAGTTCTTCCACCCATTCCCAACATCTCCTCTTGTCTTTGTTTTCAGGAAAAATTCTGATTTTTGCCCTACTCTTCTCTTGCCTAGACTACTACAATCGTATTTCTCATCTTCTGTTGCTCCACTTTGATTCTACTAGCAACTGGTGAATCTGGGTTTTAGTTCAAAATTTAACGGATCTATTCAAGGCAATAAACCTTATTCTAAAAAAGAAAGAAAGAAAAAGTTTAGCACCTTGGATAGCAACTTTAATTGAACTCAAATCTGGGATTGGCTCATTACCCCTCTGGAATGGAAAGCACCAGCCACCACTGCTTGGCCCATTCCTGTTTCTCCACCAAATTACAGTTCAAACTCCTCTGTATTCTCAGTGCTTGGATCACATAGGGCTGCTACTTGTTTTCTGACAAGCTCCTTCTCTTTACTTTCAAAGCAATGCCACTTCCTCTGCTCCTTCATTGGTCATCTCTCCACTTTGCTACCCAGATAAGTTGTTGCATGTGAGCTTTATCCTTCCAGCGTCACCATTCTCCACTACCTAAAGGTCTCCTGCTCCCTAAAAAGACTTTGGTCTTTCTACTGTCTTTCTGCAACTCATCATTGGAACTGCCTCCCACAGCACCTGTCTGCAATGCCACTTCTCTTAGTTCCTTCCAACTCTTCATCAAAACATACCTTTTCCATGACCCTCAGTTTCCCATAGCTTACTATAACTCAGCTTGGAAATGTTCCTTCAAAATCAATTATTAATGTGTTATCTTTGCAACTGTGTGTTACGACTTCTATTATGCAAAAGTTGGAATCTCTACATTGTTCTTTTTAAAATGTGAAAAAGCAACATACAAGATTTTGATGCAATGATGATAACTTTTGTTACTTAAAAAAAGGTATAACATGTTACCAGTAGTAAAGTTACTTTTAATGCCTTGCTTCCAATCTCCAGCTGCATCTATGACTATGCCTAGACTCGTGCAACTGAAACAACTTTACATTCCTTCCCTATTTTCTTCTGTCTTCTTCCCTCTCTAATCCCTCTGTTGTTTTTTGTAGGCTAGAGTTTGCAGTGTATGCCTCCTGGGGCAGGGGCCTATTGTATTCTGCAAAGTGCCATGCACATTAATGGTGCTACAAAAACAGACAAATGAGGCTCAGACTGCACTCCTGTGCTCACTTAGCTAGAAGTAAGCCCCAGTGAACTCAAGGAGACTTATTTCTAAGAGGACACATATAGGCTGATGCTATCAAAGAGCACGATGAATACCTATGGCTGTACAGCAGCTTGAATTCTGCTTGGATTCAACTGCTTTCATGCCAGCCTTTGACAACAATTGAAGGTAGGTCAGGATCCAATGAACCACCAAACCAGTTCTCTTAGCCCAAACAGGGCTAGCCCCATGAAGCATTAAAAACTCCTTTTGACATGGACTAGGGGATCAAAAGAGGCTTATTATTCAGCAAAGAAAGTCAACTACATGAAGAAGAAAAGTCAGAGATCCCCACAGGCTGGCACAATCCCCTGGGTGCGGACCTAAGCAGCTCTCTGGTGCCCGGCCATAACATTTAGCACCATAAGCACATTTTTCCACAGCACCTTAAAAGAGCTGCTGCTTGTTCACCGGGAAGGTCTTCCACTGCTTCGTTGTTTATTGCAAGAATCTGATCCCCTGGCAGAAGTTTCCCATCAGCAGTGCTGCCTGAAAAATGTCAGGGCTTTGTTAGGGATAAATTATTTTTATGTGTTTTTCTTTTTTAAAAATCACCCCAAAATTAAAAAACAAAGGAACCCTTCATGATACCTGTTTCGAAACCTTTTCTGAAGTATGGACAGGCAAATCAAAGTTAGCAGAATATGTGGCAGAACTGCCCCATCTAATTAAGGACTGGGAAAGTGCAAGCTCTGAACACCACATTTGCAGCCCCCAAAGCTCCCAACCATCCCTTAAAACTCGTCAACACACAACTTATTTTTTTTAAAAAATTCAGTGCAATTTTCACCTGAAGACCCTAGTGAAAGCCCCTCCAAATGTGCAAATATACCCTCCAACCTCAACATCCCCCCACCCTGATACATTTTCAATTTTTGTCTTGAGTTTCTATAGGAAGTGATACCAAATCATTTACAGTAAAAATTTGGGGTGAGAATCTGAAGAAAATCTGAAGTATTTTGATGTGCTGGGGGACGTACAGTCCGGGGCGGGGGGTGGGGAATTGGCCGTGGCTCCAAAGACTTGCTCATCCCTATACTCATGTACCCACAGCAACTTTAGCACTTCTTTTCTGGATGGAGAATTTAAAGAAGTTGATTCTTCTTTCACATGGTATGTGGCATGATTTGGAAAGTTACTTTTCAAAAATAAATAATGGTGTAATTTTTTGCAAAGGCTCTTATCCCCCTCCCTTGCCGTGAGTATCTTATTATTATTATCACTGGATCAAAAAGGAATGTGTTAAGTTTGTTCTTTAGTTTAATTATTAATTACGCTTATTAATTGTTCATTTGTTTTACTGCTTTTTAAAAAAATTGTCTATATAAGTTAGAGGGAAAAGCATTTTATAATAATAATTTTTATTTAAAATACAAAGGAAAAAACACACATCATATAAAATAAAACAGTATAAAAATAAAAAAAAGAAACAAGACATTGCTAAACATTCAAACATTAACAAAGCACAAATATATTAAAAAAGAAACACCCTATAATATCTACCAAATAAAAAACAAATACCTAAGCATCAAACATTCTGGCATAAACTTCCCACTCTCCAGATCTGGTTGTTGTTAAATTCTGAAGATTTTACTGCCTCAGATTTATCATCCTTTTCTTATTGTATTTACTTAGACAGTTTAGAATCAATAACGAATATATTTTCAAATATATATGATAAATAAAAAAAACTAAACAAGGAAATATAGTCCTACTAAAAGTGTTCTAAATTCAATTTTCAATCAAATGGCTTTTTTTTTTAAAGAAGCATTTTTAGCTTCTGAGAGAAATGGGGAAATGTAATGAGTAAACCTAGTTGTTATATGGAAAAACAGTAATGAAGCTACTAGTCATTACTCTTTCTTGGGGGAAAAGACAGTCATTATTCCCTCATGACAACAGCAATAACAATAATTGCCTGTTGTCCAATCCCATTGCCACAGATGCCTTACTGTTGACTTGTTTTTGTCTTCAGCTTGCCAATAGCAAGACAAGTGCAAAACAGATTTCGCTGGGGGGCCTCCAGCTTAGGGCCGACTTCGAGACTCAGGAGTCAGGCATCTCCCAAGGCCCACGCCCTAGCTGGAACCCTCTCCCTTGCTGATCCTGGCTGCTGCTGCAGCAGCAACAACATCTTCATCATCATCATCCTCTAATCACCCAACCTTCTTCATCTAGGCAACTTGAGTGGAGTGAGCCCAGGGCTGGGCCAGGCCATTTTGCTACCTCAGGTGGGGTAGCAAATATTCCCCGCATCCCAATTTATCCAAGAGAAAGTGCAAAGTCAGGCAAGTTATTTTGGCAATGAGGAGGAAGATTGCACAAGCACCTCTCTCCACCCTGGGAGTAAAATGACAGATTAAATAATTAACAGTTTGCATTCCTTTCATGACACTCAAAACTTGCTGGGAGGCATCTGCCTTGCTCTGCCAAAAGGTAGGGCTGGTCCTGGTTATGCTGGAAGAAAGAAGTCAAGTGAAGGGACTGCTTTGATGGTGGGTCCACTCAGAGAGATGGACCCCTGAGGGCATGTTCCTTAAATGACCTTGGAACCAGAGTTGCTCCAATGAAGCCAACCCTCCAATAATTATACTGCTGGGACTGGGAGGATAAATGCATATCACCAAGTCATAGTCAAGGAAATTTTCAAGGAGACTCCATTTTGAAGGACAAAGCTCTGTATCCTTCCAGTTTTATCCTTCCATGCCCTTGGCTATCCTCTTACTTGAGAATTACAGTCCCCCACATCGGAAGGAAAAGGAAACACACTCCTACTTACCTGCAGCAACTGATATGATAAGAAGAGGAAGATTTTGGGAAACTTCAAAGCCATGATGTCCAAGAAGCTCATCTTTCTGGACCTCTAATATGAGTTTGACACGACTTGCAGGTTGGCCAGTACCATCTGATGGTTTGTCACTCACAGATGCTCTCGCTCTGCTCATAAGAAAAAGAAGGTGTCAAAGATTTATATAGACCTTCTAGATTCACTAAAAATATCAGTATCTGCCCCTAAAAAATCTTTATGGCACATTAAAGATTTAGGTGACACCTTAAAAGGCTAAAAAATTGAATGTGGTATAAGTTTTCATTATCAACTAAAAGCACAGTCAGGCTTGTGTTTTAAATAATATTAGGCGTTTCTATAGGGCACAGCCATAGCTGAGTGGCTCAGTTGCTGCTTAGTCTTGGAATGAGCAAAAAGCTGTTTACAACAACATCATCTGTTTACTTAAGTATGGAGTAATAGCCTGCCTCAAGATTACAGATGTGAAGGCCCAGAGAAAATTGTTTTTCAACCTTTTGGAAACTGTCTTGGTCCCATCTTGGGAGAAAAAGTGACATATAAATTCAACAAACAAACAGACTCAGACAATATTTTTTATTCATTTTTTTCTCAAGCTTTTTCCTGGAAAAAAATGAGTTATGGAATATTTTCTTCTAGAATGATGAATAATGTGTTTAAGATAAGGTATAAATAAATTTTGTTTTTGTTGTTTGCCTTCAAATTCTTTCCAACTTGTGGCAACCCTAAGGTGACCATATATATCATGGAGTTTTCTGGGGCTGAGAGTATGTGATTTGCCCAAGAGAACAGAATCTCATTCTGAACCCTGGACAAGGTTCGGTTCTCTGCTCAGCTATGGAAAACCACTTGGTGACCTTGCGCATGTCATACATCAGGAAACTCCATGGGGTCACCGTTAGGGACTAAGAGCTATATGTGCACAGGGTCTCTCTCTGAATGGAGGTTTCCAGGTTGGCAGTGCTGTAGGGTCCTGCAGGGTCACAGTCCCAAGATGTCTTTATTAGTCACAAGCACATCATCATCTGGAAACCCTCTTCCTCAGCGCACTACTCACTACAGTCACTTGATCCTGATTATTATGGTATGTATATATGTGCATCTGCATATGTATAGATATGGGTCAACCTAGTCGCTTGTATGTTTTGAACTCTCCTTGAGGGCATGGCTATGCAGACTGTCATGGAAGGTGCCTTGTCCTCAAAGTGTACCATTATGCCATTGCTGTTTGGGTGGAGTGTCCATGTGGAGCTCTATGTTCATAGGCATTTTCCTGATATTCCACTGAAGGGTCAAATACTGCAGCAGAGATGGCAGGAATAGTCCTGGCTCTTACTTACAATGTACAACGTAAGGATGGAACACTGACTTGTAAATCAGCCTGTTAGGTAAGATGATTATGGTTTGTAGTGATGTAGCCGGCTACTTCTCAAGCCAATTTTTATTGCAGTGTAAATAAAAATACAAATAAACCACAAATTTTAAACATTACTGTGACAGAGCCTGGGTGTGTAGCTAGCAGAGCAGTCCTAGTAACAGATGGGAATATAGTCAGATTGCCTCTGTCTAAGCAAAACCCAGCCCTAGCAAGGGGGAGGGCTGTGGGTGAGACAGCATAAAGCATATGTATTGGGAGCTTGATTTGGATTCTAGCTTCCTTCAGTAAGATTTGTAGAGTGAACTTTAAGTCAGGGCTTCAGCCAACCAAAAGTGGGTGGTCTGGAAGAGGGTGATCTTCTTATTGGCCTAGTGTGGGGGCAGAGAAGAAACCAAACCACTTCTGTAAGGGTCAGAAAGTGAAACAAACCTTTGTGCTAAAGGGAGCCAAAGGGGTGTGTGTAGCTCTGTTGGTGAACACCGATGTTTTCAAGAAATTAGTTAAGCATCTTTAAGGAATTGTTATTTTGTTTGAATTTTCTTGAAGCTACAATATCTTTCTCCTTGTTTGTTATTCTAATAAAGATTTCATTCTGTTTTAATAAGTTCTGCCTCAACAGAGTATTTTCTTCAGTTTTACTTTTATAACACCACCACAGATTATCATTCAATTTTTTTGAATAACCACTAATAAGCTTTGCCCTTTATCCACTAAGGCAGAGCGTTCCAAACTTTTAATGTTGGTGACTCACTTTTTAGACATGCATCATTTTGCGACACGGTAATTCACTTTCACTAACAAACTGGAGGTTAAACTAACCCCTTATAAGAGATACAGACACATACGTCAATTGTAAGAACAAAATGTATCAGGACACAACATATCTCATGAAAACCTTTCACATATTTTTTAAAAATATATGATTTATGAACAATAACATACATTTCCAAGATTGTAGGTGATACACCTACACACTTCAGGCGACACATTTAACGTATCGCGGCACACCATTTGGAAAGCCCTGTACTAAGGTGGTGGCTTTTAGGGAAAGCAGGGTTGTGAATAAGTGTTGGGGAGGGAGCCAGGATGTGATAGTAAAGGCCCTGGTCTACCCTCGCCCTCCCAGCATCACCAGTTCTCTTGTTGTATATTTACTCTATTAAGGGCAAGAGATAATAGTGCCAGATCAGTCAAGGTATTCTAGCTCAGCTCTCTCATGCCCTATCTACTCCTTGTGACTCTACGGATGTAGTTCTGCTCTTTACTGAAATCCCATCCTGCCAGAGCAGGGACATTAGAAATCATTTCCAAAGAGAAACTGTTGGCCCCTGTTTCTGACAGTGTTGCTTTGTAGAGGAACATAACTAGCAGGTATACCTTTATGGGCTTTCCAATTATCATTTTGCAAAGTTTCCTGATCATCTCAAGTGTCCAGGAGGGGCAAATGGTCTGGGCAGAAACATAAGTAATTGGTGTTGCGAGTAAGAAACACTTGTTGAAACTGTGATTTTCAAACTGCATTCCTATACAATCTGACCTGGGGTTCCTTGGAAGCCCACCAGGGTTTTTTTTGTCATAAATATAAGCAGTGGCACAAAAGCTTCCCCAAAAGGCAGCTTGTGCCTGCAAGAGATCACTCTCTGCAGTATGCATCTAATACAAAAGTAGGAGTTGTATTTGAGACCACAGTCTAAAGCTCACTTCTCACAGACACCAAGATGTGATAAACATATACTTGGGCCATACCACTTCAGACTGCAGGTGATGCTAGTGGCGGCTTCACAAGACTTATTACTAAACTATTGATTTAGTTAGTGGTAAATAAATAGGTCAAGAATTACAGACTTTCTATGAACATGTTTATAGCTCAGAAATTAGACAAGCTAACAATCCAGAGAATTTTTAGATTCCTGTCTGAAAATCATAAAATGCAACTAAATAGCTCAATAACAAAGCAAGAAGTTAAACCAAATATCTAAAAATTAAAACCTAAACAATCTCCAAGACTAAATGGATATAAATCAAAACTCTATACATTTTTAAGCAATACTTAATAATGGTTTGATAGAAAGGCCTATTCCAGAAATTTGGAAGGAAGGCAGAACTGTGAGCATAGCTAAACTAGGTGGAGTTAATTAAAATGTATCTGCGTATCGCCCATCTACTTTATTAAAACAGGATTTAAAAAATTCTAACAGCAATCTTACCAAACAAGATTAACCAGTTTATCTGCAATTACATACAATTAGACCAAGCTGACTTTACTGTTAAGCAGTTGTCTGACACTATATGTCGCATATTAATGTCATACAGGATGCTAAGTTTAAAAAACAGTCAGTATCATTAATATCTTTAGATATCTTAAAGGCCTTTGACAAATTGGAATGGCCCTATTTGCTTGGCCTCTTAAAAAAATTAAGTTTTGGACAACCTTTATCTATTGCTACTGGAAAGACGCTATACAGGATCTAAAACATAGATCAATGTTAGTAAATTGGATTCTGTGCCAATTGCACTCAAAAGAGGAACAAAATAAGGTTGCCCGCTCTCCTGTCTGCTTTTTTCAATAGCAATAGAACCTCTAGAAAATATAATAAGACAAAATGATATTATAAGAGGAGTAAAAATTAATAATACAATTCAAAATATTAGTCTATATGCTGGTGATTTGTTGCTATACATATTTAAAACAGAAAAAGCATTTCCTGAAGTTATACAGATTCTTAATTTATTTCAAGTAGGTGACCTGGAGTATGTCACACAAACTCAGCCCTAGAAAACCCCAAAGTCAGAAATGACTTGAAGGCACACAACAACAAGTACAGGGCTGACCATAAATTATACAAAATCAGCAGTTTTGTGTTTAAATTGCAACATAGAACAGGAACTAAAATGGCAACAAACGAGCAGGTTTATTTTATATCCTAGCAGCCTTTGTTATTTAGGAATTATAATAACTAAACTTTGAAAGAAATCATGCCTAAAAATTATAGCCCCATAATAAAACGGAAGCTGAAGAAAAGGTCTCAGCTGAAATTCACTTTGTTAGATAGAATTGCATTAGCTAAAACGAATATAGTTCCAGGACTATCTTTTTTGTTTCAATCCATGCCAATCAACTGTAACGGTAACAAAATCATCACACATAAAAAAGTTATATTTCTGCAAAGAAAAAATTCCAGTTTTCAAGGGTAATTCAGTCTGATTTAACAAAAAAGAGAGTGCTAGCTGTACTGTGTATATATATGTATATGTACATATGTAATTCACACACACACACACACACACACACAGTGAAGCTTTTCATTTGACCCAAATTATACATCTTTTAACAGGAGACAGCACCCCTATTAGATATGGAAATCAAAAGTTATGAACCCATGGAAGTTCGTTGACCATTTATGAAGTTAACAATACCATTAAAAACAACAACAGCAAACTCCTTTTAAAAGGATACATTTAAAATATGGTTTAAATAGGCATATTTATTAGCATCCTCACCTTCTCCAATAGTACCTTTTACAGCCTTAGAAAATTTTTATAGAGAGGATAGAATTGTGATAGTTTAAACAACGGAGGGCCAAAGAGTTAAAGATCTTTTATATAGGGGTACACTGATAACTGGGGAACAACTGAAACTAAAAAATGCAAGATGTTACAACCAACTGGCTACTTACAGAGCAAGTACTAGTATTAGCAAAAAAGACTAAATTTGAGAGCTCTTACAAAGTATAAAATGGTCTATGCTGCAGAGGAACCTGTCATTAAGCATTTAATGATACAGCTTTGTGTGTATGTGCCTTTAAGTTGCCTATCGAGTTATGGCAATCTCATGAATTTCATAGGACCCATGTCCGCAGTAGACTGTTATAGTGCTATTATACCACTTTTAACACCCTGTGGAACCCTGGAGTTTGCAGTTTAGGGAGGGGTCAACCAGCCCCTCCCTAAACTGCAAACCCCAGATTCATAGGATGTTGAAAGTAGAGTCATAGCACTATAACAGTTTATTGTGGAAATGGCCAGGGTTTTCTTCGGCAAGGAATCCTCAGAAGTGGTTTGGTCAGTTCCCTCCACTGAAATGTAGCCTACAGCACCTGGTACTCACTGGCAGTCTCCCATCCAAGCACTAATCTACTGTTAGTTGGATTTGTAATTGGTTAACCGACCGAACCCAAAGGGTGATCACGAATGGCTGCTTTTCATCCTGGAGAGAAGTGACTAGCAGGGTGCCACAGGGTTCTGTCCTGGGCCCAGTGCTGTTCAATATCTTCATCAACGACTTGGATGAAGGAATAGAGGGCATGCTCATCAAATCTGCAGATGACACCAAATTGGGAGGGGTTGCTAATATGCCAGAGGACAGGATCAAAATTCAAAATGACCTGGACAGATTGGAGAGCTGGGCCACGGCTAACAAAATGAAATTCAACAGAGAGAAGTGTAAGGTTCTACACTTAGGTAGAAAAAATAGAATACAGAAATACAGGATGGGGGAAATGTGGCTGGATAGCAGTATGTGCGAAAGGGATCTAGGAGTCTTAACAGATCACAAGCTGAACATGAGTCAGCAGTGTGATGCGGCAGCCAAGAAAGCCAATGCAATTCTTGGCTGCATCAATAGGAGTATGGTGTTTAGATCGAGGGAGGTACTGGTACCACTCTACTCTGCTTTGGTTAGACCTCATCTTGAATACTGTGTCCAGTTCTGGGCACCCCAATTCAAGAAGGACATGATCAAGCTGGAGCAAGTCCAGAGGAGGGCGACCAAAATGGTGAGGGGCCTGGAAGCCATGCCCTGTGAGGATAGACTTAGAGAGCTGGGTATGTTTAGTCTGCAGAAGAGAAGGTTAAGAGGGGACATGATAGCCATGTTTAAATATCTGAAGGGACGCCATGTAGAGGAGGGAGAGGGCTTGTCTTCTGCTGCTCCAGAGACCAGGACAAGGTGCAGGAAAGGAGATTCCACCTGAACCTCAGGAAGAACTTTCTGACAGTCAGGGCTGTCTGGCAGTGGAATATGCTGCCTCGGAGTGTGGTGGCATCTCCTTCTTTGGAGGTTTTTAAGCTAAGGCTGGATGGCCATCTATCGGGAGTGCTTTGAGAGTTTTCCTGCATGGCAGGGGGTTGGACTGGATGGCCCGTGTGGTCTCTTCCAACTCTACATTCTATGATTCTATGATTCTAATCAAGGCTGACCCTGCTTAGCTTCCAAGATCTGACAGAATCTGGTGCCTTAAGGATATTTAGCTTGTGGGCTTTATGGCTGGTTAATTGAAAAAAAGTTCCACATTCAATCAGGGGTTAGAACAGCATGAACATCTGGCATCAAAAAAGAAATTACAGGGAAAGAGTGGGCTAAAATGCATTCTTTAGTTCTGTCAAACTTGGTGTGTGCATATATAAAAGAATCCACATTAAAAATTATGTATAGATGGCATTACACCCCAACAAGGATGAATAATTTATTCTAATGTGGGACCATTCTGTTGGAGGGGTTGTAATACATTAGGTACTCTATTATCATATGGTTTCCAGTAAAAAAAAAAAAAAAAAAAAGCAGCAAGCAGTTTTGGATAGATGTGATTAATTTCATTATGCGAATGATAGGACAGAAAGTGATTTTTTGTGAGAAGCTATCATCATTTTCAATCTTCACAAAGGAGAATGAACATTTTAAAATAACTTATAAATATGATGGCGACAGCAGCAAGACAAGAAATTGCATGTTGTTGGAAAACTGCAAAACATTTAAGTGTTAATAAATGGTTAAATTGAGTTTGAAACATTGTCTTAATGGAAAAGTTAACACACACTGTTAAATAAATCAAAGCAAATACAAAGGATGATAAATTTTGGATAACATGGTATCCATTTATTCAGCAAGCAAATGTAAACAGAAATAATAGGACCACCAAATCAAGTCATACATTTTTGGCAAGATACTTTTTGAAATAGATAAGATTATGGTTAGAATAAGAACATGATCTAGAGAAGCAATATGATTTAGAAAAGTGGAGGATTGGTAAACTATAATGAATGGCATATCTGGTGTACATATAGAAAAGTAACATCACAGTGTTTTTGTTATGCTGTGCTTTTTGCAGTCCCCAGAAGCAAAGTCATGAGGGGACACTTCAGCAAATAATCGAAAGATACTCAAAGATTTGGACAAAAAAAGCCACAACTTCCTACTGATTACAGCTGTAGAGGGCTTAGCCTGGATGGGATCAGCAATCAAACTGTTACCCAATAAGTCTCTCTCAACCTGAATGCTGGTAGCCCCCCCTGGATTTACGGCCAGTGGGTACAAATCTCAGTGAGGATCCCTCATCACCTGGGTGCAATGCCAGCACACCCCCCCCCGGCCTGGGCTGAGTATGACCACTGATTCCTCCTCACTCAAGGCCCCTTAATGGGGCCCTCACTGAATATGAAAGCTGTACAGGCCTAGTCTTCTCACAAATGGTATACGATTCCATGCCAAACTGCCCAAAGTTGTGCCATAGTACACTGCTGACTTACACAGAATCATAGAGTTGGAAGAGACCACAACAGCCACTGAGTTCAATCCCCTGCCATGCAGGAACACACACTCAAAGCACCCCAGAAAATAGCCACCTAGTCTCTGTATGAAAGCCTCCAAAGAAGGTGACTCCATCACACTCTGAGGTAGCACATTCCACCGTAGAACGGCTTCTACCATCAAGAAGTTCTTCCTGATGTTTAGGTGAAGAGTGGCTTGCTCTCAGCCAAAGGCATACTTCTGGAAAACTGTGCCAACCCTGACTGGAGAGTTTCCCTGCTGCAGCACTGCCACAGACTGTAACTCAGCCTCCCAGGTAAGTCTGGAGCTATTTCTTGTTTACGTTTTGTTTTTGTTTCAGACTTTGTTGTTTAGCTTAGTTTTCTTTTATTTGGAATGTGATGTTGTTGTTTATTGTTTGTGTAAAGTTAGTGTAAAATCAAATTTTCAAAATTAATTCAATTTTTTTTTAAAAAAATGCCAAACTACTGAAAATCCTGCACACAGAAAACTAGCATGACAGGAGAAAAGACTTTTCTCTGAGATGTCCTTTTTCCACCCAGATTTCTCATACCTGCTGTCAGCTTGAAATCCATGAAAGGTAAGAGAGGTGAAGATGAGTGAACATGGAAGACACCACTGGCTAATCAGTTCCTTTTGCTCTTTTAACGCATGAGCTTCCCAGCCTTAAAAGGTGGCTCAATTTGTATAAAGTGTGACAAATTTCTGAGGGAGCCCGAAAATCTTGATTTGGCCAGAGATTTAACATATTTATTTGATTTAAAATATGAGTATGAGGAGTGTGTTTTTCTTATGGCTTAGATTAAATTATTTATTTTATTATTATTTTCATTTAGATATAGTTGCTTTTTAGTTTTCCATTTCTTTCTAAAGAAGTAACTACACTCTTTCCAACTTGGCTTTTGACGTTTTTTGATCCCCAAACAGTAGATAGTGGATTGTTTGCTTATTACTGCCAGTCAAAGCCATTTTGCTGCCTACGTAAGAAGAGAAGGTGGCACTCCACTATTCCATACACAAGACTAGCTGGTGAGCCTTACCTTGATACCGGTCATGGAACAGGGTTGTCCGTTACACTAGAGGGCTTAGGACAGTTTAGGGGCTTGCAGGAAGGCTCTGAATCACATACAGCTCTGTCCTCTAATGGACTGCTTCTTAAGCTATCTGACGTCGGGGACCAGCAGGGTTTTTCTCCCAGTGTCTGAGGGACCAGCATCATACTTTTGCCCATTCACTAACAACTATTTCTTTCTCTCCTAGAAAACCCACTTCAACAGTTAACAGCATCTCATTAAAATGCATACCTAGCTGAATTATCTCGTGATCGACGCAGCCATTTTGCAACCATCTGCTCTATCCGACGTGCTTTGCGTGTCTCTAGCTCTTCCATTTACCTGTGAAAGAAAAAGATATTATTCTTGTGGCATTTCTCAAGTACACAACCAGATTCCATCCAGTTCCCAATGCTTGATTAGAGTTTCTCTAAGAAAAATCACTTCTAGATTTTTTAGAAAGCAGCTCACAAAATGGTTTGCATCTTTCTGGATCCTATTACATTTCATCCCACTCCCACAGCTATGCAAATATGTTTTACCTGAGCACATATTATCACTCTGTACTGCACCTGAAGAAGTGGGTTTATATCCATGAAAGGTCATATGAAAATAAAAAACAGTCTTAAATGTGCTGATACATTCCCCACTCTTCCTTTTTATACAACAAGAAATGTTTTCCACAGTCTAAAAGCCAGAAGAATGAAGAACAGTCTGCATTAGTGAGATACACTTCAAATGTTTCTTTGCAAGCATAAAACCAGAAGTTTATATCACTTTGTGTGTATGTGTGTTTGTAACCAAACCAGAACAAATAGAGAATGAGAGTGAAACCATAGTAAAGGATGCATTTTAAAAGTTAGATAAGTAATGTAGATGAAGGTTCAATACCCCACTCAGCCATGGAAACCCACTGGGTGTCCTTTGGCACATCACACACTCTCAGCCCCAGAAAACCCTTTGATAGGTTTGCCTTAGGGTTGCCATAAGTCAGAAACAACCTGAAGGCATACAACAACAATAAATGGCAGCTTGATGGAGGGGGAAGATTAGAGAACCCAGTGTAACAAGATTGCTGAGGGCTTGAAATGGGGATAATGGAGAGCTTGCTGAGTGATTTGGGACCAGGAGGTGATGCTATCCTACAGCAGTTGTTGCTCAGAACTAATGAATTCTCTGGAGAAAGAGAAGGATATATATGTAGCAAAGGCATATTCTCATCTTTCAGGCTGATGGCTTTGAGAGTGAATGTCAGAAGAGCATGGGTCCCTCTGTATTTCATTCCAACAGTTTTAAACGCAACTTGTTAAACTATTATTTCAGCATGAGACCTGGATGAATGTTGTATAGAACTTTCACAGGGAACAAACACTCAGTGAAGCAATTAACACAAGTCAAGCTGCAACAGATTTTATAAAACCTCCATTCTACTTGCTATCGTTAATTACCAAGAAAAGTTCTTGAACAGATCATTGAACAATCTATAAGCATTTAGAAAAGAACACTATAATTACTAAGAGTCAGCATAGGTTTCTCAAAAATAAGTCATGTCAGACTAATCTTATTTCTCTCCATCTTTTTAAAAATAGTGTTATAAGTTTTGTAGATGAGTGGAATGCTCTGGGTATAGTTTATCTTGATTTCAGCAAGGCATTTTGACCCAGTTCCCCATGGTATTCTGTGAAACAAGCTGGATAAATGTGGATTAGACGATATTACCTTTCCCTGGATTTGTAGCTGGCCAATGGACTAAACTCCAAGAATTTTCAACAACAGTTCTTCATCATCTTGGAGAGAAGTCACAAATGGAGCGCTGCAGGATTTTGTCCTGGGCCTTGCTTTGTTCAGTATCTTTTCTGATGAATTGGATGATGAGGGGGGCAGGAAGGGAAAGCTCATTAAATTTGAAAATAAAACCAAACTGGGAGGGATAGTTAAGATAGAATCAGAACTCAAGATAATTTAATACAGTGGTTCTCAACCTGTGGGTCCCCAGATGTTTGTGGACTTCAGCTCCCAGAAGCCCCAGCCACTATGGTCAATGCTCAGGACTTCTGGGAGCTGAAGTCCAAAAACATCTGGGGACCCACAGGTTGAGAACCATTGATTTAATAGAATGAATTTCAAGAGTGATGATGTTTCAGAAGTCAGAGATAAGACCCACGGAAAGGAAATTCTGCCTTTATTCAGCTGGCTGGGATCTCGGTGGAATAGCTTCCAAAAGTCTGAGAGAGCCCCACCCCCACATGTTTACAGCAATTTATACATTTTACAGTGCAGGGTCATCACACGTTCAAGAGAGGACACAATTGTGGCGTATAAAGCTGATTGGTTTCTCTTCACTACAATAGACCATTCTCTTAGCTGTATTAAAATGTTGCAATGTAACAAGAAACAGTAGCTGGGAACAGACCTGACCATTCCCAGAAATTCACTTCCTTCTTGTTTTTTTTCCTCCCTTACAATAAAAGAGTACTCCATTTGAGTAGGAAAAGTCACATGCACAAACATAAGATGGATGACACCTGGCCTGACAGCAGCACAACATAGAAATGATCTAGGCCATCGGTTCTTAAACTTTTCTTTATCAAGGATCCCTGTAAATATAATTTATTGCCAGGGTCCCCCAAGATTTAACTCTAGATTTAAATATTTAAATTTAAATATTCAGATATCTGTCTGTCTGTCTGTCTGTCTGTCTGTCTGTCTGTCTGTCTATCTATCTATCTATCTATCTATCTATCTATCTATCTATCTATCTATCTATCTATCTGTCCATCTATGGCTTCTGGAGACTGGGATTCAAATACCCATTCAGACTCTGGGTGACCTGGGGCAAGCCACATTCTTGCAGCCTCAGAGAAAGGTAAAGAAAAACCACCACTGAACAAATCTTGCCACAAAAAGAGAGAAAAACCTGTGATAGGTTCACTTTAGGATTTGCCGTAAGTCAGAAGTGACTTGAAGGCACACAACAAAAATGTGCCACCGACAGGGAAGGTTCTTCCTAGCCATTATGTCTCTCCCCTTTGAAAGTTGACTTATGATGATCCTATCATGGGGATTTTCTTGGAAAGATTTGTTGCCTTTCTCTTTCTCTGAGGCTGAGAGAATGTGACTTTTCTTAGGTCACCCAGTGGGTTTCCATGGCTGAATGGGGCTTCAAACCCTGGTTTCCCGAGTCATAATTGGGCACATGCACATGACTGCTGCCATATCCCCTTCGTCAGGGATGTGGCAGTGGGGATTTGTGTGTGCAAGTGCTGAAACTGCTCCCTCATTTGCAAACAAGGAAGCAGTTTGTCTGTGTGCACATGATGCCTGCCGTCATGTCCCTTTTGTCAGGGACATGGCAGCAGGGAGTGTGGATACTGAGGAACATGACAACGGGCGTGTGCACATGCTCAAACTATTCCCTTGTTTACAAAGAAGGGAACAGTTTCAGCACCCATACATGCTGCTGCATTCCTGTTGGTGTGTGAGGGCTCTGAGGATCGCAGGTTAAGAATCACCGATGTAAGCATCTTTGTAGACTACAAGCTTAATGTGAGCTAAAAGATGTGATGGCAAAAAAGGCCAAAGCAACTCTAGCCTGCATCAAAGAACTATAATGTCCAGATCAACAGAAGTATTAGTACATCTCTGTTCTGCTTTGGTCAGACTGCACAGAAATACTGTGTCAAGTTCTGTATACCACTATTTAAGAAGGACATGAACCAAATGGATCATGTCCAGAGGAGGATGACCGAGATGGTAAAAGGTCTGGAAACCAAGTCCTATGGGAAATGTTTGATAGGTATGTTTAGCTTTGGAAAGAGGAGATTAAGGGGGTGATAAGACAACAATTTTCGAGTATCTGGATGTCTGTTATGTGGAAGACAAGTCTGTTTTTCACTTCTTCTGAAGGTAGACCAATGAATTCAAATTACAAGAAGGAAGGTTCCAAATACACATTAGGAAGAACATCCTGATGGTAAAAACTATTCAACAGTGGGATAACACCCTCAAAATATGGTAGAGTCTCCTTTTGTTGGAGATTTTGAAGCAAGTTTGATGCCTGCCTCACAGGAATACTTTAGTGGTTTATTCCTGCCCCAGCAGCAGGTTGGACTAGATACCCTTGGAGTCTCTACAAACTCTGTGGTTCTATCATATATAGGGAGCTATAAATCCTTGCTGATCTACAAGAAATCACCAGGAGTTATAACAATTTATCTTGATTTACCAGCTGATTTACTTGCCTTGGCTTTACAGAAATGACTTAACCATTATTGAGATAATTTAAACGTGTTCAAAGCAGTTTTTTTTTTAAAAAAACCCTGTATAAATACAAATAAGAGCCCTAAGGAGTACATTTTGTTCAAATGACAACTTCATCCCCAAGGCAGCACAGCTCTCCTTCCTGTTCAGGGCCACTGCCTTCAGATTTTCACATTAATAGGTTTTACTGTTGAAATAGCTCATTATTGCATTATCAGTCCGGGGTGGGGGTGGTAGTAGTCATAAGGTCCCATGATGCATCTTAAAAGTGGAGCTGTGTTGCTGTGCAACATAATTGCAATCAACCAGGCCATCAAATAGAATCCGTTAACAATTTCAAGCAATAACAGAAGACACGCACACAGCTTTGTTCCACAGAAGTGGAGCTGTTCAGTTTTAAATCACTTAGGATGTGGAAAGAGGATATGTTTGCAACAAATGAATTATTCCTATTTGCAAGTTTTTAACAGCATGATCTGCTGCCAACATCCATACAGACAAAAAAAATAAATGCAAAAGCCAAGCCTATCAGTGGAACGATACTCTTTGTCCGATTGCTAAGGCCATTTCCACACTCCACTGTTATAGTACTATTATTCCACTTTCAATATCCTGTGAAATTCTGGGATTTGCAGTTTACCGAGGCCCAAGAGCTCTCTGGCTGAGAATTCTAAATGCCCCCTCCCTAAACTGCAAACCACAAGATTCCAAGTGGAATGATCGCACTATAACAGTGTAGTGTAAAAATGGCCAAAGTCCCATCAGTCCAGTTAAACTGATTGGCAAGGAAGTCCTGAAATGGCACAAATTATATTTTAGTAAGTTACGCTAGCAAGAGTAATGAGGAAGTGGAAGGTGGATGACTTGAAATGATTAAATATAGAGACAGATAATAAGTCTTCTCTCTCTTTATTTTATTTATTTTTATTTATTTTATTGAATTTCTATGCCATCTTTTCTCCCAAGATGGGACCCAAGGTGTCTTCCAAAAACAGTAAAAGCATAAAACAATTACAACATTAAAAGACATATAAAATTTAATTTTTTAAAAAACAACTAATAAATAATTAAAAGGTCTCCAGCTCACCCATTAAATGCCTGCTTAAAAAGACCAATCTACATGTTGATAGAAGTAGCATGTATGACCAAAGGATAAATATTATAGATGAGTACATCTCTGGATGCGTGGTGTCGTATGTTGTAAATACCAGCTTCAAGAGCATTGTGATTGCCCAAGAGGTACAACTCACATTTTTTAGGTAAGGGATGTGACTTAGCTCACATGATACTAAAGGCTGATTGTTCTCCTGGGAGCAAGGGAGGCTAGTAGAGAAGACAAAGCTAATCTGAATCCACAATGCACAGCAAAGCACTGATCCCCCTGCACTTGTACCTTTGGTCCTTTCTGCACTACACTGTTATAGCACTATCATTCCACTTTCAATATCCTATGGAATCCTGGGGTTTGCAGTTTAGGGAGGGGCCTTTAGAATGCTCAGCCAGGGAGCTCTTTGGCCTCAGTAAACTACAAGCCCCAGAATTCCACAGGAGGTTGAAAGTATAGTGTAGTATGGAAAGGCCCTTTGTGACTGTGGTAATTAGCAGACCCTGCTTGCCTACTGAAGGATTCTGTTAAGTTTTTTTCCATTACCAGATCAATATTTGTCTTCTCAGCAGACTTTCCTAGCTTCTGCAGAACTTGAACCTTCTACCTTGGGATCTGTAATTCAAAAGCTGCTTATCCTCCAATGTTTCACAGATGAGAACCAGGGCACATGTGATCAAGCAACATCAGAGAGTGGGTTTAAAATGCTAATGAGAAAGAACACACAAAGTTTGCTTTTGCCTGAGCCTTCTGGGAAAAGCAAGATTCCATATCCTCCTCTCCTCTTCCCCCTCCCGAGTTAACGAAGTGCAAATTACTTTTGGATTTCACACTTGGGGGGCAGCATTAAACTAAGACAAGGACAAAGAGGGAAAGTGGGAGGAAAAGAGAGAAGCTGAGACATTTTAAAAGGACATGAAACAGTGGGACAACAGAAGAATAACTGGGATTGTCCCTGCTAAATTGGGACCAGTGGGAGGGTATGCACCCGTTACCTTCATCCCATTGCTGGGTAACTTTTCTGTAAGGTCAATTGATTCCAGACCACACTTATTTCCTGGCTGGCTTCACAACCTGGTTGGAATGGACAAGATTGGGAGGAGAGAACAATTTAGTTCAGAAAACAAAAATGAAAAACCTTACTGGGTCTTAATTGACTCTTAAGCCTTTCCAGAGCAGTTTTATGAACATATAAGAACCAGAGTATGGTTCTTAGAAGTCCAACACTGGAAGAGAAAAATTTATGAAGAAGGCAATACCAGTGATCTTGGGACAAAGTGTTCTCTTTCAACATAAATATTATATACCTCTAGTCTCTTCTAGCTGGGGGTGAATGAGCTTGTTGCTGGGGTGTTTTGAAAAAGAAACAAAATCTTAAATGGATGTTCAGTACAGCTTTTCTTTTCTTTGTTCTAGGACATTGAGCACATAATGTAATGGAAACAAAGCCAATTATAGTTGGAAAACTCTTGCTAATTAGAGATGCTGGATGAACAGATAACAGTTATAAATACTAGTGGTGATGACCCTGCCAGGAGGCAGATGCTTCGGATGGTGTCATTATGGGAGCAGAGGGGAAGACAGGCAGAGGTAACTCATATGGCGCAACCCGCCAGGACATTCTTTTTCTAAAAACTCACTGAAATGAATGGGAGGCACCCAAAGTTTTACATTTGACCAAGTGATCAACCAATTGTTGCCCAAGACTGACTATACTTAAGGGATACTGCAAGATCTCTATTTATATGTCACCTCCTTAACTGGTGCTCTCCAGATTAGTTAGACTGTAGTCACTAGCTGGTAAGTACAGTGGGCCCTTGGTATCTGCCTGGGGTTTGGTTTCAGCACTTCTTTGGATACCAAAACCCATAGATGTTCAGATCCCATTGTATATAATGGCATAGCAAAATGGTGTCCTTTATATAAAAAGGCAAACAGTTCAAACAAGTGCTGGAGAGATTCTGAGGAACTGTGAAATGGCAGGACACTACAGCAGGGCATGCCTATTTATCAGCATAGTGCTTGGCATACAGCAAAATCAAGGTTTGTTTTTTCTGATTTTTTTTCCTGAATATTTTTGAACTGTGGTTGCTTGAATCTAGGGATGCAGAACTCATGGGTGTAGGGGGCTGACTGTATAGGAGTTGTGTTCCAACACAGTCGGGTGACACTATCTTGAAGAAAGCTGGTTCACATAATGGCTCAAAGCTAGCTTTCCCCAACCTGGTGCCCTTGAATTGCACTGGGCTACCACTTCCATTGTCTCCAGCTGACATAGCCAACGGCTGCTCTGAGCCATATAGTTTAAGGCATAAGTCTCTCAGCCATATACACTCTCACCCCAAGACTGAGATGCAAACTAAATATTCTAGAGGCACTAGATCCCATCTGATCTTGGAAGCTATGCAGAGTCAACCCTAGCTAGTACTTGGATGGAAGATTGCAAGCAAATATCCGGTGCTATAGGCTATATGGAGGAACTGATAAAACCACCTCTGAGATTCTTTGTGTAAGAAAGCCCTATGAAGTTAATGTGGCTGCCGTAAGTCGACAAGCAACCTGAAGCCACATACACACACGACTGAGATGGTCATATGAATCTCTGCTTCTGGGTACCTTCACTGTTTGGACCAAGGATGGTGGCTACATAGGACAGAGCCCTTACTGTTGTTGCACCTGTGCTGTGGTTTGGTTTTCCTTCTTGATACAGCCCTGGAAAGTTAGTTTCTTTCCTATGTTGCAGAGGCAACTGAAATCCTTTCTAGCTTGCAAAGCATCTAGTGACATAACAGTTCACTCAGATTTATTGCTTTGGCAGGCTGCTGGGGCTAATTTATCACACTGGGTTGATTGCTGCTACTGAGCTTCAGCTAATTATTGGTATTTTCCCCCCAGAATATTATTTTTTGTTTTGCACAGCCAAATTTGTTTGTTTACAACCAAAATTCATTGCAAATCAAGGCTCCATTTAGCATATTAGAGAGACATGCTAGTTGCAGAGAGATCAAATGAATATAGCCATTAAATATTGCTATGGTTACTAAAACCGTTCTCTAGAACAGGAAGCTCGTTAAATATCTCCACAACCATTTATACTGAGTAACTGCTATGACACAAGACAACAACTAATTAACATCCTTATATCTAAATTTCGTTCATGACTGGAGCAAATCAAGTCATCTTGTACATGGCAGACTTGAGTCAGATGTGGGACGGGAGGAACACATTTTGAATGACTGTAAATTACAGCCACCTTTTCTCCAGTCTTATTCATTCGTTCTCATCCAGAAGTTGGAAAAATCTAATTACAAAAAAAGTTACTAGTAATCAATTCTTTTCTGCAATAACTAAAGCATGACAAAGTTATATTACAATTGTAACAACGGCTACAGTCCTCTTACTATGTTCGGTATGTGCAAGTTCTCCTTAGGAAAGCTGGACATTTTTGTCATGCACAATGTTCACATTCAGCTTTAAGGTTGCAGATGTATACTTCCACAGGTGGAACAACTGGATGAATACCCATAGCCAAAGTGCATCCATCACTGTTGAATTCAGGCACAGTACACCTTCAGTTGTGCATTCAATTGTACATCTGAGTGTGTCTGTGCAATGTTCCAAATTCAAGACAAGGGTCACATAGCATAATCAATACCTAACTCTGTATGTAGAAAGTGACAGAGATGCTAGGGATGGGGCCAGAAGAGTCCATAAAGCCGACAATGGTGTCACAGTCACAAGGGCTCTGCAGTCACCATCTCACATTGAGTTTATGCACAAAAGAGAATGAGGGGCTGACACAGAAGCTCTCAAGTAAAAAAACAACAGCCTCCTCCCAGCTTGCACCTTCCAGAGGTTTTGAACTGCAACTCCCACATTCCCCAGTTCACATATCCATGGTCGTGGATGTTGTTAGGTGCAGTCCAACACAATTGGGGGATGCCAATTTAAAAAATGCTGTACTAGAGCATGTGATGGGTGATATTTGTACATACACAACAACTGCTGATTTCATCAGGATTTAACAATATCTGCTGAAGGCATCGTCTTAAATGCAAACTCATTAAAACATGTCCTGTCCAGGAAATTGGTTTAGGGAAAAAATTAAGATAATGCATCTTATTTGCTATCAATTGTCAAAGATACAGGCAGCTTATCACATCTTTTAAAAAAATTACACAAAGATAATAAAACAAGGCAACAGAACAGAATTACTGGGGAAAACAGGGAAACATTATGTCAAATGTTAACACAATTTTCCTAAAACGTCAGCAGCCCAAAAGATTATATGCCTGCCGAAATGTAAATAAATAAATAGCTCAAGGGGAGATGAAAATTCTCCAAGAAGAGTGTCAGTCAGACAGATAGAAAATTCCCCCATCCGGATACGAGTGCTAAGAAGACTTTTCAAAGAGACAGCCATATTAGTTTGTTTCAGCATAAAAAAGGGAAAGTGTGTGTGTGTTTCTCTTCTCTCTCAGCCAAGGATGTCCCTGTTGCTAGTCAGGGACAGCCCCAGACTGATGCAATGTGAGGCAGCCATCTCAAGAAACTGATTCTTAATGTCATGAGAGGGCAACAAATTGTCATTTAATTTAATGGCACTGCATTTTTACAATGGTAGGCAAGTGGATGTCTGTCTCAGTTGCCAAAATAACTATCCAGATGCTCTATGGAGCTGTTATCTGATCTAGTTTGCATGTCATTGCCATTTACTGATTCATGATTATTTTATGTGGTTTCCTTTAATTCTCTTTACTATTTATATTTTTGTAAGCTGCTGTGTGTGAGTAACAAGACACCTGGGGTCATAAGAATGGGGCTGCCAGAGGTGAATACAACAGCATATTTAAAATTAATTTGGGGACCCTTAAATTTCTGTTATCTTCTAACTTCTACTTTTGCATTTTGGACACAGTTTGCAATAATTGAAGTAAGCAGAGGAAAAAAGGAGAAAATAAGATGAGGTGAGAAAAGAATGAATATTTTAAAAGCAGCTGAAAAAGTGGTACAACAGAGGATTAATCAGGGCTGTCCCTTCCAAATTGCTGCAGTACCACATATTCTTATTAGATTTGGTGACCCATGTGATTTTTATTAAGACTGTCATAAGACTGGGGTTCTGGGTTCCAGTCACATTAATGGAGGATGCAATCTAGTGAGTGCTCGCTAGATCGCGAACCCTAAGGCATCGTGCCTGACCGGTGGGGAGGCTCCTCTTGTCAACCTCGTGGCCTCTCTGACACATGGAGAGTCTGAAGATTTTTGAACCAGTTGGGATTGGGATTGGTAGGACATCTGCTCTGCAACGGAGTGGCCTCAGCTGATTGTGAGACTCAGGAGACAATCACATGCTTTGGTGGAGCCAGGGGGTGGGTGCCTTTCACCTTCCATAAGGACATTACTTTAACTTTTGTCCAGACCTCTTGTATGTATGATGTAGACTCTAGTCAATTGACTCGGACTCAAGTCAGACTGAAGTCACTTCAGTGACTTGACTTGGCAGTAAATAACACACTGACTTGACTCGACTTGAGACTTGCATATTTTTAGTGACTGACTTGCTGCCCTTGGTCCAGTAATATAGCACATTCATCCAGAAACTTTACAACTTACTGGTCACATGACAATCTGTCTCAAGCGCAAAGTGTGGACACATTTCTCAAAGGAAACGGCAAATGGCTTTGAGGTGGGGTCGAGATCTGCTCGGCAGCCTGTCCCTGCTTCATATAGGAGGAGCTTTCTGAAACTTTTCCTAAGGGCAGAAGACAAGCTTTGCAAATAAGAAGCAAGAAGAATCCTATTCTCCACTTCTGAAGCTGCAGATGGCAAAATCACAAAAGTGGAAGGCTGACTCTACTTAAATTGTTAAAACTGACTTCATTCAACTGTGTCCAGAAATTCTGGAATACATGTTGGGGTATAAAGTTGGCTCACAGACTTGAGACTTGACTTGAAAGTATCTTCAAGGACTTAAGACTTGACTTGAGACTTGGAGTAAAAGACTTAAATACATCACTGATATATATTGACTTTAGAAATACTGTTGCTTAGGGAAGACAGAAGTCCTTGACTGCAGCAGTTGCTACTGTCTCCCTAAGAGTCTTCTCATCCAATAAAGGATTTAAAGAGACAACGCCTCTTTTTGACTGCTACAGGAATGATAATCGATATGACAATAACTCAATCCTTGTTTTTTTCCTTTTTTTTTTTTACTCTGGGATTCACTTTTGGAGTTTTAAGGGACATGACTATTGGTTTTATAGTGATTTTTTACCTGTACTCAATACTATATGACAAGGGTAATCTGAATTAATAATTTCACTCTATTTGTTGCTTTTAAATGTTATTTCCTACATGGAGGTTTATTATGATTTTCTTTTCCTGAGGGATACTATTGTGTGTTGATGACTGCTATGAGTTTAGATTAATACAGAATATACTGTAAGGGTAAGCTAGGAATGAATTATATAAAATATAGAATAAGTTAAGAATGACTTATATATTTATAATCTACGTTAGTAAGTAGGAATTTTAAGATTATTAATCCTTTCAGAATTATTATCATTTCTCTGATGATCGGTAATTCATTTAAACTAATATAGAATATAGTATGACTTGATAAGTGATTTCAATTGTTTATAAATGATGTTTATTAATTAATTAATTAATTTTCTAGGTATATATTTAGGATGATAAGAGTGAGTAGCAGCAAGTATTAATCTTTGTTATAATTTTAAGGATTAATAGTTAGGGGTAAGTACTTGATTAAAATGTGCTGTTTGCAACAAGGACGGTAACTAATTTTTAGTTATATGCAGACTTTTAGTTAGTTGTACTTTTGTTAGATGTTTGTAGTTTTGTTATGTATTGTTTGTTTTTTATTTGTATTGTAGTGTTATGTATTTGTAGTTTTATGTATTGTTATGTAGTGCTGCTGTTTTTTGTTTAAAAAAAAGGGAAAAAAAAGACAGTCATTAGACAGTGTCTAACATGATGACTCCAAGGATTCCTGCACATAAAAATCACAGGGGGTTGTCACTGCTGGTTGACTCTGATACCAGAAAGACAAAAGGGAGATGATTGATTGAGCTAAATGACACAGAAGAGCACCAGAGTAATGAGAGTTCATTAAACCTCATGAAACTGCATCACAAGGCATTTTTGACAAGCTGTTTAGCTGTATCAAATGCGCTACTTTTGAAGCAAGCATCAAAATGAAAACACATTGGGCAGAGCCCTGTTCAAAACCATTCAACCAACACGTAAGATCATCAAGAGATATCTTTTGCCATGGTACAAACAACACAGCAACTATTCTTTCAAAGACAAAGGTATACCTACCTTTGGGCTTCATACTTTATCTTCTCTATGACAAGCTGGTTAATATTTCACTTAAGAGAGCAAGGAAAAGAACACTGGCAAGTAAATACAAATTTTTGTAGCAATATGCTTAGCAGCCTGGGATTTTTGCATATTCCACCAGTGTTGTTGAACGGTCTCATTTTGGCTGAAGCCCAAATGACTTGAAAACATTTATGAACTATTATCAGTGAGTGTGTGACACCCACTGTTCCCAGACTGAGGTGCATAAAGGCTCTGACAAGTTGAACATGGGTCCTCAGTAGAGCTGTGTGTACCAGCTGTTCCCTAAATATGGTCCAGCAAAAGCTATCACACTTGGCAACTGTCTGAGAAGGCCCTACAATTCAGACTTCAGTTGCAATGGAGCTCCAATCACTACCAGATTTAAACACCAGATAAATAAGCTGTAGTTTATGGCATGGCGGTGGGGTCCTTGTGTGGATGGGGTGTGAACAGACTGCCAAAAATGACAAGAAAGTACAAAAATAAGGTAATTGCTAGAAGTCCAATTCTGATTTTGAAAAACATGTATGACTTAGTCCTATGGTCTGAAGGCCAATTTATTCTCCCATTTGAATCTTTTTTTTAAAAAGTGTCATACCATTAGTGAGCCATTGTGAGGTAGTTCCAATTCCCATTCAGCTCACTGGGTGACCCTGGGTGAGTCACACTCTTTCAGCCTCAGAGGAAGACAAAGGCAAAGCCACTCTAAATAAATCTTCCCAAGACAACCCCATGATAGGGCCACCATTAGCCACACAATTTGAAGGCACACAACAACAAATATCATTACAGTGCAAAAATGCCATTTCACTGATCTAATATAACTCTCTTTAAAAAAATAAAGGAGAAGGGAGCATACTGTTCCAATTCATTTCCAGATTAAAAGGAAATCCACTTGAATATGGGAATAAAATATTGCAGCTGGTGACCTGAATTGCCAGAAAATAGTCTGGGGGCTCAGAAACATTGTTTGTATATTTTAAAAATACCAGAGTATTAGAGTAACAAATACTGCAACCTCATGACACATTTACCCCATACAGGGGGGCCCATCATGTCATCTTCCATCAGTTACATTCTGAGAGCATTTGTCCTCAGTTTGTTTCCTTCTGTGATTCTAAATACAACTGAATGGGTCCTGCAGCCAACATACAGGGGTGTATAACTGTATAGCTTCCTAGTAAGGCACCTAGCTCCATCTACCTTCCAATCTAAAAGGAGGAGTCATCTCTTATTACAGGATCTCCACCTTATCCCCCCCTCCAATGTTATTCTCATCATAACCCTGTGGGGCAGTATGGTTGACTTAAAGTCACACAGTGAACTTAATGGCTAAGTGAGGGTTTCATTCTAGGTTTCCCCAATCTTTATGTTGCTGTTGACTAGAAGGAAAATAACCCAGTGGGGTGGAGAGGGCATATTCCAATGTCCTGATGTTTGATCTTCAGGGAGCTGATGTTGTTTTAAAGATCATCTTTCTTTCTCTCTGGCCATTTCCACACGGGGTAAATAAAATGGGGCAGCGCGAGCTCTGATGGACATCGCCCACACGTTCGAGTGCGCTAGCTCGTACATAATTGGCAAGCTCCACACCTTAATCCACCTGGTTAAGTTGCCAACAGTCAGTGCGCGGGCTTTTTGAAAAACAGGGAAAAGGTGGGTTTTCCCCGCTCATACCGTGCTGATTCGTGCATGATGTAATCGGAGGGCGGGCTGTGGGCGTGGACAGCTTCAGCGGTTGGAACGCACCGCGAGAAGCCTCCAAGCAGCGGCACAGAAAAGCTTAAATCCTCTGCAGCATTACCAATAAAAGGCCAATCACCGGCGCCTCCTCGCGCAGTCTTTAGCCCATAGATGTTCCAGTTCAGCCAGCACAACTCCAAGAAGCCAGAATACAGCTAAAATGGGCCGTTCAACTTCAGGAAACACCTCTTCCTCCATCGCTCACAGGGAAAGATAAAAGCAGAAAAAGGGGGCGAGAACCCACCAGAGATAGGGAGAAAAACTGCACTCCACCCAGCTAGGGCACGAAAATAAAAAATCGACACGGTTTATTTCACGGCTAGCAGGAGGAATGGGAGGAGGGAGTCATCGTGGGAGGAACTGCGGGGCATGACGTAAGCATGCACGTCATGACGCACAGGGCCATTTTAAAAAAAAGAGCTGCCAATCACATCTGCTGCGTGAATACCACGGAATGTGTGGAAATGGCAATAGACCACTGTACAATATGTCTGCGGTAGCACGGACAAAAAAAAAAAACCCACCCGGAAACGTTGCAGCGCGAATTCCACAGAACGTGTGGAAAGGGCCTCTGTCTCTCTCTCTCTTCCAAAGTGCTTGCTTGATCTCTTCTACTCAACTAGAATCTGTAAATAAATAAATCTGCAAATAAACAGTATTATAAAATGCTGTCTCTGTGCTGATGGAGAGAGTGTGTGTAAGCACGCACTGACTGACAATTCTGATTAAAGAGTACAGACCTCAATAGCTAAAGAAATGAAGTAGGGCTGTACTGTGAGAACTCCATTAAAGACAGGATAACTCTCTAAGGTGCTAAATTAACACTGAAGCTGTTTCACCCTTAGAAGATGTGAGGGAATAACAGGGCAGAAGAGAAGGGCTGGAACAATCCCTAAGAGTACCTACAGTCAGCCCTCCACATTCACTAGAATTAGGGGTGCAGGACTCCTGCAAAAGTGGAAAAATTACAAATGTCAAAATGAGCATGGGGGGAAGGGGGCTGACACACGGTGGGTAGAACGGACACCCAGGATCCAACTCTGGTCAGGGGAAGGAGAGTGAAAGAGGTGAGTCAGCATGGTGGCCCTATACTTCTCTCTCACTCATCTCCTTCCTTGGGTGTGTGTCGGGCAGTGGGAGAGGTTTTGTGGTCCTGAGACACCAGACTATGATCTGTCCTTAGTTGGTCAGGCAGGGCTGATGGAGGAGGATGAGAGGCAGATTTTTAAAGGGCTGCTCAGCCTGATTGGAGCCACTGAGAGGGAAGGTTCCCCCAGAAAAGAAGCACCTGAGGCAGTAGGGGAACAGGGATTGGAGAAACTCACAAATAATCAAGCCTGTGTAAGTGAAACATACAAACGTGGATCTCAGAGAAGTTAGAAGAGGTAAGAGATGTAGAGTCTACTGCAAACTGCTTAACCCTATCCTAGCTGCTTTCTCTGTGGCATTTTAACGCTTCAAATGCTGAGTGTTTATGCATTTCCAACATGTGTCCTTGTCATGATGATGTAAAAACTGGTTCCCAAACTTTCTACACTATGTGAAGTAGAAGGAAGCAGAGAAGAAATACACAAGATGCCACAACAGAAAGCTGCTGTGGCCTATCATGAAGAGTGTTATGTGGGGTGAATTAGCTGAAAACCTGCCCGCTTTATCTTCAGTCGACATATCTGATCAACATACCATGCTTGGGAAAGAATGGTGGTCACTGAACACAGCAAAATTCTCATCTAAAGAGCACATCCTTTGGAAGCTTAGCAAGTGACTGAGAAGTCAACAGTCCCACAGATAGAATATGGTGCACCCCATTGCCTGGAACTGCTATCACTGATTTCTAGATGTTTTATTAGGCCAAACTTGGTTACAAAGTGCAAGCCCTGGCAAAACAAACCGCTGAAGTAAGTAGACATTCCTGCAATGGAAGATGGCTCAGCATTTCAGTGTATATTGATCAACCTGTCATACTCTTTCCAAAGTTCTTGTGCTTAAAAGGTAGAATGACTTCTGTTTGCTTGTTTTTCTCCCCCAGGATGGAATCCAGGTCTCACATCTGTCTTAGAAGAACACAAACACTCAGAATGTTAACCTCATCTCCTCTAATGGAAAATTTGGAAATGCTTAACTATGTTCCAATATGCACCCTCCCCCTGCCCCCTGAGTTATAGTTAAACACTGAAATTTGATGCCTAAATATGGATAAACAAAGGGCAAGTATTTGCTAGAAATGACATCAGGTTCACATTATGAAGCTGGTTGGGAAATAATGGCTAAGTGTTCTATTGGCAATAAGCAAAATATGATTCAAGAACATTCCTGAATCCTTATTAAGAGGCCAGGTTTATATGAAATCGTGGTTTAGTTTTCCAGACCAAACAGCGCCTCCAGAGGACTGGTGCAAGAAGATTTCAGCAAGAAGAGAAGAAGAAGAAGATGGAGAGAAACTCCCTTACCCAAAGTCTATTTGCAAATCTAGTTCAGAATGTGAAACTCTGGGAATGATTTGTGGCAAACTCTTCACTACAATTTAGGCATTACATTATAATGCTTAATCATGGAAAAGCAAAACAGACCATGGTTAAGTTACATCTATGGAAGTGAAGCCATCTTCAAAGCAGCTTTCAGAATACATGTGATTTGTTACCTGTTGTCAGCTTACTTATTCACAACTATTTATCAACCAATTGAAAGCTACAGTTGAGAAGCAGATATGTAAAAATACAAAACAGAATAAGATGACCTTAATCCAGAGGAGGTGGACATGCTGTATTAGGAATTCTAATGACCTGGAAGATAATATTAATCTCTTATTTAATTAATTTAGACTCCCTGTGAAGGAATACCTATACAGGGGAGGGCACCAGACACTCGTCCTGGATGTGCAGATGGTTAGCAAGTGGCAGGAGCATCTGTTATCTGCTTCATTTCATTCACTAACTATGATCTCCCAGAAGACAGGTCTGGTCTCTCTTATCCATGTATCACTAAGGCTTTGGAACAGTTTAACTGCAGAGATCCATCTGGCCTGCACCCTGATGCCTTTTCAGAACCAAGATATGTTGCTGTTCAGTTATGTACCACACTATTCAAAAAGGTTCTTTCCTTATTGGTTCTTGCATAACTGGACAGCTGCTGGCAAGTAAGTATCTACACAATGACTGCTAATATTACACCAGCTACATTTTATCTAAGGTCCCCTGTGGAACTTTTGGGGCTGGTGGACACAGTGGAATTCTGAAAGAGTGTTTCAGAAAATGGCTGCTCTCTCTCTGTGTGTGTGTATGTGTGTGTGTATGTGTGAGACCATTAGCAAGATGGCTCTCATGGTAGGCTTGGCCACACATAAATTTTCATTGTCCATAAAAGAAACTTGCAAGGCTAGAAGAAAAGTGGCTTTTCCAAGGACCTAAGACAGAAATGGCATATCAGCTCCAAAACACAAAAACACTCTCTTAAAACCACAACTTTGTGTACCAATACACATTTCGCAGAAAATGACCTGAGGTTCAGAGATGTATAAGTTGGCCAAAAAAACTCAAGTACATGGTATGGGCATGGCAGGTCTGAGCTTCAAAAGCTTTAACATATTCCCTCTGACAAAGCACAACAAAATACCCATTTCAAAGAGGGCAAATAGGTGATGCCCAGAAAATAAAACCCACCCTGCTTACCCCACAAAACCCAGGCAGAACTTGATATACCACACACAGACTCCAGGCAAAATGCACTACATCAAAACAAATTAGCAAGCTGAGAAGGAGAGAGAGAAATTTAAAAAGCAATAGGCAAAACATGAAACAGGCTGGGAAAATATACTCCCCATCTTTTGTGTAGCACATTTCCCATCAGCCTCAGGTTCCTTTTATTCATTTTTTTTCTGGGCAGTTAGATGCACTTCAGAATAAAGCTCTGGACAGCCACCACCTGCCATGTTTTTTATTTTCTATGAATGTTTCTAGGGCTTAGATAGAGTTCAGATGCATTCTTGTGCTGGATGCAAGACTTTCACTTTTCCCTTCAGCTACTACTACATTTCTGCAGACCAGCTTCCCAGCTGGAAAATAAATTTAATGTATAAAAACCCTTCACAGAATTAAAAACAGGGACAAAGACTATGGCTGGCACCAAGGAAGGTGTTCATGGGCAGTATGCTAGGCAGCCCAGAACTAACTCAACTTGCAAAACAGGACCTGGGCAGAATAGCTTGACTCTGGCCACAAATCTTGCCAAGAAAATCCCTTGGTAGGTTCACATTAGGGTTGCTATAAATCAAAAACGACTTGAAGGCACATACCAACAACAAAGAGAACATTGTTGTGTTAGAGAGCTTTGAAATAGCGCTTTTAAGTTTTAGGGAAATGGTTTGGAATGGTGGAACAAGGTGTGGTTAGAGTATACCCCAGGCGCTATATTGCCAACTTTTGGCTATGCAGAGGCTGATCAGGATTGGAGTCTAAAAGCTGCTGAAAGAACATAAATTTCCGCATTCCTGTTTCAGGATCTCATGTTCTTTAACATCACTTGTCACACATAACTGCCTGTATGTATGTATGTATGTATGTATGCCTATCTGTATTTTTTTTTGTAGGGCGGGGGAAACATATTGTAAAGAATGGGATCCAGTACTCAATCACATGTTAAATCCCAGAAGTATGAAAAGAGTAGCACAACTGTAGTCTTGTAGAAATTTACCCATGAGTAAGAAACATTGGGGGTTATTTCTAAGACAACATGCATGAATTATGCTGTCAATATCATCACAAAGTTTGCATTAAAAGATTTATATAGATATAGAGAGATCTATATCGATTTTCAAAGTCAAAGCAGCTTTGTATACTCTCTTAGGGCACTTAATTATATTTGTAGAAAGAAACTGTGTTAAATTAAAACCACAGAATGCAAATTTGCATAAAAATAGTACTTCAGTATTAGTATTGCAAATTTCCCACAGTTAAGCTAAAAATTAATATAATACCTACAACAATCTGGTCAATGCAGTTACTGTTTGGAACATCCTTAAGAGGCTGGCTGTGAGAGTTCTAAATTCAGTTGCCCTCTATTAGCACTTGAGAAGTGCTTCAGAATATTTATAAATATTTCAACTGTGGAGACGCTTGAAGAAACTGTTCCTATGCCAGCCTAAGGACAGATAGGTGACAGACAAAGTGGAGAAAAAGAGATCACTATTACAATTAATTAGATGGAGTGATCTGTGTGCCTGTGTTTATTATTTATTTTATTTTATTTATTTAACAATTTTCCATATCACTTCCCGGCCCACAAGGACACCTGAGGCAATGAACAAATACACACAAATTAAAACAATACAAAGATAAAAACATTTTTGAGAGTTGACTTCAGGTAGGCCAGTGGACAGTAGCTCATGGCAGCTGCTGAGCAGCCAGGAGAGCTTTCATGAAAAAGTACTGTCCAGAGTGATCCCTGGCTGGAGTTTTAACCCACCCCGGATAACGTGGGAGCAGAAGATTACCCATTTGGGTCTGAAATTCCTGTTACATATGTTTACTTTTTAGTAAATGTGCTGTGAATGTGAAGGACCTAGGGAGTAACACCTTGCCCTTGCTGTGAAATGCAGTTGTTTAGATCGGAATATCTGATGGTCCTATGCTGGAAACCTGCTTTTTTGAAAAGAACTTTTAATTAACTTTGAAGTCACAGAAGTGAAGAACCCTTCTGATTAACATGGAACAGAGGGCATGCTCTGCAACTGCCTTCTTTCTGCAATCAAGAACTGAGTAATTCTCTTTGCCCCATTGCCATTTTAAAAAGAAAAGAATTGAGAATTTGAGTGAATATATTTTGTGAACAAATTGAACTGCATTTTACTTGCAAGAAGGTATTGGTCTCTAACAAGGAAATAACAGGAAATTGGCCTGAGAAAGTACAGTCATTATCAGCTGGATGTTGTTTTCTTGGCTGTCCCTAGCTAGATTCCAGGGGAGTGAATAGTCAACTCTATAGCCATTTCAGCCCTATACTGTTACAGTGTTATTATTCCACTTTCAACATCCTGTGTAATTCTGGGGTTTGCATTTGACTGAGGCCCAAGAGCTCTCTGGCTGAGAATTCTAAAGGCCCCTCCCCTAAACTGCAGACCCCAGGATTCCACAGGATGTTGAAAGTGGAATAGCAGCACCATAATAGTGTAGTGCAGAAATGGCCTATAACCACTCCTGGACAAATTGAAAAATGAAACCTTCCCTGAAACACCTAGAGGAAGTTCTACAATGAAGAAAATACACAGAGAATTCAAGAGCATGACTGACATAAGGCAACCAGTTTAAGGAACTGAGATGAGAGATAAGAAGGAGAGATAAATAAGATACAGTGAGAGATATAAAACTGGACATGAAAGCAAAACAAGATGAAAACTGATGGTGAGACAAGGACAAGCAGAGTTCATGGAGAGATATTCCGTATTAGAAGAGATTTACGATCAAGAAGATTTGGTTTGTGAAAGGGAGACTGACTTCAATTGAGAGCTGTAAGTAAACTGAAGGAAACCAAGTGGAAGCTCTATGTATGACTGAGGGAGGAGTGAGAAGGATGTTGAAAAGGATGTTGTCCCAAATCTGTAATTCTATGAAGTCATGCATGAGGGCTCGACTATTCTGTGAACTAAAGGTGCAAAGATGTTTAAAATAAGTCTGTTGCCTCAGGATAACATTTTTAAAATGGTACATGAAAAGCAATCAGGGAAAAGATGCTTTTGTGGGAAGTGGGAAATTAAATTCAAGATGAAGAATTGGTCAGATTAGATTAATATGGTCACAGATTTAAGATGAGAAGTGTATTGAGTCAATGAATTCAGTAATCGTTTTTAAAACATAAAATGGTATTGATGCATTTGGAAGGTAGTGATGCTAAAACATGTAATAGCATCACAGTTCTAACTAGTGCATATAAAGTTACAGATTTTGGATAATAATACTGGATTGTATTTATAAAGATATGGATATATTTGGATGTAAGGATGTTATTAAATATGTAATAGATTTATACTACAGCGAGCCCTCCACCTTCATGGGGGTTAGCGGTATAAGACCCCGTGAAAGTGGAAAAATGCAAATAAAAATCACAAACATTTTTTTAAAAACCTGAGAATCCTTCTTGAAGAATCTCTAAGTTCTCCAGCACAATTCTATGGTCAACTTCCAGTGGGAGTGGGCCACAGAGTAACACTGGAGGATGCAGCAATACCTAGAGTAGTGTTCTTTCGAGGAATCTCTAGGTCTTCCAGAATAACCTTGTGGTCCACTTCTGGTGGAAATGCTCTGGAGGACCTAGAGATTCCTAGAGACAGCATATTTTTCCCATGGTAGGGGCGAACAGAGTAATTCTTTTTCAAATAAAATAAAATAAAATAATCCACTGAACCCAGGAAAGTGGAGGGTCCACTGCAGTAACTGCTAGAAATAATAAGTAAGTCAGGAAGCAGTATTTAGAAAAATTAATAGGATTATGATTAGCTAGCAGTATTAAGATTAATTACTATGTAATGTTCCACATTACATGAATATGTTGTAATAGAACGTAAAGGAAGAAATATGGAGATATTGTGTTTGGTATGTTAACAAGAAAAAAAAGTTTATATGTTTTTTTTTCTTTTAGAAAGTATGAATTGGGAGAGGGGATAGAAGAGAAGGTTGGTTTTTTGTTTTTGTTTTTGAGATGCTTGAATCAAGTAGGCTATCTTCTATCTAAAGAAAGGGGGAGGTTGATTCTCTTCTATTTGCTTTCCTTTTCCTTTTTTATTTTCTTTTTTTCCTTTTTTTTACTCTTTAAGTTCTAATTCATATGTTTAATACATTTTAAATTATATGTTTTTATATTTACTTAGAAGTTTTTTTTTCTTTTTCTTTTATATATACATTTATGTAGAGAATCAGTGTGGTGGTTTGAGCATCGGACTACCAGGGCTTGATTCCCCACTTAGCCATGGAAACCCACTGGGCACATCACACACTCTCAGCCCCAGAAAACCCTGTGATACAGTTGCATTAGGATCTCCATATGTAAGGAAGAACTTGAAGGTGCACAGCAACAACAAAGTGTTTTCTTGGAAAAAGTGAATAAAAAAATAGAAAGATAAAAATATTTTAAAAACACACTAAAATACTTTTAAAACTCCTAAAAGCAGCTTAAAAAAGGCCTAGAATCCATTTTTGAAACAGTTAAAACAGCAATTTCAAACACTGATTTCCACACAGAACACCACTGTTTTGGACACTTAAAAGAGATGGGGCCAGTCTAACTTCCTCGGGTAGCAAGTTCCACAGTTGAGGGACTGCTATAGAGAAAGCCCTGTTATCTGTACCCACCAACCTAACTTAATTAAAGAGTTCTGACGTACAACAGGGCCTCCTTTGAAGATCTCAAATTTCTGGCAGGCTTATGTGGGAGGAGGCAGTTGTTTAGGCCTTTCTAGGTCTACATCATTACTTTGAATTGAGCTTGGAAGCAAATTCGAAGCCACAGCAGTTTTTGCAGAACAGGCACTATATCTCTCTAAAATGCATACCTGACACCAGTCTGGCTTCTGCATTTTGCATTAGCTGCAGCTTTTGAACACTTCTCAAGGGCAGCACCACACAGAGTATATTACAGTAGTCTAGCTGTGAGGTAACTAAGGCATGAACTACTGTGGTCACATCTGATTTCCCCAAGAAATGATGCTGGGCAAAAGCACTCCTAGCTACTGGAGCAATCTGGCTTTCCAGGAGCAGTACTGGGTCCAAGAGTATCCCCAAGGTACATGCCTGATGTTTCAGAGAGAAAGCAGCCCCATCTAGAACAGGCTGTGATCCTGATCCCTGGTTCATTTTCCTGCTAACCAGCTGTACTTCTGTCTTGTCTGGATTAAGCCTCAGTCTATTCACCCACATCCAATCCTTTACTACATCCAGATGATTCAGCCTCCTTGGCCCTAGTTGCAAAGGAGAGATGGTGCTGGGTATCCTCAGCATACTGATGACACTCAGCCCCAAAGTTCCAGATGATATCTCCTAGCAGCTTCTTGTAGATCTTAAAAAACATTGGGGACAGTATTGACCCCTGTGGAGCCTCACAGGCTAATGGCCAAAAAGCTGAACAGCAGTCCACCAGCACTACCCTCTGGGAATATTCAGCAAGGAAGAATGCATCCACTGCAAAGCAATGCCCCCAAGTCCCATATTAGCTAGATGACTCAGAAGGATATCATGAATGATATCAAATGCCACAAAAAAGATCCAAGAGGACCAACAAGGACTTACTAGCCCTGTCATCCACTGAGGTGACTAAGGCTGTTTCTGCCCCATAACCAGGCCTGAGACTTACCAGTATTTATGCTGTAAGGTTTCTAAACAAAATGAGTTGCTTGAATGCAAGTGTGCAAGAGATTCATCGGGGAATAAATGCAGAAGACACTGCAAATCTAACAGGTGTGTGTGATTCTTCAAGGCTCTTATACATGGGGATATTATAACACTTCAGTGCCATTTGGTTGCATATATGATGCCATTCTTTTATTATAGTATGTAGTACCATTCTTTCATTTCACAACCATGGCTCTAATAACTGATAATTATACCACTACTTGGAAGCAATTAGTTGCAACGAGATATTTGCATTCAATTACCTTTTTTCCAGTAACTAAGGCATAACTAAATAGCATAATAAGGGGAGATGTCATTTTTTTTAGTGGCATAATGGTAATATTTAGTTATTTTTATAGTTACAGGAAGCAGGAATATTATGTGGTTCAAGTGATTGATTAGACTCTGTTGTGGATATGAAGGAGATAAAGTGAATAGGAGGAGAGTGTGTTGCATTAACATTTTAAAAAGCATTCAGAAGTAGCTGTTATAGTAATTTATAAAATTAGGAGAGTAGTTACTGTTTAAAATTGTAACTATAACTAATTCCTTTAGAATCCCTTTTTAAAAGTAACTTTCCAAGCTGTAATGACAAGAGTTATCATCACAGATGAAATGACTACGGGTAGGTGGCCTAAGTCCTGTATGTATGATCAACACCGATCACATTCTAGGAGACTAGAACAAAATGCTAACAAATTTCTATAGATAAGGTGAGTATTATGTGGAAAAGAACTTACAAAGAAAAAGAGGGTGGCATGGGGAATGAGTATATACAGAAAAGAACATGTGGAATCCCCACAGCTCGGCCAAAGACTTACTTGTGTGCTTGCTGTCAGCTCTAACCTAGCCGACCTGTTCATGTGCTCTGCATTTTGTAAACTCCCCATTCAGTTCCCTGAATATTAACTGTTGCTTTAACATAGGTGACATCCATTCATTTGTCCTTCAGCCTATGAAAGAAGATAAGTGTTGTGAGGATTCAGTAAGATTTTCAGTACCACATTCACAACTTGGGAAAAGTAGAGGAAGGGTTGGACTACAATGTCCAGAATCCCCCAGCTAAAGTCCATCTACTCCAGCAACCATGCAGCCACCAGGGGCTTCTGAAAGTTCACAACCAGGGGATGAGAACAACAGTCAGCCTTCCTTTTTATCTCTTGCATCCAGGATCTGGGGTGGTCTTTCACTTCTACACATAAACATTTTTTCCACATGCCTGTCATAGGCTATAGCCTTTGTATGAAATGTCATACATTCTGGTAGAGGTTATGGGAAGTTACTTTCCTGGATTAGGATTGTTATCTTGAAATGAAACACAACCTAAAGTTTATTTCTTGCAAAAAAAGGAATAGGCTCACAGAACTTGCCCTCATGATCTTGGGATCCTGTAATGAAGGCCTACTTCCAACAGAAGTGTTTAAACATTTTTTCCTTCCCTTTTCCATCTGGAGGAAAAAACCCACTTTTCTACAGTATCATATTCTTGTTCTCTTCTTAAAAACAAAACATCATTAAAAAATAACGCCTACAAAGCAGATGTAAGTAAAAAAAAAAATATCTTAAAGCTAAAACCGACAAGCTTAAAAGTTCTTGTGATATTCCAAAGATGCATTTGCCTGAGATAATTACCAGCTCAAGATGTATGAAGCTGTTCCATGGTCTCAAGGAAATGAGCTGCAAGAATTGCAAAATCTCATTTGAGTCAACCCCTTGCATTAGCCACATGGAGTGTGAGAAACAGGTCTGTTATCTTTTGGAAACCAGCGTGCAGCAGCCCAGTCTGTCAGCATGAGAACTGTAACAAGAAGGTCACTGGCTTCCTAAATGTACCTTCACATTGGAAGATGTAAAAGAAGGGCAAGCAGTCACACAGTACGTATAAGTCAGTATCTTTGGATATATTAGCAAATCACACTCATTTCCGTTGATGAGGCAGTATTGTATGTGTTCACTATTCTCTTACACTACACACCATAGCCTTGGACAAGCTGCAGGTCTCCCTCTTGCCCTCACAACAGGTCAGCCCAGCACTTTGAGCCACCAGTTTAAGAATTATGAAGAAGCTGTCTCAGGTACATCAGAGAGCTGTATGCCTAGTGGTTTCTGGAACGGTAACATATGTTTATTTTCAGTTAGAGGTGTGATATTTAAGCCAGGATTGGAGAATCCTCCTCTCAGAAGCCCCAGTCAGCAAAGGCATTGGTAAGCCATCGTGGGACTTGTAGTCCAAAAATTTGGAGAGTCAAAGGTTCCCCTGCCCTAAATTACATTGCTAAAATGGAAAGAGCTTGGGGTAACCAAAAAGTAGATCTGTGTGAAAGGACTGTGAATGCTGTCCATAGCAGGTACTCCAAAACAAATTCCTAGGCTCTGAAGTATACGGAAGTTTTGCACCAGGCTCCACTTGATAGATCCTGAGGTCTCAGTTAAGGGGAAAAAGTCCAGTAAGCCATACGTTGGTCCACCCCTCTTCTCAAGTATCAGCACAGTCTTTTTTAATAATAGTGTTCTACATGGGCACTTTGCAAACTCAACAGGCTTTATTCCTCAATGGGAGAGACAGTCATAGCAGATAATACTTTCCTAAAAGACAGACTGACTACCAATGGTTTCCTCCAATAAACTGTCACTGAGACGGGAGAGAAGGACTCTATAGAGGGCATGCTCTCAGTGTGTGCAATGCACAGCAAGACCTCCTCATTCTCCCCAATGCCCTGCATGAAGTGAGTGGCTCATCTAAGGTTACTCCCATACATCCCTCAACACAATTTTGTGCAAGGATCTTTTCCCAAGCAAACTAAGGTGGAAAACCGGTGACTGATCATTCTTGAAGCTCAAAAGTAAAAAAAAAAAAAGAAGAGAGAGAGAGAGAGAGAGAGAGAGATTTATATCAGGGCCAGATATGGGCAAGGGGGAATCCTGCTTAGCTCCCTAGCTCTTTCTAATGATTGGAGATAAGAGGCTATGTAAAGAACTGTTGTGTTCAGCTGACTTCTGTTGTGCAGACTGAAAAGCCTCTGTATTGAACTCAGCTCTGGTTTGCAGACTGGGAACCTGCTACTGCATGATTCTGGGATCTGGTTTGCAGCTCATGAAACCTGCCATATAATACCGAGCTTTGGAATGCAACCTAAGGAAGCTGTTGAGTAGAACTGAGGTCTAGTTTGCAGCTTGTTAGATTCTAGGTGTACCACTTCAGCCTACCTTGACCACAACCACTGGGCTCTTAAACTAGTATCATCATGTGCATTTACATCCCATCCTTCTTTTCATTTAGAACCCCACTGTGGTTCCTAGATGGTCTTCCGTTTAAGAATTGGCAGGACCTCCTTAATTTCAGCAAATTGGCGCTCTCGTGTCCACTCACACAATGGCCTCCCCTCTGGTTTCAAGGCAGGCTTCAGCAGGTTCAGCTTTCTTGTTTCAGTTCTCCATGGCAAACTGCAGTAGCTGAGAAGGTCTTTTCTATACACTAGATGTATGGAAAAAAAAACCCCAAAAAACCCAAAACTGCAGTCCTGTGGTCAGCCTGAAGTCTTCTTCGTATGAAAAGCAAGAATCCCCACCTATCTTATAAGAGTCTGGCACAGTCTGTCCATAATGGTAAGAACAAGACTGACTGGCACACCAACAAAAGTACAAATCTGTCTGTTCAGTACAAAATAATGTGGCTTCTCCTATCTGTTAGTGCTTGATAAGCATACTTCCCTTGGGAACAGTATAAAGCAATATACATGTTTTTAATGCATAATGGGTCACATTACAGTCACTTTAGAACTTAGTACAAATATTACAAAAATAACAACCAGCTGTGGGCTGGATCCAGACTTATTTATCTTGAGAGTTAGATAATGATATAAATGGAACATGTTAACCAACACACTGTATTTTTAAACAAGAGTTGTACATCCAAAACCAAGATGTCCCATAGTGCACGTTTTTTCTCTCTCTCTTCCTCTGTGTGTGTGCATGTAAACATTCACATTTTTCGTAAAACATTAGATGACTGCAATGCATAACATTGCATCTGTGTCCTTCTCAGCAACCAAATTTTTAACAGATGCCACGTTCTGCATAAAGTAAAAGTAGGAAGGCCAGCAAAATTGACTCTGCCCAATGATCCACGCTGGCATAGATGAGGGTAAAGGGCTCTATAACTCTGCCATTCTTCAGCATGAAGAGTAAAGGAGGTATTAGCAGAGACCTTCCCAGTTCTCCCAACTGGCCTTATAAACTGTTTTTATGTTTACTGGAGTAATTTTTATTACTTTGAGTATGATGATAATTCAAATGGTTTTGTCACTTATTTTGTTTTCCATATGCTTTTAATGATGTTTGTTCACTGCCTTGAGTGCTATTTATTTGGTGGAAAGGCAGGATAATAATGTACAAAATGAACAGTAAAATAAAACATACAGTTTAGGCTTTTGTGTCAATAGGCTTCTTGGACTCCCTTCAGTCCCAGATATATAGCAACAGAGGCTCTCTTAGAATTCTTCCCTTATGCAGCTCTTTTTTTCAACACCATTTCTCTTAAAGCTGGTCTCCCAAAGACCTTCTGTTGCTACTCCACAGAGAGGGAGGGAGGGAGCCATTGCCTGAATGTCCAGTCACTTATTGCTGACAGAGCTGGGGAAAGTTACTTTTTAGAGAACATCTCCCAAAATCGCCTAGGCAATATGGCCACAATTGGGGTGATCTAGAAAAGTATTTTCCCCCCAAGCTCTGATTCTTAGCATACCCAAGTCTTATTCACTGGTATTAAGCACATCTTCTTAAAGAATGACTTTATATTCTTGTTCCTAAATCTAGCTTGTGACTAGGAACTAGTAACTTCTCTGGGCTTATTTTTAAGGTTGTTGCAGAGGGTTGCACTTGTATTTCCATTCCATTTTGAAATGGAGAAAGAAAAAGAGAAAGCATGAAGAAATGGCCTATTATCCCAAACCATGCATATTTATTCCACATCAGTCCCATCAAGTTCATTGGTACTTATTGCTAAGCAGCAGAATGTTTAGGTGTGAAGGTCAATTGATTTCACACACTGCACTCTACTGAATTTTGTGAAATAGGGTCCATAACAACTTTGCAAAATTCAGAAGAGTTCTCAGAAATGAATCATAGAATCATAGAAATGTAGAATTGGAAGAGACCACACGGGCCATCCACTCCAACCCCCTGCCATGCAGGAACACCCTCAAAGCACTCCCGACAGATGGCCATCCAGCCTCTGCTTAAAAACCTCCAAAGAAAGAGACTCCACCACACTCCGAGGCAGATATTCCACTGCCGGACAGCCCTGACTGTCAGGAAGTTCTTCCTGAGGTTCAGGTGGAATCTCCTTTCCTGCAGCTTGAATCCATTGCTCCTTGTCCTGGTCTCTGGAGCAGCAGAAAACAAGCCCTTTCCTTCCTCTACATGGCATCCCTTCAAATATTTAAACATGGCTATCATGTTCCCTCTTAACCTTCTCTTCTGCAGACTAAACATACCTAGCTCTCTAAGTCTATCCTCATAGAGCATGGCTTCCAGGTCCCTCACCATTTTGGTTTCCCTCCTCTGGACTTGCTCCAGCCTGACAACATTTGCCCTCTTCCAGTCTGCTGGAACTTCTCCTGTCCTCCAAGATTTCTCAAAGATTATAGCAAGTGGTTCCAAATGACCTCTGCCAGTTCTTTTAATATCCTAGGATGCAATTCATCTGGCCTTGGAGACTTGAATTCATCCAGTGTGGCCAGGTATTCCTGTACCACCCCTCTACCTATTACGTGCCTCATTTCCCCTGCTTCCTCACCTGCTCCACAACCGCCAGGTTGACTGTTTGTATCCTTCTGGGAAAAAACTGAGGCAAAGAAGGTGTTAAGTAGTTCTGCCTTTTCTCTTCCCCCATTAGTAATTCGCCATCTTTTCTGCGCAGCGACCCTATCGTCTCCTTCTTTTTCCTTTTGCTGTGGACATACTTAAAAAAGCCCTTTTTATTGTTTTTAATGTCTCTGGCTAGCCTAAGTTTGTTCTGTGCTTTAGCCTTTCTGACCTCCTCCCTACATCTCCTGGCTACTTGCTTAAACTCTTCTTTGGTGGTTTCCCCCTTCTTCCATTTCCTGTACATGTTTCTCTTAACACTTAGCTCAGCTGAGAGTTCTTTAGTCAACCATTCCAGTTTCTTCAGATGCCTTCCATATTTCCTCCTTATTGGCACAGTTTTAGACTGTGCCTTCAGTATCTCCCTTTTAAGGAACTCCCATGCCTCCTGAACTCCTTTCCCTTTCACTATTCTTGACCACGGAATTCCAGCCAGCAGCTCCTTAAGTTTACAGAAGTCCGCTTTTTTAAAATCTAAGATGAGTGTCTGGCTACCCTTATCTTCTCCTTCCCACTGAATGCCAAATTCCAATAGGGCATGGTCACTCCCCGCTAAAGATCCAACCACTTCTACCTCATTAACAAGGTCATCCCTGTTGGTCAGGATCAGATCTAGAATATTTGATATCCTCGTCGCCTCTTCCACCTTCTGGACCATGAAATTGTCTGCAAGACAAGCAAGAAACTTTCTGGACCTTGCTGTCTTGGCAGAATTTGACTGCCAACATATATCCAGGTAACTGAAATCTCCCATTATTACTGTATCTCTCCTTTTTGAATGTGCAGTCATTTGGCTGAGGAAGGCATCACCAAAGTCCTCAGTCTGGTTTGGAGGTCTGTAGTAAACCCCCACCAGAATATCCCTATTGTTTCTCGCTCCCTTAATTCTTACCCAGATGCTTTCAACCTGGCTTTCTGGGTTTAAGTCACGGATCTCTTCACAGGTGAAAACATCCTTGACATACAAGGCTACTCCTCCTCCTTTCTTGTTAGGTCTATTTTTACAAAATAGGCTATACCCCTCTATTCCTACATTCCAATCATGACACTCATCCCACCAGGTCTCAGTGATGCCTATCAAATCGTACTTATTTCGTCGTACTAGGAGTTCAAGTTCGTCTTGCTTGTTTCCCATACTCCATGCATTAGTGTAGAGACACTTAAATCCCCGGGCCCTTCCTGCAAGTCCTGTACTATAGTTTCTACTCCTCCCACCATTGGACGCTTGTACTACTTGGTCAATTTCATTTGGGCCTTTCCCCCCTGTGCTCTCTGAGTCCTTGCCCTGCATAATATTGTCTCCCTCCCCAGCGGAACTTAAAGACCTCTTAATCCTCCTTGTGAGACTGTTTGCAAAGGTATTCCTGCCAAGTTTCATGAGGTGCAGCCCATCCCTTGCCAGAAGCTCACGTTCATGGAAATTCAGGCCATGTTCCAAAAACCCAAACTGTTGCACCATGTGCGGAGCCAGTTGTTGACCTCTGCTATTGCCCTTTCCCTACGTGCGCCATATCCTTGAACAGGGAGGAGAGACGAAATGACCACCTGTGCACCAAGGTCCTTAAGCTTCGTCCCCATAAGCTCGTAGTCCTTTGCGATGTGGTAAAAGCTGCTCCTTGCAGTGTCATTGGTTCCGACATGAACCAAAATGAGGGGCTTATGATCAGTGGGCTTGACCAGCCTGGTTAGCCTCTCTGTTATGTGGTTGATCTTGGCCCTAGGAAGACAGGATTCCAATTCCAATGCACGGATTCCAATTAGAATGAAATTGACCAATTTGATTCAATGGTCCAAATGGGTCCAAAATGAAATGACTTTCTTCTTCTTAAAAGTGCAGTGCACCTAAAACCCATACACATTGTTAATTCACTGAGCACTTATCCTTCCTATAAGTTTCATCTCTCAGTAGCACTGACTCAGCCTCAGGCCATAGGCCAGCCCTTCCCAACCTGGTACCTTCCAGTGCTTTGGATGACAACTTACACAAATCACCGAGGCAGATGTCATGGTTATGGACTTCTTAGTTTGAAGTTTGAAGACAGTTTCCCTCACCACACCAGGCAGGTAAATCACAAAGCAGGATAACAACATCTTTGGCTGCAACTTACTATATGACATCATTCCTCTTCTGTTACTATCCCAATAGGAGATTGTTTGAAAAGTGTTTCTTTTATTAACACAAAACATCTGCTAATGGCTTCCTTTATAAAAGGAAACACTTTCCAAATGGTCTCCCACTGGGAGGACAACCGAAGAGGAAGGAGTTGATATGATAAATCCCAGCCAAAGGCTCTCTTATCCTGCTTGACTTGCAATTTACGTGCCTCACCTGATAAACTCTATAGACCAAAACATCTGGAGGTGCTGTGTTGAGCAGGGCTGCCATATGCTACAAGTCTGAAGACAGTTTCCTTCACCTACACAAGGTATTTGGAAGCAAAACAAGATATAACTTTTTAAAAGTGGTGGGGATGATTATTTTTTAAACAAATATTTCTTATATCTTCCAAACAAACATATATTTTCCCGTGTAAAGTCTGACAGCCAAAGTGGTATAGTTATTTGAGCAACGGCCTACAAGGTTCTGGGATTCAAATTCCTGCTTGGCTATGGAAACCCACCAGGTGACCTTGGGCAAGTCACACTTTCTCAGCCTCTGAGGAAAGCAAAGGCAAACCTGCTCTGAACAAATCTTGCCAAGAAAATCCTGTGATAGGGTCACCATAATTTTGAAACAACCAGAAGGCACACAACAACAGCAGCAGCAGCAACAACAACAATGCAAAGCCTGCAGTCAGGGGGAGACACAGCACGGTTCAGAATAAACTGGGCAAAACCCACCTATGGTAGCTGGTATCTATTGTCCAATGAATGTAACAGCAACACATTTCCTTTTATCTCCCAAAGCAGTTTTGCATCTGTTTGTAAAATGCTGGTTAATAGGTTATGTAACAAGCAAACTGAATATATCCATGAATGTTCTCCTTTAAAAAAAAAAAAAACTTGCCCAGAGCACAAACTTACCTGGAACACAAGAGGCATAGCAAGGCTATTGTCTAACAAACCCAATCAGCATGGGAAACGATTTACCAACTTAACCATCAACACCCTGTCAGGGAACTATTTAACATACTATTATAATAAACAACACACACATTGAACTAAATATAATTTATTTTGTAAAAATGTAATTCTTAGAATAATTCTTACAATAATTATAATTATGGTAATACTTATGCTGAGATCCAGCATGGTACAGTCATTGGAATGTTGGATTAGGAATCTGGGAGGCCAGGTCAGATCCCTAGTCAGCTGGGGAAGCCACCTGAGTAACCTTGCCCAAGGCACACTCTCTGAGCTTTCGAGGTAGGCAATGGTAAGTCTCTAAATACATCTAGCAAAGAAAACTTTAGGATAGGATTGCCATAGATCAGAGCTGACTTGTAGTCAGACAACAAAAAGCAAATAATTTTTTCTCTGAGCTTTTAAATTCTACTTTTTGGATTACAGTTCCCATGCTGGATATAGGATTCTAATAACTATAGTCCAGAAAATAACTTTTACAAGTTCTGTTTGGTAACTTGGACATCAATGTTAAAGCAAGCAGATTTAAGAAGCAGATAAGTGCCAGACTTGTTGTCCAAATAGTCTAAAGGTACCAGATCCTGTTTGACCTTGGAAGCTAAGCAGGATCAGCCCTGGTTAGTAGTCAGATGGAAGACTGCCAACCAGGGTCCGTAGGCTGTTTTTCAGTGGAAGGAATTGGCAAAACCACCTCTGAGTATTCCCTGTCTTAGAAAACCCTATGAAAATTCATGGGGTCACCATGACTTGACAGGTAACTGAAAGGGACATTCACATATAAGTTCAAGACTTACATGGTCATCCCTCTATTAAGGCCTAAAGCGAAGCTAGGAAAGCCGTGTCCTCTTAACAGGTAATAAAATATACCTCTCACTTTTGAGGTTTAGTCCCACTAAAAACTTTTCTTTATGTTTAATGAATACAGACAGTAGTATGTAACCAGATTTTAAACTGCTCACCCAGACAAGACAACATCACCCATAAAGCTGATGCTCCAGATTTTGTTGTGTATTATGCGAATGCAAGCACAGGTCTTTTGCTTTCAAGTTCTTGCATTTGCCACCTGAGCTGCTGTTAACAGAAATGTAGCCACTCGGTAGTGGCACAGGCAGTCTTTCATGTCTATTATCATAACAGCAGTTGTTTTAGCCGAGTTCAAGATGATGCCCTGTTGCCTTGCATCTCTCTCTCGATCTCACTGGTTGTAGTAACATCTAGTGGCACAAATCCATAAGCTGTGTTCACTTGGTAGAGGAAGAATCAACTGTCTATTCTTTCCATGCTATATTTGGAGCAACTCCTAAAGTGTATCACACCTTCACAGCTTGCAGATGTTACTGTTTTTGGACTATAGCTCCAGAAACTCTCTGGTGGATAGTGGGAGCTCTGGCCCAGAAAGTAACTTTTCCAGTCTCAGTACACTGCTTAGCACCCTGTACTCTGCCTTCCATCTCCAACTTTCCTCCCACCTTTCTGAATGTAATCAAAACTAATCATTCCCCCTTACATTGCATGACAAACCTATGGATAATCCACCTTGTCTTCATTCTTAGCTTCCATCACATTAGTTCTTTTCTTCTTCTTTGTCTCCCCACTTCATCACCCAAGAAAAACAACTTATCTGGAGCACATGGTTTGGTAGCTGCAAATCTCCTAAATAGGATTAGACCATGCAATATTGCGTCAATTACTTATCTGATTGCTTCTCTCCAATGGCCTGATTTTGGTTGCTTTGGTGCTAGGAAACAATTCAGCATTACAAAGAATGGAAACAACAGCTCTGTGATCACTGCTCCTCTCTGAGAAAGGATATTTCTAAACAAAGGTCAAAACATTGATCAAAATGTGCCAGCTTCATTCTGATACCTTTTAACAGGTTCAACTTACTGCAGTAAAGAAACTCATACTGGGAAAGTGGGACCTTTTGATCTATTAGCCTAATTAAGAAGGATAATTAATGGAGCCTGAGCAGTTTACTGACATCAGGGCCATCAGCTTGGCAATCCAGAAACAAGGTGGCATAACAAAACCATCTGTTTCTGGCGGTACTATGTTTGTTCCTTTTGAAAATTCCACTAATGTACCAGTTACTGTAGCATTATAGTACAGCATTTTCCTGAGTGACGCTTAGACCTGTTCACACAGGAGAAGGCCCTGAATGACTGTAGAAGCTGTCACTTGACAGCTGCTCCAGGAAACATACAGAAATGCTCTTCCTCAGTGCTGCAAACAAAATGCAGGACCTGCCCTGCATTTTCTGTTGGTGTTACATGAGAACCTGGGACAGAGTAATTGAACAGACAGGCAATGGTTCCAGGAGAAAGCTAAATGTTGGTTTTCCATTGGTGATGGCATGAAAGCTGCTATAGAAAGCTGCTATAGACACACTAGCATTAACTTGGTTTCCTGAGATGCTAGTATTAATATGGAAAAGAGTCTTGGACAAGAGTTCCCAAGTAACACTGGGCTATACAGAGGGTCCTCCAAGGAACATAAGAATCCAGTCTTACCTGAAGCAAGCTTTGGAACAGAGCTCATGGCTCTAAAATTTTCATAACATATAGATCCAGACTGATTTAGACATTACATTACTGTTCCAGTCAGTCTGGTTATTCTACTTACTCCTGCCATGGCACCTAAGTGTCACTTGTACACAAACAAGAGGGCTCTTAACAGGGATAGGCAGCGGCACAAACTCACTGTTCAAGATATCTAGACATGCAAGACACACTGAAGGAGGGAAACAGAAAGCGGCTTCAATCCCATTTCTATTACAACTCTAATGCTGGACTGCTAGCATAACCAGAAGTCCTGCAGGCTCTGAAGAGTCTTGAGGGGCACATTTGGGGGCAAGTGAGAAACATAAGCTGGAACTGGGACGATCTCATGGAAAGGAAATACAAACGAACTCATCCATTTTCCATTAACTGGCATGTAACTTTCTTAAGCAAACTACTGAACACCTCCTAAATGTCAAACATCCGGCTGAGGAGCCTGACCATAACCCAGGGAGCACACTTCGTGCATAAAATGAATTTATCATATAGGCAGATGAGCTGAGAAATGCTTGAAAGAAGATGATGATGATGATGATGATGATGATGATGATGATGATGATGATGAAAGGTAGGTAGATGGGAGAGTTACCATACAGGGATACCTCAGATGAAAAAGTAGATATATTTCTGGAAATTTCTTCCTTAACAGAAAATTTGGTACCAGAGGCAGACACAACATGGAAAGAATGGGCATAGGCTATGTGTCTATCTATCTTCAAGTCACCTGCTGACCTATGGTGAACCCATTTCATAGGGTTTTCTTAGGCAAGGAATACTCAGAAGTGGTTTTGCCAGTTCCTGTCTCTGAAATATAGCCTACAGCACCGGGTATTCCTTGGTGGCCTCCCATCGAAATGCTAACCAGCACTGACCCTGCTTCGCTTCCAAAATCAGACCGGATCTTGTACCTTTAGCATATTTAGGCCTAGGCCTATGCCAACATGTTTCAGCAAACTTTACATTCAAAACTAACACAATACACATATGAAATGAAACTACCAGGTCAGGTAACCCTTGCATAAGTAAATAAAAATATACTAAGTCTTTAAGAGATAATTGGAAGGCCTCTTCCAAAATGCATATCAGGTGTGATTTTTTCTTTTACCAATCTTCACTTTTCTCATGATTTCTATTTTGGTGGCCAAACTTATCCATCTGAGCTTTGTAAAGCTGAGGCTGGGGCAGTTGGTAAGCAGGCTTATTGGCTCTCCCTTTTCTCTCTGTTTTGCTGTTCATGCACACTCAGTAAGCAATTCTGGAAACAGCTTCTGTTTATCTTGTCTGTTGTTGGCAGGCACACACAGCAACAGTAGGATCAACTCTAATTTAGAATCCCATTCTTTCCCAGCCCAAGATTTTATTGCATTTTTTATTACAAATATGCCCCTGCAATCTGACATAGACAGTCAGTGTTTCTTCAGCCTTCTTTCACCATCTTCCCAGTGCTGATGCTGCTAAAAAATCTAGCTAGACAGAAGTTGAGGAGAAAGGTAAAGGAGCTGAGCAGGTACGAAAAAGGTTTAGTAAAAGTGAGCTTCACTTACAGAGATGTTGTTAGTGGAAGTACACTTGTACTTCTATCACTACTCTAGACCTGTAATCATAAATTGAATGGTGAGGGAAACAAGGACATGTATACAGTATATCTTATCCTGTACTTCAGCCCTGAAGTTTCCTTAGACTGACTGACAAAGGAAAGCAGTGTTAACAATTAAAACACTACCCATCTTAAAAATATAGACTGAAAATATGAATTAAATCTATATAGCTTGTTTACAGGGCCAGCTAAAGTCATTTTTCTGCCTGAACAGCAGGAACAAATAGTGCTCTCCTCATGCCAGCTAAGCAGTTTTGGCCCAGCAGGCAGAAAACTGGACACTTCTTTTTCCCATGACAGCAAAAAATACAACATATTAAACAACTAACAATTTAGAAACTGCTGCCATTTCATGATACTCCAAGACTGTTGTCTCTGACAGCTGACTCACAGTAGGGTCTGTCCTATTTGTTTAAAGTTGTTTAATATTAATTTTAAAAAATTAGAACAGATGCTCCAGGGTTTAAAGATAATCCCAATGCCTTTGTATTCCTTTAGCTAGGGCATGGGAAGACAGGAGCATGTTTTACTTCTTATTGAGTACCTTAGCTGAACATTACCCATATATATTTTTTTTCCTTTTGGTTGTTCTTAAGTGCTATCAAGTCAACTGGGACTTATGAACGGGAGACCACGAAGCCACCCTATTATCAACAGCCCTGCTCAGGTCTTGCAGGTTCAGGGATGTGTTTTCCTTGATTGAGTATATCCATCTGTAATGTGGTCTTCCTCTTTTCCTGCTGCCTTGTACCCTGCCAAGCATTATTGCCTTTTCTAGTACATAGTCTCTTATAAAAGAACTGGAGGATCTCTCTTTTTAAAAAAGCAGAAAGTTTGAGGAAGAGAATTGGAATGCCCTTGAGAGGGCCTGTCACACACCCTAGCTTTGGTGCTGTGTCCTCTCCTCCATGTATTATGTGAAAGTGTCACTGACAATATTCCAAAAAGCTAAAATGCGGCTGGGCTTGGCACGCTTTGGCTGTGGCAAAAGGCCCCTAGAGGATCTGATTTATTTCAGAACAGAAGCACAGAAGATAACAGGCATATTGATGCTGGGGTCATGTTACAGAACAGTGGAGTATAATTCTGAAACAGAAAGGCTAGTACGTGAGAGCTAGGATGGAAGGAATCAATAGGTTGCCTTTTAAAGGGTTTTGGTTCTAAAAATACACTTAGGTGAAGTGTGTAGACGATGTCAGTTCCTCAGACAATAGCAGGCTGAGGTAGGAAAAACAATTGCCATAGATATGACCCTGCATATACTCTTTTGCCCTGACTCATTTCCCTTATCTGAAGTCCCATCATTATAGTTCTCTACCTCCATCCCCACTAGAACATAACCTGGTTTTCTGTGGACCACAGTTTTGTGGGAGCACCAAAAACTATTGAGTACAGTGCCACATGAAGAATCCAGCTCGAGAACCTTTGCTTCAAGAAGCTTCTAGTCTTTACAGTTGCAAAGATGAGACGGAAGCTGTATGGGATGATGGCTGCTGAAAACTGGGAGATTTGAAGATTTGCTAAAGAAAATTTCTAATGGTTAGGGCTGATGTTTCAACACCTTGAATGCTTTTCCACATAATTAGCAGAGGCCTAATTATGTAAAAGCAGCAAGATTGCAGAATCATTATATGAAATAAAAGAGATGGAAAGACTTACTTGATTTTCAAAATCTTGCAGGTTGCACAACTCAGGTCACAGAATTTGCATGCTTCCCTATCACAGAATTCTGACTCATCCATTCCCCCTTATGAGTAAGGGGGACACACTGAACTAGATATAATGCAGACAAAGGGTTCAATTAAAACAAAAAACCCTCTAGTGAGCAGTTCTTGTGGAATCAACCCAATTGCATGGAATTGTCTAGAGACCACTGCAACTACCAGGTTGTTTGGATCAGTACCAGATGATTCCAAAATGCCCACTTTAATTTTCCTGAAAGAAGTCATTTTCAGCAAGAGAGGTTACTTACATACTACCCATAATAGTAATTCCTGTCCTTTTATATTCAAATCAGTAGACTGTGGCCTCAATTTATCTAATGCAGGGAGGAGAACCCATGCCTCCCAGATGTAGTTGGACATTATCTCCCATCAACCCCAGTTAGCATTGCCAATGGTCAAGGACGGTGGGCATGGTAGTCCAAAACAACCTGGCCAGCCACCTGGAGAAAGTTCAGCTGGATATGAAACATAATGAATTCACACACAATGTAAAAGACCTTGCCTTTACTGAAAAATTTTGAAACCATTTGTTAGCATATGAAAATAAGACACAAGAGGTTTGGAATACTGTACCACTGTAATTTGTCACTGGAAGGTAAATAATGCCTTAATTTGCAAGTCTGGTTACTGATGTATGTACCTCTGAGGAAATCCCATTGTGGGAGAAGAAAAGAGTAATCCAAGGGAACACACATTCCCTTAACATATAGTGTGCCTCACAGCTAGCAAGGATTACACAAGTACAACTGGGACAAATGGTAGCAGCCAACTCCACATATTTCAACAGTATCTGAATTTTTTGGCTATGGCTGTTCTGGATGGGAAAGAGATCCATGTTTTGGATGCATTTACTATATTTAGATCCAGGCAAGGGATGGCTTTCCAAAATGAATGAAATCTGGAAGGATAAATCTTTAAAAGTTGCCATCTTTTTGCACAGCAGCTTCAAACATTGTATATATTTTTGATGAACTGTTAACATACCAAACCAAAACAACTAAAAAGAGAAGAAATTCAGGAAGTAAAGTTTTTACTAGCGTGGAGGTTAATGGTGGGAAACTGTTTTGGCTAGGATTGTATATCAAGGTGCTGATCAAATTACGTGCCCAAGGTCTGTAATTGGCAACCCTTTTCAAAGAGAGCTTGTCCATTTTAGGCATAGCTCAGTTGTCAAGCTGAGCAAGATGGAGGTCTGCAAGAAAATTAAAATATACTAACATACTACATATAAAACTATTTCACAGACACTGTAGTAGATTTCTTCTATGATGCTAGCTGACAACTTTCACTTCCTAGCTTCTTGGAGCCATTATTATTCAAGACATCTGTGCTAAAATGCTATTCAATGTAAATTCCTACAAGGAGTTTGTAAAGATACCCAGTAATGCACAACTCTCACTAAATGAAAACAGAAGAAGAGGAATGCTAGAGTGGGCAGAAGCTAAAGAGAACACAAAGGCATTGTTGTTGCAGGCAGCCCATTCCAGCCTTAGCAAGATTTTCATCTGGAAATATATTCCTCCAACTGCCATCCTTTTTGCAGCAGTTGGACACCTAGCTGGGTGCTTTTCATCTAGAGTTGCCCGTTCAGAATTGTCCCAGGCCCTGTAGTTTCGGAGCTAAACCTAAGACCCAGAGGTGGCTTCAGGTGATGTAATTAAACATTATGCATTAAGTACCAACCACAGTTGCTCACAGCTTGTCATTTAAATACACATAATCTTAGCTAAAAGGGCTGTTTCCATTTCTACATGAAATGAGGACATTAGTCTCTCTCACTTACTTATGAAGACGCAATGAGGAACATTTAATCTAGCTTGTGTGCTTCCGGCCAGAAAGTGGAAGCAGAGCAGAATGGAGGGTGAGCCCTGATGCCACAATGATTGAGAGGGAAGGAGGAAGACAACTAAATAAATACATAGGCTCCGAGAGAGTCTTTGCAAGTTGCATCAGCAAATGCAGTAAGGCTTGCAAATTGTAATAGGCCATTGTTTGCTGAGTTTGAGATTTGAATGCAACCATTTCCTCTTGCCTGGACTCAGCCCACCAAAGCTGGAGAATTTGAAATCTTGTCTCCTATCTGGAGCTGATCCATGAAAAGTGGAAACTCACAGTTAGGCCCTGAGATCTGACAAGCCTGTTTTCAACCCCAGGGTCACTGCTGTCTGTTATTAGGACTGTAGCTGTGGGACTTGAGCCTCAAAGGTGCCAGAAGTGGGTGTTGCTATGATGAGCCCGCAAAGGCAGAAAGCTAGGCCCCTGGTGCTTAAAATAGGCTTTGCCAAACTAAAAGGGCCTAAATCCAATTGCCAATCTCAACTCGATAGTTGATGCTGTATGCTGCAGTTTTGTTGTTGCTGTGTACCTTCAAGTCATTTCCAACTTATGGCGACTCTAAGGTGAACCTACAGCAGGGATTTCTGAGGCTGAGAGTGTGTGACACGCCCAAGATCACTCAGTGGGTTTCCACGGCTGAGGGGAGAATCAAACCCTGGTCTCCGGAGCTGTAGTCCAATGCTCAGACCACTACATCATGTTGGCCCTCAACTAGATTAGACCTACCAGAAACCTGGGAAGGCACTATTTATTTAAATTCCATTGAGTCAATGAATTTATTGTAGCTGTGGTTAATAGTTGGGTTTAAACCTTGGCTTCCTATTACATGCCAAGGATGGTCTCTAGTGTTACGTACCCTGACACCTGCCTTCTGTTCCCCAACAGGCATCTGAAGCTGGAGCACACCTATACACAATACTGAGGAAGACAAAGGGTGCTTCCTGACAGAGGTCTAAATCCAGTTGTCAGTCCCAGCTGGAGCAGACTCACTGAATTAATGGAAACTTGTTAAGTCAACACCTATGTACGTTTGATTGATTCTATAGGGTTACTCTAGTTTGCGACTAAAACCTGGATTTAGGCCACAGACAAAAGGCACTGGGCAGGTAATCCATCTTTTTAAACTTAATGTTTTGGAACATGCTGCTATGTAAGCAGGTGGCATGGATTAAATCAGAGTGCATCTGACTCTGGCCATTTCCACACGATACTTTTATCATGCTTTTATTCCACTTTCAACATCCTACGGAATCCTGGGGTTTCAAGTATAAGGAGGGGCCTTGAGAATTTTCACCCAGAGAGCTCTTTGGCCTCAGTAAACTACAAACCCCAGAACTCCACAGGATGCTGAAAGTGGAATAATAGCCCTATAGCAGTGTAGTGTGGAAATGGTCTCTCTGTTGCTGGCAGTGTGCATGTAAAACAATTTTTAAGGGCATTTACATCAGTTTTTAAAAATCAAGGCAAACCTTTGCAAGGCAGAAGTTTCAGTCTTCCTCCTACCCTCCAACTGTCTCTGTCTGTCAGGGATCATCCCAATCCTCTGTCACCCTCTTTTAAAATACTCCCATTTCTCTCTCCACTGCCCACTTTCCCGATGTCCTCAGCTTACTTCAGTTACTGGTTACTCAAAGGAGACACAATATCCCCCTCTCTCTGTTCTGAGTCTAGTGCTAGAGATATTCAGGCCACCATGGATGACAAGCAAGAGAGCATCCTCTACACTAGCAGGGTATGTGATGAGATATAAACAGGGAGTGGGGAATCACTCAGGAATGGTATTAATGCACATGAACAGAAATAGAAAGATTCCCAGGTGATCATTAAAATGTTTGAAAATGCATGTGCCTTTCTGACCTAAATTCAAGATGCAAGGCCAAAGTACATGTTTTATAAAGTGTGCATAAATAGAATACCCTAAAGGCACCAGATCCTGTTTGATCTTGGAAACTAAGCAGGGTTGGCCCAGGTTAGCACTTAGATGGGGAGAGTGCCAACAAATACCAGGTGCTGTAAGCTATATTTCAATGGAAGGAAGTGGCAAAACCACTTCTGAGTATTCCTTGCCTAAGAAAATCCCTATGAAATTCATGAGGTTGCCATAAGTTGACAGATGACTTGAAGACGTGTATACACACACACAATCAAGTTTGTTGCGTGTACCTGCAAGTCATTTCCACCAGATAGCGACCCTTAGATGATGGGGTTTTCTTTGCAAGATTTGTTCAGAGAGATTTTTTGCATTTGCGCTCCTCTGAGGCTGAGAGAGTGTGCTTTGCCTAAGGGGTTTCCATGGCCAAATGGGGATGCGAACTCTGGTCTCCAGAACCATAGTCAATAGTCATAGCTTAGCCATAGTCATAGTTTAAACAACTAAATAGGCCATCATTTTTTTGGGGGGGGGAGGGGAGACTGCACCTCCATGCCTAGATTCAGAACACCATTTCCTTGCTAAAAATTCACCTTTTCTATTTTTAAGACAAAAACAAAAGTACAACATTGGAACAACCATCTGGTCAAGTACACTGAAAAGAGATGAAAATACCTCAGTACATCTCTTTAGCTGACTGTTGGTAATATATATACATTGCATCCTTCCCTCTGTTTTCTTCTCTGCAGCCGTTAATTTCTTTCCAGGAACCATCACAGACTGTCTGCAAAGATTTAGCTTTGAAGACATTCCCCAGCTTCAACATCAGCTGTTGTGCATGTGCATACATGCATGCCATTTTTGGGCAGGCAGCTGGTTGTTGTTCTGGTGGTGCCTTCAAGTTTTTTTGGACTTATGGTGATAATCTAAGGCAAACCTATGGCTGGGTTTTTCTGGGCTGAGAGTGTGTTATGCCCCTAAGTTCACCCAGTGGATTTCCATGGCTGAGCCAAGAAATGAACCAGGTCTCCAGGATGATAGTCCAGGGCTCAAACCACTACATCACACTGGCTCTCCGGGTAGCTGGTTCAGGGCCTCAGTCTAGATCAGGAGCCACCTGTAGATTAAAGTTCCATGGTTGTCATTTCTTTTCTTCTGCATCAGTGAAAATGCTCAGTGTAAGTATGCGTTCTTTTCCTTCTTTGCAAAGCATGAATAATATAACATGTAGCCTATACTCAAACCTCTTTAAGCTCACCTGTCCTTGACACCTTCCCTAGCTCCATGGCACAGATTATTTTAGGGTACAGTCCAGTTCTCCTTCTTGAACCTGCATCTCCTGTTAGCATACTTTCACATCAACTTTTAATTACTAGCATAACCCAAAGGCATCATTACAGTAGTCTTCTTCAACCTGACACTCTCCAGCTGTTTTGGACTACAACTCTGAATACTATGCTGATGGGGCTTGAAATTAAAAATGAAACACAAAAAATCCTGAAGAGTACCAGTCTGGGGCACACTGACCATGGACTTCAAGACTGACTTTAGTCTCCCTTGGAAGATTCAACAGTACCATCTCAGTGGAACCATCTCACATGATTGCACGGCTTTGGAGTAATTACATTCTTTGCAGAAGTCACTGGCCAGTAGAGCCTGCTTATCAAACGCGTCATCTTTCTCTCCCGCATCTTTCTGCAAAGGAATAGCTACAAGCAATCTGGCATCCAGGCAGGAAGAAAACAGAGCAAGTGGGAGGAAATTACATAAAGAATAATTACAGTGCATTAAGTCAATCAGATATGATACTAGGCAGTCTACTCATGAAAGAGGAAATTCGGCAGCTGAAGATGCAGGGTGCTACCTGCTTGCTGGTGTCACTTTGGTGCTTTTAAATAGCAGCCTAAATGCCACAGAAATTTAACAAGTCGAAGCTCATCTCCATGTCAGAGGAGGCTTTACCTGTATGCCAGGCTTCTGTTAAACATGCAGAAGCAGGCATTCACAGACTGAACTGCTTGTATATTTGGGCACTTAAACCCAGATACACTTTGTACTGGGTTTAAGTATAAAGTATGAATTGACTCTCACTTTTTGACAACATTGAGGGCTCTGAAATGATGGATTGCATGGCTTTTAGCCAAATTAACTTTAGGTAAATTTGTACATGATCAGAACCACAATCCTGATTCCTCCCCCACCCCCCCAGATATCCAAGGAAGTAGGAGAACTTGAGATATAACCACAAAATAAATAAACCCCACTATTTTACAACCTCTCATCTTGGTTTCAAAGCTTTCACATTTCTCACAAGCTGGTCATCCACACTGGGCAATTATTCCTTATGGCCTCTGTCTATCTGATGCAATGGTGACCCTAATAAATGTAACCTTACCCATTATATCATTGACGCTTTGTTTACTTGGAAAAGAAGTCACATGCCATAGCTGTGCTGCCCAAATAATGGGAGAGTCCAAGATCACACCTATTAAAATTAGTCCTCACCGATTAGTCATATCAAGCTGAATCAATTCATCAGTATAGCGAAGACTGCACACTTAATGGGGGGGAGCAATACTGAAAATAGGTCCACAGATTTATCCAAAATCATGGCCATATTGTGGCATATACAGGAACTTAAATTTACTCTGAAAATCCATGCCAATACCGAGGTAAACCACAAAGAAGCATTGCGCTACCCTAATATCAATGCCAATGACCTTGGCTCTCTTTTGCCAGAATCACCCCACTGCAACTCGGGTGGGTGCGGAGACCTTGTTTAGCCACGCTAGAAAACAAAAACCCAAGCAACCAAAGTCAGATCAATATTTTTGTATATAAAAATCTATTTATCCATTACCCACTTAGCAAAACACTCCAGATGCTACAGCAAACATGGCAGAAGACAAAAGGGTACTTTATGATGTCTACAGAATGCAGTAGCCAGCAGGGTCACATTATGACTGGACTCTGCCTTTTTTAGATCACCTTGACTGAGCTGAACTTAGATAAGTACCAAAATAAGACAGTTTTATTCAGTTTACTTAAAATAAAGTGGTTAGCTAAATTGAGGGGCTAATATGATGTAGAGGAGAGTGCTTTGTAGGTGGATTGGGGCATCCCTGAGACTGGGTCCAGAGGGTTACTGAGAGGATAAAATGGGATTACCAAAGGCCTGCTATACTGGAGAAAAACAAATATAATATAAAGGTGATCATCATTAGGAAGATGTGTCTTATGTTTCACATACTGTACAGCTGATAATTTCAAGTGTTGTTTTAAGAGCACCAATACTTTACTGACTGCTCTGCCAAGAAACCATAGTATGTTTACTATGGAATCCTTATACTTTGCAAAGGATTCAGGGATGAGTTCCAAGGTGCACGTTCAAATCATATTGGATGCTGGCTAAGCCTGCTAACAATGTTCATCACTGGAGCATGGAACGTTATTCTTGAAGGGTAAGTTGTTACTTTTTAGAATAAGTAATAACAAATTAGTAACTTATTCACAGTAGTGCATTATTAAAGTACCTTTTTTTCAAGAAAAAATACAAATATGGCCAAAAATGTTCCCTCCAAAGCAATGTGCTAGGAGTAATGAGCAAATGTTATTCATCAGGTTAAATTGATAAGAATGTTACCAGCTGTTCTGTTATTGTAATTACTAAAAATTGCATTTTAAATGCAGGGCTATTATGCCCTTACTACTTCCAAATGTAGACAGTCAGTGTGGTATAGGGGTCTGAGTACTGCACTAGGAGTCTGGAGACCAGGGTTTGAATCCCTGCTCAGTCATGGCAACTCACTGGGTGACCTTGTACATGTCACACTTTCTCAGAGGAAGGCATTGGCAAACTCCTTCTGAACAAATCTTGCCAAGAAAACCCTGGGGTAGATTTACCTTAGGGCTGTCATAGGTCAGAAATGATTTGAAAGCAAACAACAACTCCCAAATGTAATGCGTTACAACTAGTGAGTGAGTTTTGACACATCATTACAAGTTCTGTTTAACACCAACACTGCCATGGCTCCACACTGCAGGCAATGATGGATGTGAGGAACAAACTATGCTCTATAGAAGTACTGTATTGAACTTCTCACCAAGAAACGGCAGAGCACCACAGAGGAAACTGCTACCACATAAGAGTACAGGAAAGAGACTGGAAGAGTTTTAAATGCAAAAGTAAGGTGGAAGGAAGGAGACATGAAGAAGACAGGACTCCTGTACCTTTAATTAGTGGTATGGTAGTTCCCAGTCTGTGGGACAGTGAAACTGCTATAAAATTTAGTGGGAACTTTAAATGAGCGCTCAAAGGTTCTGAAGCTAGTCTGGGGATAGGGTTCAGCACCTTGGAGAGCTCATTTACACTAGTTGCCTTTGCACTAGCTCCCACTTGTTGAATGGCAGCAGGTGTAACTTTTCATGCAAGCTTCACCTGCTGACATTTGCTCTTCCTCACAACTGGTAAAGCTTCAGGAGCCTGTCTTCTTTCTCATGCAGCCATCTCACACAGCCACAAAAGACTTAAACAACAGGACAGCTTGTGACACTGAAAGAAAGTCAATTGGTCCTCCTTTGGCAAATATGTGTGTGTTTATCTATACCAGTGGTTCTCAACCTGTGGGTCCCCAGATGTTCATGGACTTCAGCTCCCAGAAGCCCTGAGCATTGACCATAGTGGCTGGGGCTTCTGGGAGCTGAACTCCATGAACATCTGGGGACCCACAGGTTGAGAACCACTGATCTATACAATCTCACATGGGAAAAGCAGGGGGATGAATCTGAACCCAAGACTTTAAGAAAGTCTTTAAAAAACCCATTATTTTCATACTAATTTTAGTTTTATCTTTAAAGAAAGAAGCATGGAGTTTCTCTATTACAACCTCACTTGATTCCTGGAAAATGGAACTGCTGACAAGTATCTCCTAAAGAGTCCCAGTTATTCCTTAGGAAATGACCCCATGTTGTTTTTTTATACATTTATTGTACAGTTTTCTGGTACAAAAGCACCAGAGAAGGTGTCCTGCATCATTTATAAATTCCAATTTCACTAATGCAATGTGGAAGGAGACACGGTCAACAGGTGCAAGCAAATACATAAAAAACACAGTCTGTCATATCCAAAAGCCACAAAAAACCTGCTGGAATAAAAATTCCTTCAATATTCAGTGAAAAACAGTGAGGTCACAGGCCAACCATGTTCTATGGGACAAGGCATTTTGTAATATGGATGCAGTCCCACCCCCACCCCCCACACCAACTTGCCACATAAATATGCCTGCTTTCATCCTAGATGGGACACAGTGGAAAAACTGTTTCTAGGCAATAGGCAGGACAGTAGGGAAGGAGAAGTCCAGAAAGTATCCTGGGTGCAAGCCATTTCAAGCTTTAAAAGTAATCAACAGCTCTGTGAATTGTGTCTGGACACAGAATAGTGGCCAATCTGATGTAATGGTAGCACGGCTGGTATAACAAAGCCTACACTAACCAGTTACCTTCCTTCCCTCTATTGGATTACAATTCCCACTGCTCTATGGGCCCTATTGACTGGGAGTGGAGGGGGCTGAGGTCCAGAACATCTGGAGGGTACAGAATTGGAAAAGTCAGTGTGGTGTCATTCCATCTGCAAACACCTATCAGCCTTTTTGCAGACCATCAGAAAGCCTGGGTGTTTTTTCCCTCTGAAACCTTATGCCAGATTTATTTTACAATCAAAGGATGGAGAAACTGGTGGGATTATCTGGCTACTGGAACAGAGTGCCTGGAGAAGAAAGTGATTCTTAAGAATGTAGCAGTGCCACCCCTACCATGAGTTAATTGTTATGACAAATATCAAGAACTCTGTGCATTCAGAGCTAGTTCCTACAGATGTGGTCACCACAAATCCCTTGCCATTTGATAATCCAGTATAGGATGGGCCCTACTATTAGGCAATACGAAGCAAATGCCTCAGGCAGCAGATGTGGGGAGGTTTCCCAGTGCCAGTTCCGCAGCGGGTGCTCCTGAATCCACGGGTTATCCCCTTCTATTAGAAGACAGACCCATGACAGCCTCTAAATCTGCCCTATTCTTCCAAACTAATCTGCTGCTCCCAGGACTTTCCATTGCCACTGTTCAGTTGTCTGGCGGTGGGTGATGCCCACTCACTGTGGTGGGCAGAGGCCAGGGTCACCAGAAGAGAAGCCCAGGCTCCGTAGAAGACAGAAACTACCTATAGCTACTTATCCCACTGTCTCCTTTGCAAAGTGTAAGTGTACCTTGTACACCCCTGCTTGTTCATAGGGGATGATGGGGATTAGGTAGGCAGCACCCCCACAGTCAGGACAACAAGAGCACCTTAGCAACTGGCAGCTCAGTCAGCTTTTCTGTGTGCAATAAGGCAGGGGCAACCATTTCCCCTTTGCTTCAGGTAGTCAAATGTGTTGAGTCAGGTCCACTCAGTAGCTGTGTATGCCAGCATAAACCTGTTTGTTTCAAAGGTGCTGCTGGATTCTTTCATGTTTTGTCAGTACTTGCTGAATGGCTAAACTGTCTCAGTGGAAAAGTCTGGAGCCTGAAATGACACTGGGTGATATGAAAGGTCTTCTACCTTGAAAGAAAAAGGGAGCATTTAATGAAATCATGCTAAATCCACTGGCACCCAGAGTATCATCTTCTAACTACTCAGTTAAGGATGGTTTCAGCATCTCTTAACATTCATTCTTAAAAGCAACTTTTCAAGTGGTACCATCACACAAGTTGTCACTTGCTGCTGCAGTCACCAAGCAAGAAACATGCAGCAAGAGGGTGAGGGGTTGAGAATCCAGTCCCAACAACATTGCAGAAGAACACAACAAGTTGAGCATGTCATCAGTGGTGAAAACTTAACTTGTGATAGCAGAGGTGGAACCTGGGTAGCTTTCCAGATGTTGCCAATCTACAACTCCCAGAAGCCCCAGGATCGCCAATGATTTGGAATGCTTTGAGCTACAGTCCAACAATACCTGCAGGGCTACATGATTCACATCCCTGCACCACAGGCAAAATCATATGCATAACTGCCTGGAAGTAAGCCCCCAGTAGAGCTTACCGCAGATGTAACTCTGTGGAGCTTACTGCTGACTAAACCTGCCTAGATTCCGGCCAAAAAACTGGCAGTGCGGTTTCTCTGCAGGGAAGAAATGGTACCCTTTTCTGCATCAATCCCTGTTGTATATAAGGATTCATATTTCTCTAGAGGCATTTGCATTGCAAGAACCATTTGGCCCATCAGCAAAACTATTAAGGAAGCTCTGTGCCAGATGTGCTCCTCCCTGCAGGAAAATAAGAACACAATCCATTTATTGTTTCTGTCACCTGATTACAAACACAAGGCTCCAAAGATCATTGTGCACTTTTGGATTAAGATTTCATCTTAAAAGGCAAACCACTGGGGCTAAGATGTAAAGCTGTCACTTACTTATCTGTTTAGAATGGCCTTGCTCCTATGCCTTTTACTGCAGGATGATACACTGGTAATTCCATGGCTGGAGCAGGGAGTTGCTGGGATGGACTTACTGCATCAGTTTTTATATCCATGTTAGAAAAGTTTTCACATGTTTAATGTCTGTACTGTCAAGCTGCTGCTAAAAAATGGGAACGGGGCCAAAGCAACATGAGGATGCGGATTTAATGTGGGATTTAAATACACATAGGCAACAGCACTCTAAAACCAATACAAAACTTCCCAAGTTGGTCTAAGACATTTTGATACCCTGCTATCAGGTTAACAGGTTTGCTACAAATCCCCTGTTACCTTACATCCATGTGCACAAAGTTAAGAGCAATGCTAGTCCCTACCAGAACAGACCCATGAAAACAGTGAGTCTTACACAGCATCACTTACACAAATCCCATTTATTTCAATGCACCTGCTTTAATTGGGACTAATACTGGATTTAAGAGTAGGTCAGCTAGGTTATATTGGTATCTGAAACAGCAAATTCCTCAAACACCCCTTTCCTTAATCTGCTGGCTATGAAATACAGTGATAACAAATTAAATAAATAATGGTCTTTCATAACCAAACCTGCTACCTGAGGCAACTGCTTTCATCTGCATAATGGCAGGACCGGCCCTGAAAACTTCCCCCAGTGTAGGTACATTCTTCTTACACAACAGTCTAATTGGTTTAGTGTATCCTCCTAAAGACACACATATATACCTAAAGAATAGACAGGATGTTAAGCCCTGCTTTTACTAAACATCTGGACTTATAACAAAAACAAGCTGGGCCAGATCAGTGCTTCTTTGAGAAACTAAAACCATTAGCTTTTAAATATTTTATGTGCTTGCTCCCAGCTGGCAGACAGGCACAGTTAAAGTGCTTTCAGATTTACACCTGGATTTTTATTTCTGTAATCATGACACCTCCACCAAATTAAGAAAACCAAACAAAACATTAGAGAGGGCTCACCTTTATTCACGGCGTTAGAGGGAGAATTATGGCTGGGGCCAGTTTTCCTCACTTCCACTTAGCAAATCTAACTTTGCCAGAACTCTGTTTTATGTACAATGATGGCAAAGTTATGCTACTCTGGTAGAACTGGAGCAACACCCAGGGAGGGCTGGAACCTGTTAGGTCTCAGGTTCTAATCTCTGGTCTCTCCAGGTAGGACTGGGAAAGATTCCCCTCTGAAACCCTGAGGAGCCGCTGTCAGCTGGAAGAGACGCTGATCCCCTAGAGTGAGCCAATGGTCCTGATCCATGAAAGGCCGTCTTTTCACTACCTTCCACTTTATCCTGAAAGGGCAAAACAGCAGAACTGCAGAGCCTGCAGTCCTCTAGAAGCTGTTTTGCAACTCCTATCACCCCCCACCATTAACTATGGTGGCTAGGGAACTGCAGTCCAACAACTTCTACAAGGCCACACTTTGTCCATCTCAACACCAGGGAACAAGTCCATTAGGGATACTGTCTAGAGATGATGGGAGTTGCAGTTCAGTACCACCTGGAGCGCCACATGGTCCCACCTCTGTGCATGTGAGATCTTGGGAAGTTCACACCTATTAGATTTAACACCATTCATAAGGTCACTAAACTCTGGGTTCTTTTCCCCTGCTTTTGGGTGTCATCTCTGAAAAAGAGATACAAAACACGCCCTTACCATTTTCAACCACAATTTTTTTTCCTAAAGTACAGAATTGCAAGTTACACCCAAATCTTGATTAACGAGAAAAGTTACACGCAGTACAATCACAGGCAGGTCTGCTCCAACTGTAAGTTCCATTACACGCAATGAAGCTGACTCCCTAGATAAAAAGGTACAGGGCTCCACATGCTCTTTTGCACCCTTTCTTAGAAGTAAGCCTCGCTGAATGCAGTTGGACTTCCGATGATGTGGGGGGGTGCGCAACTAGGTGGCTGCCTCACTCGTTTTGCCCGGAATTGGGGCGGCGACCCAAAGTAAACCCTCTCAAGCAAGGGCTTCAGCTAAGGCTGAATTAAACACTTAGTTCCCCCAGCACTTCCAAAATCCAAAGGGTGCCCCCCCTTGCCCAAATCTGAGGGAAGAAAGTCGTCTGCTCTCCTTGCTGGGAGGTCTTTCGGGCCAAGGAGGCTCCGATTAATGCTGCGATGAGGATGCCACCACTGAGGCCATTTCCGCACTGGACTGTTATAGTGCAATGATTCTACTTTCAACATCCTATGGAATCTTGGGCTCTTCAGTTTAGGGAGAGAAGGCTACTCCCTAACTTGCAAAGATTCCACAGGATGTTGAAAGTGGAATTATCGCACTGTAACAGTCCAGTGCGGAAATGGCCTGAGTCGGACGCGGGGTCCGCGAGCCACCTCCGGCAGGGAGCGGCCGGGTCACGACCCTTTTAACTCAAGAGGCGCTGCGATTCGTTGAATCCCTCCTCCAGCAGAACGGACCAAGAACGAAGAGGATGGGGGAAAGAGCAGCTTGGCCTTTTCCCTCCGAGTCAGTTACCAGACCGACTTACCCGCCCCCCCCCCCAAAGAGCAAACGCAGAGATGGAAAGGGCTCGGCTGGCTTCGCGGCGTTCGGCTCCCAGAGGAGGAGGAGAAGCGAGCAAACGCCGGGGGCGTGAAGACCGTCCTCTCAGGAGCCGCTCGCTAGCCAGCCGGCAACCCCGGCGACCTCCTTACCCGCCGGCCGAGGCATTCGCCCTCCTCCCTCGGAAGCCGCGGCGGGAGGGAAGCGAGAGCCAAGGGTTCCCGGCCCAGCGAGGGGGCCGTGGCTGGAGAAGGTCGAGGAGGCTCCCGCCCTGAAAGTAACCGGCGTCCCAGCAAGCGCGCCCAGGAGAGGGCGGCGGGTCCTACGACGAAGCCCCCTCGCTCTGGAGGAAATGCGCCCCCCGTCGGGCTGCCCAAAACCGCCGCGCTTACCTTTTAAGATGCTCCGAGCGCCTTCTTGCGAGCTCAGGCTCTCGCCTTCCCTGCGCGCGCTCTCTCCTCGCGGAAACTTCTCTGCCGCCGCCCGCAAAACGAAAGCGCGGGGTCACGGCGCCCGGGGGTCGCGCGGCGGCGGCAGCAGCGGCGGCGGCGCCGTCGGGAGCCCCCGTCCCACTCTGGGCGGCAGGTAGGGTGCCAGCTGCGCTCTGGCCGGGGCGGGGCGGGGCGGAGCCGAACTTCAGGGAGTGGGAGTCCCGCCCCCCGCCCGGGCGGGATAGCCCCGCCCTTTGCTGGGGCTGCCTGGGCATCTCTTGCCTCCGCCCTCGGGTGATGGGCTGCCGTTTGTTTGCAAAGGGTGGCGGCCTCCCAGCCTTCTCCTCTGAGCGAGAAGCCCTCTTCCAAAATCTCGTGTTCAGATGCGGCGAGCTGGGACCGTGTCCGCACTGGACTGTTATAGTGCTGTTATTCCACTTTCAACATCCCTTGGAATCCTGGGGTTTGCAGTTTAGGGAGGAGCCTTTGAAAAAAGGAGCTTCCTTGTCAGAAGCTTTATTATCTGTCTTTATTTGTACTCCATCTTTCCCCTCAAACCAGGGCTTAGTGTGGCTAAGCCGGTACTAAAGGCGTCATGATGGAAATATGTTCCTTGCCATAGCTAAAACCTTACAGTAGAAGTTTTGCCAGAGAGGCCTTTCTGTGCAATCCAGACTCAACCATGTCCACCCTGAAGGCTAGGGCATCGGATTATAATTCTGCACAAGGGCAACCCCTGGCCCCTCCCTAAATTGCAAACCCCAGGATTCCACAGGATGTTGAAAGTGGAATAATAGCACTAGAACAGTCTAGTGCGGAAGTGGCTTGGGTTGTGGGAGGACTGCTTCTTTGCAAATGGTTTGAGGCAGCGTTGAATTACAGTAGTAGTGGGCCACCTAGGTTGTTGCACTGCAACCTCCAGCATTTGCCCCCACTGGCTATGCTGGCTTGGGCTGATGGGAGTACAACACCATTTGGAAGGCCACGGGTTGCCCTTGTGCTGAATTATAATTGGATAGCCTAGCCTTCAGGGTAGGCGTGGTTGAGTCAGGATTGCATATAAAAACCTCTCCGGCAAAAGTTCTACAGCTAAGTTGTAGACATGAAAGGGGATGTTTCCGTAATGATGCCTTTAATACCGGTTTAGCTACTTTGAGTCCTGGTTTGAGGGAAAAGGTGGAATATAAATAAACAGAATAGAGATGCATCCCAGTTAACAAAGCTTCTGACAAGGAAGCTCCTTTTTTCAAATTCTGCTTAAAGATGCTCAACCTTTTCCTCCTTTTCCTCTGCATAGCTGTTCTTTTTTAGCAGCATCAGTCCTGGGACACTGGAAAAGGACGGCTAGAGAAGCACAGACCTTCAGTGCTGGGTGGCAGTAATGTATCTGCAGTAAACAATAGGATATTGAAGAACCTTTGAGACTGAGGCCCTTTTCGCACACCACCCCAACCCACACTGGCCACGGGATCGCCATGGGATCACAACGACAGTTCTGCATGACATCGTTGCGATCCTCTGGCAACCCATCGCAGTCGCGGATTAAACTATTGTCGGGTTTCCCCTGACAATGACACACAATTGCACAGTCCCCCCGCCTCTCTCTCGTGCTTACCTGTTATGCGGAATGTCAGGAAGTGCAATGGCAGTGCTTCCTACCCCAGCACAGCCTGGGAAACTGCTGTGCTGTGGATGGGAGGGGCGGAGCCATCATGCTTCCTCCTGTCCAGTAGGCAGCCGGAGCAGAGAGGAGCACAGCAGAAGTGATTCCCTCCCAGGAGAGGCTTTCCCTGGATCTTCACGGGATGGCTTTTGAAAAAGGTAAGGTGTGACAAGGGTCTGAGAGAAAGAAGTTTGTAGCATAAGCTTTTGCATATGATGAAGGTAGCCTCGGTCTACAAAATCTTATACTACAAACTTCTTTCTCTCAGTTAGTCTCACAGGTGCCACAATATCCCTTTGCATACTGATCCAGACTAACATGGCTATGTCTCTGAATTCTGCAGTAAACAATGCATGAGAAGCTTGAGCTGAGAAAGAATGAGATTCTGTTCTAACTTGATCCTACTGTCATTGTGTGTGCCTGTCCAAAACAAACAATGTAAAGAGCAGCTTCCTCCAGAATTCCTTACTGACGTGAACAGAAAAGGGAGAGCAGATAAATCTCACTTGCTACCTCTAATATATTGTTGTTGGCAAAAATCTATAAGTTTAGCCACTGAAACAAGAATCATGAGAACAGTGAAGGTTGGTAAAAATAGAATTCGTCTTTGGATGCATTTTGAAAGAAACCTTCCAGTGGTCTCTAGAAGTTCAACATGTTCAAGAAGTGACGCATTGACTTTGTTATCTGAGTTTATCTGTAATAATAACAACAACGCGAGGCAAGAATTCTTGTGGCTTCAGAAGGGGTAGAGCAAAATCTGCAGAAAGTTGGTTCCAAGCAACCTAATGATCTTCCCCCGCAACTGGAAATTATTTATCATTGTGATTTGATTTGATGATTTTTCAAACTACCGTTTAGGGTGGTAAATTATCCATCCATGGTGGTTTGCAATAGTTGACAGAACAATATGGAAAGGTGACCCTGGAATAATGTTAAAAACACGAACAGCACATAAATCAAATAAAAATGGCAACAGGAAGCAGATAAAATGATGTCAAAATAGCAGCGCAGTTTCATGGGCATGTACTCTGCCTGCATACATTACAGGGAGAGGCTTTTTTTGGCTTTAATTTAAACATCAGTAGGACTGGACACACAGGCCTAAATACCCTAAAGGCACTAGATCCTTCCAAGAAGCTAAGCAGATTCAGCCCTGGTTAGTACTGGGATGGAAAAATATCTATGAATATCTGATGTTGTAGACTATATTTCAAAGGAAGTAACTGGCAAACTGACGTCTTGAGTATTTCTTGCCTAAGAAAACCCTGTGACATTCAGGAAACATGAAGACACACCCAAACACAGAAGACTGGATACACTTGTTGTTAACTGCCATCAAATCAGCTTCAAGTTATGGCAGTCCTAGGAATGAGAGACTTTCAGGTCATCCTGTTGTCAACTAAACTGCTCAGGTTTTGCAAGCTCAAGGTAGTGGCTTCCTTGAGTGAATCCATCCACGTGTAATGCTGTCTTCCTCTTTTCCTACTGCTTTCTATCTTGCCAAGCATAATTGTCTGTGCTAACGAGTCATGTCTTCTCATGATTTATCCAAATACAACAACCACAGTTTTGTCATTGTGGTTTCTAGGGAGCGGTCAGGCTTAATTTGCTCTAATAACCATTTATTTGTCTTTTTACCAATCCATGGTATCCACAGAACTTTTCTTCAGCATCACATTTCAAATGAGTTGATTCTCTTCCTAATAACTTCCTTCAGTTTCTAGCTTCCACAACAATACTTAGAAACTTGAAATACAATGACATGGACAATCCTGACTTTGGTATTCAATGATCTATCATTACAATTGAGGATCTTGTCTGCTTTCTTTACAGCTGCCCTTCCAAGTCCTAGTTTTCTAATTTCTTACCTGCAGTTTCCATTCTGATGAATGACTGAATGAAGGCATGGCAAAACTTGAACTATTTCAATGTCTTCATCATCAACTTTAAAATTATATAAATCATCTGTGGTTATTCATTTTTCTTTTCTTAATGTTCAGCTGCAACTCTGCCTCTGCACTTTCTTACTGAACGCAGTACCTTCTTCGTATTAATTGATGTGTATAGTTGGCCCAGGGCTAAACGGAGGATCATTGACAGTCTGAGGAAAAGCAAGGGCCAAAACGGGTCTCAGGAAGAGAGCTTGGAAAAGTTATTTTTGGACTACCACTCCCAGACTCAGTCAGCATGGCCAGTGATCCAAAACTTTTTTTCACAACCCCTGATGCTCTGCTGAGAGACAAGCAATGTCTCACATGAATGAACCATATTTACAAATCTCATTACCACCACTGAAATCTCACCTTGTTTGCCAGCTGTAGTTCCATCCATTATTCAAGCATCAGAGGGGAGGGTCATCCCACCAGGGCTGCCCCCAAATGTTTTGCTGTATGAGGAAAAGCAGAATATTTCACTGCTTTCCCCACCTGAGTCAATGTTCATAGTACCCAAGTCAGTTGGACACAATTTCTTTTTGCTTGTTGTGTGCCTTCAAGTCATTTCCAGCTTATGGAGACTCTAAGGGAAACCTGAGGGTCAGTGTGGTGTAGTGGTGTGAACATTGAACTATGACCCTAAAGAGCAGGGTTTGATTCCCCATTCAGCCATGGAAACCCACTAGGTGACCTTGAGTGTGCTACGCAATCTCAGCTCCAGAAAACCATGTGATAGGTTCACCTTAGGGTCGCCATAAGTCGGAAAAGACATGAAAGCACACAACAACAAAAACAAAAGAAAACATATCATGGAGTTTTCTGGGGCTGAGAGTGTGTGATATGCTCAAGGTCACTCAGTGAGTTTCCATGGCTGAGTTGTTCAATGCTCAAACCACTATACTATGCTGGTTTTTCACTTGCCTGGCCATAAAAATCCAACTGTAATAAATTAACATTGTTGTGCATTTCAGGGCATCAAAAATCTGCTGCTTGCTGCTTCACTATGGCTGATGGTATGGCTTGCTCTGGCTGGCATCCTGTTAGTGACATTTGTTGTGGTTGTGTGCTTTCAAATCATTTCCAACTTATGGTGACCTGAAGGAAAACCTATCATGGGTTTTCTTGGCAAGATATGTTCAAAGAGAGTTTGCCATTGCCTTCCTCTGTGGCTGAGAGAATGTGACTTGGCCAAGGTTTAAACAGTGGGTTTCCAGGGCAGAGTAGGGGATTCAAATTATGGTCTCCTGGAAACCTAGTCAAATATTCAAACCGTGACACCACACTGGGCCTATGTTAGTGATGTACACGGTGTAAGCTGCTCTCTACATGTGCAGTGAATTTTGTAGATGATGCATAGTCATATCCAGTTGATATTGGCAAAAGCAGCGTTCCACATGTGAAACAATGGTGTATGCAGCTGTGCATCAACATTCTACGCTATACTAAAACAATATAGAATTCAGCCTCAGTTGCCCCCCGCTTGGGTTTTGCCCTGTATGTAGTTCAGGAAGACAAATCACTGTTTTGACACACTGATATTCTTATACATGTTTGATGCAAACCTACCTGAATGTGGTTGATCTTACAAGTTTAGAAGGTATGAGTCAGTGAATGTTATGGACAATTAGATGGATCTATAAGCTGAGCCTGTCGTACTTTGGATGCTTAATGAGATGGTCTGACTCTTTGGAAAAGACAATAATGCTCGGTAAAGTGGAAGACAGTAGGAAAAGAGGAAGACCACACTGCAGGTGGATTGATTCAAGAAAGCCACAACCATGAGTTTGCAACACTTGAGCAGGGTAGCTGATGACCAGGTATCTTGGAAATCTCTCATTCACAGGCTCACCCTAAATTGAGGTCAACTTGACAGCAAACAACAACAACAAATGTGCTAAGAACAATACATCCTGTCAAAAGCACACATTGTTTTTCTTTTCTTTTTCCTTTTTCTCCCTTTTCTTTTCTTTTCCTTTCCTTAAATAAAATACTGCATTATGAATGAAGAAGTCAGATGAGATGCAAGAGGTTTGGCGTTTCCCCTTTATTAAGGCCTTCAGACCACAGAAACCGTTCCCTTGAGTTGCCCTGTTCCTGAACTCCTGCCACCCTTCCACAATTTCTAGCCTGTTCACCACCAAAGTGAAAAGACAATGTTGCAAGGGTATTTGAGGAACATATGGATACAGAAACACTCTTATTGTTCTTTACTGCACACATAGGTATCCATGTCATTTTGTTTTAGCATAAATAGCATGATGGAATCAAGTAGTACTGTTGAGACTAAGTGGTTTACGCCAGTGTAAGCTTTTGTGTACTCTAGTCCAGAGAAAGAGAAACATCAGATAACATGATTACCTTTAGAATAGAGAAGCAAAACTTAAAACAGAGCTATATTCCAATGTACAGGCTTGCATATATTATGTCAGTATGAACAGCTGTCTTAATAAGTTATTAAGAATGCAGTGCAAAACACACTTATTAGGGCAGAGTGTGCAACACTGGCTGTGCTGGCTTGGGCTAATGGGAGCTGCAGTCCAGCAACATAAGGGGAACTTCTGAGTAAACATGCCTAGGTTTGTGTTGGAAACAGCATATTCATATTTTCAGATGCACAGAAATGCAGTGATGCAGACTCAAGTCAACTGACGCAGACTCAAGTCAGACTTAAGTCTCCTCAGTGACTTGAGTCGGACTCAACCCTGCAACAAAGACGCACTGACTTGACTCGACCTGAGACTTGTATATTTTTTAGTGATTGACTTGCTGCCCTTGGTTCAGAAACATAACCCATTCATCCAGAAACCTGACTACTTTGAAAAACACTTCCATCTCTTTTTGCCTGCTGGACACATGATAATCTGTCTCAAGCCCATAGTGTGGGCACATTTTTGAGAGGGAAACAATAAATAGTTTAGGAAATAGGCTTGAGGTGGGCTTGAGGTCTGCTCAGCAGCCTGTCCCTGCTGCATATTGGAGGAGCCTTCTAAAACTTTTCCTAAGAGCAGAAGGCAAGACTTGTCCCCAAAGCATAGGACAGCAAGTGTGTCAGGCAGTGGGCTTGAGGAGAAAGATCCTTCCTTCTACAGCTTTTGAAGCTTCTGTAAGGGGGGTAAGAAGGATCCTATTTCCTACTTCTGAAAAATCATCCAGCGTCAGAAATGGGAAGTAAAAAGGATCCTGTCCCCCATTTCCAAAGCTGCAGGCTCTTTTATGCCCATTGGCACAAAAGCCTCCAGCTTCAGGAAGGGGGAATAAAAAGGATCCTGTTCCTCACCTCTGAAGCTGCAAATGGCAAAATCACTAATGTGGAGGCCAACTCTGCTTAAATGGTTAAAACTGACTTTATCTGATTTTGTCCAGAAATTCTGGAATACAGGTTGGGGTATAAAGTTGGCCCTCAGACTTGACTTGAGATTTGAAGGTAGAGACTTGAGACTTGGAGTAAAAGACTTAAATACATCACTGTAGAATTGTGTGCTCATGGATGGGAATCTTATCAGCATCTCTAGGGAAGATGCCCAAGGAGATCACAGAAGGGTGGGCCCTGTCAGCCCTCAAATCTCCACTCAGTCTTCAAGGCCACTGGATGATCCTAGGCCAGTCAACACTTCTTAGCCTAGCCAACATCACAGGCTTACAGGAAGGGTGGGATAAAAAGGAAATAATAAAAGAAAAATCAGATACTGATTTCAGCCAACATTCACTAGAATCAGAGGAGATGAGAGGATTTGTTTTGCAACCAGGCTTTATTTATTATGTTAAAGAGATTCCCCAGATACATGATTGTAGATCAGTAGGGGTAGCTGGGGCTATAGACAGTAGCCCAAGGCTGCCTTTTGCCTCCTGACTTTGTGGTCTGTCTTTGTTTCTGGCAAAAAAGCAGGGGTGCATTGCCTCCTATGGAAACCTATAGAAATGGTGATTTACCTCTAAAATAAATTGCAGAAAAACTGGTCCTTAGAACCACTAAAAGTGCTACCTGCTCTAGAGACTTGTAAGATTAAAGAGAGTCGAAGATGAAAAGGAAAGAGGTGGGTAGAAAAGAAACCTAGGAACACTTTTAAGACTAACTGGTATATTTAGCATGACCTTTGATGGATTTCAGCCTACTTCCTCAGTTGCACTGATGGTGTACAATTGAAGCCACAGGGATTTTATTAGTTAAATAGTTCTGGGGATTTGGCAGGATCAAAGTATAAAGGAATAGAGAAAGATACAAATTTTGAGACTGGTCATGAACCTTCAAAGAGTTGTTGCAAGATGATACAGGTCTGTCAAGTAGCTGGCTTGTTAGTCATGAGATGTCAAAGAAATAAATTTTGCTTACCCCAAAGCCAGTTCCCTTGAAGTAGGAAAATTTTCTTTTGTTGCATATACAGTTGTGACAAGAACCGTATATTAATGAGAAACCATTATCGATGTTCATAATTCTGCTGATGTGTTGGAATTTGTGAACACATGTTACCACCGTGTACTGGCCTGGCCTTTGGTGAACCAAAGATATCATTTTGATATCACAATTCAGCCCTACTCTGCCACCAGCCAAGTGTTTGTGAGGCCACCGAACAAGCGCGAAGCTAGGCATGGCTACTATTTGCTGCTCACGCCAAACCAAGCCAGAGATTGCCAGATCTGCTTTAGGGGACCTCCCGAAACAAACACCCTCATTACCAATGCGTGATAAACAAAGAGACCCTCTGCCCTGAGAGGACACCCTGGCGAGCTGAGTGCTTAACTGGCAAGCTAGCCGCATTTACATACCAGCCATACCATTGTCAATTCGGAACATAACTCAATCATGTAAATTCTGACCTTTCGGAGATACTGTCTCCAACCCAAAACTTATTGTTTTCACCCAAGACCAGACTAGCCTACGGTCGTTCTTTCCCTGATAAAAACCCCCAGTTCCGAGAGCTCCTCGGACTGCTCAACGCACTTGTGTTTGGACTGCTCTCCTGCCTTGCTGCCGCCTCGTTCTGCGAGCTCCCCTCAGCTGCCGCGCCAAGTCCTTCATTGGCTTCCCCAGGACTGCAGGATTGGTGACGTATCACCCATTCCCCAAAAACTCTATTTCCTATTCTAGTTAGGAGTGTGTTCGTGTTTTATTAATAATTGTCTAATAAATCTTAATTGCTATTTTGAACTGCCTGACTGCTCACTGACCTGACGCTGTAGACATAGGGTAAAAGATCTCCGCCAAGTTACCCTGCCCCTCCTTAGCCAAGAGAGTGTTCCAGCTAATTTCCCCATCTTGCTTGTTGTTGTTTGTTGTTTGGGCGCCCCTCCCAGGACCCCCAATTCACAGGGTAACACACATTCCAAGCCAGCTGCTTCTTTTTGCAATCTTCCTTTGAAAAGTTTTTGTTCCAGATTTGAAGATTTGTTCCCCAAAAGGGAGGGACAAACCATTAAGTTGAGGAATGGAGTCGAGGAGAGCTAGTATAGTATAGTGGTTTGAATGCTGCACTGGGACTTTAGAGGTCAAGTCCTTGCTTGGCCTTGAAAACCCACTGAGTGACTTTGGACAACTCATACTCTCTCAGCCTCAGAGGAAGGCAAGGGGAAACCTCTTCTGAACAAATCGTGCTAGGAAATCCCCCTGACATAATATGTGGAATAAGTATGTTATGTTAATAGATTAGGAGAAAAATAACAATGTAAGCATTTTTCTGTTACAAGTTCTCTTTTTTCACTTGTATGTTTATCATGTTATGTTTTTCTTCTTTTGCTCTTTTTTTCCTTTTATAATCAAATACAATTTGCTAAAAAAAAAGGAAATCCCCATGACAGGTTCATCTTTGGTTGCCATAAGATGGAAGTGACTTGAAGGCACACAAACAACAGCAACAAAGCACCTTGGGCAAGAGGCGGTCATGGTGCAGTTGATTAGCAACTCATTCTGGAATTTCCATAGTAAAAAGAGTATTTGAATCATATTGGGAAGTACTTTTTCCCCTACAGCATGTAATACTTGAATGTCCATATCAGCCTGTTGGCCATATCACTAAAATCATAGAGGCAATATGCTGTTATAAAGAACCAAGGATAGCTGCTCTGTGTTGGTTCCGTTATTGTAGGATGCCCTGTCTTGGGATATGAGCATAGTTCTTTCCGTGGCTCTTTTAAATGGGCCTTAAAACACTGGTTGTTCCAGGCTGTTTTTAATTTAAACCTTTTCATACTGCTTTATACTATTATAGTTATTTGAAATGTTTTTTAATTAACTGTCTTTTAATTTAATTTTTTAAAAGTTTTAGTCAGGGAACAACTTAGAGGAGGCTTTATCTTGAAAGGTAGTATAAGGTACTTTACACAAAAACTTCAGAAATGTGTGATCAAAAGTTGAAGTTCAATTTCTCTTAGTATTCTGGCTGGATTTATGACAAGGCATAAAAACTATACAAATTGTCTCAAAATACCCCATCATTTTTCATTTTCAACCTTGAACAAAAGGTGAAATGACAAAATTTCAAAAAGATGAAATGACAAGGTATTTTAGGAGCATCTGTTGTGGTTACTTTTTTTAAAAAAATCTAAAAGCAGGTCTTTAAATCTTGCTGAGTAAGACTCTGTCTCTGAGCTCTCCTGTCCCTCCCTCCTGAAATATGACACACTGCTCCTGCTTGCATACTTTGTTGTGGGAAAACACCACAAAACCACACAACACCATCAGCAGCAAGGAACGTTCTCTTGCTCACTGAGCAGCTGCAGTCCCAGCTATAAATACACCTGCCAAAGATACCAGTGGTGTTCTGAGGGCAAAGAGCAGAACTAGGAAAAGTTACTTTTTTGGACTATAACTTGTCAGTTTGCCCCAGGCAGCACTGACCATGTTGGTTGGGGATCCTGAGAGCTTCAGACAAAAACAGTAACTTTTCCAAGCTTTAGTAGATTGTAAATATTCTGGAAGGTCTTGCCCCTCCTTGTCTACCTCCTACTGCTAGGAAGGAAGGAGGTCGTGATGGGGGGAGATGATATAGATCCAGAAGGCTGATTGGACGGGGAAAAGGAAGGGCAAACAGTAAAACCAATATGGTCTAAAGTACCATTGTTGAATAAGAGACATTCACCTATCATCAACTGCCCTCTTCAGGCCTTGAGGATTCAGGGATATGGCTTCCTTGATTGAGTCTTTCCATCTGTAATGTTTTCCTTTTTTCCTACTGCAGTCCGCCTTCCCAATCATTATTAACTTTCTAATGAGTCTTCTTGTGATATGGCCAAAGTACAACAGCCTTAGATTAGTTATCTGGGCTTCTAGGGAGAGTTCAGGGTTGATTTGCTCTAGGACCCATTTATTTGTCTTTTTAAGCGGCTCAGGATATCCGCAGAACTCTTCTCCAGCACCACATTTCAAACGAGTTTTCTTCCTATCAGCTTTCTTCGCTATCCAGCTTTGACAACAGTACATAGAAATGGGAGATACAGTGGCATGGCCAATCCTAACTTTTGTATTCAATGATATATCTTTACACTTTAGGATGCTGTAAGTACAGCCAGCAGCTCTCTCCCAGGGTCTACAATTTATTAATTTATCACATCAAATTGATATCTCCACATGGCTAATATTAGAAATCATTGCATGTGTCTGACAGGGTCACTGAAAGTGCACGCAGGCAGGAAGTTAAAACTTTGGTCAAGCCAAAGGTGATTCAGACTAAATCTGTCACGTGGGCCAGGGATTCCTGGAAGACATTAGGACCATCAAACAGACAAAAGGGCCCTTTTGCACTGATACGGCAGCTCAATAGAAGCACAATCAGCCTGCTGAATGTAGGCAATTTCACTCTACCTGGGCCTTTTGTCGCATTTGGTCAGTGTCATTCACAAAGGACTGAGAAAATATTCAGCCGGAGATGTTGGTCATTAAAGGCTTTTGATCTAGCCTCCTGTACTATTGTTCTCCCAGGGAGAGAACTAGCCCTCCAGGTATATTTTTTCTATAAAAACCCCATGTTTTTATCTGTTCGTGGGTTCATTCACATTTTCCTCCTGAATCCCTGTCAGTTTGTCTTGCCTCACCCCCCCTTCCCCCATTTTTGAGTTTCATCGCTTTGAATCTCCAGTTTTTCAACATTGGCTCCCTTGGGCATTAAATCAAGGTAAAGTATTGCCTCTGAACACCCCAAACAAAATCCCTATCAATTTTCCTTACTTTCTTTTTCTTTAGCTCTTGAATGAATGTGTGAGGGTGTTTGTTGTTGTTTGCTTTAATTACTGAGGGTTTAATAAAATCTTTAAACTAAACAATCTGCCTAGTTCTTGGCGTGGTCTGACTCTGTAAAATCTGGGTTACAAGGTCCTGGAAAGTTACCCTGCCTCTCGTATAGCTAAAACAGTGCTCTGAGCTGATTTTCCCCACAATTTTGACAGATTTTGGGAATCCCTTAAGGGAGCCCCCTAGCAAGCAGGGTAACAGATTGGCGGAGAACGCGGGCAACCCCGTACCCCTAATTTGAGCGGGAGTCGCAAACCCTCTCAAATTAGGATGGTACAGACTTAGGGAACGACCAGCCAAGTTGCAAGAACTCTGTTAGGCAGGAATAAGTGTGTGTGTGAAAGCTGGGTGACTGAGCTCCAGGAGCTTCTCTATCTGGGTTGGAATCTGCTCCCCTTTCTTGCTTGGCTTGTGCATGTCAGCCGCCCCGGTGTGGTCACTGCTTGCAGTGAATCATTGTCCGATCGCAAGGGGTGTGCACAAGCTGTCCTGGGAATCACATCCCTAACTTGGGGTCTATCGGGGCTGGGATCTGAGCATTAGGATGTTAGGAACAGTCCACATGCATCCAACATTTTAGTGGCAAGGCAGACAAAGCACTTAGGGAGAATTTCCCCAGAATAGACCCGGGTGCATCCCGATCAGTAAGAAATAGGTGCAGGTGAATCCTGACCTACAATAGGGTTTTAAAAGGTTTTCCCGAGGTAGAGGAAAGGCCCCCTCACCCGAAAAACTTTAGGTACGGTTCAGATAGGTTCCCCCTCCCTCTTCCCCCACTGCTTCGCAAGAGCGGTGCTGTAAGTTCCTGTGTGTTCGTTCTCCCCCTTTCATTGTCAGGCAGCGTCCTAGTGAAGGTTTCCCTGGATCGAGATGATCCTCCCATCCCTGAACCGTATCCTTTGTCCTTTTGCTTCCTGAGCTGTCGAGGTGGAAAACTGGGCTTTGGAAGACAAAAGTGACTCTGTCCTTTTGCTCTCTAGGCTGTCGAGGTGGAAAACCGGGCATAGTGAGACAAAAGTGACCTTTTTGGGCAGATTAGAGACAGGTCCCTCTCCCTCTTCCCTCATTGCTTGGTTAGGCAGTGCTGTAAGTTCCCCTGGGTTCGTTTTCCTAAAAATCCCCCAAGGATCTAGGTGATCCCCCATCACTCTAAGTCTGGTCCCACTCTAGCGTTAAAATGGAAGTGAAAGATTTCATGAAGGAGGATGAGGTAACAGGGAAATTAGAAAAATGGATTATTCACAAAGGAAAATGTCCATGGAAAGAAGCATGTTTTCAGACAGCAGATCCTTTTGCCAGTTTAAGAGAGGTTTATGCAAAAGCACGCAAGTCAAAGAACCCTTTGGTCCATCCAAAGATACCTTGGCAGCCTGGGGACTTTGGCTTACAGCTCGTGAGGCTTCCAGTTCCCTAGTTGCTGCCAGAGCAAAAATTGAAGAGATAACTAAGGAAAATGCCCGGCTTCAGGCCGAGAATGAAGCTCTACATGCAGACAAACTAGCCTTTGCGTCCATTACACAGACCACTTCTCAAAAACTTCAAAATATTGCCATTGAAGCCCAAACTTGGGAAGAAAAGGCTAAATTATTAGAGGAAGAATTGTCCCAATGAGGTCTGCTGCTAAATTTATGGCCAAACAAATTAAGGAGCAGCAGGAGACTGTCAGTCACATGTCTTGTAATAGGCGAATTGAGGTTTTGGAGAACCAGCTTAAAAATCGTCAGGCAGTAATTTCTGCTGTCTGTCCTGAGTTCCTCTCCTCTTTTCCCCTTGAGGAGCCACTGCCTGAGGATGCATTGGCTATATACCCCCAAAACCCAGACTGGAATGCCCCAAGTGCGCCAGTTAATCCAGTAGAGACTAGGTCAACAACTAGAAAAAAGGTAGGGCGAGGAGAGGAAGAAGAAACGTAGGAAATCCAGGAGGTTGAAACTAGAATTCCCTGGAAAGCCACGGAGGGAAAAGCAATCGCTGATCAGCTTGGCCCTCTTAACAAAAACACAGGAATCATGTGGCTTAATGCTGTGACCCATTCCCATCCTACAGCCAATGGACAGGATTTGACACAGCTGGCCAGGTTGTGCATGTCTCCCTCAGAACTTCCCACATTAGAGTCAGCTGTGGCTGCTCGAGGGTTAGTTCAATTGGAAGCCCATGACTGGATGAGAGAGATAATTAGGATTTTGTGGCCAGGACAGAGTGCTGGAGTCCTTTATGTCATAGAACAACAAGCGATCCGAGAAAACCCTGAGGCTTATGTGGCCAGGAAACAGCTCTTGGGCATTTTAGCAAAGGAGGTCCCACTAGCTCCAGGAGGGTACGATTTCAACCAGGCAAAATTCAAAACTCTCCTTTATGGAGGATTGAACCATGAGACTAAAATGGCTTTGGGTCTCATAAATCCTGAGACCACAACATGGGATGACTTTAACGCCAATCTCAGGAGAGTCTCTGACTTACTCCGTGAGACTGGAGCTTTGAAACCCCCTCCAAAGAGTAACCAAAAGGAGGCTGGGAATGGGGAACCAATCCAAGAAGTCACTTATGCAAATTACAGACCTCATTCACAACATAGGAAGACAGTCCCAAATTCAATCCCAAGAGGGAACGAATTCACGCCCCCCTCCTAAGCATGATCACAAAGTCAGGCAGGACTGCTGGCAAGGCAGGGATTCCCACAATCATTCCAGTAAGGCAGGGAACTCTGCTTCTCCGCCTCAGGCTCCCTGGTCCTGGTCCAACCCAGATGGTCCCAATATACAGACTTACTCTGAAGAAAGAATGAGACTTTGGGGTGTCTTGAGAAAGCTAGGACTGGACATGAGCTAATTTGATAGAAGGCCCACTGTGGAACTGATAGAGGCTTTGGACAAACACCTCCAGGAGGGAGGAAATCAGCCGGTACAAGCGGTGACCAATGGTCCCCCTCCGGCTGGGCACTATCCCAGTTTGGATTTTTCAGAATAGGGGTGCCCTCAGTCCAAGGAACTCCCTAGTAATGTCATGGCCAAATTGAGGCCTGGCAGATGTGGGAGGTCCTGGGTGAAGGCAGGCCCTGGGACTGATTGGGACAAAGCCTCTGCCAATGGATTTTTAAATTCTGACGCAACACAAAATGCACTGCAAACAATTCATGCAGCATGTCACAAGAGGATAGAGTTGCTTCAGAGTGAGCTCCAAATGCAGCAGTCAGTCAGTTCTGCTGTTTGCCCGGAGTCTTCTCCTTCCCTTCCAATTGCCACCCCCAGAGAAAAGCTGCCTGAGGACACAATCTCTGCCACTATTTCAGTTGATTCAAAAGAAACCTTGAACATTCAGGAGCTTACCCAAAAAACTGAGAGACAGGCACAAGAATTGGAGCAATTGAGAGCACAAAACAGCAGAAAAATTGGCCCTTTCATTGGCTATACAGGAAACCCAGACTAAATTTGAGAAAGCCTCAGTGCAAATCCAGATGCTTCAAAGTAAACTGGCCACTCAAGAGGAAGAACATGCCAAAGCATCACATTTTAGCCAGTCAGAACAACATGTTAGCCATGAGGATTGCAATAAGAAAACTGCAGAACTAACACAAAGTTTAGAGGACATTCAAGTTGCTAGTCCTCAAAGAAGGTCCTTTCCAGAGGGTTCAGATAGACAGCCAAAGATCCCACAGGATTTCATTAGCAAAGACAGTCTTTTATCTCTGTTGCCTCTTTCAAAGGAAAACAAAGGTGTGAATTGGCAGCAATTTGAGAAAGAGAAAGAGCCAGCTCTCATTTCTGAGGAGGAATTAAGGTTTTATTGGAACCCTCTCTGAAATACAGTTTTTGCTCTGTGTAAGCAACATAGCATGATATGATTTTTGTTTTATTTTTATTTTTTATTTTTGCATTTTCTTGTTTTGATTCCTAGAGAAATGTTTACTAAGCTCAGGAACATTTAATTGTTTCTCCTATCTCTTTGTCTCTAGCATTTGCATAACTAATGCAAATGACTCCTCAACAAGCTCATTTTTTTCTTTAAACCTTTTGGGTTTGAAAAGGGTGGGGGCCTGAAGACAAGCCTCTCTGGAGACAAATTTTTTTTTTAAACTTCATCCAAAATACAGAGATTGCCTTTGACATAAAAATTGCCAGCTAATTAAAACCTTTTGTTTCAACCTTTTTGCAAACCACTACAAAATATGGTAATGGCCTCTTTTCCTGTTAGGTGATTTTAATTTTGTGGTCTACACTGCAGGGATGGTAAAGGAATGGTGCAGAGGCACTCTGTCAAGTACGGTTACTTGATGCTCTCTCCAGCATTTACCTCCCCCACCATTACTGTTTACGTTTTGTTTGTTTTTTCCTTTTGTCCCTGCTAAGACATACCAAGCTCTGATGTCTTGCTGGGGGGATTTTCTATTAACCTTTTTCTTGAGTTTTCTCTTTGATGCAGGTATCCTGATCTATTCAAAACTCTTATGGTGATGGCAGCTAATTCTGTATGTCAAGATTAACAGCCAACTGATCCAGACCTTAGCCAGTGAACAAAAGGGCACCACTTTTTGTATCCTAAAGTACTTTGACTACCTTTTGATACAAGGGGGGGGGTGAAAAACTTTCAAGCCACCCTCCTGAACAGATTTCCTCTTAAAAGCTTCAAAAGAAGAACATATACCTTCTACTCAAAGACATTGAACTCTGTGCATTAAAAGCCTGATGGGCTATGCAGTACATTTCATCAATTGGACTTTTTTTTTTGCATCCTTTGCAAAAGATTTTTTTTTCCTTTTTTTTTTTAATCAACCACACAGACTTTTTAGATACTTGAGGAAGGTGAATTCCTCACTCCACCTATACAAATCTGAAAACAACAACAACACTATTTTTCATGTATTTCTACCTCAATTTTTTGTTTAATGTTTTAATTTTTTTGTTTTTTTGTTTCTGGAACCTTTGCCTGTGAATTGTTTACACAGTGTATTGGAAATCTCATTCTGTAACATTGCCATTCAATTGAACTACTGCCTTCATTCAAATTCTTGATTGTTACACCATTTTCCTTGATTGCTGATGTATTTGTTTGTTTTTAATTGCATTATGATGTATTATATGATGTACATTTTTAGTAATGTATAATATGCTTTCTGTCTCTCTCTCTTTCCTTTTATGTATTTTTAGTGTGATTTTACAAGATTTGTAGACATATGGTAGATACATAGACTAAATGTGGTAGGATTTGAATTCAGAACCCATATATTTGTTAAGCTGTTTACTTATATTGATTTTCAACTGATCATTGCTATTTTTCTGAATTGCTTGCATATTGTTAAACAACCCCCCAAATACAGAGACATGGGGGTGATGAGTGTTGTGATTTTCATCTGTTTACAAATATCATCATTAAAGAAGACATCATACCATAGAATAGAAATTTATGTTAGATAGATCAAAGAAGATTTTGTATGCTCCAATTGTTGGAAAATACTGTCATTTAATTACATACTGCTGTGTCCAAGAAGATTTTGTAATCAATTGTTTATTTCATTTATATTTTGTATACACATTTTTTTTTTATGCTCCAATTGTTGGAGGATACTGCTAATCAATTGTTGATTGCGTTTCTATGCTGTTGTATTTTTGTTGCGTGGTTTATATATCCCTTATGTATAATCATTAAGAATTATAGGAATATTTCTCTTTCTAAAATCCTCTATGCTAGAAATATCCTTTTCTTGTTCTGGGTATACTACAGTCTTGATTAACAGCCCTTATTCGGCTCTAAAATAACTTTTTATTGTTTAATTGGAAAATGTCCATATTGTTCCAAATCGTCCATTTTCGGGGGACTGTAAGTACAGCCAGTAGCTCTCTCCCAGGGTCTACAATTTATTAATTTATCACATCAAATTGATATCTCCACATGGCTAATATTAGAAATCATTGCATGTGTCTGACAGGGTCACTGAAAGTGCACGCAGGCAGGAAGTTAAAACTTTGGTCAAGCCAAAGGTGATTCAGACTAAATCTGTCACGTGGGCCAGGGATTCCTGGAAGACATTAGGACCATCAAACAGACAAAAGGGCCCTTTTGCACTGATACGGCAGCTCAATAGAAGCACAATCAGCCTGCTGAATATAGGCAATTTCACTCTACCTGGGCCTTTTGTCGCATTTGGTCAGTGTCATTCACAAAGGACTGAGAAAATATTCAGCCGGAGATGTTGGTCATTAAAGGCTTTTGATCTAGCCTCCTGTACTATTGTTCTCCCAGGGAGAGAACTAGCCCTCCAGGTATATTTTTTCTATAAAAACCCCATGTTTTTATCTGTTCGTGGGTTCATTCACATTTTCCTCCTGAATCCCTGTCAGTTTGTCTTGCCTCACCCCCCCTTCCCCCATTTTTGAGTTTCATCGCTTTGAATCTCCAGTTTTTCAACATTGGTAACAATGCATAAGGAGAAGAAAAGAAAAACTTCCTTGCAGCTAGTATTGCCAGTGAAGGGGTCCATGTAACCCATGTGTATTTGAATTTATCCCACTTCTTCCTCTCCTAGCCCCTCCCTAGCTGGTTCATTGCTCTAAAAGTCCTGTGTAGTCAGGCACTGGGTTTAGGAGCAATCATATGAACAATCCTAGGCATCTCCCCAGTTCCACAGATCAGTCAGGGCTTTGACAGGTTTAACAAGTCCACTGATGGAAAAATCTCCCAGAGTTCTGGGTTCTCTAGTGCAGTGCTTCTCAGCCTTTAGCCTTCCACATGTTTTGGACTTCAGTTCCCAGAAGTTCTGGCTGGTATGACAAATGCTCAGGAATTCTGGGAGGACTGAAGATTGAGAACCACATCTGTAGTGACTGGAAAATCTCCCAGATGTGTGGGCCCATCAACATAATTCCTGAATCCACGGCCAAGCAATACCCTTAATATCTGAGGGAGAATCATTTGAATAGATTCCTTATCCCATCAGAGACTCTGAATCCCAGCAAATCCAAACCCTAATACATAATGCTCTGTCCATGTCAGTGTTCTCTCCCCACCCAAATGCTGGTTTAAGCCTTCAAAGCTCTATATGGAGGCCAGGTTACCTGAAAGAGTGTCTCCTCTGTTACTACGTACCCAGGCCCCAAGGTGATCATCTGAAGGCTTCCTCCAAATGTTCTCACCTAATGAGAGGGCTTTTTCAATGGGGGCAATGAATGGGAACATGGGACCTATAATTTAATCTTTTATAATATTAACATTAATATTTTATTAATAATTAATTAATAGTTAATATTAATAATATTAATATTAAAATAAAATATATTAATAATTAATAATTATAATTTAATCTTTTCAGTGCTGTCTGAAGACCAGGCGTTTTGTTTTGCTCTGTCCTGGCTTTGTGTTTTGGTATCTTGTGATGCTTTTGTGTTCTTGAATTTATTTGTACACTGCCCAAAGAACTATGGTTATTTTTCAGTCTCACAGTTAGATATAAAGATAGATGCACGTGATTACCTCTGAAAGCTCATATTGTGTTTTTAGGGACTCTTTTGTGTTCATCTTGCCCAACTTCTCTTCCTTGTATTAACAATGCCTCCTGTGTATTTGTTCCATGTTTTAATAAATTTCTCCCTTCTTGTAAGCAGCACTGTGATCTTTGGTGCCTTCCTCTGTCTAATTAGCATGTCATATCCGTCTGTGATTATATGCTATATCCAGTTCTGGTGGAGATTTGCCTCTTTCATGTTAGAGAAGAAGTATTAAATTGTCTTCCCAAATTATAAACTCTTTAACATGGCATCCTGATATTTGGACAGCAACCAGAGTGGGTTCTCTCTTGTAGATCAGCCAACTGATGGAAGCTGCCTCATTTTGAACCGTTACTGTGATCTACCCAGGCAGGCTGAAAATCAAATGAAAAGGTCTCTGGAGAGATTACATTATGGAACAATACGGAGCTAAGGCATCAGCTTCCTGTTCCTTCTAGGAATCAGCTAAGGTAGTTTGGCTTATTTTGAACACAGTTCCAATAAAAACATGTTTCTAATAATTTCCAATAAACAAAAAATGAAAGAAAGCATAAATAAATAATTTATAAATAAAACACTATAGAATTTATTTATTCTTCTGTCTGTCTTTCTTAGAAATTATTAGAAATATGTTTTTATTAGAAATGTGTTCAAAATAAGATATCTTGCCTTAGCAAGTTGCAAGTTTCTGGGTTACAGAAATTTCTAACAACCACATTCCCACCATGGCACTATCTTTCTGTGGGGCTGGTATTATGTGAGGCAAGAGTGTATGGCAACACTAGCATTGCTGCTGGTAGGGTCTCTCATGTCAGACAGGCTTTTGCTGAGGAGCCAGACTAAATGTGCCAAACATCTACTGGGCAGAAGCAGTAGGTAGGAGGTGACAGTTGTGGATGATCTCAGAGGAACAATGATGGGGCACCATAGTCAGTACTCATTAGTGCTGCACAGAAGGCAGGATAGTAAACTCATTTTGATTGTATTTTACCAGAAAACCCTACGATGAGACAATCCAAAATGAAACAAGATAGTCCAGAAGATGTGGCTGCCAGAGTAGAAGGCAACTCAACAAAATACTGGGGTACAGCAGAGGGCAGCTACAGGTAGCACTGTGGCTAATGATGGGTCTGGGCTCAAGTGGAAAGGATTTAGAGCTGTTGATGTGTTCAAAGGTGAAAAGAAAGCCTGAAGCTGCACCTGTATTATAGGAACATGGAATGTGGGAAGCATGAATCAGGGGAAGCTAAACATAGTAAAACAAGAAATGGAACATATGCCCACTGCAGTACTTGGGGTGAGCAAGCTAAAATGGAGAGGAATGGGACATTTTGAGTCATCTAAGTACACAGTATTTTACCCAGGAAATGGAAATCTAAGAAGAAATGGGGTGGCGTTAATAGTGAAGAGAGAGGTAGCAAAAGCAGTCAAAGGATATAACACAAAGTGTGAACAAGTAAAGCCAATAAGACTTCAGGGAAAACCTATCAATAGAACCATAATACAGGTTTATGCTCCCAACTACAGAGGCAGAAGAAGAAGAAATTGGAAACTGACCACACACCAGAACAGGGCATGTTGCTAATCATAGGCAATTGGAATGCAAAAGCAGAAAACAGAGCAGAAACAAACATCGCAGGAGAATTTGTCCTAGGATCAAGAAATGAAGTAGGAGAGTGACTGACCAAATTCAAGACCAACAGTTTGTACATTGCAAAAACATTATTCACGCAACCAAGGAGGAGATTGTACACAGTAGGCAGCACAGTAGATTCCCCCATATCCACGAGGGAGATTTTCCCAGACTTAATGTGGATGAGAAAAACCTAGATAATACCAAACGTTAGATTTTGATCCTGAGGCTGAGTAAGGCAGTGAGGGAAAGAGGCAGCTCCACCACCCAACTACTCCTTCCTTCCTGAATTCCTTCCTGGTGAGGCTTGGTGAGCAGCTCCCCTCCCTAGGAGTGAAATCTAGTGGGCAGCGTGGCTGCTTGGAGCCATGTACCTCTCTTACCCAAGGAAGGAGTGTCTGTCTCCTTCCTTGGCAGAGACAGGTGAGTGGTTTTGTAGACCCAGGGTTCCCGTGCCACCCCTGGCTGAGGAAGGAGTGTTTGTCTTCTTCCTAGCCATGAGAGGCTCAGGGAACCCAGCTGTGCCTTGCTATGTTTCTCTCTGGGGCTTAGCTGTGCAGAGCAAAGACCCTGACCAGTGGCGGTAGCCATGGCCCTGGAGCGGATCATGGATAAGTGAAACTGTGGATACTGTTTGTGCGGTTATGTTGGACCTAATGTACAGAAATCAGACTAAATAATTCTGTCTGCAAAAACGAGACCAGGAGCAAATTGTAGCCCAGATCATGGATTGCTAATATCAAAAAATTAGAATAAAGCTAAAGAAGAGCCCTGAATCAATCATTGTGCCAAAATACAATCTGAAGAACATCCCTTTAGAATTTAAAGATAATTGAACAATAGATTCACAATATTAAGCCTAATTTGCTGGGAGCCAGAAGAACTTTGGACCAAAGAGTACACCAAAAAAATTAAGAAGAAAATCTGCCTGTGCTTTGTAGATTTGTAGCAAAGCCTTTGATTGTGACAATCATGGAAAACTATGGATCAGTCTTAAAGAAATGGGTGTACTATAACATTTGATTATCTTAACGTATAACATTTACTAAAGACAAAAAGCCACTGTCAGACAGAATATGGGGAAACAGAGTAGTTAGAATCCTCCAGCTACTAGAACTATAGTCCAAAAAGCAACTTTTCCAAGCTTTGGAAGAAATATAGGATCCACAAGCCATTCTCCAGAGGCATTAAATGCTAAATCATAAAGGTATACCATGGACTGCTAAGAAGACAAATAAATGGGTCAAACTTGAACTCTGCTTAGAAGTCAAGATGACTAAACTGAGACTGTTGTATTTCGGGCACCTCATGAGAAAGCCTGACTTATCAGAAAAGACAATGATGCTTGGTAAGATGGAAGGCAGTGGGAAAAGACCTCATTATGTGGAGATCGACTCAATCTAGGAAGCCATGGCCCTGAGTTTGGAAGATCTGAGCAGGGCTGTTGATGATAGGGTGACTTGGAGATCTCTCATACATAGGGTCACTGTAAGTTGAAGTTGAGTTGGTGGCTGTTAACAACATCAACAATACGGTAAATACATTTGTAATTAAAAAATTTTCTAAGTTACAAAAAATACTATCAGAAGTACTCAGCAGAAACACAGACAGTTCATAGAATCATAGAAACAAGAGTTAGAAGAGACCAGAATGATCATTGAGTCCGACCCCCTGCCATGCAGGAACAAACACTCAAAGCACACTCAGCAAATGGCCATCTAGCCTCTGCTTAAAAGCCTACACATCTAAGATTTGTTGTTTCTAACAACAAATCTTAGCAGTTGTTGAGACTGTTCCTGACAGGATATTAAGTTTGACTATGATATGACTTTAAAAGAGCAAAAGTTCTAAATGTTCTAAAATACTGGGAGATAGGCTTAATCAGCTTCATCAGCTAAGAAGACCAAAACTTCAAATCTTAAGGCCTTCTTTGGGGCCTGCATAGAGTCTGAATAGAGTCACTTTTTAAATTTTCAAAATTATGTATTTGATTATAATCACGATACATACAATAATTCTCTTTTCTTAAACAAATATAATATTTTAAGAAATTTTAGAAAATTCATACTTGACATCATAATGTATAGAAAATCACAATTATATTTGCATATTCTCTCTGGCCTGTACATACTGACTTGAAATCAAAACTACCAAGATTTCTAAACAAGCAAGTCTAAAACCTTTAGTTAATAAATGATCCCTTTTCACTCTGCTGGATGTTATTAGAATGGTCCCTGGGTTTTGTGTTACTTAAAAGAACATCCAGTCCCAAACAGTAAACAACCTTTAGCCTTTTTTCTTTGGGCAAATAATGAATTTTGCAGGATCCCATGTTCATCCCTCTCTTGCTAAAGCATCCCTTTCTGCTTAGAAGTGAGTGTCACAGCCCTTCCTAGCTCAAGCGTTGATACTCCTGGCCCCTCCACCTGCTGCTCCCAAGGGCTCTGGGTTCTGCCTCTGCAGCACTTCCAATCTCTGCCAACCAGAGGAGTGAAAATGAATTATAGATAACCACTAATTGCCAGTGTGTGAATTTTGCTCCCTAGACTCGACAGCCTTTATCTAACTTGTATAAGTGCAGAAGTTGAGTGCCCAACAGTGACAAAGCATTTCCATGACTTCACTCCCAATCCGGGAGGGTCCCTCAAGCAGGAAATACACGGGATGGGATGGGATGGGAGAAACTTCTTTGGCCCTGCACACAGGCGAGAGAGAGAGAGGGAGAGAGAGAGGAAGAGATTCCCATCCTGGGCCACTAAGGTGGCCATGGGTATTGCCTTACAGAGAACAGTTTTCCATTTGAAGGACTTCTCCTTGAAGAGCTGTGCAGTTCAAGTATGACTTAAAGATAAAAGGACTGTAAGAAGGGAGGGAAAGATGGGGCTTTGAAGCTGCATGCCAGGAAAGGTGCCTGCATCCTACCTGGGCTGGAGCTACAGGCAGAGGGTACTGAGCCAGCAGGCTTAGAGGTTCACATTTCCTCTCAGAAACAGACTTTATTCAAAAGTGAGGACAACACCTTACAACTGTTACTTTGGGATTTTTGTTTCTAATCAACTAACAGCTGTCTGTGATTGTGCTTTATAGAAAGGAACAGGAAGCTAAAAATTAAAAAACGGTTGTCTTTAAAATTAAATACAGGCTTCATCTCACACAGCATGACAGATGTTGACTTAAACCAGGCCTGATGACTGTTCCATTAATCACGTTACTGTCACAAGCAGCAGGAATGAAATCCATATTGTGCCACAATTGCATTACACCCCTGTTGTGATACCTAATGATGATCACAGTGTAGGATGTCCAAGCAGCTCGCCCAGCAGATGATTTGTGATCAAGGTCATCAGCATTAGGAGATTTTCCCTCAACCTATTTCCCTTGTTGGAAACTGGGCCTTTTAACAGATGGACAAGCAGGGATCCATCTGTATTTGGATGCTCCATCTTAGATCTGCTATTCCTCATCTTTCATCTATCAAATCCTTTTGCCTGCACATACTTCCTCAAGAGCTTTTGTAACTGAGCTGAAGCATCAACTGATCTAAGGCCTGCTACAAACCAGCAGATCTGTAATATGGGTATAATAGCATCTTCTGTCTGTCACATGTCAGACTGTTTATTTATTGTTGTGTGCCTTTGTTTCCGACTTACAGAGACCCTAAAGTGAACTTATCGTATGTGGGATTTTTTGGGGCAACATTTGTTCAGAGGGGTTTTTTTTTCGGCCTTTGCCTTCCTCAGGCTGAGAGAATGTGACTTGCTCAAGGTCAGCCAGTATGCTTCCATGGTTGAGTGGGGATTTGAACCCTGGTCTCCAAAGTCATAGTTCAATGCTGAAACCACTACACCATGCTGGCCCTCAGTCATTTATTCCCCATCACTACCACCATAAGAAGCACTGATAGAGAAATTTAAAAGAGCAGTAATTTTTTTTTTCCTTCAAAAAGAAGAAGATTAGGATTTCAAGGCAGACATATGTCTTCATTGCTGTGCATTTATTTCCTCTAAGGGCAGGAACACACAAAATGACGATCATCTAATTATAAATTTCTGGATGTCTCCATTGTCTTCTATGGGCGGCTATCGTAGCTGGCTCTCTAGGAAGACAAATCTTTAAAGTCTTGGAACCTGGTTTACGGACAAAAGAAGTGTGAGCAAACTAGAATGTTCTTGGATTTTTGTACCTACTCCTGGCTCCTCTAGTGGGCAATGTGCAGCCGAAGGGCTGCTTGCCCTCAAAAGCTATTTGAGGCTTCCAGCCCTCCCTCTGCCCTTTTTTTTTCGGGGGGGGGGAGAGTAAATTGCTTGTCCAGCATTAGTATTTCACTTTTTAACCACCAACTGTTAAGCATCCAATAATACTTGTTTTTCAAAACCAAAAGTGGATTTACAGCAACTTCTTTCTTCCTCCTGTTACTAGACATTCCTGGCAATCTCTGTAGCCTCCCCAGGGCCCCAGGAGCAGAAAATTGACCCTCCAGATATGCCAAAGTTGCCCATCCCTGTTTCACATCTTTTTTTTCCTGCTCCCCAGGCAAGAAGTGAATGCAGTGCATGGAAACAACTGAGAATCCAAGCTTTTATTCTAACTGTGATTGTTGCAGTGCCTCTATCCGAGGTTGTGGGAGAAGCAGAGACGAATCTGAGCTCTCCTTCCCTTTCTTCTGAATTTGGAGAGCAGTACTTGAATACCAAGTGCTGTAGGCTATATTTCAGAGGAACTGAATGGGCCAAACCACCTCTGAGTTTTCCTTGCCAAAGAAAACCACCTGAGATTCATGGTCAACAGAGGCACCACTCTGTGGCCATTTCCGCACTAGACTGTTACAGTGCTATTATTCCCCTTTCAACATCCTATGGAATCCTGGGGTTAGCAGTTTAGGGAGGGGGATTGAGAATTCTCAGCCAGAGAGCTCTTTGGCCCCAGTAAACTACAAACCCCAGGATTGCACAGGGTATTGCAAGTGGAATAATAGCACTGTAACAGCATAGGGAGGAAATGGCCTGTGAGTGCTTGAGGTAACCGAGTCCCTTGTCTCTACTACAGGCCCTTAAGGGGAAAGAAAACGAGTTAATAGCAAAAAGAGAAATTTCATTCTATCCACCACCATCGTTGTAATTACATTCATTTCCCCCCCACTAAGTGAGACCTGAGTCGAAAGTGTCCCATCTTTCCTACTATCTTCCGAATGCAAGGCGGAGTGGTAAGGGAGATAAGTGCTAGTAGATCCAGGTTATGCGGCATTTTGTGACTGTTTCATTGATTTCTATGGAGAGCGCTCACTTCCTCCCTGGAAAGCGGGGGAGGTTTTAAATGGGGGGACACATCTGCATTGCACTGTTGGAGCGCTATTATTCCACTTTCAACATCCCATGGAATCCTGGGGTTTGGAGTTGAGGGAGGGGCCTTTAGAATTCTCAGCCAGGGAGCTCTTGGGCCTCAGTGAACTACAAACCCCAGAATTCCACAGGATGTTGAAAGTGGAATAATTGCACTACAACAGTGTAGTGCGGATACGACCTGGGAATCTGAGCGCGTGGATGGAATCGCACTCGGGCAACCCTAGTAGCTCCTGTGGGGGTCTCCAAGTCCATGTGGGAAGAGAGAAAACAAAGGAAGAGATGACCCTTCCGATAACGGCGAAACGTCGCCTTGGTTCTTTTACAAGCAGAGAGCGCCATGGCGGGAGGGAGGGAGAGAAGGCACCTCTGCCTTAAAGTTCGCTCATTTTTATACCTGAAGTGTTGCTACTAAGAGCCCCGGTCTCGTTATGGGCGAGAAGAGCGAAAGCAAAAAATTTGACCGCAGCGGGCACCCGTACGGTGGGCGGGGCAAAGTGAGGAAGCGCCTGTCTGAGGAGCCTCGCGGTTTTGCTTCGGCGACTCGGGTGGGGAGGCTGTCGAGTCCGTACTGCCAGCCGGGTGGAGACCATGTTCCGCATCGAGGGTTTGGGGCCCAAACTGGACCCGGAGGAGCTGAAGCGGAAGATGCGCGAGGACGTCCTCTCCTCGGTCCGCACGTTCCTGCTCTACGTGGCCGTGCTGCGCATCAGTGAGTGCCCGGCGCGCGGGGTGGCGCGAGCCGGGGCCGGGGCCGGGGCCGGGTCCCACGTGCGGGGAGCAGTCCTGGAGGCGCGCGCGCGCCGCCTTGGCAGAAGCAGCGGGGGCGGGGATGGTCGGGTTATTACTTGCACGGCTGTTAATGTAGTCACTCGGGGTGGTAAGTCGCGCGATCCCCCCCGTCTGGACAGGACTGCACGTTGTAGCAGTGGAGGGCCGCTCTGTTTCCACCGCTGTATTGAATGAGCAAGAGCCGTGCTGATCGAACCGTTAGTAACAGCGGCTTGGCTCCCATGGAGGCCTTGTGGTAAGTACGGTAGGCTGCGCACCCCGACCCCCTCGTTCACGCAGGTTGTCGGGGGGAAAAATCAAAACCCAAGGAGCCAAGGTTGGTTACAGCCTCCTGCATCGTACCTCTGAGCGCATGAGGTACCTGGGCCGGGAAAGAGGCTGGCGACCTGTGTGGCATAGACCTCTGGGGCAGGAAGGATTCCGGTTGTAGTTCCCGCCGGTTAGGGGCTCACCATGCCTTGCCCAGGGCCAATGTCTGAATGGTGCTGTGGCTCACTAACAGTTTATTTAGAATATTTGGAAGACTGTTTGGGGAGGAAGAGAGAGAGAATGCTACAGCAAACCGCAGTGGTGATATCCCAACATATCCTGGGCGCCTGGGGCAGACTCTTCAAGGTTCACAAATAAGCTGCTTCACTGCAGTGACTGAAACTGATGAGGAGTTGGTAGGGGAGGGATTGTCCCACGTGGGTGTGTTGCGCTTTGAGTACGTCGGAAGCACACTGGGAGATGAGTAAGTTCCCACCTAGAACTCAGAGGGTGCAAATTCACAGGCCATTTCTACACTACACTGTTATAGTGCTATTATTCCACTTTCAACATTTCCTATGGAATCCTGGGGTCTGCAGCTGAGGGAGGGGGACTGAAAATTCCCAGCCAGAGAGCTCTTTGACCTCAGTAAACCACAAAGCCCAGAATTCCATGGGAGGTTGAAAGTGGACTGACAGCACTAGAACAGTGCAGTGTGGAAAAGGCCACAGTTGCTCTGTTGCCACTGTATGGCATGCACAGGCTTTATAGATAGCAAGTATTAACATTGGCTCTTCAGAAAAAATGGCTCCATTTTGGGACCAGGTAGAACTTGGATTTCCTTGCTTTTCTATTCCCTTCTCATCCTTTTTTCTCCTTGTCATGTGTCAAGCTGCTCTAGTAGCACCTCCAAACAAAGAGCAGTGTAAAAATCTTTTCAGTCCTGCACACACTTACTTAGGAGTAAGTCCTACTGAAGTTTGAGAGACTGCTGGATAGACATGCATGGGATTGTATTGTTGGAATCTTTAGTATCTGAAATAGAATTTGGACTTGAATAGAGAAGATACAGGTAAAATAAGGACCTGTATTTGGTGGAGTACTATTTCTGTGTGTTAGCTTTAATGACAAGAGACTTTTAAGATATTTTCCCATGATAGCACTTCAGTCTTTGATAATTTGTTTTAATCTACCCCAGTGTAGCCCCGACTACAACATAAGTATAAGAAGAGGAACATATATCCAAACTCAGACTGGTTGGAGGTTGATTCTACAAATAATTTGGGAGAACTGGGAAATGTGGTAATCGTGCTATGAAGATTTGAAGGATTATAGGTTGTTGTGGGTTTTCCAGGCTTTGAGGCCACTTTCTATTAGTATTCAGAGGATCCTCTGAAAATGCCAGCCAGAGATGCAGGCAAAACGTCAGGAGCAAATACTAATAGAACACGGCCTCAAAGCCCGGAAAACCCACAACAACCTAAGGATTCCGGTTGTGAAAGCCTTTGACTTTACATTTGAAGGATTAGTTTCAAAAGATGTGAATGAAGAATGACTGACTATACTCTGTGAATTATTTGTAATCATAAGAGCTAAGGGGGAGAAATATTCAAAATGCAGTGCCTGGCTTGAATGTTTGTTTTATTGATTATAAATGTATGGAATCTACTGTAACGATAGCAACAAGTGTGCCTTTCTTTCTTCAGCTCCATACATTTTAAAGAAGCTGGACAGCATATGAGAACAGAGGAGCTTCAAGGATGGCCTGTGTGGAACACCAGCTGGACTGTGGCTACTTTGCTACTGAGCAGGCTGCAAAGAAGACTGGGAAGCCATAGGAGGCGAAAGAAGGAAAACCAATAACCTTTTCCCTGGGTTTTTCTTTCATGTGTCCCAATGCTTTTTCTTTCCTTTAGTGCAAGTGTGGCCTTCAGATTATTATGAGCCCTGATCTGGGGAAACTATGAACTGTAAACAAAGTGCTTTGGGATAGAATCCTCTCTTTGACGTTTTAGAATTGCATTGTTGTCACTTTACTGTCTCAGTATGAAGATTGTCATCATGTGAAGCCTCAGAGGATAAATTCTGAATGGTTGAAATAAAATGGAGCATACATTCTAATCAAAGTGTTCTGCAGTATTTATGGTCAAATAAGCTGTACAGATTTTTCTGTTAAGGCTTCCCCAGTGCTGACTTTTGGGTGGAATCCAGTTAAGGCCTACTGATTTGTATTCTTAGAAGGAATGGGCTTTGACATTGTGCCCCCGTTGGTATATCTTCAAAAATCAGCTACAGTATAAAATCATAATTTCACTTGGGCAACACTGGATTTTGCTTTGGGTTCATGTAATGCAAGAGCAGAAAAGGAGAGCAGAAGCTCAATTTGGTTACACAGAGATGGAGAACTGGGGTCTAATTCCTTCTACCCGCCACTCCAATTCAAGATTTGACAATGTACATTTTTGGGAATAAAACAATGGGGGGAGATTTAATTTCTACTGCTTGCACAGTGGGGTGTATCTGTCCTGATCAGGATGTGACCCTTGTGTGCTTACAATAAAAGGAAATTTAAATACTGTACCTGCTTCATATTTAATCTTGTGTATAGTTTTAGCTCTCAAGTAATTGCTGATATAATGTATGAAGGTAGCCACTAGGTGGCAGCAAATACCTATTTTCACCTAGTTCATAGCCTGATAGTATTTACATATTTTAGCAATCAGGTTACCCACTTTTTTTTGTACATTTCTTTGCTCAGAATTGAATCTTGACTTAAAGGGCTTGTGAGGAGAATGGGCAATTTGTTTTATGCCGTAATCACAGTAACTGTGAAGCAGAGCCCTGTGCAAGACTAATAACCAAAAGTGAAAAATGGTTTTGTGTTAAGTATCAAGAGACATTGGCTGGCATCCTTTTAGGAAGATTTGCACATGTAAGTTCTCCTTGTGTGTGCAGATGTTCTTTTTGGGGCCCTGTGGGAGTTAAGTGTTCCTTCCCTTCCTCTGCAGCACCCAGAGCTCCCACCCAGGATTGCGGAAGTGCTTGGCTATGTACCCACAGCAAGATACAAAACGATTACATCAATACTACGGTGCTCTGGGGTCTTCAGCACTGCTCTAGTAATCATGTTGCACCTAATTATGGGGATGAAGCCAGAAGTTCCTGTGATTCCCCCTGTTTCCCGCAGAGCAGGAAAACGCTGTGTTGGCTTCAGAGGCTTTTCAGTAAGTTGGTAGCAGTGGTTCAGTGTGGCTTCATTCTGCATGCAGATCTGTTACGCTGAGCCATACAAGACTGCAGCCTGTACTTGCACACGAGTGATGTAGGAATGGGCAAACGTGGCCTTCCAGATGTTGGATTCCCATTAGTCCTAGCCAGCATAGCCAATGGTGTGGGATTTGCCACCGTTATCCAGTGGTGAGAGAATGCTTGAAATTACCAGAAGGTGTATTAATGCCATTAACGATACTGTTTATGTCTCATAGAGATCAGTAAGGCTTCTTCCACATGAATGTACATAGGATTGTAGCCCTTTCCCCCATGCCTCCTTGTTTGTCAATTACAGTGGCATATGCCAATGTGAAAAACTCATTTAATTTCTACATGAGACACTATGGTTAAAAGGTACCCGATTCAGGGCAGAAAAATGTGGCAATCCTTTTACCCCAGACAACGCAACATATACAATAGATTAACTACTGTATGGCAAAAGTTTAAAATGATGATGAATTCTCATTTTCTTTTGGTATAATTTTACAGCTAAAAGAAGTATAGTTGAGATTTGTCACTATAGTTAATTATACTGAGAGGGCTGATACTCAGCACTGTTATCAAGATGCTCTTAGATGCTGTGCTAAAGCTATATTTCAGAATGCCAACAAAAAGAACAATTTAAAAATATATTTGAGAATGTCAATAAAAAGAACAATTTTAAAATATTAAAAAACATGCTTTTATTGAGCATTTGTTACATTAACTACATGGTCAATATTAATTGGGTGTTCTAGAAAAGGGTGTAAAAATTGCAACATTAAACAAGAAAAGTAAACTACTAGTAAATTCACTCATTTCTATTCTTTAAACAGCTCCAAATTCCATCAAAGGTTGTCAAATCACTTCTTCCTATAGGAGAACAGGAAACATAGTAATGTCAGCTACAGAAGTATGGGTTTTTATCTGTACACGAGAGCACAGGTACACTATTCAGATCACTGGTATGAGATGGGGAGCTTTTTGCAAAGGTGGAGGGCTGCATTGCTGTTTAGTTGCTAAGAGCTGTTAACGCTTCTGAAACAATGAATGAAGAATGAGTTAAAAATAAGAAACTGCTATGGGATGAAAAATTGTTCGATCTTGACATATGTCAGCACGTTAAAGATCCAGATCTACCATTCCTACAAATTTAGCACTTGGAATTCCCCTCTTATGTACTTTCAAGTTGACTGACTTGTTGCATCCCTATTCTAGTGTTTCGTCAAAATTTATTTAGAGAGCTTTTTTCATTGCCTTCCTCTTAGGTTAGGGGTGGTAGTATTGAAGGTCACCTGGTGGGTTTCTATGGCTTAGTGGAAACTTGAACCTTCATCTCTCTGAATTGTAGTCCAGAGCTCAAATCTCTTTGGATCTTGAATTTGCTTTGTTGAGATTACAACTTGTATTTTAAGTCGTTTCTAATTTAAGATGGCCCTAAGGTGAATCTATCATGAGATTTTCTTGGCAATTTTTGTTTAGTGAGGGTTTCCTCTTGGCTTCCCTTGAAGCTGAGACACTGTGACTTGCCCAAAGTCACCCATTGGCTTTCCATGGCCAAGCGAGGATTAAAACTCTTGTCTCTAGAGTTGTACTCCAGTGGTCAAACCACTATACCACACTGGCTCTCTGCTCTTGAATTTGCTTAGGTGGCTACAAATAGAAAAGGAGCAATGAATTATATCTGCCTCTGTGGCAAGTTACACAAGCAGTTGCTTCTAAAAAATAACTTTCAGAGCTGGTTACAATGGAAAGGAAGACTGCAGGCAAGCAGTTCCAGCAGTGTTCCCCATGTCAGAGCTATAAAGAATTTTCTGCTTCTAGGTATTTAAGATGTTGTCTGCAATCTCTTCTTAAAAAAAAAAAAAAGAATAGAAAAAGGACCCACTGCTTGTTAAGGTCCTTTCTTGTCAGACAACAGTTCCTGTGATGTGATTTCTAGGTAACTGCACAGTAGAAACAGTGCAAATGAGAAAAGCATTCCCTCCAAAGCCTCTGGATTTGTAATGTTGAATTCTGAGAATCTTTTCAATGCTGCTTTATTTTAAAACATTAACAGTACTCCCAATTTTATAGCCCAAGCAGACTTCCAAAGCAGGTAACACACAGAGCCAGCATGGTATAATGGTTTGAGTGCTAGACTATGACCCTGGAAGACCAGGGTTCCATTTCCTGCTCAGTCATAGAAACCCACTGGGTGATCTGGGGGCGGGGGCAGTCACAAATTCTCAACTCTGGAAAATCCTATGATAGAGTCACCTTAGGGTTGCCATAAGTCAGAAACAACTTGAAGGCACGCAATAGCAATAGCAACAACAACGCCAACCATTACAAGGTATAATACTGCATAAAATACAGTACAAAATCACATTTAAAGAAATAAAATTAGACATCTAAAAAAAAATTAAAAATACAGTCTATGACCAGAACAACTTTGTCCATATGGCCATGTCTGGCCATCCTGCAGCAGCTCATTCAATAAGGAGAAGGCCTCGATAGAAGAACAGAGGTTCTTAGTGGGTGGGGCCGTACTGGGGAATATACATAAGGTAAAACTATCCAGGTGCACTATGTTCTCCAACAGCAAATTTCCTTGTTTGTTGTGGGTGTGGGCCTTCAAGTTGTTTCCAACTTCTGGCAATCCTAAGGCAATCCTGTCACAGGGTTTTCTTGGCAAGATTTGTTCAGAAAGGATTTCCCTTTGCCTCCTCCTTTTGAGGCTGAGAGAAAGGGACTTGCCCAAGGTCACCCAGTGGATTCCCTGGCCAAGTGGGGATTTGAATCCTAGTCTCCACAGTTATAGTCCAATATTCAAACCACTGCACCATGCCAGCTGTACCATCAGACAATATATTTCTAATGCTGGAAGCTTCCATGGTTTGAAAATGAAAAACATGGAATCCTTGAATGATTCCTCTTCTTTTTACCCAACAACTAGATAAATTTTTAAAAGTTAAACATTTAATATAATCTCTAGTTCATATCCTCAACTGAAAAAAACAACAACCCAAACACAAATATTCCTTGGACCTCTGTTTTTCCCTGTGCTGGAACTGAAACTGTTTGTAGCTCTAAGCAGGGACTTGTCCTTTTTTTAAATATCACTCTGTAAAGCAAGGATGGGGAATGTGCCCCTTCACATTGCTAAACTGCAACTCCATCATCCCTCTCCACGGGCTAGACTGGCTGGGACTGATACAAGCTGCTGTCCATTAATATCTAGTGCAGTGCTTCTTAACCTATCTGATGTGTGGACCAGCACTTTTTTTCTCTTAATCTGTCAGTGCCCAGTTCCTTATCTGTCCTCACTGGCTACAACTGTTTCTTTCTTTCCTGGAAACCCTCCAGGAAATGGCAGCTGGTGGCCTGTGGACTGGCACTGGTCCATGGACCACTACTTTGATGAGCATCTAGAGGCCTGCATCTTTTCCACCCTGCCATAGCGCATGATGTACAAACTGGTACTTGATTGCTGATGAGGCAGAATGCTGGGGTCTACGCACATTTTGAAAATGGTATTCCTAGAATTAAAGAGAACAGTTTACAATCACCATTACCTTGCTGCTACTTCATGTCTTCTGATGCTGGGAAATAAGTCTTCTTATATTTACTTTGCTCCAGAACTTTAATATTTCCCTCTGCCTGTGTTTCTCCCACCATATTTGTAGCATGACATTGGTAAACCCCCTCGTCTTCTTTTGTCAATGGATTAATCTGCAGAGTGTTGGGTGAGAGAAGGGAAGAGGAATGCACATCCACAGAGATGAAAACCTTAATGGTAGCAATAAAAAGGGTTAGAGCACATCAATGCAACACTCAAATCTTACAACAGCGTGGGAACTGTGTGACCCATGGCAGCCTTTTGTGAAGTTCACAGTGCCCTCTGAGCCCCCATCCCAAAAGAGAAATGGGCAGCCCAAAATGGAAAACATTACTTATGGAGGCCTCCTGGGTGTGCTATTCTCCATTGAAATGCTATTCTTCCCCCCAACACCATTTTTTGCATTTATCTTTCTAATTCAAAATTTACGACCATAAAATAAGACATTCTTATCCAATCTATATAATACACAACTTTCCTTACAGTACTCCCATCTCCCCCAATATACCATCTTCCTTACTATACATTTTCATCAAATTTCATACTTATTTATCATCTTCTTATCAAAATTTTTTTCTTTTTTAACAATTTTCTATTTTCTGCCATTCTATCTAACTTTTATATACATAAATAAGTCTCAATTATTTTATATTCCTTGTTTATTTCTTATTTACACTTTAATGTCTGTCCTTACTTTTAACACCAGACACCTTTTAAAGGCTGCAAACATTTTCCTAAAACTAGAAGTGACCTAGTTTTGTAAAAATGGGTGTGTGCGTAGGATCAAGATAGTGGAAAAAGGGGCAGGAGCAGATTTTTGGTTGAACTGAAGCAAAACCTCTTGACATCTATGGGTTACTTCTCCTTCAGATCCTGCAGTTGTGCTTTCAAATGTGTAAAACTGTCATTCTCTTCCCCTTTCTTTCTAGTATACTACTACTAATGTACTTTCTAGTACATATACTACAACGTACCTCATGTCACCTAACCCAGAGCAGATCTTTGGCAGATGCCCACTCCTATCTTGCTTTTTCTTTTTTCTTTTTATAATTTTATTAAAGTTTCAACAAATAAAACAAATAATTATTTCTGCAATGTTTACATGCAATATTATTTCTTCTTCCTTTCCTTTCTGGATTACAATTATTAATATTTCCTCTATTTATTATACCACATATCGCAATAAAATGTTAGTAATCAATAATTCGTTAGTTCCTGCTATATTTCTCTACTTTACTTGTTACATGATATTTCAATGATTATTACCCTTGTATAGTAGTTGATATGAATTATGTAGCCTTCTGTCTACACCCAACCCAAATCTGTAACAATCTTCCACTCTTTATTAATGTCTTCATCTGATTTCCCTTTTAGTCTTTGTGTAAGAATGTCCACATTTCTATTTTTCATAAAGGTTGTCCACCACTGTTCAATAGTAGGTGTAGTTTCATTTTTCAAAAGTCATGAGTACTCAATGTGGGCCGTCGTCACCATATATAATATTATTCTCCAATATTTCTTGACTGATGTTCCATCTAATATATATGTCATGTTTAACAAGTAAAATTCAGGTATCATCCCAAATTGACTCTTCAAAATTGAACTTATTTTCTTGTGTATTTCTTTCCTGTATTTTTGTGCTTTGGGACATGACTACCACATATGAAATAGTGTACCAGAATTCTTTTGACATTTCCAATATTGACCTGTACCTGTCTTGTAAATTGTCTTTAATTTTTCTGGTGTCATGTACCATCTATGAAACAGTTTATAATAATTTTCTTTTAAATTTTGAGCAGCAGTAAATTTCTGTGTTCGTTGCTAGCTCTTTTCCCACCATTCTAGCTGTATTGGATGTCCATTTTGTGCCCATGGTATCATTACTGCTTTAACTGTCTCCTCCTTGCATTCTTGGTGTAAAATTTCTCGATACAAATATGCTAATAAATGTGGTGGATTTTCTCTTAACAATCGCAGTAGATGGATTTGCTCCTTTTGTTGTATTCCATAAGTTTGTACATCCATTTGAAATCTTTCCTTTAGCTGTCTATAAGGAAACCAGCTTAATTTTATTCCTTCAGTTTCCAATTTCTCTCTTGATTTCATCTTCACGCCGCAGTCTTCTGTCGTTTCTAATAGGTCTTCATACCGTAACCATTTGCCTGTGTCTGTCCATTTCCCAAAAAAGGCTTCTTGCGGGGAGACCAAATTGAGTAACTGCCTTACCCACTCCTATCTTTCAACAAGGCATCTTCTACTTGATGTCAGCTCCATATGGAATGAATATGGAAAATGAGGAATGATATCCATCTATTTTTTTTCAAAAGCAAGAAAATATTACTTGCAGTGTAGATTTGAATTACAGTGGCCCTTCCACTTTTGTGGGGGTCTGAGGTACAGAACCTGGGCAAAAGTAGGAAAACCGTGGAAAACTACCCCCTCGTGTTCCCCCTCCCATTCCCCTGCCTTTAACTCAAGTGCACTTGCCTTCATTTGCTGTGCTCAGGGTAAAAAGCAAGGAATGAAAGCGGGGAAGGCATGTGTGTGCCTTCCTTCTCCATGCGCGGTGCTCCCCCCGCATTCACTTGTCTTTCACCTGGGTGTGTAGAAGGCAGGCGTGTGCACTTCGGCAAAAAAGAAAGGGAATGGGAGGAGGAGAATGGTGAGGGAAGGAACACATACATCTTGTGGATAAACAAATTTGTGAATGTGGAGGAGGACTGCATACAAAACAGATGAGCTATTGCTGTAGTGTAGTAAGTTTCCAATTTGGATAGATTAATTTGCTAGTCCTCTGTGGGGAGTGGAGACTGCTCTTGGTTAGATGACATGGGGTGTGTTCTAGCAGCATCACTGTTGTTAACTGCTGTCAAGTTGACTTCCACTTACGGCCACCCTGTGAATGAGATACCTCCAGTCACCTTGTTATCAACAGCCCTGCTCAGATCTTCCAGACTCAGGGCTGGGACTTGATTGAGTCTATCCATCTGCAATGTGATCTTCCTCTTTTCTACCTTACCAAGCATTATTGTCTTTTCTAGTGCTTGAAAAGTTTCATCTATCACCCATTGAGGCTTCTCTTTCTTTTTTTGGCTGCATATAGCATCTTTTTGTATTTAGGCATGATGGTTGGTTTAAGTGTTCTTCTTTACACTAATTTTTTATACCAGCAGTTCATAGTCTGTGCTACAATCTGCTCCTGGTCCAGTTTTTGCAAAGAGAATTGAGCTTCTACATCAACTGCTTCCAATTATGTAGCCTATTTGATTTCTATATTGGCCAGCAGTTGACGTCCATGTATACAGTCATGTCTTGGGTTGCTTGAAGGAAGTGCTTGCAATGAACAAACTGTTTGCCTTGCAAAGTTCAATCAGTTGCTCTCTTGCTTCATTTCTTGATCCTTGGCCAAATTTTTCTGCAATCTTTGATTCTGCTTTGTTTCCTTCTTTTACATTCCAATCACCTATGGTCAGCAACAAGTCCTATTTTAGTGTGTGATCAATTTCCTCTTGGACTCCAGCAGAAAATCTTTCACTTTCTTCCTCTTCAGCCTTTATAGTTGGAGCACAAACTTGGATTATGGTTATATTAATGGGTTCTCCATGAAGTCTTATTGATATTATTCAGTCAGACTTTGCATTATATCCTCTGACTGCTTTTGTTTTATATATCCTAACTATTACTGCTACCCCATTTCTTCTTAGATTTTCATTTCCTGAGTAAAACACTGTGTAATTATCTGACTCAAAATGTCCTATCCCTGTCCATTTTAGCTCATTCACCTTAAGTATTGCAATGTTTATATGTTCCATTTCTTCTTTTACTATGTCTAACTTTTCCTGATTCATGCTTCTCACATTCCATCTTCCTATAATATGTGTTGCGCAGCTTTCTTTTCACCTCTGAGCACATCAACAGCTCTTTGTCGTTTCCACAGCACTATTTGTAATTGTCTTCTGCTCTTCTCCAGTCACTTGTTGAGTGCCTTTTCTGGCCTGGGAATCTCACCTTCTAGCACTAGTTCCCGTTTCATTTTGGATTGTCTCATCATAGGCCCTTTTCGCATTGCATTTTCCATGCAAAAGAGGGCCTGGAGCGTCGCGCGATTGTGAGGAGCGATCTGCACAAGGCACTCACAATCGTGCGATGCTCCAGGGGCTGGTAGGTGCTGATTGCACACCTTTTCACTTTCGGCTAGAAGCCGAAAATGGTGCACGATCACGCATTGCTCCTGGGCTCCGCACACACTTACCTGGCGTGCGGAGCCTCCAGAGCCACGCCAGTCGTGCTTCCTGCCCCAGCGCAGCCTGGGAAACTCCCAGGCTGCACTGTGAAAGGAAGAGGCAGGGCTCTCGTGCGAGCTGGCAACTTGTGCGGAGCCAAAGGACCCCGGACGCGAGAGCCTCTCACCGGAGGCTGCTCGTGCAATCCCCACACCCCAGCACCGGAAGAAGGTAAGGTGCGAAAAGGGCCATAGGGTTTTATAGTAAAAGACATTCAAAAGTGGTTTACCATGCCTCCATCTGTGCAGTACTAATAAATATTAGCTATGGTGCCACTGCCATTGTCTCTGAGAGATCCTCTGACAGTTTCACTTCAAACTACTCTTGCTGCCCAATAGCTGTTTGGCACATTCCGTTTGGCTCCTCAGCAGAAGCCTGTCTAAGACAGGAGACCCTACCAGCAGGACTGCTACTGTGAGCATTGACTCTTGCCTCAGAAGAGTAAGCAATCCCACCAACGTAGTGCCATGGTGGGCATGGTATCATACCAGAAGGAAAAGGCAACAGAATGGCAGCATAAATCATCTGAAGACACAGCTGCAGAATCTTAAGGAGAAGGTACACATAGATGTCAGGAGATTTTTACTTGGTTTCCACTATCCAATTCTTGGTCTAATTCTGATACTGGCCCAAATACAATTGGCTGCCCCGTCAAATCAACTGCTGACTGGTACATTAACACCAGTGCAAATCCCATTGATTCAGGGGGTCGATTCTATTTGGGACTAGCAACTGCATTTAGGTCACTATCCCTTTGCGAGCTCTGAGTTCATACTCCAAGTGAGAGCAACCTATCCTTCCTCTAGGAGCTGACTGTTGGCGACAGGGGAAGAAAGATAGCTGGAGATAGCAGAATTAGAGAAATCAGAAAAAAAGAGTGTGTCCCCATCCTCTGCAAACATCAGCCCTATATAACAGCAGCACACAACCCATGACAAATTAAGTATGATGGCATGGCTGAAAACTATGTAGACTCCACTGCTTGTTGGACTGCAACTCTCTGCCTTCCTTACCATTGGCTATGCTGTTTACAGCTGCTGGGACTTGCAACCACATGTGAATGGTCCCATGACCCCCATCTCTAAGGGAGGGGCATCTTTCCCAACCGCAGTGACCACCATGTAGTTACCTCCTTCCTTTTCTTCTCCCCAACTCCTGACACAAACTTACCAAAACCCAGCCTGTGCTCTCATGTTTAGAAGGACCACCTCGAACCTGGATGGCCATGTTGACTCTGTCTCCAGGCAATTCTTCTAGCAGCTTAACTCCCTTTGGGGACTCTGTGACCTGCAACATGTAACAAATGTGAGAATGCTACAGAGCTGGGATTGATAACTTCCTTGGATCTGGTGGCCAATTTTTTTTCCCCTGTGGAAACCTCCAGGTGTTACATACACTGCCACCCTCTCAGATGTCCAAACTAGAAGCGGCTTATAGTCTACTCCTGGTTTTGAAAAATGTTTTTTTTTTAAAGTTAAATAGCAGTGAATTGCTGCTTCTGGACATTTCCAAGAATGGCAATTAATTCTGTTTTGGGCCAGTAAAATGTTGATACAAAGAGTTTGGGGAGCAGAGAGCTGGAAAAATAGGTCACAGTGGATGATCACAGTGCGCCCCTTCCTTTAAATACAGATTCACGAGTATGAATCTCAGATATGATCATTCATCTCACCCTCTCTGCGGAGCTCTGCATTTTCTCAGGTTGTCATATTCAATCCCTCTAACCTCTACATGATTGAGACTTATCTTTTGGAATGTACCTGAAATGGACCTTCTACCTTCATCACTTTCTGGTGTTTTCTCAATGAGTTTCTTATGCATCAGATACACTTTAGACATTCCTGCCAGGAATAAGTAAAACAAAGCCCAACTCCAGGTTTGTTGAGGTTGAAGTGCCACCAGTGTCCTGCTCAGTAGGCTTATCAGCTGGTGTGAAGTAGCCTAGCAGTAGCAGTAGCAGCAGCAGCAGTGGCTTAGCACTGGTCTTCAGGAGAGAATTATGTATGACTGTTCCCGGTCCTGAGACTGTTTTGAAATGCTATTGACTTGGGGAAGGGGCAGAAGGAGCCTAGCTGCATGAGTGTGGTGCTCTTGTCAGCTCTGGGCAAATAAAGGGAGTGTGAATATCAGCTGTGGTAAGTCCTGCCAGGAGCCTGGCACTTGTCTGAAGGTACCAGCTGTATTCTGGCACCAGGCCTGACCCAGACCATGAAGAATAAGTTATATTAGTGGTTCTCAACCTGTGGGTCGTGACCCCTTTGGGGAGTTGAACGACCCTTTCAGAGGGGTCACCTAAGACCCTCGGAAAATACGTATTTCTGATGGTCTTAGGCTCCATTCCCTCCTCGGTGGTGGTGCACGAGCATGAGCCATGTGCTCGCATCCTCCTGCCCCCTTTGGTGGGAGTGCATGCGACTGTACGCGCTCCCGCGAAGGGGGCAGGAGGACACGAGCGTGTGGCTTGCACTTGCGCACCACCACTCCTGAGCCTTTTCCGCACGTTACCTTATCGTGGAGGTGGGGGGTGCCCTTTCTTCGCTGCTTTTCATCCCGCAGCTGGCTTCCTGGTTGCGCGACCGCCTTGCCCCTTCTGTCGGTGGCAGGGCGGGGCCGGGCAGGCTAAGGTGGTCTCAGGCCGAGGCTAGCCCCGGGATTCCAGCCAGCAGTGCAACAAACAAAAGCAGGCCTTGCAGCAGGCAAACGAAGTAACAAAAGGAAGGGGTTTCCTCACCCTGACAACGAAGAGGCAGCTGGCTGGCAGTTCCTCCGGACGGAGCTTCGGCAGGCACGGGTCCCGGGACAGACCAACGGCGCAGGTATCCCGACGGTTGTTGCCCCGTGCCGGACTTGTCCTCCTTCCGGCCTTAAATGGGCCCCTGGACCGGCGCCAACCAATCCTGCAGCCCTCCCGCAGCTGCAGGTCCTCTGCCTGCCTCACAGCTGCGCGTGACCGGCCAGCAGTGAGCGCTCCGCCCGACGCTCCAGTAGCCGACGGGAGCGTCGGGCGGCCTCCTTGGCCTGCCGTCGCTGTCGCCACGTGGGAGGGGGTCCGGTGGCCTCCTCCCTGGTGGCAAGGTCCTCGGCGGCGTCCGGGCGTTCCCCCTCAGCGACGGAAGGTCCCGCAGCCCCTCCCGTGGCGGCGGGATCTGCAGCGGCGCCCGGGCGGCCGTCCTCCGCGGCGGGTGGCTCCGCAACCTCCTCCTCGGCGGCGGGACCCGAGCAAACGTCTGGGCGGCCGTCGACCGCAGCGGTAGGTTCTGCGGCTTCCCCCTGGGGGTGGAACCTGTGGGGACGGCTGGGCAACAGTCCCCGGCGGCGGGTTGTTCCGCGGCCTCCTCCATGGCGGCGGAGCCCCCGTCGGCGGCCGGCTGGCCGTTCTCGGCGCGGGAGGCCTCCACCACGACTCGCGAGGAGGTCGGCGTGCCCTCAGCCTCGGGCGCCATCTCCGCGGTGGCCTCCAAGGCTCCGGCGGGGCCGGCGGGGCTGGAGACCCCGACATCACTCCCCTCTCCATGGATGCTCCCCCCGCGGGCGGCCGTGGTTTGGTCGGATACCGGCGGTGGAAGGCGCGCACCAGGCGGGGTGCATGAACCCTGGAGGCATCTTCCCAGGACCGTTCCTCGGGCCCGTGACCGCGCCAGTCGATCAGGTACTGGAGACGGCCATGGCGGCGGCGGGAGTCCAAGATCTCCGCTACTTCGTACTCCGCCTCCCCGTCGACAGATAGCGGGCCGGGAGGCGCCCTCGGGCCGACATCAGGCCGCACCCCCGCGGCCGGCTGCAGCAGCGAGCGATGGAATACCGGGTGGATCCGGAGGGAGCGAGGGAGCTGCAGACGGAAGGCCACAGGGTTAATCTGAGCTGTGATCGTGAAAGGGCCAATATAACGAGCATCCAGCTTACAGTTGGGGCAGTCGGACCGCAGGAAACGGGTGGACAGCCAGACCTGCTCCCCAACCCGCAGCGGAGCCCCCAGCTGACGGTGCGCATCTGCCGTACGCTTATACTCCTCCTTGGCTTCCTCGAGCTGCTTCCGTAGGACGGCCTGCAGAGCGTGGAGCTCCTGTAACCACTGGTCGGCAGCTGGCACAGCCGACGGAACCCCGATGGGTGGGAACCATCTCGGGTGGTACCCGTAGTTGGCCATAAACAGGGACTGTTGGGTCGAGGCGTGGACCGCATTATTGTATGCGAATTCGGCCAGCGGAAGAAGGTCACTCCAGGAGTCTTGCTGGTAGCAACTATAGCAGCGGAGGTACTGCTCCAAGGTCGCGTTGGTTCGTTCCGTCTGGCCGTCTGTTTGTGGGTGGTGGGCTGAGAACAGGAGCTGTTTAATGTCCAAGAGCCGGAGTAAGCTCTGCCAGAAGCGGGCCGTGAATTGCACACCCCGATCTGTGACTATTCCTTCTGGCAGGCCGTGCAGCCGGAAGACGTGTTGTACGACCAGGCGGGCCGTCTCCTTGGCCGAGGGGAGAGCTGGACACGGCACGAAGTGGGCCATCTTGGTAAATAAGTCCACTATTACCAGTATGGTAGCGTGGCCCTTGGATACCGGTAGTTCAGTAATAAAGTCCATGGAGACCAAGCGCCAGGGACCGGCTGGAGTGGGCAGGGGTTGCAGCAGCCCGGTAGGCCTTCCGGAAGGGTATTTGGCCCGGTGGCACACAGGGCAGGAGCGGACATACCGGTCCACATCACTCCGTACCCGGGGCCACCAGAATTCCCGCAGGACCAGGTGCAGTGTCTTAAAGAGACCGAAGTGCCCGGCCGGACTCCCGTCATGGCAGAGGCGGAGGACCTCCTCGCGGCAAGGTCCGGCTGGCATGAACAGCCTGCCGCGGTGGTACAGCAGTCTCTCCCGTCGGGACCATGGGGACGCGGGATCTGGCGCCCGTAGCCTCTCCTGGAACGGCTCCCCGGCCTGGGCTGCCCGTATGCGCTGTGACAAGGCCGTTATATCAACGGTGGCGGCGAAGTTCTCGGGGCGCAGGATAGTGGACTGGGCCTCAAGTTCCCCGGTGGTGGCATACTCGGGCTTCCGTGATAAGGCGTCTGCTCGCCGGTTGCGAGCTCGGGGAACATACTGCAGCTGGAAGTCGAAGCGGGAGAAGAATTGGGCCCACTGCATCTGTCGTGGGGTCAGCTTGCGGGCAGTCTGCAAATATTCCAGGTTATGGTGGTCCGTCCGCACCTGTACTGGATGCTTGGCCCCTTCCAGGCGTTGACGCCAGGCCTCGAATGCCGTTTTCACGGCCAGGAGCTCCTTCTCCCAGATGGTGTAGTTTTGTTCGGGAGGAGTGAGCTGCCGGGAGTGGTATGCGCACGGCAGCAGTTGCCCCTCGGGGCCCGCGGGATGGAGCAGGACCGCCCCGACGGCCACGTCGGACGTGTCGGTCTCCAGCACGAACGGCCGCTTGGGGTCGGGGTGTTGCAAGATCAGCTCCGTCGCGAACTGGGTTTTCAGACGCTCGAAGGCCAGCTGAGCCTCAGGTCCCCACCGGAACGGCGCCTTACCCCGGAGAACCCTGGTAATGGGCGCCGCCAATGCTGCATAGGCAGGGATGAACTTCCGGTAAAAGTTCGCGAATCCCAGGAAGCGCTGCACATCCTTGCGGCTCCCTGGGGACCGCCACGACACGATTGCCTCTACTTTGGCCAGATCCATCTCGATCCCCCTCTGCGTCACCCGGTAGCCCAAGAAGTCGACCTCCCGGAGATCGAAGGCGCACTTCTCCAGCTTGGCGTATAGCCGGTGTTCCCGCAGACGCTGCAAGACCGTGCGGACGTGCTCATCATGCACCTGTTGGTTGGGTGAGTAGATGAGGAAGTCATCTAAGTAGATAATCACGAACTGGTCGAGCAGGTCGCGGAACACGTCGTTCACAAAATGTTGGAAGACCGCCGGAGCGTTACACAGATCGAACGGCATCACGGTGTACTCATAATGCCCATATCGGGTCTGGGACGCCGTCTTCCATTCGTCCCCCGCTCGGATGCGCACTAGGTTATAGGCCCCCCGCAGGTCCAGTTTCGTGAACACCCTCGCATGCCGCAGGCGTTCCAGGAGTTCCGGGATGAGCGGCTCCAGCGGGATGCAGAGGTCCCGAGCGAACTGGGTGTTGAGGAAATTGTTGGACGCACCAGAATCTATCATGGCCCCTACCGGTACGGCCACGGAATCGCCGAACGACACCGTCGTGGCCACTAGCAGGGGATCTCACTTGGGTTCCGATGAGCTTCCAGGGCCTTGGTTGTCAGGCTCCCCAGGCCACGCAGGCCCTCTAAACCTGGGGTAGGGTGTTTCCCGACCTCCCTGCCGGAACTGATTTGGCAGGGCACACCCGGGCAAAATGCCCTCCGAGCCCACAATACAAACAGAGCCCAGCGCGCCGGCGACGCTCCCTCTCCTCCGGGGACAGTCGCAGACGAGCCGCGCCCAGCTGCATAGGCTCTCCCAAATCTGGCTGACTACTGGATGCGCCGGCTCCTGGTCGGGCAGGTGGCAGCTCCCGGGGCACGGCAGGCCCGGGCCGGGCCCCAACCGTAGGCCGCGTGCCTGGCACTGCCGTCCGGCGAGCCTGTCTACGCGCCTCCAGCCACCCGTCGATCCGTAGGGCCTGTTGTATCAGCCGCTCCAGGGTAGGGGGCGGCAAGCTGCGCGCCAGTTCGTCCAGGATCTCGGCAGCCAAACCGGCCCGGAACTGGTCTTGGAGGGCGGCATCATTATAGTCCAAGTCTTGGGCCAACAAGCGAAAGGCAGTGGTGTATTCCCTCACCGATCCCCTTCCTTGCTGCAGCTGGAGCAGCTGGCGGCTAGCGGTCTTGGTCCACATGGGGTCGCCCCAGACCTCCCGGAAGGCCTGCAGGAAGGCCGCCATACTATCAAGGACGCCGCTGTTCTGACGCAGCAAGGGCATGGCCCACCGGGCGGGGGAACCGGACAGCAGGCTTATGATGAACGCCACCTGGGCCCGCTCGTTCGGGAAGTCCTGGCCACGTACCTGGATGTACAGGCGGTAGTTCGCAATGAAGGTCTCGAGATCCGTCGGGTCCCCTGAGAAGCGCTGCGGGACAGCAATCAGAATCTTCGCCGTGGGAGGCCGGACCGCTTGCAGCTGCCCCACCTGGAACTGCAGGTTCTGCAGGGCCTGGGTCAATTGGTCCACCTGGGTTCGCAGGTTTTGGTTCTCCTGCGCTTGGGCAGCCACTTGAGCCCTCGAGGCCGCATTCTCTCCCTCCATCCTGCCCGGCAGGTGACGGGGCAACAATCTGTCGGTGGCAGGGCGGGGCCGGGCAGGCTAGGGTGGTCTCAGGCCGAGGCTAGCCCCGGGATTCCAGCCAGCAGTGCAACAAACAAAAGCAGGCCTTGCAGCAGGCAAACGAAGTAACAAAAGGAAGGGCTGGCTGGCAGTTCCTCCGGACGGAGCTTCGGCAGGCACGGGTCCCGGGACAGACCAACGGCGCAGGTATCCCGACGGTTGTTGCCCCGTGCCGGACTTGTCCTCCTTCCGGCCTTAAATGGGCCCCTGGACCGGCGCCAACCAATCCTGCAGCCCTCCCGCAGCTGCAGGTCCTCTGCCTGCCTCACAGCTGCGCGTGACCGGCCAGCAGTGAGCGCTCCGCCCGACGCTCCAGTAGCCGACGGGAGCGTCGGGCGGCCTCCTTGGCCTGCCGTCGCTGTCGCCACGTGGGAGGGGGTCCGGTGGCCTCCTCCCTGGTGGCAAGGTCCTCGGCGGCGTCCGGGCGTTCCCCCCCAGCGACGGAAGGTCCCGCAGCCCCTCCCGTGGCGGCGGGATCTGCAGCGGCGCCCGGGCGGCCGTCCTCCGTGGCGGGTGGCTCCGCGACCTCCTCCGCGGCGGCGGGACCCGAGCTGACGTCCGGGCGGCCGTCGACCGCAGCGGTAGGTTCCGCGGCTTCCCCCTGGGGGTGGAACCTGCGGGGACGGCTGGGCGACCGTCCCTGGCGGCGGGTTGTTCTGCGGCCTCCTCCGCGGCGGCGGCGGAGCCCCCGTTGGCGGCCGGCTGGCCGTTCTCGGCGCGGGAGGCCTCCGCCGCGACTCGCGAGGAGGCCGGCGTGCCCTCGGCCTCGGGCGCCATCTCCGCGGCGGCCTCCAAGGCTCCGGCGGGGCCGGAGACCCCAACACCTTCCTTCCGCAGTGCAGTCTGGGAGCTGTAGGCTGCGCTGGGGGAGGAAGGGGCGGGACGGTTGCGCGACCAGGAAGCCAGCTGCGGGACAAAGGAGCAGTGAAGAGAGCACCTCGCGCAAGAACATGCTTGCACGAATGGCACCCTCCCGCCTCCACAATAAGGTAACATGCGGAAAAGGCCCAGGAGTGATGGGGCACAAGTGTGAGCCACGTGCTTGTATCCTCCTGCCCCCTGTTCAGAAGGGACTGAAATTGCTCCCCTTCTCCGCTACCGGGAGAACCTCCCATTTGACGGGCCAGCTTGGGGGGGTGGCGGCAGCACAGGGGGCAGGCCCCCCCCTCGCCACGGCCCCTGCCCCACTCACCACGGAGGGGGGCGCTGCGGAAGGGCCAGGGGGCCACAAAGTGCCACTTTTCCAGGGGGGCGAACTGCGCACGGCACAAAAGACAAAGGTGCTGGGATTCCTCCCCCCCCCGGCCAGGGTCAACACTCTGGAAACTTTTCCCACACTGCCCCCCCACCAGAAATGAGTGCGAAGCAGAAGCAGAGCCCGGGGGGGGGGTTCTCGGAGTTTTCCCCGGGGGAGATGCATGGCTCCTCTTTCCCTCCCTGCCTGGCCCCCCGTTCCTGGCTGGCGAGGCGGCCTTTGCCGGGGGGGGGCACTGTAAATAATAAAAAAATAATTTTATGGTTGGGGGTCACCACATGAGGAACTGTATTAAAAGGTCGCGACATTAGGAAGGTTGAGAACCACTGAGTTACATGAACATATCTGGGGTCTTCAAAGAAAACAACAACAAAAAACAGAGGACAAGTCCCTGGTTAAAAGCTGTGAACAGCAGTTTTCTCCAAACTGGCACTCTCCAGAAGGGTTGGACTACAACTCCCAGAACTTCACAACTGGGCTGGAAGAATTCTTGGGGTTCCAATCCTACACATTTGGGGAGTGTTTGCTGTGGGAAGGTTTCAGTATCACGTTTATGCCAGGAGAGTGACTCCCAAGGTTCTAGGAATCTATTCCTAGAATTTGTTTAGGCAATTCAGAAGGGTGGGTATTTTTTTTAAAGCATACCTTCTTCCAGGTGATGACAGGAGTTGGGACTGCTTTGACTTCACAGGACAGGTAGACCTGAGCTCCAGTTACATTGTGAATCCGTTTTGGTGGCACAACAATTGCAGGAGCTGGAAGAGGAGGAAAAGAGAAACAAACGCCTCATTTCAGCATTACAGCTTTTCTTCATGTAAATTGGTTAGAAGACTTCCCCCTTTGGCATACAGAGGTTCTACAGAGTGGGAAACTAGTTATAGACAGTAATCTGTTAATGTAGTTTCTGTTAAATCAGCTTAATTCCCAATGTTAGACTATAGCAATCAAATAAAATGTATTCAGTTGCCTTAAGGCTGTATTTAAATTTATCCTCTTGGAAAGTGTATGTTCAGCAGTTCAAGATGCACAATTTAATTAGGAATCTGGTGCAGAATATAGATTCTTAAGAGCCAAGAATTACTCTTTTTTTTTTCCTTTTCAAAAAAGTCTACCCTCATGGTTGTAAAAAAAAATGAGAAAACAGCAGTGCTAGAAACACATTACAATTATCTAAGGTGCGGTGCTGTCCTCTCTCATGGATTCCAGTCCTGTTTCCTCACCAAGAGCACTCGAGGCCTTCATGGTTCTCACTCCACTACCACCCAACTGCTTGTGAGACAGTTTGAGACCCTGGAAAAAGTCACTTTAAAAATACGTAAACCAAGCATATAAAAAGTGTTACGGCTCGGTAATATAAACTACTGATCTGAATAATTTTGCAGTATTGGAGGTTTGTGGAATCAAGCTATCCACAAACATGACCTGCTGTAGGTGAGAAGTAATTTTTGAAGTTGTGATGATCTATGCTACACTTCCTGAATCTGGTGCCTTCTAGGTGTTTCATGTCACAGCTTCCATCATTCCCAACCAGCAGGGCTGCCTTGGAGTTATAGTCTAACACAGCTGGAGGACACTACATTCAGAATGTTTGATTTATGTACTTCATTTTTTTTTCCAAGACAGTAACCTCTGCCAGATATAAGCCATGAACCAAACAGCTAGCTTGCTTGCTTGCTTATCCATTTATTTATTGTGAACCAAACAGCTGAGCAGGAAGACTGTAACCTCATCATTAAGATTTTTATTGAGTGTTTGTAGGTTTTATTATTAACTATTTAAGATTTTTAAGTGTACTGTTTTAAACTGCCTTTTGCTTTTGCTCTTAATTTTTATAAAACATCTATATCTATAGGATCCTGTTGCTTTCATTTTTTATTCATGTCATTTTATTTTTGTTTGGCACTTTGACTGTTATTTTAGTAGAGAGGTATATTATTCATGCTTAATTAATACAGGAAAAAATAATTCCATGGATCCAATATGGCTTTCACATTTGCATTTCTTGAGCAACATTTTTGATGTTGCAAGGCCCCAGTGCTATGTTTGAAATTGCAGGGAGTTCCAAATGCAGTGTGTGATATTGCATGACATTCTGCTGTTCAAAGGAAGGCATCGTTGTGGTTCTATTCCAGGATGCTCCAGTGGTAGTTGTTTCAATGAGAATCCACTCTGGATTTTAGTCTGAACTTTAAAGGAGCTACTCAGGGTACTGAACACAAACCCCAAATAGGTACAGTGCCTTGGATAGGTGAACTTAAAGCTCAGACTAAAATCTGTAATGGCTTCATAGCCTTACTGACATAGAAACCAAGTAACACCACCTCAGTATATCACAAACAATAACCATTGCTCTTGGATGAATTCTACAGTCTGGTCAATCACTAAGCGCAGAGTTTTCATCACTGCAGGAAAAGACTGCAAGTGAAGACAGTCAAGAGATTTTAAAAGAATTTAAGGAGGTGAGAGAGCAGAATCAGAGTCTGTGAAGTACACAAAACTCTGTTTTCTCACTAAGGCTTCTGACCAAAGAGATTTTGCACAATTTGAGAACAATATAAAAGCCCAGCAAAGTCTTGTTGAATGGAAGGAAAAATAGGATGAGTATGCATGCCACAGGCAGTGGTTCCTCTTTTCAAAGCTGCCCCACTTCTCAGAAGGGAAGAAAGCAGTGTCTGCCTTCAGCCTCTGGCACACAAAGGGAACACAATGATTCCAGGTGCCTTAATTTCTCTGAATTTCTCCTTTTTATTGTGCTTGCCTAGCCGTATCTATGGCAACATTTCAGAAGGACAGGAAGCCTCCTTGGAGGGGCACCCTTGTAAAAATTAAACCAATTTTCTTCCAGCTTTTATAGACCCTGAGGAAAATACAGACACCCTGCGTTCTCTTCACATTAGCACTAGTTTTCTTTCAGATGCCAATTATCACAGGAGGAAATCTATGGGCCAGTCTCTAGAAATACAGCATCATCCTTGCTAGAAAGCCTTCTCTCTATTAAGCTCTTCAGAATCTGCACAGCCAGTATTTGTGCCACTAAGCTGGTACCAGCACACCTGCACACTGCAGGTGCTGGGGGAATACTGAAGAGGATGCTCAGGCAAGATGGATGGAGAATGTAGACTTTCTTTCCTGCTGGCACCTGTCCTTGGTCACATTGTGCTTTAGAAGAAAAAAAAATCTCAAAAGGAAATACAGGAATGGGGGGGGGATTAAGGCCATCTGTTAGGAGATCTCCCATCTGTAAAATTACCATTGACAAATGAATATTTGCAGTAATGCTGCTTAACTTGAATCTATAAAGAGATGAAGCATCCCACACAGAACGCAGTGTAATTCCCTTTGGATCCCAGGATTAATACCTGCTGAGTCTCTTCTGTTTCAAGGGGTGGGGTAGACTAATGGCATAATTGTTCACATCTGCTATAAGATGCAGTTGTCTCTTAGATATAAATTTAAGTGTATGTGTGTGTGCAATAGAGAGAGTGCTAGTACTATAAGCTTTAATGACAAATGACAGAACTGTAGGTCTGTGTGTGTTTGGTTTACATTTCTTCCATACTGATGCTATAAAAGTTAGTTCTCAGTGGCTCATTGCAGCAACTGCATTAAGTGCTCCACAAATACTTTTGATTGCCTGAAGATTTGAATTACGCACCAGCACACCCAAACCACGCATAAAAATATGACCACCTCTTTACTATCCAATTCTTGTTTTAGCATTGCCTAGAACAGATTTCTGACTGCTATTTTGGACAGAGTACTGGACTGCATGAATCAAGTATGACTTTCCCTATCTTTTTAAATCTTGAGGGATCTTGTATTCTCCAGTTAATGGGTGAAGACACAAAGATGTGTTTTGCCACAAAGACTGATGTCTGTCCTGAACAGTCAGGCTGCACAAGAAATTTGGTATATCAAGGGCTTCACAGTTATGGATTAAACAGCAATATTTGCAAACATTTACAAGTGTTATTTATACTTATACTTTATTCACAAAGTCAAAGAGTGAGTTTAAGAAAAGGGTGGGTGAAATATGTCTATATTTACAAAAGTATTGTAATACATTTCATTTCCTTATAAATCAAACTGAGATTTTTTTTTTTTTGGCCGTAACTTGACCAAAAAGAGGGAGGCAGAGGGAGAGAGAATCAAATTGGGCCCTTAGGGATTAGGTAGAACTGCCTGGGGGAGCAGACCCACTCCATAGGTTTTCACTACGGTATCTTTGAAGCAGGAGACAAAAAGCTGTCAAAGAGGAAGGATATTGTCTCTCCTGCCATTGTTCCTATGTGATCATTTTTAATGATTTTTGCCTGGTGGTGTTATGTTTTGTTAATTCTGGACACAAAAAAAAGAGTCACGTCAACCAGATCTAAAGTAGAGCTCGGCAGTTTTCAAATGTGAGTGGCAAGATTGTGAGCATCATATACATCTTGAGGTTTTATTTAAACAAAAGGCTGAGGTGGAATTGTAAAAACAGATTTTTTAGTAGCTTTCCCTTATGAAAGAGATGCACTCTGTTTTTTGAGACATCCATCTTTTTGTCAAACCAACACTGTTTGGCACTTCTTTCTTAAGAATGTAGTGGCAATAACCCACGGCTGTACCACATTTCTGACGAGCTGTAGATAATGAAAACAGAGCGAATGAGACACAGAAGGTGGTCACTTGAACTACAGCCATGCAGGCCCACAAATCCTGCTCAACTCTGAAACTGGCTGGGTGACTGTAGGCCAGTCACCATCTACAGGCTTAACTTGCCTCAGATGGTTATTGCATAGGAGAAAATTGTGTGTGCATGTGTGCGTGTGCGTGTGTGTCAGCGTCAGGGAGAGAATTCATATACACACCATACTCAGCTCCTTCAACAAAAGATAAGATACGAACATAATGTATAATGGGCTAGATTTCAGTCTTCTGTATTTTAATATAGTAATTTAATTTAATATACTATTTTGGCCTGGTTTTCAAAACCAGCTTCTGACTGATCCTTTTATCCCCCTCCAAATCTGACTACAAAGCATTCCACTTCTGGCTGACAGCTCTGTCCAACTTGTTATATTCAGCCTTGGGACACAGAGAGCATTTCTATGGGGTTCCAAAACTGAATGTAGTCCTATCCCCAGTGCTACTTTCTTATCAGCATATTTTGCAGCACAGATGTCAACACAATTCTTGCCAGGCAGAATTTGCCCAGCCTCATCACAAAGACTGAAGAAACAAGCTTTGAGAGAGGAGTTTAAACCACATTGGAAGCAGACAGAATCATCATTCATCAGAGCTGTTATTTCTCTCTTGCTTTTTACTCTCAGTTCCAAGCAAACTCCTCAACTATCACCTGTAGCTGAATGTAAGGAAATGCCATGTATGCAAATCACATACTCACACATACGCTTTTCACCTTTTTCTTTCTAGACTATTGTTCTAGAGCTATCACCACCATCTTGGCTCTGTGCTGACAGTCATGAACGCAACTGAGACCCATCCATGAATGAGTCTGATGAGCAAACCTGCTGTCCTCTTGAGATTTAGAGCAGTGGTTCTTGACCTTTTCTTTACTGGTAAATATAATTTGTTGCTGAGAACTCACCAAGATTTAAGATTTAAATATTCAAATATTAATTTAAATAGTCAAATATGTATTAAAAGCATATGGAGACTAGGATTCAAATCCCCACTCAGACACTGGGTGACCTTGGGCAAGTCACATTCTCTCAGCCCCAGAGGAAGGCAAGGGCAAAAGTCCCTCTGAACAAATCTTGCAAATGAGGAAGCAGTTTTGGCACCTGCAACCCCTCCCCTCCACTGCTGCATCCCTGTTCCTGCTGTTGGTATCCAGCAGCAGGGCTTCGTGAACTCCCTGTGAAGGCTCCAAAGACTTCCAGCGGTCTGTGGACCCCATATTAAGAACCACTGCTTTGGAGCTTAAATGTTTGCTATTGTGACCAGCAGTTCCTGAAGGTAGAGATGCAAATAACTGAGTATGCATTTCCCCACAAAAATATCAATTTCACACCTCCTGAGACTGACAAAGCACATCTAGTCAGAGAAAGCGATACCTAGTCAAGGCACGAGATGCATTTTGATAAATTAAAATATGCAGAGAAAACCATGCATTCATTTGAAAAATGTGCACAGCTAAAAATGTCAATATTAGAAGAACAAATGAAGAGATGGACTGGGGGCGGGCGGGAATGTGTACAGAAATATATTCATCAGGAAAAGTAAGAAACGTGTAAACTTAGAAAAACTGTGCATACATGTCCATATGAGTGAGAAAGGGAGAAGAAAAAAATCGTAATCCTGTATGAAAGTAGAATGGGGTAAGAATGCCAGTGGGATACCAAAAATGCACTGAAAAGGAAACTGACAGATTTGTCACATTCTTCTGAAGGACTAGAAAATTAACTTCATCCACTGATTCATTTCTTTGTAAGCTGTGCTGTTACTCAGGCAAAGGCCTGAATCACTTTACCTCTCCTCCCTCTCTCCAAATAACTACAGAGATTTTGGCAGAGTCTACCTCTCTTGTGCTGTAGGCTGTTGCTTAAAGGGGACCCTGAGGGGGTTAGAGAGCCCCAGTGCCTGCCTCTTGCAGATGGAGCAGCTGAGGTGCAAAATAAGGACTCTTCCAAAGTCAGAGTAGCTGTTCCCACTGGGGAGCAAGGAATGAAAGGCCCTTAGGCTAATAAATATGCCTGGGTGCTTTGAGGAATGGAGGCACCATTGCCCAGTGGCCGCTGGTGGCTCTCAAGTCAGTGGGGCAGGGAATCCACTTTGGATATTGCTCAGAACTTCAGCTACCTAAAATGCTGGGCCCAGTCACAAAAAAGGGTCTGGCAACACAGATAGCTCTTTTAAACTTTGGATTAAATTCCAGAGCAGGTTCCTGCCCCACAGACGCCATTGCACAGGGCTACAAGGGGGGCAAGATTGTGCCCCTTGTTGTTGTGTGCCTTCAAGTCTTGTTTGACTTATGGCAACCTTACAGTCACTCTACCGTGGGATTTTCTTGGCAAGATTTGTTCAGAGGGGGTTTGTCCTGGCTTTCACAGGTTGAGAGAGTGTCACTTGCCCAAGGTCATCCACTAGGTTTCCATGGCTGAGAGGATATTCAAACCCTGGTCTCCAGAATCATAGTCCAAGACCCAAACCACTGTACGACACTGGTTCTCACTGTGCCCCAGATGACCTCTATCCTCAGTTTATTAACTCTAAGAAAATGAGGATGTTCTTTCTTTTTTTTTAAGCAGCTGCATTATCAAACAAATAAATTCACTCAATTTAGTTGGGAAAAGAGTGGTCAAAAAGAGGCCAGACAAGTTTGAAAATCAGATTTCCTTTCACCTACCACCACAAGGCCATCAGGTCGTCCTAGCACATGCTGGCAATGCTTCTGTTTAAACAAACACATATGTTGTCAAAAATTTCTTCTCTGATCTTTCCTCCCAACTGATTTGCATCTGTCCCCTCCAAGCAGGAGGAGAAGTGGAAGCAGATTGGAAATTTTCTGAATCCTTTGACTGAACAGGCAAATGTGTGGGACTGACAAGCTGGTCCCAGATGGCAAACCTCAGCCATTTAAGAAGCTCCTGTGTGTACAGTACTAGCAGATCTCACTGCTCTTAATCTTTAGTGTATGCAAGGTCACAAAGAAGGCTTATAAAGGAAGAGTGAGAGCAGGTGTGTAACACCTGATGGCTTTGCAGACCAAGACTACCTAGAAAGATGAGGGGAAGAAAGACAACAAAGAATACCTAAATCTTTGTTAACTTTTTTCTTCAGTTTGTTTAAAGCAAAAAAAAAAAAAAATGGCTTTTTTTTCTTTGCAATGGATGCAAACTAGCCATGGAGGCTAGTGGCATCCCTGTCAGTGGGGCAGTGAATCTGCCCCAGATTTTACTCTGAAGTTTAAAAGAGCTTGCCAAGGTGCTGACTCTTGTCCCCAAAATATGAGCTGGAGCAACAGCAATATAAGCAACATAAACCACTTATGGCAACCCTAAAGTGAATCTATCACAGTTTTTTGGGGGGCAAGATTTGTTCATAAGGGGTTTGCCTTTGAGGCTGAGAGAATGTGACTTGCCCAAGGTCATCCACTGTCTGAGTGAGGATTTGAATCCTAGTCTCCACAAGCCTTTAATAAACAAATACATGTTCAAATATTTAAATCTAAATATTTAAATATTAAGTCTTGGGGCTCCTCAGCAACAAATTATATTTGCAGGGGGTCCTTGGTAAAGAAAGGGTCAAGAACTACAGGGTTAGAGGATAGTACCTTGTACTCTTGCCACTGACAGGATTTTGGCCTTGGCATGACACACACACACACACACACACACACACATATATATATATATGTACATAGACACACAATCAACTTTTCCCCTCCATACTATTTTGTTTCCAAATAAAAGTTATATTCCTCGGGCTACATTTTCCCCTCTACCCATGTGGAGAATGGCAGTCCAACAGATCCACTGTGGCAGAAGCCTGTTTTGACTGGGTGCCAAAAGGCCCTTTAAAACAAATTCAGGGGCAAGTGCAAAGAGCCAATATTTCAGATTTTATTACGAGATTTTTAAAAAGCAACTGCAATCTCAAATGGATGTCATAGTAATTTTAGACGTTTTTAAATAAATAAAACCCTCTCACTTATCATGCAAACTTCCTGGGGCACCATTTGCGATCTGACACTTGCTGGCGGCAAATTGAAGGGAAGGATCAGCTCTTAGTCCTTCTCAAGCTGCATGAGGTGGCAACACTGCAGGTGTCACCCTGGGGTCTGTCATCTTAAGCCATTTCTGAGTTCATTATAGTGTCAATCTCTCTGTCTAGGATATTCTATCCCCCTGGGCCTCTTGAACCTTAACTCTTCATTAGCTAACTCCCCATCTTCTGAGTTGGTCATGGAATATTCCGTGTATGCAAATCCAGTAAAACTCAGCTGGTAGTCTAGCAGCTAATTAGGGGTTGCGTACATCACACTCCTGAGGTTTGAATAACAAAAGGGCAATATCTTTTTTAAAAAACATAATGAATGCCAGATATTAGGAATACGATAAGTACAAAGTCAGTTCTCTAAGTGGGTAAAGCTACAAGAAAGAAATAAGAAAATTTGAATTGAAATGCGATGTAGATGCCTTACTTACCAAGAGAAATTGCCATTACACCCCAAAGCAGCATTATGAATCATTAAGAGACATGTTGTTACTGTGTTCTCTGATCTCAACTTTTGCCCAAAGTGACATCAGGCAGACATGCATGCATCTTTCCTTCAAAGGTAGTTTCTAGCTATTATATCCACAGGAGGGAAAATGAAAAAAATAATTCTTGACAGTAATGGGCAATCTGATCCTGGGTCTTCTTGAGCCCTGTCACACAATACATCTGAGGAGCTCACCTCAGCTATTGTATATCTACAGAAGTGAAGTGTGAATTCATTAGACATGTATTTGCTACCATGCATCCCATAGAATGATGCCTGTCAGGGTCTGCCTGCAGTGTCCTCTTAAGCATACGCAGCTTGGGTGCCATATAATGGCTGACACCTGGTTGGTTCATCCCAACTAGACCTGACCTTTTCAATCAAATGCTGAATGGTGAGTCAACCCATAGACAAATCTATTGGATTCAGTGGTTCTACGCTACTTAGGAGTAAAGGAGGATTTACACCAATTAGTGGATCTGCCTTGCTGTCATAATTCAGTCCAAGTAAGGTTTTGTTTTACCTCTTCTCCTCAGTTTTAATCCACATTTCTTGAAGCCGAACACATAATTTAAGTGCAGGCTTAAGGAAAAATTGGCTAATTGGCATTTTGCAATCCAGCTTCCAAAAGAACTTTACATAGCCCTTCATGGCCTGATGAAATTTTAACACCATGCTATCCTGCTCGGTACCCTCCACTGCACTTGTGTATGTCCCTTTATGTCAGGGATGGATGACTTACAGCCTTCCAGGTATTGTTGGGCCACAACTCCTACAGCTCTAGGAAGCACCATCTACTGTTAGGGATCATGGGAGTTTCAGTTAAACAACACCTGGAGGGTCACATTTGCCCATCCCTGACTTGAGTCTGAAAGACCCACCTTGAAACATCTTGCCATACTTCCTGCTGAAGGTTGCTAAGCCCTCCCTTCTGGCATGATCTTACCAAAGCACCCTGCCAAACATTGCCTGGCTCCTCCTGAATACTTCCTGTGTCACCCTTGAACAATGCCTTCCTCCCCACAAATAGAAATAAGTCTCCAACCACTCCACTATTACCCACTAGGGCTGCCCAGGGGGGAAATGTGGCTGACAACAAACAAATTTATTTTATAGTTGGAGGCAACTAGAAAGTGCAAACTCGCTCCTGATGAGCTGCAACACAATTCAGATAAACTCAGTGTAAATCACATGAGTGTCAGTTTCTTCAGATTTAGGATTATTGAATCATAGGCCATTTCTGCCGTACACAGCTATAGTACTATTATTCCACTTTCAAACATCCTGTGGAATTCTGGGGTTTGTAGTTTCCTGAGGCCAGAGAGCTCTCTGGCTGAGAATTCTAAATGCCCCTCCCTAATTGATTCCATAGGATGTTGAAAGTGGAATAATAGCACTAGAACAGTGTAGTGCAGAAATGGCCATAGAATCAGAGAGTAGGAAGGGATTGTAAAGAACATCTAGTCCAAACTCATGCCATATAGGAATACACAGCTAAAGCACTCCTGAGAGATGGCCATCCAAGCTCTGCTTAAAGTACTCCAAAGAAGGGAGTCCACCATACTCTGAGACAGTCTACTGCACTGTCAAACAGCTCTTACAGTAAGGAAGTTCTTCATAATGTTTAGGTAGAATCACCTTTCTTGTCACTTGAATCCATTGATCTGTGTTCCAAACAAGCAGAAAAAACACAATTCTAATGTACAGACCTCTTCAGATATTTAAAGATGGCCCTCATGTCACATTCACTGATTATTAGTTGCTCATTTCAAAGCCCCAGCAGTCAATCCTTGTTTTGACGCAGTTGATTAATAATTTTGGCAAAATATTTGGGTATTCAACTAACTGGCCTATGTCAGAAATACTGTCAGTAAGAGATAAGGTGGACTTTAGTGTATTTAAAGCATGGCATTTAACACCACTGCCCAAAGTCTATTACTTATTTGGGTATAATTATTCCTAGAGACTTATCTCAGATGACTAATCTTAATATGAGTACACTGATAAGAGATATTGCACATGATTTGGAGAGATGAACTGGATTAAAGCTGAGTCTGTGGGTAAGGTAAACAATTGAAATGAGCATTATACCTAGAATTGTTTATGTTATATGCGCAATTCCTCTATCTATATGGAATTCCTCCTCTACCTTGCAAGTATTTTCAAAAGCTCGATTTATTGTTTAGGAGATTATGGGGTAGAGGGCTCATCTCCTCCTGGAATTTCAATGAAAAAGATGCAAATTCCAATTGAGGAGGAAGGATTCAGCCTTCAGATCATCTTATATACCATAGGCAACTGTGATAATGGGGCTTCCCATTATCTAGGCCAGCGGTTCTCAACCTGGGGGTCGTGACCCCCGGGGGGTCGCATGACCCTTTCACAGGGGTCGCCGCTCCCCTCGCCGCCGCCGCCGCCGCCAGCAGGCTTTCTCGCTTTGGCCACCTCCTCCTTGGCGCCATCCTTTCCTCCTCCACCCTCCCTGTGGAGCTGGCGGGCGGGGCAGGCGGGGAAGAAGGGGAGGAGTGGACGGCCCACGTGGGCTCTTGTGCTCACTCCTTCCTCTTTCTCCCTCCTGGAGTGAAGCACAGACACCGGGGGATGAGTGGCTGGCTGCGAGGTAGGTAGAGGCCGTGCTTCCCAGCGACTCCGGGGCAGGCCAAGTGGAACCGGGTGGAAGGCGGAGGGGGACTGGGCGGCTGCAGGTAGGAGCCAGCATAGAGGCGGTGGGGAGCAGGAGACGGCGCTCTCGCCAGCCAGCCACCGGCTTCTGCGCCGCCGCCACAGGTGCAGGTAATGGAGAGGCAGCTGGCTGGCGAGAGGGCTCCCTGTGGGGCCGTCCCTGGGCAAAGGCAGAGGGAACTGGGCAGCGGCGGGGGGCAGGAGGCAGTGCTGCCGGGCTCACTGCTCTCAGGCGGCCCTGGGAGCGGCTCGGCAGCCAAGAGACCCGGGCGGGGTGGGGCGGGGGGAGGCGAGCATGGGGCTGCATGGCCTGCTGGAGCCGCTCCCTGGCTTGAGGGGCCACCGGAGCGGGAGCCAGCCAGCCGCCGCCTTCCCCACCACTGCCACGAGTGCAGGTAGCAGGGCGGCGGGGGCGTCCCTGGGCGAAGGCAGAGGGAGCTGGGCGGCGGCGGGGAGCAGGAGGCAGTGTTGCCGGGCTCACTGCTCTCAGGCGGCCCTGGGAGCGGCTCGGCAGCCAAGAGACCCGGGCGGGGTGGGGCGGGGGGAGGCGAGCGTGGGGCTGCATGGCCTGCTGGAGCCGCTCTCTGGCTTGAGGGACCGCCGGAGCAGGAGCCGGCCATCCGCCGCTTCCCCGCCGCCGCCATGAGCGCAGGTAGCGGGGGGGCGGCGGGGGCATCCCTGGGTGAAGGCAGAGGGAGCTGGGTGGCGGCGGGGGGCAGGAGGCAGTGTTGCCGGGCTCACTGCTCTCAGGCGGCCCTGGGAGCGGCTCGGCAGCCGAGAGACCCGGGCGGGGGGAGGCGAGCGTGGGGCTGCATGGCCTGCTTGAGCCGCTCCCTGGCTTGAGGGGCCGCCAGAGCAGGAGCCGGAGCCGGCCATCCGCCGCCTTCCCCGCCGCCGCCATGAGCGCAGGTAGCGGGGGGGCGGTGGGGGCGTCCCTGGGTGAAGGCAGAAGGAGCTGGGCGGCGGCGGGGGGCAGGAGGCAGTGCTGCCGGGGTCACTGCTCTCAGGCGGCCCTGGGAGCGGCTCGGCAGCCGAGAGACCCGGGCAGGACGGGGGGAGGCGAGCGTGGGGCTGCATGGCCTGCTCGAGCCGCTCCCTAGCTCTCCCCCGCACTGTTGGTAATGTTGGCGCCAAGCCTGGCAAAGAAATCCAGTCAAACACAGCTGCAGACAGCAGACTTAAGAACTCAGTTGCGGGGGGGGGGGTGAGTGGAAGCAGGAACAAGCCTGAACACATTGAAGCAAAACCTATCTTTCTTCCTTCACATATGGTCATCTTCTCTCTCTCAGCCTTGGCTCTTCCTTCACCTGTATCATGCTCCTGGATTTTGGGTCCCTATATTTCCCAGTGTGTACCAATTGTTTGCATTTTGCAGAATTCCAGGTTAGTGCTTTACCCTTATCTCTTTGCCATCCCCCTTCAGTGGGCAGTCTTTTACATTTATTTGTAGCATGGCCTCTATGATTAAAACAGTTATATTTTCTGTACGCTTCCTTATCTGAGGCAAGAAGTTGGCCTCTGAATCTTTAGGAACTACCATATGTTTTTTCAATCCCCAGAAAGGTAGCAGGGCCTGTGATAATTGTTCTTCTCTTGTTTTTTATTTTTCCTAAACTGTAGGAATTAATTAAATTCTGTACAATGGTTCTTACTCCTTTTAAAGGTGCCAGTTTCCTTTAAGTTTGGCCTAGCTGGGTGACTATAAAAACCTGACATGTGTGAGGCTTCTGTGAGAAGCCATTTCATTTCATTTCCATTTCTGCTCCACTTCCAATATTTAGTATCCAGCTTGATGAATCTACAGACGTCGCAAACTGTTCACAGTTACTGGTTTACGTGAGGTATGTTAATGATGGCGAGTTTAAAGATGAGTTTCTTTTTGCAAACCTCTTTAAACGACAACTACTGCACGTGATGTATTTGACACAGTTGGTTCATTTCTGGAAGAGCAGGAGATCTCTTGGGAAAAGGTTTGTGGTGTTTGCACAGATGGTGCTCTAGCCATGCTAGGATGTCGATCTGGATTTCAACGTTTGGTACTGAATGAGTCACCAAAAGTCATTGGAACTCACTGTATGATTCATCGGCAAATATTGGCAACGAAGACGCTACCACAAGAGTTACAAGAAGTAATGAAAAGCGTCATAAGTTCTGTAAATTTCATAAAGGCGAGCGCTTTAAACAGTCGACTGTTTTCGCAACTGTGCGACGAGCTGGATGCGCCGAACAATACTCTGCTATTTCACACTGAAGTGAGATGGTTGTCAAGAGGAAAAGTTTTAAAACGTGTTTTTGAGCTTCGTGATGAACTCAAAACATTTTTTAATCAGAAAGCAAGACCGCAGTTCGAAGCACTTTTCAGTGATAAAAGTGAACTGCAGAAAATAGCTTACTTGGTTGACATTTTTACCATCTTGAATGGGTTAAATTTATCACTGCAAGGACCAAATGCAACATGCCTCGATTTGTCTGAAAAGATCCGATCATTCCAAATGAAACTTCAGCTTTGGCAAAAAAAAAAAAAAATTTGGGTGAAAGAAAAACTTTCTTTCCTACCTTATCTGCTTTCTTTGAGGAACATGACATTGAACCAGACAAAAGGATTCCGATGATGATTTCTGTGAAAACACATGCACATGCTTGCAGAGGAAATTTCTTCGTACTTTCCAAATCTACCTGACACCCCATTTGCACTTGCCAGAAGCCCATTCACAGTCAAAGTTGAAGATGTTCTTGAGACAGCACAAGAGGAGTTCATTGAACTTATTAACAGCGATGCAGCGAGAACTGATTTCTCACAATGCCATTTCAAATTCTGGATCAAGTGTTTTCAGTCATATCCTGTTCTATCTGAGACTGTGTTGCGCCTTTTTCTTCCATTTCCAACAACATATCTTTGTGAAACAGGGTTTTCAGGCTTGTTGGTTATCAAGTCTAAATACAGGAGTAGACTTGTTGTGGAAGATGATCTTCGTTGTGCTCTTGCAAAGACTGCCCCGAGAATTTCTGATCTGGTAAAGAAGCAAACAAGCTCAACCTTCGCACTGATGTTGGCTTTTTACGTATACTGTTGCAAAATGTAGAAATGTAGTTTTCTGTTGATATATTAAGCCTGTTACCCATGCTTCAAGACAAAATTTCATTTATTTGTAATTAGAAATAAATATTTCACAATATATAATTACATATCTTTTTTTATTAATCACTATCTTTAATTATCTTCAATTTGTAACACGAAAATACATCCTGCATATCAGATATTTACATTACGATTCATAACAGTAGCAAAATTACACTTTTAAAGTTATAGTTACAGTTACAGTAACTATAACTATAACAGTAGCAAAATTACAGTTATAAAGTTATAGTTACAGTAACTATAACTAACAGTAGCAAAATTACAGTTATAAAGTTATAGTTACAGTTACAGTAACTATAACTAACAGTAGCAAAATTACAGTTATAAAGTTACAGTTACAGTTACAGTAACTATAACTAACAGTAGCAAAATTAGTTATAAAGTTACAGTTACAGTTACAGTAACTATAACAGCAAAATTACAGTTATAAAGTTACAGTTACAGTTAGTTATAAAGTTACAGTTACAAAGTAGCAATGAAAATAATTTTATGGTTGGGGGTCACCACAACATGAGGAACTGTATCAAGGGGTCACGGCATTAGGAAGGTTGAGAACCACTGATCTAGGCTTATCAAAGGGGGATACTTCCCTCTCAGGTAAACCAAGGGTTAATGAGGTGTTGGGATTACATCAAGGGTCACAGGGTGAGAGTTGACCAACCAAAAGGAAAGGGTCAGCATCACAGGTCACAAGGTGAGAATTGCCCAAACCCAAAAAGGAAAAAGAGGTGGGCACCTTGGAATGCTTCCAGATCCTTTCAAGGAGGAAAATATAAAACTTCGCAGAGGCCATGTGGCCAGACAGAGAGAGACAGAGAAAAAGAGAGGAGAGCTGGGCCAGTCGAGCTGGCAGGCATGCCGTGTCTCCTGGACACCCCCTCTCTTCTCCTTTAGACCATCTATGCCTATAACCTAATTGTGAGTAACTAGAAATAAGTAGTTAGTTGCGTTAGGGATGTTGTTATTTTGGGAATTGGCTGATCTTGAGAATGTATCTGTGCTGTTATATCTGTTCTGTAAATTCTTGTAACTAAGTGTACCTGGGAGGGGGGAGTCTCTCAAGTGTATGTTGTTTATTTGCATGCCTTGATTAAACACTTCTATAAACCTCCGTTTCTCTCCATTTCCACGCCAGGGTTGGCACACGCTACATAGGACCTCTCACTCAGGGGAAGGGGAGGTAGAAGATCCTTACGCTTAGATTGGGCAAGTCCCTCCTGTTCTGTCCAAGTGATTCATAATTCGGGGGGTGGTGGCAGCATACCTGATCGAGCTGGGGAGACTGCCAGTCTTTCCAAGCGGGGGAGTCAGCTTTGGGAGGGGCAAGACCCCAGTAAAATGCTGGGAGGGAATTTCCAGTCTTGCAAGGGTGGGAGTCAGCTTGAGAGACTGGAAATAAACCTTCAGTGTCACATGGTGGCAGCAGTTTTCGAACGGAGAGTGGGGTTTTTAAGGTGCAGAGTTGAGGCTTGGCTTCACTTCCCCTGTGTCTGTGGCGAGGAATTAAGCTCAGGAGAAGGGGGGGTGGATGTGTGAGCGAGGAATTAAGCCCTTCTTAAACAGCCTGGGGTTTTAAAAAGGGACGTTTTCTCTCCTTCTCATCCTCTCTGCAGCTTAAAAAGGGAGGGGGAGTTGGAGGTTGGGGGGGTGGAGTCGCTTCCTCATTGAGAGCCACTCTTGCGAAGGGGTGATCTCCGGATTTTTTTTTTTCCTTTTTTTTCTCTCCAAAGCTTGCAGTGAAGAGCTGCTGGCTCTGTCATTCAAAGCTTCTGTTGGGGAAAGAAGTGTTTTTTTTGGATTTTCAAAGCTGCTAAACTCAGTGGGTCTGAGTCAGAGCAGGCATTTTTTTTAAGTCCCCTGCCAGCGGTGGAGCTGAAAAAATCTGCATACGAATTGCAGGCTTGGCTAGTACTTAGGCTGGGTTGGCTTTTATTTCCCTCTTGGAGTGAAGCAGTGGAGGAGGAGAGAAGGCTTTGGGATTTTTTTTTCCCCTACTTTCTTGGCTTTTAAGAATTCTTCCTCTTTTCTAGCACTATATATATTCTTTGGTCAGCCAATCAGACCTTTTCTGTGTTGTAGTTTTCGGTGCACAGAGGTAGTCATAGAGTTTTATGAACTTAAGATATGGAAAAATCCTGGAATACACTATGGATCCTAGTGGTACCAATGACACACAGCAGGATGCTACTGCTAGTGGTAGTAATCTGGCATGGCAAGGGGCTTCAGCACACGCAACCCCTATGCTGGAACATGCTAACTCTCCTGCTGCTTTCTGGGATGCCATTAAACTCTTCCATGATAAGCTTACACTGGAACAAGTTGAAGGCCTCCTGGATAAGACAATGGACATGATGCGCTTGAATTCTACACAGGCTTCCACTGCAAACCAGACAGCTGCCCAGCGGAACCCAGAGCCGTGACTTGCTCTTACCCCGCATCAACAGCTGCCAACTTACAGAGACTCAGATGATTTTGAAGCTTTTCTATCTCATTTAAACGTGCAGCAGATGATTTTGGGATCCCTGAGGAGAATTATATGAGTGAACTTTGTCTTAATCTCTCAGGGACGTTACTGAAAGTGGCAAGCGACTTGCCAGCGCGGGCGGAATGATTTCACCAAGTTTGTGGCCCTAGCCAGGGAGAGGCTTGGACTGCACCAGATAAATCAGATCCCGGTTTTGGCCCTTAGGAAAAAACCGGGCAAGACGTACAAGGAGATGGCTTGCTCACTTGAGCGGGTACTGGACTCTTGGATGCAAGCAGCTAAAGCTTCCAGCAAGCAAGAGGTCTTATTTCAGTTTTTATTGGAGCAATTCTTGGAGCACATCCTCCACAGACTGCATCTTTCTTGTTGCAACGAGAACTAAAAACACTAGAGGAGGCCGCCAAGGCAGCAGATTGCTTTGTTGCCTCCAGAGGTGAAGAGGCATTCCAGCCTACTGTGGTAACGCCTCCTAGACAAGCAGAAATACCAACAAGCGCGCAAAGATCTCCATAAGCATAACACTTCTACCCCAAGGTCATCACTAAATGACACCACCCTCGAAGCCTCAGTTGCACAGCTCTACCACACCGTCACAGCCTCGCTCTGGGCAGCAGTCTGTGGCAGGTGCTCAGGGTCAGCCAGGAAAAGGCTAGCCCTAAGTGCTTTCTCTGTGGAGAGCTGGGACATATTAAAGCCAACTGTAAGCAGAAGCCTAAGTTGGCCCAGTTAGTGGTTGCTTTGGCTTCCAGGGACACTCCTGCTATCATTCAGTTGCTCCTGATCCGGACATGATCCCACTCACAGAAGGCACACACTGTGGGTAGGAGGCAGAAAGTTGTTGCTTACACAGACACTGGAGCACAAGTTTCTGCTATTCATCGTTCATATCTGGATCCTGGTCTTGTTGATGACCACATCAAGATCACCATCAAAGCCTTTAGAGCTCCTCCGGCTCAACTGTCAACAGCACGCGTTCCTGTTCAAAACAAAGGCTGGAAAGGAGTTTGGACTTTTGCTGTTTATGATGACTACGAATGTCCTGCTCTGTTGGGTGATGATCTCGTCTTCCATGCTAGTCAGGCCCGGAAAGAGTCCGGACAGCGTGCAAAGACGGCAAGCAGCCTGAGCAGAGGTCAGTCTTCAGTGCAAATTGAGGACCAGCCTGAACTTAGACTGCAGTCACTGTCTCCTGCTACACCAGAAGGAGTCCTGCCTGAAGAGGTGGCGGAACCTAGGGCAGACTCCCACCACAGCATCGTAGGCCCAAGGTCGGGACCATCCTTGCTGATACCTCGGATGTTGGAGCAGCTGCTGGCAGAAGTCCAGGAAGAGCTTCTCCATGCCAAGAGGCTAGTCAGCCTGGTCTCAAGCTGGTCCCTGTGGTCAAACCTGACTCAGTGATGCCCAGGGGGGAGAGTCTCCGGTGGGCACCGAGCAGAGTCAAGTGCTGGACAATTTGCCTGAGATGCAAGAGGCTGGTGCAGAGGAGGAGGATCCAACAATGCTGACTCCAAAGCCAGCAAAGGATTCAACAGCAGTGGAAACTCCAGAGAACACTCCAGCCAAGGGAGCAGAACCTGGAGAAGCTGCAATGCAACGAGAATCTGAGGCGAGTTTTGCCACTCCAGGTGGAACAGCTGGGGCCCCGTTCAGCGACAGCAGTTCCAGGAAAACCAGGAAGCAGATCAGAGCCTTCAAGCTGCCTGGACCAGAGCAAAGGAAGAGGCGAAATCTTCTCCAGTGATGAAGGGGCCCAGATTTGTAATTGTTGAGGGCCTATTATATGTGATCTGGCCCGAGAGGTAACAAGGGGGGCGTACCACTCAGAGACAGTTGCTGGTGCCTTCTAAGTATAGAGCCAAACTCTTGAGTCTGGCTCATGATCATCCTAATGGACATGCTGGGGTGAACCGAACCAAGGACAGATTGGGAAAGTCCTTCTACTGGGAGGGGATGGGCAAGGATGTGACTGATTATGTCCGATCCTGTGAAGTTTGCCAGAGAGTAGGGAAATCCCAGGATCAAGCCAAGGCCCCTCTCCAACCACTTCCTATCGATGTTCCATTTCAGAGAGTGGCTGTGGACATCATGGGACCTTTCCCTAGGAAGACTGCTAGGGGAAAGCGATATGTGCTCACCTTTGTGGACTTCTGCACTTGTTGGTCAGAAGCCATTCCACTGGGTGGGATCTCAGCTAAGGCAGTAGCCCAAACTTTGACAGACATCTTTGCTAGATTAGGTTGGCCTGCAGAGATTTTAACGGATGCAGCTTCCAATTTCAACTCCAAAGTCATGCAGCGCCTATTAGAGGCACATGGAGTACGCCATCTGACATCAGTGCCTTACCATCACCAAACTAATGGGCTGGTGGAACGTTTTAATGCAACTTTGGGGGCCATGATCCGTAAGTTTGTGAATGAACATTCCAATGACTGGGACTTGGCGCTACAGCAGTTCTTGTTTGCTTACAGATCTGTTCCACACCCAAGCCTGGGTTATTCACCCTTTGAGCTGGTCTATGGCCATGATGTGAAAGGGCCATTACAGCTGGTTCAAAGTCAGTGGGAGGGAGCTGTCCCTTCTTCAGAGACTAATGTGGTTGATTTTGTGACTAACTTGGAGAATACTCTCAGGGAAGCATGGGCCGATGCTCATGAGAATCTGCAACAGACACAAGAGAAGCAGAAGACCTGGTATGATCAGTATGCCAGAGAATGTTGCTTTGAGAAAGGAGACCAAGTGATGGTTCTGAAAGTTCTCCAGTCTAAGAAGATGGAAACTTCTTGGGAAGGTCCTGCCACAGTGCAAGAACGCATTGGGACAGTGAACTATCTCATACAGTTTCCAGACTCTAGGGTTAAGCCAAAAGTGTATCATGTGAATTCACTGAAACCCTTCTATGAGAGGCCCAGTCACCTTCTCACACTTTCAGTCCAGGAAGATGAGGAGCTGGAAGAGTGGCCTGAAGGTGCTTTCTATGATCGGGAGGGTGGTAGCTTGGAAGATGTGAAACCCACCCTGAGACTCAATGAGAACCAACGCAAGCAGTTCTTTCACTTGACGGGTAAGTTCACCACCCTGTTTTCACCTATCCCAGGTCGCACCACAGATCCTCAACATGTGGTAGCCGCAGATGACAGCAGCTTGAGAGACTGGAAATAAACCTTCAGTGTCACAGCAACATCTGTTATCTTGTATTAATTTTGGGACATATCCACTTAAAGTAAGTAATCCACCATGGCTAGGTTTGGAGTCTTCATTTCTGGCACCTCTGCTTATGGACAGTACTTGGTTTTCATTTTATAATGTTGTGCCAACAATTTCACAGTTAGAACTGTGTGGCAAATCTTGTCTCGTCAATTGCAATTTGACTCATTCACTCATGCCAAATTGACTTTATGTGGGAACTCGGATTTGAAAATTTGTTAAGGAACCATTTTTATGGAAGGTGTAGGCTTGTAATGGGATTGTTACCTTAAATCATATACTTGCTGCTTCCGCTGCTGCTGAGTTTTTGCCTTTCTCAATTTGCAAGAACAGTTTAAACTATCTCTATCGGCTGAAGAGTAATATCTACAACTGAAACATTTGTTACAATCCAGATTTGGCCCAGCAGCTTTAACTGCATCTGAAGCTCCCTTAATGTTAGAGACGTTAATTGAGGACAATCAAGTATGCAAGCCAAAAATCTTCATATATAAATTTCTGTTATCTATGAACAAATTTGACACACTAAGGCAGTGGTTCTCAACCTGTGGGTCCCCAGATGTTTTTGGACTTCAGCTCCCAGAAGCCCTGAGCATTGACCATAGTGGCTGGGGCTTCTGGGAGCTGAAGTCCAAAAACATCTGGGGACCCACAGGTTGAGAACCACTGCACTAAGGGCTTTTCTACACTACACTGTTATAGTGCTATTATTCCACTTTCAACATGCTGTGGAATTCTGGGGTTTGTAGTTTACTGAGGCCAAAGAGCTCCATGGCTGAGAATTCTAAATGCCCCTCCCTAAACTGCAAACACCAGGATTCCATAGGATGTTGAAAGTGGAATAATAGCACTGTAACAGTCTAGTGAGGAAAGGCCTTAAATTTACAGCAGGAGTGGAGCAAAGAATGGGAATACCCCGTTCTTACTAATCAATGGCTACCAGTTTTAACATCTATAACTAGTATCGCTATAGATCTTTCACTATGTTTTATACAGTAGAAATCAATGTTTTGGATATATCGGTTATCACAATATCTATTCAAGAAAGGGCTTTCTAGATCAGCAAATTGTTGGAGATGTAATAGTGCTAATGCTCCCTTGTTGTCCCATAACAGCTACAGGACAGAAGTAACCACACAAGTAAATCTGGTATTGGAAAGTTTCTCAGTATTAAGGGATGTGGATATCTGAATTATTTACTTGATTCTTGGAAATTAAGAAATGGGCCATGGAGTGGATTTTTCACGCCATTTTGACTGCTGAAAAACTGAAACTTCATTACTGGAAAGATAGTATTCTTCCACCTCTGATTCAATGAATAGAAGATCTAACAACAATTGCAACATTTGAAAGCACGATGTATGGATGAAATCTAGAAATGGACTTATATTTGCACATTTGGTCAGCATTTATAGAAATCTACAACTAATGTTACTGTGGGCAACTGAGAACCCTTTGAATGTAAATGAAAAAAATTACGTTCACTAATTGGCTGTTGAGCTGTTAAAACTGAACTTTACCACATATGTAGTGACTAAAGTGAGCCAGTGTGTTGTAGTGGTTTGAGTACTGGATTACAAATCTGGATACCAAGGTTCAAATCCCCATTCAGCTATGGAAACCCATTGGGTGACATTGAGTGAGTCACATCTTCTCAGCTTCAGAGGAAAGCAAGGGCAAACCTTGTTATGGCCCCTGCACCTCCTCCAAGATTGATATGGTTTAATTGACAAATATTATTTAATTGGCACTACATTAATTGGTGTTGATATAAAATGGAACCTGATGTGACTGGAAGGTCATGCTGGAAAGAGGAAAATTACTGACTGTACATGTGAGATGGCAAGGCACGTCAGTCCATACCTCCTCTAGGTGCAACCAAAGTCATTGGCAGGCAGATGACAAGGCAGCTCTGGTATAGATGGGGAAGCGCTGAAGGAGTCATCTTAACATACAAACAAAAAAAGATATACTTTGAATTCTGTGATGAAAGCGAAAGAGTTTTTGCGATGACATAAAGAAGATCTGGAGACAATAGATGAAAACAGGCAAAACAGAGAGGAGAAAGAAGATGTAGTAGTAGAAGAAAAAAGAATAAAAAGACAACCACCTACCAAAGCAACATTGGTTGGAGCAACAATTATCTCCGAAGATTCTCTACAACAAGGGGAAGACATTAATTCAGAGCAGGAAGAGGAAGAGGCAGGCTTTCAGAATAGGAAACAACAGAGGATCTGATTAACATTTAAAGGTTGCACAGTTTCTGAAGAGCAAGATGCAAATTAAAATCCTCTCCTGGAATATTAGAAGACTAAATTACTTACCCAAATGTAAAAAAATTCTTCCATTTCTTAGGAAGACAAAAATGTGAAATTCTATGTTTACAAGAAACCCACATAAAAATATGGACTTAATATTACAAAACAATCCAAGACTAGGAGAACTTTTTGCTACAACTAATAAAAAGAAAAAAGAGGGGTAGCAATCTATGTGAGTAAAAAATACAAAGCCAAAGAAATTCTCAGTGACCCAAATAGAAGATATTTAGGAATTGAATTAGATTTATTAAACAATAAAATTCCGGTCCTGGGAGTATATGGTCCTTTAGAGAATACAGGGAAATTTTACAGAAAACTTCTACAAAAAGTAATTGGGTTAAATTATCAAGAGATAATAACGATGGGGGATTACAATGGGGTTATAAACCCCAAAAATGATAGGAAGGGGAAGTTAAAAGAGAAGAAAAAGAAAGGTAAACTCCCCAAATCTTTTTTTTCAGATGTCAGATATGCTTATGTTGATGGATCTCTGGATAAGACTATATAAAAATGTGGAGGATTTTACATATTATTTGGAGTATCACAAATCACGGTCTAGAATTGACACGCTCCTAGTGTCTAAGACACTAGACATGAAATTAAGGAAAATGGAAGTTCTTCCAAGAATTATCTCTGACCACACTCCTATTATACTTACATTAGAAGATAAAAGGCAAGAGTTCATATGGAAGTTGAAAGACAAACTATTAAAAAAAATGAGAAAACAGTACAAAGAGCTAAAAAAGAGAAAAAATTTTAAAAGAGAATTTAGACAAAGGTACCTCAATAGCTACAGTCTGAAAGGCAAGGAAAGCTTTTATGTGAGGTTTCTTTATCCAACAGGAAGCTCGCTGGAAGAAGGAGAAAAATGAAAAAGAAAAGAAGATTATAAATGAAATAAAGAGTTTAGAGGGAGAATTAAAAGCCAATCCGCAAAATAGACATATAAGTAAGGAAATTAAATTATTATAAAAACAATTAGATACAGAAATGACAGAAAAAATAGTAAATAAACTGAAATTTACAAAGCAGAATTACTTCTTTAATGCTAATAAACTAAACAAATGGTTAGCCTATAAGTTGAAAAATGAGAGAAAAGAGGATAATTCACAAGATAAGAGAAGGTGAAGAAATACATAACAATTAGGAAAAAATTAAAAAAGCATTTATGAATTATTATAAAGGAATTTTCTCAGATGTTGATACAGTCCAAGAAAAAATAGACAAAATAAAACAATACTTGAAAGAGAATGATATACCTGGGATTACAGAAACACAAAGGAATGAGTTGAATAGATCTATAACTAAAGATGAGATTATAGAATCAATTAAGAGATTAAGACCCCAGAAGGCACCAGGCCCAGATGGATTTACTGCTCTTTACTATAAAACATTTCAAGAACAATGAGTTAGTCCACTCCATAGAATAATTCAAGATTTAGAAAAAGAGGACACTCCACAGACATGGGGGGAAGCAAATATTGTTTTGTTATCAAAAGAGGGGAAAGACCACCTAGACGTGAAAAATTATAATCCAATATCATTATTAAATATGGGCTACAAAATTTTTGCATGAAAGATTAAAATTTTTTTACAAGATTGGATACATAGTGATCAAAATGGATTTTTACCTCGAAGACAACTTAAAAATATTATCAGATTTGTAACTGACATATTAGAATACTTTCATAGACATAATGAAAAAAAAACTAGCTCTGATATTGTTAGATGCTGAAAAGGCGTTTGATAATGTTAATTGGCCATTTATGAAAGAGGTGTTCAACAGGATTAATTTAGGGGATAATTTTATAAATTGGATCCAATCTGTACATAAAAACCAGAAAGCTCAAATAATTATAAATGGAGAAAGAACTAAAAACTTAACTATTGAAAAAGGGATCAGGCACAGGCGCCCCTTATCTCTCCTATTATTTATCAATGTACTAGAAATACTAAATAGGAAAATTTGACAAGAGCAACAAATTCAAGGTATTAAAAATCATTCCTATAAAGTAAGAGCATTTGCAGATGACCTAGTGGTAACATTAGAAGATCCTCTACAAGATATAAGTGCATTAGAGAACATCTTACAGCAGTATGGAGAACTTTCAGATTTCAAAATTAATAAAGAGAAAACTTACATAATAACAAAAAACATATCAAAGGTGGAATAACAAGAGTTAAAGGACAAAACCAATTTTACAATAACAAAGAGAGCTAACTATCTAGGTATAGTAATCTCGAAAAACAACTCTGAGCTTTTTAATAACAATTATAAAAGAGTGTAGAAAGAAATCAAGATAGAAATGGAGAAATGGGGGAAGTTAGATCTATCATTATTAGGTAGGATAGCAGCTATAAAAATAAATATACTGCCTAAAATGAACTTTCTATTTCAAAATCTGCCTATATTAATAAATGATAGCCCCTTCAGAGAATGGAGTAAGATTTGAAGAATTATATAAGGAAAAAGAAAAAGCAAGAATAAAAAAAATATTAATGGACACTAAAGAAAGAGCAGGAATGGGCCTTCCCAATTTAAAATTATATTACTATGCTAATTGCTTAGAATGGGTATTGGAATGGATTAATTTAAGGAATCAAAGATTGTTACAACTAGAAGGGGAAGATATCTACTTTGGCTGGCATGCATATCTATGGTACGGAAAAGCCAACGTAGACAAAGGATTTACAAATCATCTTATAAGAAGAGGCTAGGGATGGGACAAATCCAGAATTTTCCAAATCCAAATCCGGATCTGAATCCCTGGAAGGTTCTGGGAATCCATGAATCTCATGAATCTCTAATCTTTTGAATCTTTTTTTTAAAGAAGAGTTTAAAAAGCAAGGGAAAGAAGGATAATCTTGGGCAAGACACACTCTCTCAGCCTTAGCAAAAGCGAAGGCAAAAGCAAACCTCCCTCTGAAGAAATCTGGCCAAGACAATTGCCATAGTTTTCCTCCAGAGCTCCCCAGGTTGAAAATGACATGAAGGTCCTTTCTACATAGGCAGGAAAATGTGGATTAATCCCACATTTTCCTGCCTGTGTAAACAGGGCCACATACTACAGTCCAGAAATAATCCAGGTCAAAACTGGGTTTTCTTTGCATAGCTCCTTCTGGCATTGTGGGGTTGTAGTTTGATGACGCACCAGTACACTTCGTCAGAGAAGGCTGTGACATGTTGTAAAACTCCAAAACCCAGAATTGTGTCTGAAAGAGGTTTGCAAGGAAGCTATCAAAGGAATGTTTCAGCTGTCCTTGAAATCTCAAGCCTGTAGCTTCCAGTCAAGTACTGAACTTAAATATGAAACGTTCAATTTAAATATCTTAGAATACAAGCCCAGATGTAATTTCTGAAATTGTTAGCAAAGGCCATTATTACTCCAAGGGAAAAACTCACTATCCTCCCTTGTATGTCTGGTCTCCCAGGTTTTCAGGCATCCCGGTCTCCCAGGTTTTCAGATGTCCTGGTCTCCCTGGTTTTCAGGCATCCTGGTCTCCCTGGTTTTCAGACGTCCCGGTCTCCAACAATCTATTTGGTTGGTAGATTCGAAAGATTTGGTTTGTCTATTTTGGCACAGGGATTTGGATTCGGGAATCTCGAATCCTTACCGAGGATTTGGTTGGCCCATCTCTAGAAGAGGCCTTCTAAGGATATGGTTAAAATATAAAAGGAGACTTTATTTAAAAACCCCTTTATGGGTCTCTGCCGATGAAGCATTTTACAAAAGAGAAAAACCCAGAATAGACAAATGGATTACATATAAAGATCTTTTAAAACAGCAGAATGGAACTATGCAATTTAAATCGGTAGAAGAATCAAAGGAGCAAGGTCTCACCACACAGTGGCTACTATTAAGACAATTAAAGGAAAGGTTTAAGATAGACGAAAAGATGGATGGATTTGAAACAAAAGAAAAAGAATTTGACCAAGTATTGAGTATAGAGGTTAACCATAAAGTGGGGAAAATCTATACTCTATAGGATATTATTGGATATGGATATGGAACAAGAAATAATTAAGGATAGTATGTTAAAATGGGCTGGAAATATAGGTCATTGTATTCCATCAGATGCATAAATAAGGTCATGGATGCAGACACAGAAGCTATTACAACCAGTAAACTTAAGAGAAAACCTGTATAAAATGATTCATAGATGGCACCTAACACCATTGCGCTTAGCAAAAGGTGGTGGGAAGGAGACTTGTTGGAAATGTGAACTTAGGCACCTTTTGCCATGTATGGTGGACTTGTGTGAAAGCTAGAAAATATTGGAAAGAAATTCATGGAGTAATTTCTGAAATATTTAAGATTGAATTTCCATTAAATCCAGAGCTATAATTGTTGAACATAGTGGACTCTCTACCCAAACTAGATAGAACACAAAAAAGGATCTTATTGTACATGGTTACAGCTGCAAGGTTAAGCTACTCACAATGGTGAAAACAAGCTGAATCTCCAAATGTAGATGACTGGGCATTGAAACTTTATGAGATGCTAGAATACGATAGAATTCGGATTTCGACGCAAGAAAAACCCTCGACTTAATCTAATGATGGATGGAAAACTGTACTACCTATATGGGAACATTTTTGGCGAAATAAGGCTTCTTTAGGGATTGGAATTTTGAGCTAAGTGCTGTAAATGTCTTGATAAAACCAGATTTGCAGTATTTTTAAGGGAATCATAGCTACATAATCAAATATGGTAAGGAAAATATGAAAAATATGATTAACTCTGTCAAATAAGCCAATAGTTAATAACTCTTCAATTAAATTGTTGGAATGTTAATATATGTCAACTTATAAAACTCAAATCTATTTATATATAAGTGATTTAAAAATGTTAAAGGAAATGTGCTCTGTTACAATATATAAGATAATAACAATTTTGTAAGAAATAGTAGACCCGTACGGGTAACAATGTATTCAGGGAAAATAATGGACGCTCTAGTTAAAACTACAATGGAAATTAAGAAAGTAAGGAATAAATAATTAATCACTCACTTCTTGAGGAGGGGTGGGGGTGGGTTACAGGGGGAGCAGGGAAGAAAGAGGAATTTGATATGGTATTACAGAGACTATTGGCTAAATAATTTAAGATTAATACTTCTTATTAATATTAATTAATTATTAATTATTATTATTATTATTATTAGTAGTAGTAGTAGTATTGCGATCTTATAATTCCTTTGTGTTTTCTTCACCCCCTGGGGGTCTCTTTTTTATAATGTAACTTTGGAAAGTAATAAAAAATAATTTTAAAAAAAAAAGACAAGGCAACTCTGGAGACAATAGGCTTATGTTAAAGCTGGACATCTTTGTGCAGAAAAGGGAAGTTCCCACCAAACTGTGATTATTTTAACCGTGTTCTCTCACACCTGGACATTTCCTTGCTTCGTCTTCCCAACCACTCCACAGTACAGAACTATTAGGAAAGCCATTACCCCTTTGTCACCAAAACACTATTAATTCTGTCTAGAACTCATTGTTTGTGTTGCAACTCCCATTGTTCACTCGGCTGGGACAGTCATTCACACCCATATCTGCGGGGTAGTTTTTGGGTATAAAAAGCCTCACTTTTGAGCGATTCAGGTAGTCTCTCACTTTGCTGAACACCACACTGTCGCCTAAATTCCCAAACGAGAACTGTCCTTATGTGCCTACTTAAGCCTCATCACCATTTTTCCTTACTTCTCTCTGGACTGGTAATTACCACCTGAACCCTAAAACTCCTCTAGCCACAACTTTCCTCCCTTTACCTTCAGCTAGTCCTTGTGTGAGTGTGTGAGTGCTTGGCTCTTTTTGTATGCATGTGTGTGAATCTTTCAATGAAACACATTTTAGTTTATATTTGGACTTTCCAGCTGGTTCTTTCCTGCAAGACCCGATAAACATTGGGGGAAATATCTTGTTAAGTTACCCTCCTCTTACAGGCCTAATTTTGAGCTAATTAATTCCCCTCTGTTACATGGAGGTCCTGGCATCATAGGTGGACCTGCGTCACCCACGTTTTTGGGTGCTCTGAACAAACCTTGCAAAAAATAAAAAAATAAAAATCACAGGTTTGTCTTAGGGTTACCATACATTGTAAATAGATTGAAAGCACGTAATTACACAATAATGACTATAGCAAGGCATTCCTTGGTACTGTTTTGGTGGTAGAGCTAGCCCTGCTTTGAATCAGACTGAGACACTTGCTCCAGGCATCAGTTCTTCGCTATTATGTAAATGCTGCACATTCTTAGTTATTTATTACTCTTGTTTTTTTCACCACCACAGAGGAAAGGAACTTGTGGAAATTTGTGCCTCAGGTGCAGAAATAATTTAGTTGGCTCCAGGTAATATGAACAATGTCTGGAGGAAAAAGCACTATTTCCTTCAGGCAGTGAAATGTTTTGGACCATTCTAGGTGGCTGTAGAGACAAATCTTTTCCTCCAGAAGTCTTTCTTTTGCACAGAAAGTAAACAATGTGAAGATCATAAAGAACAGCACTATTGATATGGTACACTGTTATGGATCCTCCTCTCCAAGTTTTGAGAAGTTTTGGGGTGCAGTACATATTCAGGTTTGGTTTCCTTTGAAAGAGGACCGCTGGAGGTTTGTGGACTTTTGTAATATTTGAGTTTATTCTAAAATGTTTATAAAGGCTGAGCAAGTATATGTGAGTGGAGGCACAGTACAATTCTCCCAAAGACAGCCAGCTCCATTACCTCACATCAGATTTTCAGAAAATGTCAGCCTGCCCTCAATTCAAAGGCACCTTCCAGATGGTGCTCTCTGACCTGAATGCTATTGGTAGTCCCAACTACAGAAGAACATTGAATCAATGGTAGTTATGTTGCTGCTTGCTCTTCATGTAACATTTGATTCAATGAGTCTAGTTGGGATTCACAACAGCAATGGGATTCAGATTTGTTTCAGGCTGTTGTTGTGTGTCTTCAAGTCATTTCCCTTGTGTTGACCTTAAGGTGAACCTATCACAGGGCTTTCTGGGGGTTGACACTGTGTGATGGGCCCAAGGTCACCCAGTGGGTTTCTATTGCTAAGCAGGGAACCAAACCTGGTCTTCAGGGTTGTAGTTCAACACTCAAACCATTACATCACACTGGCTCTACTACCATCCATTTCTCAAAAGTTTTTTTCTCTCTCATCCCATTTATTTGCCCTCCCCTCAGCCAGATGGATGGAGAAATAAAGGTGATTCATCTTTCAAGCCATCTTTTAGCCTTCTTGGGCCATTTGCCTATAGTGTCCCTAACAAAAGATTTGTCAGGCAACTTTGCCACTGGCTATTGGTAAAGTCATCATGGCTTCAGAAACCATTTTCTATCCAGCATTCCTCCGCTCCCAGAACTTCACAATTCATCCTACTCAGTTAATACTTTGTTCATGTATTTTGTATATATTTGTTTCATGCGTGTTCTGTAAATGGGAAGGAGGCTGCCTCTTGAAGCTATCTTTCAGGAGGCATTTGTTTCTCAGCCTCTAGGCTTACAAGTTAAATTTCTGTGAAGCAATTTTTACAGTTAGAGGATGGCTGATTTAGTGACAGAATATGACCACCCATGCGCAATGGGGTAATTTCACCTTCTCAGATAATGTCCAAGGATAGTATCCCCCTCCCTTCAAATATAGAAGCTGGTGGAAAGGAAAGGCTTAAGTAAGGTATAGCCATGATGAAGAAAGTCTGCTTAGATATAGAAATGTTTTAAGTTCTTTGGAATTTCAAATTAAGGCAAACATGTGCAGAACATTTCTATATATCATGACACATTCTGCAAGTGAAACAAGTTAGAAAACTAGTGTGTTGCAAAGAACATGTGTGACATGCATAATTGGAAACATGCTTGCTAATTTTTGCTTGGTCCATATTACAGTAGGACCGCCATATCCGCAGATTCATGATCCGCGGATTCAGTTATCCGCAGTTGGCCAGGGATCAGCCCAGGGCAAGCAGTAGGAGGTGAGAAGGAGCGCAATTCTGTGTTCCCCACTGTTTTCCCACTGGTCACCACTGCGATCAGGTCTAGGGCCTGCAGCTTGAGGTGGGAAAACAGTGGCGATTGCGAGATTGCGCTCCTCGCTGTTTCCCACCTCCAGCTGCTGGCCCTTGGCTTGATCACGGCGGCAGCTGGCAGGAAAACGGCAGGAAGTGCGGGATCGCACTCCTGCCATGGGCCCCAGGCCTGATTGTGGATCAGAGTGTTCAGTACTATCTGCAGATTTCAGTATCCGTGGGTGGGGGGCTGGAATCAATCCCCTGCAGATCCGGAGGTCCTACTGTATTGTCGTAACTTTTTCTATTGCTGAACTGCTGATGTTGGATGGTTTTGTGAGAAGGGCGTACAAGTGAAGGTTAACTTTCTGTTTGCTGCTGTTCACTCTGAGTATGCATACTGGATTGTGCTTGGTGCTTTGACTATCTAAATTGCTTTTCAAAATTTACTAATACTTTCAGTTTTGAAACCTAAAACGACATGTTTCCCCTACCTTGGCAATCTCTGTTCTATTGCACAGAATGATCTTTCTTTTTTTTAATGCACATTTGGTTTCAAAATTTTTATAATATTAAGAAATACATATATATAACAGTATTTATTCATGTATGTAGTTGCTAAACTGTTAATTTGTATTAGTTTCAATAATCACAAACTACACATATGTATACCAAATATTCTTAAAAACCTAATTAATTAGTGTTTTAACTATATTGAGTGTATTTAGTACAGTAATGAACTACAGAAACGTCTAAGAAATATGCAAATTTGCATTCATTAACATTAAATAACTGCCAAAAATAAAATAATAAATAAAATGAAAAGAAAAAATATGCTCCAATATATGCAGCACAACCAAACTCTTCAGCACCCAGAATCACACTAACACCCTGCTGATTTCAGCGCCAGCAACACAATCACACATGCCATAATCATACAGTTGCAAACTTATGCCCACTAAAACTAACACTGTCAGCACTGGCTTGTACAATTACTGATTCTCCAGCACAGTTCCTCCGTAATCCTTACTAATCCACAATTTCTTTAACCCCGACTTAAATCTAACAGTAAGATTAGGATTTATATTCATAAATATATTTACTGACTGTGAACACCAAACCTACATTTTAATCCAGTGGACTCTCTGTTTATATATGTGAAATAATTATAAAGCTTGAAAATGTTTGTTTACCTTTTATATGAATTGTAATGCAAGAGGGAGCTCAGCCAACATATTTCTGCAAGCCTCATATTATATGTCAAAGATCCACATGAGATGCTGTTTTGCCATCCCTGAGATGTAAGAATGCTAAACACGTCTTGACCATGAGATCTTCTTCAGTGGCACTACTATGATGACAGTGATACAGTCAATTCTTTTTTGCATATTAATTTTCCATGGGACAAGATTCCATTCATACTTCATATTAGTTATCAGATACCAATATGTCAGAAAATTCCTCTGCAGACAATCACGCACCTAGCTGTTGCCCTGTCCTATTATGTCTGCATTTTATTGTTGGTTAAATCTGTTGTGTGTTTTTTAAAAATGCTTTCATGTGTACCTATGTTGGCGATTAATTTAATTCCTCATGCTTCTTTATGGAAACCCACCCTCTCACAAATCACATGAAGATTAAAGGGTCCTTCAGTGAAACTTCCCTTAAGAAATCATTTTGTAATGGATTCAGCAACAAGCCTGAGAGTTCAGATTCCTTGGACCAACACACAGGATGAGAGTTCCAACTGAGAGACAGTGTGGTAGATTGTTTGGATTGATACTTGGGTTCACATCCCACATGCATGCATGAAACTCATAGCATGACCTTGGATCAGGTACTGTCTCTCAGTCTGATCTAGGTTGTTTGGAGGATAAAGTTGGTGAAGAGAACATGTACGATACTTTGAACTCACTGGAGGAAAGGTTGAATAGAAAAGTAACAAAGAAATAAATGACAGAGCAGAGATTGGTCACTTGCATCACTGTGGCCCTTTTTGCACAGCATTTGCCATGTGAAAGGGCCCCTTGAGCGTTAAACAAATGTGAGGAGTGGTCTATACAACACACTCACAATCGCATGATGCTCCAGGGTCTGGCAGGCACTGCTCACACACTTTTTCATTTTTGTCTTTGAGCCAAAAATGGTGCGCAATCGTGCATCACTCTGGGGCCCCGCACACACTTGCCATGAGTGCAGAGCTCCAGAGCCACGGTGCTCGTGCTTCCTGCCCCAGAGCAGCCTGGGAAAATCCCAGGCTGCACTGTGGAAGGAAGAGGCGGGGCTCTCGCACGAGTGGGCAGCAGCTGCGGAGCTGATGGAACCGGGACGTTAGAGCGTCTTGCTGGAGGCTGCTCGCACAATCCCTGCACCCCAGCTCCTTGAAAAGGTGCGTTGCGGAAAGGGCCTGTGAAATCTTGAGAGTTGAATTAAAGGTCCTAGATGCTGAAAACAGAGATAAAGGGACGGGGGAAGTGGGAAAAAGTTGTTGACCGGAGCTGATGAGAAGAAGAAAAAGCTAAGAAGATGATTGTTTGACATGCTAACCATTCTAGCCAGAAGAAAATAGGATCGGGGAGGATAGGTAAAGGTTCAGACCACACTGTCCAGGCCACAGCTTTTTGGAAAACCCTGGTGACTTTCTGAAGTTGCACAATCAGAAAACTATTCTGACACTGACAAGAAGGAATGCCATAAGTAACCAGGTTATTGTCCACATGGTATCCATGTCAGAGCAGATACATCAGGTTTTACCCACAAAGAGTATTTTTAAATGGTTACAGTGAGCCACCAGCCCCTCCCATTGTCCTTGCAAATGGGCTCTGGTCACTTGGAACAGCTCTGTTGAATGATATCTGGCAGATGCAACTGTGGCTAAGAATTTTTCATTTGTCATCATCACTGCCACAGAACAGGTTCTCACTAGAATTCAGACTAGATTTGGCCTGGGTTTTCCAGCACTTGATTTGTATGTGTTTGTCATGCAATTTGTTTTGTGGAATGGCAAGATGGCTGGCTACTTTACTTGCAATATCATGATTTAGGGAACTAACATTAACAATCCCTTCAGGCTTTTCCAGCCTCAACACTGGAGCTGTACACATGGGATTCTCTTGGCTTTCCTTACTTCAGCATTGTAGTTTCCTCACTAATTGTTATTCAGGCAACAGGGAAAGTGAAAGGGATCATTAGTGAGGTTGGGATCAAAGCTGTCACTCAAAAGCAAGGGAAAGAAGGAATGATTCCTTGTGCTTGGCACTTGATGCCTGCCTGCTCTTCTCTCATATTCTGAGTGACATCTAATCACTTCACCACATCCATCCTTCTCACTCTTTTTCAGGGAGACAATTCCACATCTTTAACGATAAACAGTATTACCTGTGTCATTATTAAATGGCCAAAGTCTCTGCATGTGCTCTGCAGAATACATGACACAAAGGCTGGTCTCACATTTACAGTATAAAAATATCGTCGTTTCACTTTCTCAATAAACCTGCATTATCAAAGGAGTGAAAATATTTATCTTTAAATCCTTATTTCCAAGGCTAATAAGCAAGAAGAAAAGAAATAGTTTGAGTTAGACAGCTATGTGGCAACCAGAAAAATCTAGAAATGGTATAAAAGTTTGAAGAATTTGGAGGCTTGTAAATATATTGGATAGCCTCCCATGACACCAATGACTTCAGCACCAAGAGGAATGTATCACACCCATCCTAGAGGAAAACTATTCCTCATACTTTTCCTCTTCCCATCTATGCCCTAGGCCTTCCCTTGAGGGGCTCACTGTGTCATTCTCAATTCTTGGGTGTCTTGCCAATGTTACCTTGTTTTCTCATAACTTTTTGGGAAAAATGAAAGATACAGCAGGATTTAAACCAGCCAAGTGGCAAGAGAGGGATGTGGATGAACAGCATCTCATAAGAGAGCCTGGCTGTGGCCCGTATGAGGTTGGCCCCAAGATCTGCAGCTCCCCACTTTCTACCCACCCACTCACACTTGAGTCTCATACTGGTAGTTTCTCATCTCCTGTGGTCATAAGTTATTACATCCTCACAACTGTCTTGCTATTTCTTCTGCCACAGGTTATAAAACTAAGCCATTCTGGACGTAATGCTTTCTACCATACATAGTCCTTGGGCCACCTTAAAAAATAACTGGCTATACTCTCTGCTAAAGTTTGTTCCTCTCTCTCTGCACTTATTCCAGCATAAGTTTGCCATAGAACCTTGCTACAAGTTGTCAAGTACTTGCAAGAGTACTTTTGGCGTCTGTACTGAATGCTCCATGAAATAGAACAAGTCTTCCACCACTTCATTTGCTGTTTTGCTAGGTAGTCTAGGGAATAAATATGGCCAAAGTTGACTTGGTTTCATTCCCAGGAGGAAGAATACCGGGTGAGACAGACATACGGTCTCCTCTGATATGCCATCTTTCTACATTCTTAGTTCCTCATCCTGCTGGTAGGCTGAACAAGCCATACATACTGGCACTTCTACAGACTTCATACAGATCAACCAGTTCTCTTTCTTCTGAGCAGAGCGTTGGTATGCTACAGAAATGTCTTTTAGTGACCCAGAAAGCTTTACACAACCTCCATAATATCATGTGAGTACGCAAGAGAGACTGAGTTCTTGTTCTTTTCAGGAGAACACATACAAACTGAAATGAGATGTAAGGGGAACATGAAAATTAAAGGTTGCTGTAAAAAGAGAGAATATCACCTAAGGAGGAAGTGATATATCAAAGAAACACAAAGTAAAAATAGACAAATAGTGGTGGACATAATTAAGGTAACTGGATAAATTTTCCACCTTAGCCACTGAGGTTTCCAAGGCTTTGGGATCTCACCGGTCAGGCGGTTATCCCCATATCCTGGCTCCCAGAACTCTTCATGGCAGAGGCTATACTGGAGGTGCTGAGGAAACAGTGACATAGAAACTCTTCTTCACTCTCCTCCTGTTGTTTTGCCAGGCTTGCAGTTGTCTTAAAAAGTAGCTCTTCCAGCCTTACCAGCCCTGGGTAGTGCAAGATGCTACCCAGACAGGGACTTCTTTATCCCACACAGAAAGTATCAATGGGTCTTAGACATGAGAACTACCCAGGCAAGCTATTTAATACAGAACATCAACCCAAGAGCCCATCCTTATGGGTGTTAGCAAATAGGGACAAATTGAAGATTGATCCTATTATCATCTTTCTCTCTCTTTTTTCCTGTCTTTCAAGTAGCCTTTTCTATGATGATGATTCTTCTATGATCTATACTCCATGATATATACAGATTTATAATCAATTAGTTGAATGGATAAAATAATGCTGAGGAATACGTCTGCTAACTGATGGCGAGATCATACTTTAGACAAGACATCCTTGAATGCAACTTGCTGTACTGCTCAGTTTGAAAGTGAAATGCATTTGAATACTTCTCATGCAAGCAGTCTTTCTTTCTTTTGTTCCCCTTTCAAGAAGATCATCTAAACCGCTTCATTAGTTGCCTGGTAACAGGCCACAAACAAGACTTAGTTCTTTAAGCATTCCTAGTGTTTAATTTTTGTTAAGCTTTTGCTGTGACAAACATGAGCTGAAAAGTCATCATTATTTACAGTGTTACTATTGCAGCATCAAGTCCTCCTCGCTTAAAAGATTCAAAATAATTGACTCGTTTCTTTTAGCCTGACAAAACCTCTCAGGTTAGCAGACGAAGGCTTATTAAATGTAAATCCCACTTTTCTCTGTATATTCAATCTATCCTTTCCTCATTTCACAACTGCCTGCTAGGAGAGGTATCTGAAAGAGGACTAGGTAGCAAAGATGAGGAGGGGGAATTGAAGAGAGAAAAGCGTGTTTTTTAAGCAATTTGCTGAAATTCTTCAAAAGAAAATTCATGTTTAAAACATTTCAGGACATATTTTGCTTACTCTTCCTTACTTAGTGCTCAAAGCCATGAATTATCTAAGGGAACATTTATAATATCATGGAATAATAATAGAAATTCCTTAATTTGAAAGCGTTTTAGTTTAAAAGGAAAAAGCAGAGATCAACAACATTTGTATTATAAGACTTTCCATACAAAACATTTTGCTGTTTGCTTCTCCCTTCTCTCTCCATCTCTTTTAAAAATGGAAGCCACGTTCTCTTTGAACAGAAGAGTGGGAAGAAGAATTATTGCTGTTATGTGCCTTTAAATCATTTCCAACTTACGGAGGTCATAAGGTGAACCTATCCTAGGGTTTTCTTGGCAAGATTTGTTCAGCAAGGGTTTGCCTCTGCCTCCTTCTGAGACTGAGAAAGTGTGACTTGCCCAAGATCAACTTGTGGGTCTCCATGGCCAAGTAGGGATCCCACACTTGGTCTCCAAGAAAGGTTAGTGATTGTGGATCTTCTCACTGAGGTCTATATAGAGACCATCAAAAGAGATGGAGACAATACTACCCAGAAGTAGTTTCACCTTGCCCTCCCACAGTGCTGCAGCAAGTATTCAGTAACAGGCATATCCAGAGGCATCACCAAGCAACATGGATTAAGCCAATCCAGCAAGAAGCAGAAATGGGAGGCGCCAAGAAGAAACAAAGCCTGAGACCAAACACACCTCATGTATAATTTTCTGGTCACTGCACATTATGTTCTGTCTAGTCCCTAACACAATGACATATTGGTCAAAGAGGGCAATGGGTCTATGTGAAGAGATTGCAGAAGCTTCAGCTAGTTCAAAATGGAAGTGATTGAGTCCCTCAAGACTGAGCTCCATATTCTTGATTGTCTCCTGGTCTCTTTCTGCCACCAGATAAAAGCTCTTTGTTCTGCTATATCAGGGCATATCTCTTGCTCAGAAACCTTGTCAAAAGAGCTTTGGTGTGGCTGGAAAACTGCTCACCAAACAATGCATGAGCTGAAAGATAAGGAAACCAGCCATTTCAGGAGGTGATGGTACTGGAACAGTCCAAAATATGACTAATCCAGAGACTGAACTCCTTGACTGAAGTATTGCCAGATGTCCTTCCTTCTCTCAATAAAAGCATTTTCTATGATGAAGACAAAGGGCAACTCCCTGCCTTCCCTCACAAACAAATTCTAGTAGGTAGACCAACATAAGCAAAGTTTTGTAAAGATGAATACAAGGAAGCAAGATCACAGAAGAATTTTCACAGATGCTTTCTGGAAACAGCCATTTTAAGGGAAGAAATGAAAGTCTTCAAGTGTGGCTAATATGTTATAGTAAAGTTTTGCAAGTCAGTCTACAAAAGTTACTATAAAAAAACAAAACAAAACAAAAACAAGTAGTATGTCTGCCTGACTATACTTATTTGAGCGTGGTATGCTGACAACCTGAAGCCAAAAGCAAAGTCCTTCCCTCACACACACAGGACAAAGCAAGATCAATTCGATTTCTAAGAGGGACAATACCGTGTAAGCTTGCAGTTCTGTCTTACTACATAGGGGCACTTTTACACTTCACAATTATAATGCTATGATTCCATTTTAACTGCCATGGCTACATCCTGTGGAATCCTGGGATTTATAGTCTGATGAGGCTGAGCTCTCTGGCAGAAAATTCTATAGCCCTCAAGAAACTACAAGTCTCAGGATTCCGCAGGATGTTGCCATGGCAGTTCAAGTGATATCATAGTGCTAAAATTGTGAAGTATGAAAAGATCCCTGGTGAGAGTTCTGTTTATAAGTAGGTCATACTAAATATGACTTGCACCTTTAAGAGATAAAAAAAAATGAATTTCTATCCCTGCCCAAGGGATCATGTCTTGAATGACCAACCACCTTTGCTCTTATGGACTCACTTGGACCTTGATATCACCTGGAGAGCCCCATTCAGTGGTGCTACTGTCACATGATTCTGAGGTCTATCTTGCAGCTGCATTAATTATGGTGGCACCCACTAGGTGGGATACTCTTTCCACAGTACTAGATGCCCCAACAATTTTTATTTTTACAGATATGTTGAAGATACAGTTTGTTTTTGCAAGCCTTCCCAGTAGAACTCAGTATATGCGTTTGTGTGTGTATGTGTCTATGTATGTATGTATGTCTCTCCCTCTCTCTCGTAGCTGTACATACTAGCTTTACTGGTATATAGTAGCTTTACATAATGTTCTTATGGATAATGTTGTACACTACTTTAGTAAGCAGTTTATAAGAATGTGCAAATAAATATGTCAAAAAATGTTCCTTATACTATCAATATTTCTAAAAGAAAATCAATACTTGACCAAATGTTACTTGATTTATCAATACTTGACCCAATACATTAAATCCCCCTTGTAAAAAACAACTTTTAGGATAATACAAGTTCAGAAACCAAATACTTAGCAAGAACATTTTTCCATAAGAGTATAAACTTAGATGGGAAATATGTGCCTGCAACTACTGGAGAGATGTAAAAATTCTGGAAAGGCAGAGGCAATGGGGAAAAACCTTTTTTGCTGCTTGTTTGGAGGCAAAACCCCAGAAATTTCAGATTTTTTTAAAGCAATATTGTTACAGGCTTGTGTACCCTCCAGGTTTGATATGGTTTAATTAGTGAAATATGTTTTAATTGACAAATACATTAATTGGCAATGATATTAAAATGGAATCTGAGGTGCCTGGAAGGTCAAATTGGGCAGAGGAAAATTACTGACTGAACACATGTACAATACTGCAAGTAGGTCAGCAGATCCCCTCTAGGCATAGCCAAAGTCATTGTCAGGCAGATTCCTAAATAACTCCAGAGAGAATAGGCTTAAACTAGAGCTGTAACATCTCTGATAGTATACAATGGCCAAGGGAAGTTCCCAGCAAAACACTGATTGTTTCAGCAACTCTTCCTTGCACCTGGACATTTTTCTATATTGCTCCTTCACCCCGCCTACAATTACAGAACTATTATGACAGCCATTAACTCTTTGTCACCTAACACAAAAATATTAACTCTGTCCAGACCCCATTGTCCATGTGGCGACCTCCATTGTCTGCTAGGCCAGAGAGGCATTCAACCCATGCCCTCAAGGTAGATTCTGGGTACAAAAACCCTCTGTTCTGAGCAGTTCAGTGCAGTACTTTGCTTGCTGAACACCACGCTGTTGCTCCGATTCTCAACCAAGTACTGTCCTTAGGTGCTAGTCTAAGCCACATCACTCCTTTCTTTGCTGCTCTCTGGATTGGTAATCATTGCCCATTCCCTGAAAACTCTTTTATCCACAACTTTCCTCCCTTTATCCTTCAGTTAGCTCTTGTGCAAGTGTGTGTGTGTGTTTGGATCCTTTGTGTGTGTGTGTGTGTGTGATTCCTTAATAAAACACATTTTAGTTAATTTTGGAATCTCTGGCTGGTTCTGTAAGACCCTGTAAACAGTGATGGAAAGATCTCATTAGGTTACCCCCTTCTTCTTGCAGGCCTCCTAAGTTGAGCTAATTAATTCTCCACCCTTAAACGGTGGTACTGGCATCGTGGGTGGACCTCTGAGTCACCCATGTTTTCAGGCAATAGTATTAGCATTTTCTACAGTATGAAGGTCACTTCATTACTTTAAGATATAAAATGTGTTATGTAACTGAGTCTGGCATAAAATTATCATGTTTGATATATTAGAAGACAATAATTACAAGGTCCTGAACTGTGAGGAATACCTTAAGTGTAAGGAACTTCTTTGGCTTTGCCAGTTTATGAGAATCAAGCCAAAAGAACTACAGTACAGTAAGCACAGATGAGACCATCAACATTAGGACAACAAAGAAAATGACAAATGAAATGAAAACAAATGGAAAGAACCAAGACAAGTAAACCAGGGCCAAGAACTGTAATGATCTGATAATGTATGTTGAACTTTCTCAAGTTCTATGATACGGGAGAACTGGCCTTTTTTTCTAGTGTCAGGGACCAGTATGATATTTGCATCCATTGGCTACAACTGTTTTTGCTTTCTTGGAAACTCACCACAAATTGGCAGTTGATACTTTACACAGCAGCACTGGTCTATGAACCTCCACACTGAGTAGCACTTTTGTACATAGTCTTATATAAAGGTCTACCTGCTACATAGTTTTTAGAAACAATGAGGGGAAATAAAGACACAAATACCTTGTTTGAAACATTTTATTTGCATTCTAAAAGAAAATATTACATGATCATTTTTTCATTTTTTTCCCAGAAAAATAATGCTTCCAAAAAATAATAAATAAAAAATGGGAGAGCAGACCACATTTTTCCTGAAAAATTCCGTTTTTACCCCCAGGCCTTCATAGCTCTACGTTAGAGACAGCATCCCAATATCTCCTTCTCCTCTCTTCCTTGGTATTACTTAGAAAATAAAATGTGCCATGTGTGGCATGACTCTGACTTTCCCTGCCTCCATTCTACTGTTAGCTTGGGGAGCGAGGATAGAATTCAGAGTACAACGTGTAATGGTGTTACATTACACGTTTTCTTTTTCTGGATATTTGTCAGTGGGAGCAGCCCATTCTCCATATCTAGCTTCAGTGTGAAGTGCATATTTTCCATCATATTACAAATACGAATTATCTAAAGCACATTTCCTTCTTGGGTAAGATGATATCAGTTCAAATGATGCATCCAGCTGACACAGCATATTTGGATCTTGGTTAGGACTGACAGTTATTTTAATATGTAACACTGAAGGGGGCGGTTATCCCATTTTCCAGATTTAGTTGTGCACGCGCTTTGACATTTCCCTGTATAATCTTCCGCTTTGCGTATCACATTATGGGCAATGAACACCATCAGGATATAAACATAGTAAGACTCTATTATCAAATGTAAATATAGACCCATGTTGTTTGGCTTTACCAGATGACATTTGCAATTTCTAAAGAGAGTTAGGTAAAAACAGCATGCTGCAATGTCAGTGTCATATTACAGAAACTGTGTAAGTCATCACTGGTCACAGTACCTAATCTATATGTCTCTTGGAAGGGGCCAAAAGGCCCCCAAACCAGCAAGGAGTCATTTTTTCTTCTTCCTTACTTTGTCCTGCCAGGGAATTGCTCAGCATTTGGATGCTGAGGTCACAAACTAATTTCAGATCACAGTGATATCTATGAGCAACTGAACATCAGACACTATTGGCTGCTGTATTTTGAGATATGCACACAGAAAGAAGGAAGGCTATTTGTCTGTAGAATATTATGGAACAACCAGTGCCATTAAAAGGTAAATTTAGAAAATAATAACAAAAGGGTGGGAGTTTCATCAGCATCTCATTTCTTGTCATTAGTCATTCTGTCAGATTAACAGTTTCTTGAAAAGACTGTGAACACTGCTTGAATGCACTCAGCTCAAAACCTCTGGTGTTGCTCAGCATATTCTCTTCAGCAAACAGTTTTAGTACCTCAAAGATGTACAAACAGACTGGCTCAACTCACAATACTTTTATCTCAAGCGGGTGATTTTAGACATGTGACCAAAATTACAATCCTCTCAGGAGTCAAACTGGTGCAATAGATATAATATGGGACTTCAAGCAGAGAGACCCAAGTTCAAATCCCTACTCAAATCCACTGAGTGATATTGGGTGAGTCACTATCTCTCAGCTTAAGCTGTCTTGCAGGGTTGCTGTAAGACCACTGACATACCCCACCCTGATTTAAACAGCACAGTTCATCAACCTTCCTTCAGGGGGAACTTCAAAAATATTAACATAAACAAAAATTATAGAGGAAGAAGAAAGTAAAGAACTGCACTAATTAAAATGGTTGCATGTGATTGTCCAGTGTAAAGTACAGGACAGTGGGCTTCTTGTTTCTCCTGTTTTTACCATATGCTTATTTCTGCTTCTATGGGAATTAGTGTTGTACAAGGAAGGGATGGCCAAAAGTGCTGTCTGGAGACCACATGTCCCCCTCAGGGACACCTCCGCCCCCTATAGCACACCATCACACAATTTCTTTTTGCCCCACATGGCCAATACCACATTTGTGGGGAGTGATTGTCCATTTATCCCATTTTCAGGAGCCAATTATCTATTTTAGGCTTGGGTGACCTTGTTCAAAACCAGAAGTGACCATCTAAGTCAGCTTGGGGGGATGGAATAAAGTAGCTTATCATGCTCTTCTAGAGGGCGCAATTGACCATTTGGGCCCTAGGCCAGCTTGGGAAGATGGGAGGGGATGTCAGAGGGACAGAGCCAGGCTTGGCCCTCAAAATTCCTGGACGGGCAAATGGGTTTCGTTTAGTGTTCAGAATGTTAAACTAGGCCTGGGAGAGCTAGGTTCAAATCTATAATGAACTATGAAACAAACTCACTGGGTGACCTTGCATCAATCACTATCTCTAAGGTCATTTCTGCCCTACACTGTTATAGTGCCATTATTCCACTTTCAACATCCTATGGAATCCTGGGCTTTGCAGTTGAGGGAGAGGCCTTGAGAATTTTCAGCCAGAGAGCTCTTTGGCCTCAATAAACTACAAACCCCAGAACTCCACAGGATGTGGGAAGTGGAATAATAGCACTATAACAGTGTAGGGTGGAAATGCCCATATTTTCCATTTTATGATATACATGAGCAGCTTTTTTGCTGTTCCTGCTACATTCATTAATTTCTTACAGATTTTCACATCCTCCAACAACCATGAAACTTTTAGCATGAGGAGGAGGAACATGAAATAAAACGAAGCAACAACAGAAAAACCCTCTCAAAAGGAATATCTTGATGATGGGAAGCAGCTGAGAAACTGTAAATCCCAGAAGCACTATGTAAATGCTTTATGAATGGTAATGCTGTTTGACAACCGTAACATTCCAAGCTAGTAGCAGAAAATCCAACTCTAATCTTCAGGAAAAGGAGCGTGAGAGACTTCAGGGGCATCATTTGCAAGCACACGGATGTCATCATGTTCCTCCTAAGGGCTTTGGAGCTCAGAATGTCTGATAAACACATGGGCACCATCAATGAAAAAGTCAAGCACTTCTCTATCACATGATTTAAGAGGGAGCACATAAGGGTCAAAGTGAAAGGGAGATGCAGAAACTTACAGGCTCCCCCCCCCCATGAAAAGCAGTACTGCCGCAGAGGGATTCAGATTCAACAAGCCGAAGGAGTTTCTTCACTCATTAGTCTCCTGCCTTGTCCACTCAAAATCCTACTTCCTTGCTGTTTTTTCCCCTGGAAAAAGATGAAGAACGACATGCGTCCCCCTCATGGACAGAAAGTCATGCCAGAGAAAACAATTTTTGAAAAAGCAGACAAGAAGAAGGGAAAGAGTTAAGTAATGCTCCCTCCACCATGTTCCTTCTCTCAGTTGCAACTTCTAATGGTGGTGCAGAAATAGGAAGCCATGGGCTGGATGAGGCTCCTGGACTCTACTTTTGTGGCCCCTGAAGCCCCTGAAGTCCTCCAAAGCCCACACTCTACAGTTATTTTTTAAAAATTTTTTTTTAAAAATATCGTGATCTTGGGACATTTTTTGTCCACAAACTATGCGGAAATCCCCTCAAGAGTATGAAAGTATGCATAAATACCCACTTCCCAACATCTGCAACCACCCCACAATCTCATAGTTCTCCCAAATACCTCCTTTTCTTCTGCAGTCCTTCTCAAAATGACAACAGAAAGTGATGCAACATCACTTCCTGTAACCATTTTGAGAGAAAGGCCTTTTCCTCAGGATGTAGTCATCCTGCATTTGGGGACGGGAGAAGGACAAGACCCGGATGATGGTTCTGCATGACATTGTCTGGGACCCATTCTTCTCTCGCCCAGGAGGCACGATTGAGCCACAAATCATTTATGTTCTCCTGGCCCGGCGACTGCCCCACCCTCCTGCTGCCCACCCACACTTACCTAAGCTGCGGAGGGTCAGGAAGCACAATGGCAGTGCTTCTTGCCCTAGTGTAGCCTAAGCCACCATTCCTGCAGGCTGCCAGTGTGGAGGGAAGTGCTCCTGTCATGCTCCTCTCACGAGAGAACCTCTATCGAGATTCCTGCAGAATGCTCCTGAAATCAGGTAGGGTGTGGAAAGGGCTAGACTTCAGAGCAAAAAGGAGGTATTTGGGCTTGTTTTGCATGTGTATTAGAGTGCAGACTGTAGGGATGTTAAAGGAGAAAATTGGCCCTGGCACCCCTACAGCTGCAACTCCTGCTCTAATTCCTTGCAAGGAAGCCATGAGGGGCAGAATAGCTAAGGGCTGATCTGTAAACCAGTAAGGCTCAGCTTTGTTGTGAACTTGCTCAATCATCTGGGCCAAGGCCTTCTCTTTCTGCCTCATTCTAACTGCAATAGGGAATTCTACTGACCTACTTTCTGCAGTTTTTTTTTGGTAGTACTGCAACTACATATTCATATTGTCACTTGCCTATCTGTTATCTGATGAACAGGAGTAGGTATCTTGTCATGTCACACTGTTTGTGGCAGCAGCCAAGAAAATGAGAATGAAAACCTTGAATCAGCTGACACTACATTCCAAGGAAGCTGGATTGCTTGAAAAGGCTCAACCTGGGATATATCACAAAGTGTTCAGATGCAATGCTAAATTTTGTGTGTTTTAAATAGTATATAATTTCTTTGTACTTTTACATGTATGCCTATGTTAATGGATGTTGTATTGCATCCTGTTGCTTATCTGGCTTGCAATGGCTAATAGCAATACAATAAATATATTGAATTTAGTTTCTTGCACCTGAGAAGAAGAAACTAATTATTTCCTTCGTCACCTGTGAGACAACGGAGGTTTTTTGGGTGGGGGATGATTTTTGAATAAATTTCACAAACTCTATAAATTAGGTAAGATTTACACAAATGTTGATCACTGCACAATTGATTTAGCAGGTGAATTGTAGTTCAGACTAGCAATAGGATTCTGCCCAGTCCCTGTGACTGGAAAGCCCTTCGAATGCTCTTAATTAAGGTCTGGGAAGCTCCAGCATATGGTGGAAAGCTTACAGTGCTAGCCTCTCTCCACATTGTTATTTGCCATCAAGTCAGTTTTGATTTATGGTGACTCTACAAATAAGGTCCTTGATCAAGTCAATTAAGCTGCTATGTGGTCTTCCCCCTTTCCTACTGTTTTTCACTTTTACTGGTTATCATCTTTTCAAACGAGTCATGCTGTGTCATGATATTTCCAATGTATGATAGCCTCAGTTTCATCATTTTGGCTTCTAGTAAGAGGTTAGGCTTGATTTGCTTTTTAGTACTTCATACTATCTTTACAACTCTCCTCCGGAACACATTTCAAATGATTTGATTATCTTTTGCTAGTGTTTTTCACTGTCCAGCTTCCACAACCATTAAAAAATATCAGAAATACTATAGCATTGATAATTGTGACTTTGGTATTTAATGATACATCTTTACACTTGAGGATCCTATTCTGTTCACTTATAGCTGCTCCTTACTGGAATTCTCCAAAAAAAGAAAAAAGAAAAAAAAAGAACTTATTCCAAGGGAAGAGGCTTATGAGTAAGCAATTTTATTGTTTTTTACATCACAGGAACAACTGACTAGCCACTTGATAAACATAGTTCTGGAAGATTCACAAGGCCACAATTTCTAACTAAGATCCTGAATCAGGGAGACACAGTATAAAAGTCTCACAGGTACACCTATGCTATGTCTCCCTTGTAGTTGCTGTAGACCCAACTCCACAGCCATTTAGTGATCATTTAATGACTGGCGGAGAGCAGGGATCATTAGATGCAGAACAAAGATGACTCAGTGAAAAGGACATTGTTCTGCATCAGGCTACAAAGACAGGGCCAGACACTTTTCTGATGGCCCCTGCTCTCTGTTCACTGCTAAATGGCTATGGAGTGGTGGATGGAGCAATTAAAAGGTGACTCCTGGAGGATTTTGCCATTCATTGCACAAGGTTGGTGGAGAATTCTGAGCTCTGTAATGACCAAAAGGAAAAAAAAAGACAACAGGATGTCTGCCTCAATATCCTAATCGAACCACCAGTATCACCCCTCAACAATGTAACTGCACTTAAATACCTGTAGCTTTAGTATCACTCCATCTGGAGAAGTGTACTTGAATCCATGAAAACCAGTTCATCTTAAAGATGCCACTAGATTCCTCTCCTTTTCCTCCTCTCGCCCTTTTTATTGTCTAATAGACTAAGCCAACTGTTTCTTTGGAAATACTAGCTCATTTGTATCCTATGCCAAAACAGCCTGGTTTGAGAGACAAAGGCATGTGTAATCCTCTATTTGACATTTTATTTTGGGCAAATGTTATGAGTTACATTTTAAGGTATGTATGATTATTTAAAGATATTTAGGATGGTTTTAAGCCAGCCTTGTTAAAATTGCCTCAGACAGAAAGACAATTAGCTCCTCTACATTCTGGTTTATTGGTAAGCCAAAAGATAAACAATAAAGGTTAAGTGAGGGTTGGCTATTAGAAATACAGCGGGCTTTTGTGAAACTAGTTGCAGGGCTACTTAAGGGGTTTGTTTATTGGGGTCGGCTACTTCAGGTTTTGTTCGTTGTTTAAATGAGCTATTAAAAAAATAGAACAAAACTCAAAGGGCAATAACTCTCAAAGCATTTTGTCTCAACTAACTTCCAGTTTGTACTAAGGGTAAGTAAAAAATGCTCTGTGTGCATTTATCTTCTCAGCTCAGCATTCCCTGGGATTAACTGCTTAATGATGTAGACTTAAAGTGAGACAAAGACTTAAAAGTGATTAGTACAAAACCTTATTTAAAACAACCCCTTTTTAACAGAGCCTGATGAAATCCTTCTGTCTGGGTTTACAAAAGTGATGGAGGACTAACAATTCTTCTTTTCGAAAACCATCTTTGAGTGTTTGTGTACTAATGGCTGAGATGGCCTTACCTTAGGATGTTGATGGGAGATGGGATGGATTCACTTAGGCCACAGAAACATTATACAGCAGCCACAAATAGGCAACCCTTACAGACTTTTTTTGAGCGAGGATGTTTGCATGTAAAATGAGACGCAGGTAGAAATATAAAGAATATTCTCAAATGTTCTTCTCCTCAATGAAAAAGAGCTGAGAATGTATAGAATACTGGTTAAGGCATACCAGCACTGCAGCAATGTTAAGCAACCCACCATAGGACTGCCAAGCACATCACTATATAAATGTTAAGTAGAGCATTTAGTATTTCCACAAAAAGGAACAACAGCAGCAACCTTTTGCTGTGGAAAAATCTCAAGGATGGCCTGTGAACAATTCATTTTAAAGCATATATGAAATGTACATACAGATTAAATTTCTGTTGCAATAGTGAATTTAAAGAGAACTTATCATGGGGTTTTCTGGGGCTGAGAGTGTGTGACATGCCCAAGGTCACCCAGTGCGTTTCCATGACTGAGTATGGAACTGAACCCTGCTCTCCAGGGTTGTAGTCCAGCGCTCAAACCACTACAAAACACTGGCTCTTGCAAGTGATTTTACCCATGTGGCATTTAAGATCTTATCATCTAAGGGAAAAAAATGTATTAGCAGAGGGAGATTTTATGGGGAACTGATTGTGGTAGAGGAAGGCCTGTTTTTTCAGTCTGAGGGCTGCATTCCTTCTTGGACTGTTAACCTGCCAGGTACTGCATGTCAGTGGTGGATAGGGACACTCCCCATTCCCCAGGTTACTTAACCACTGCTCTCCTTACATGTGACATCCATATCTTTTCCCTTCTGAGGTAAAAAGCACACTGAAGTTAAAAGGGAGAAGGAAAACAACCAGAGTATCAACGGCTACTCTCCATCCCTTCCCACCTTCCGTTTTCTGTGCAACACTACAATCTTTGGAGATGATTTCAGTATTTCTCCAAGATAAGATCACAGATAAGAAGAGGAGGGAATTTATACCACTGATGCTCAACTGGGTAACAAGAAATAATGATAAGACAAAGGTACTTTCTTAATTAGAGATCACAGCTTACTTTTTAATTTCCTCTTCATTACCATCTTGCTTGATCTTTTTTTTTCTCCTTTTTAACTAGGTCCTTTAGAAATTCCCACCTCTATTGCACGCTGCACAAAGACCTGACCCCTCTTCAGGTCCTCTGCCATATTTGTAGCATCACTTTCTAGCTTTGATCTGGCATGGGGGTCTCCCCCCACCTGAGCTACAACAGCAGTTTATTCTCCTCCTTGCTAGGAGAGTGGGAACTGTGCATCTTCCCATTTGCCAATCTTTGCAGCCCTGGCGAATAGCGAGATAGAAGGGAAGACGGTAGCGTTTGGATCAGGGGACAAGATGTAGATCGTTTTTGACAGCAAGAGCTGCCTGTTACCACTTCTGGTCAGTGCCAACCATCACTTCCCTTGGTATCAATGTTCTTGTGCTTGCTGCTATTCTGCCACCATGATCCTTCTCATCCCATTCCTCAACCCCAGCAGAGCTGCAGTCCACAGCTATCAATCTCCCCTTTCTGCCAGTTTTACCTGGAGTTCTTTGTAAGAGAAGCTGAGCACCTGCTTTGCTGTGACTGGCACAGGTAGCTAGCATGTTATATCTGCTACACCGGGCATGGCAGGAAGATAAGGGACACAGTATTGTGGGAAGCACAGTGTGATGGCTACTGGGCTCCATTACAATCAGACCTGTGCCAATGGGTATGACTACTGTGGGGGGAGTATCTGGTGGGACTACACTTTGGAAGAGGGGGAGGGAAGAAGCAGCAATGATAACCACAGCTGTGATGATACCCAGAGGGGGTGTGGGTGGCACAGACTGGAAAGCCCAGGCAAGGATGACAAAAACTCTGCTGGGCCCTGCCAGGATACACAACTCATACTATTTGCTCAGATACGTTCGATAGGAAAGCTAGGCCTCCTTGGCTCCCATGTTACTGCTTAACCAAGAAAGACTGAAATGCAAACCATGTTACATTTTTTTAAAAAACTGATTGTCATATAGGAATTCAAAGCAAGGGACCTTGTAGCATCTTTGAGACTACCTGAGAGAAAGAAATTCTAGCATAAACTTTCATAGGTTTAAACCTGCTTCATCAGATGCATGTCATACAGGGAGGCAGTTTTCCAACCACATCCCAGCCTTCCTGTGTTCATTTTATTTAGGAAAAGACAGAACAGAAAAATGCTGCCATATGTGGAACTAGGTTGTTGGTCAATCAAGCCCAATAGTCTCAACACTAGCTGGCAGCAGAGGTTTTCATGGTTTTTTTCAGACAGGAGTCCTCTCCAACCATAGCTTGAGATTCAGAGAACTGAACATGAGACCTTCTGCACACAAGGCAGGCACGTTCACAGTTCCTATGTATGGTAGCCAAAGGGTTCTTTCAGGGTTCCTCCAGCTGTAATTCTGTCAGAAGTTAAATGTGTCAGGATACTGATGTAGCTTGTGGTATTTGTTGCTGTAATTCTTGAGTTTTTAAAAATATTGAAACACTTTTCGTTTGTCCCAGGATATTCTCTGGCAATTTCTAGCATCAGCTACAATGTTTCATTCATACCCTCAAGTGGGTTTCTTTTTAATTCTGAGAAACAGCAGAATAAAAATGTTTCCTCTTCTCATTTCTCTCCTTCAAAAAAAGTATTTTTTTTTTACAGTTGCAATGCATCCATGTGTTAGTGAAATGGCACTTTTGCACTATAAACTCTTAAGAAAAATTAAATAAAATTTATAGGCAATAAAATTTGCTCTAATCAGGGCATCATTTGCAGAGGACTGCCTCAGCAAACCATGCCCTAGTGCAGATCCAAGAAATCATTATGAACAGCCATCCATGAAGAATGGAGCAAGTAGATATGGAGACAATGAATAACTGGCAAAGTCCAAGGACCTATTTTGTGAGGACTCAAGCTTTAACCCAATCTGAAAAAGTCCTTAATAGTCAAGCCACCATTCTCCTCACAATATTTTTAGAGATTTGAAAATGGCTTGCTTTGCACATTCTCTCTTCCTTGTAAACAAAGGTCTCTTTTGTCACTAACAATAGACATAGCTCCCTTCTCAGATTCCTCTTTTTCACCCAAGACTGTGAGCATCTGTTTTGTTTTGTTTTTTTCCCTTCACCTCCCTACTTTCAGTGAAAACTTGTAGGTATAAGCTCTTTGCTGGTGGGAGATTTGGGCCCTTGAGTTCATCTGAGTTCAACATTCCAGCTGGCTCAAGGTCTCAGTCAACAGGAAACTGAACCAAGCCAAAGCAACTTCTGTTTCTGACTGATGATAAGCTACTGCTGGATAGCTATCTTTGACCCCTTTGGTTTTTCAGCCTTCTGCTTAATTTCTGCATCACTGCAGAGGAATACAAAGCAAGTCATGAGAGCATGAATATCTGTGCTTTGGCCTGTTTGCATTACCCACTGCTCTAACCCTCACTCTGGAGCTCTTTCTCTTCCAGATACCTGCAGATGAAATAACAACGGGTTTGTGAAATATAGGAAAGTGTCCTGTTAAGTGAGCTGGGTTAGCATCCTTTACCCTGATGCACATTCCACATTTCTTGGATCCCATCATCCCCACCTAGCACAACCACAAGGTGGATGTGTCCTTGCACTCAGGGGTGACCAGAAGAATTCTGCCCACTCTGAAATTCGGTTTTCAACTTTCTAGCATTGCAATAGCTTAAAATGTCAGTTGAATATTTAGAAACACAGCTTAGGCATCCAAAGAAAAGAAAGAGGGACAATGATAAGTGCAAGCCATTTTCAATATCTCACTCTATGCAATGACAGAAATTTGGGAACTGAAGGAAATTTAGTTTGAGTGAAATTTATTTTCTTATTTGGAGAGGCAATGTCCCCATTTTGCTCCCATGTAGCTATACCCTCAGTGTACTAAAAGACAGCCTGAAGAAATAATACTGTAGGGATGAAAAGCAAAGCACACCCACACCATATAAAACTGTAATTTATGAAAATGGCAGTGTAACCACATTGCCAGTGAAATGAGCAAAACTCCAGACTAATCGCCTATTGGCTGAGTCAGTAAGAGGATTATAGAGTGTGAAAAGCGCTGGTGGGGATGAAAGGAGATCTGTCATTTCTGCCTTGATATATTCAGAGCATTGTAAAGCAAGCACTGAGTGGGAGCAGCTCAAAGGAATCACAGGCTCTTTTGAAAAAGGAGTCCAATCTCGTGTGAGACTCCTATTTCTCCAAGTCCCGCCTGAAGCAAGATTGATCGAGGTTGTCAGGGCGGGGGGAGCAGAGAGGAGTGTGAAGAGGTGCTGGCTTTGTTTCAAGAAAGTGCTACAAAAGCAGTAATGAAAAGATCTGATTAAAATAAAAGTGGGGGATGAAACAGAATAACATCACTCATGCAGCACAGGGCTCCAAGCATCCAGCGAGATGGCATTCCATTAAATAAATTAGGACATGCCCAGGAAAGAGTCAGACCAGAGATCTTTGAAATGTGTCATTTTAGTTCTGAAGCAGTATTGTGATAGGCAGGAAGAATCGAAACCTGAGTGGAGGTAGGAGGGAGAGAAAAGCAACCCCATGATTCCAGAATCCCCTCAGCTTGCCCCAATGCTCATTAAAACATGCATATCACAAACTAAAAGAAACCGCCTTGATTACAAACAGAAAGAGAAGCAGCTGTTACACACAACCCACCTCCCAGAGGGGACTGTTAAATATTAACCCATTGATTATACATGAATAAATTAGCGCCCTTGGGTTAAGACATAATGAGGTACTTACTGACACATAAATGCCCCCTCTTTGGTTGAGTTTTCGTGGCCATCCAGTTGGGTAGCTGAAGATACATGTGGGAACATAATAGCCAACACCAACAGCTTCATTTAGACAATTGTTTGTTCTGATTTGTTTATTACATACTCAGTCCCATCCTTCCCCGGTGATACATACTTGGTCCCTTTGACTTCACTATATTATCCTTACTCTGTGGGGTCAGTTGTGCTGAAAAAGAAGGATTGGTCAAAGGTCACCTAGAAACAGCTTTAGCACTGAGTGAAAATTTGAACTTGGGTCTTCCTAGTCCATTTCCAAAATGTTAACCAAGAATTCCCCAATCCAACACCCTCCATAAGTGCTGGTATAATCCCTGTCAACATAGCTGCTCGAGATCATAGCAGCTATGATCCTCCAACACATATCTCAAAGGTGCTGGTTGGGGAAGACTGCTGCAACCAGTATACTACCCTAGTTAATTTGTGCAAGATATAACACTAAATATATGGAAATGATGTGAGGCTGCATTATGGAAAGGAAAATGCTGACTTGATCTTGCAAATATAGGGCATGGTCAACAGAGGCTTAGCCACTATGGTGCCTAGAAGTGGTAACTCTAGGCAAAGCCCCACTGGCTCAAACACTGGGTCAGTCATGGAAGTTTTAGGTTAAGTATCAGTCTAAAAGCCCATAATGGTTCTGCCCAATTCATCATATTCTGAAACACTTAAACAGATGGGCGTTTGCATAATGATAAAAAGATCTATAATATTAAGGTGCCTCAAAGTATCACAAAAAAATCAGTGGGTTTTCATAAGGTGCATAATCAAAGTCTCCATAATGTTTTCAGAAATGACACCTAAAATGCACTGGATAGTACAACCGAAGCACCTTTGCCTATCTTATGTATGTACAATCTATGACCATTTTGATGCTTGAAAAACGTATAGATACGGCTGCTGCAAAACACTCTGGTCCTCCTCTCCCTCCTGTCATGCCTGTCAATGTTGTTTGTCTTGCTGACTTAGCAGGGTCAGCAGAAGGGACTCCAGAGCTATCAACCCCATTCTGCCTTTCCTCACTGTGAGGCACTGGAAGTGCCTGCACCACCACTTCTTTTCTGCAGCAGCAGTGAGTACCTGGCAGTCATTTAACTTAAGCTAGAAAGACCATTTGTTGTCATCATGGCAGCAATACTTGCATTCTCTGGAGCCGCTTCACCCACTGTGCCTTGCCCTGCCTGAGGAAGAACATGGGGCAGCCCCAAAAAGCAATGCTGGGTGCTTTGGCAAGCAAGTGCTACTTAAAATTACACACATTAACTGTGATTTTAACCAGAAAAGCAACAGCAACAAAATCCCACAGCTAGCTGGAGCTGCAGCTGAAGGGCAAGAGGCTACAAAATGTACAGTCTGCCCTTTGACCACATGGATCATCACAGCTCACAGTAGAGTTGGCCCTATGTGCCAGAACTGCCACCAAAACTTCTCTCGTATGCTAACAGGAATAATTCCAGTTCAATAACTGAGCTAAGATGGTAGTGCATGCACTGGTAACCTTGAGGTTGGATTTCTGCAGTGCACTGTACATTGGGCTAACTTTGTACCAAGTTTGGAAATTCCAACTGGTTCAAAATATGACAGCCAGGAGTGGGCACATCACACCAATATTAAAATCACTCCATTGGTGGCCAATTAGTTTCTGGGCAAAGTACAAAGCTCTACGTGGTTTAGGTCCAGGTTACCTGCAGGATTGCCTCCTTCCATACTATCCGCCCCATATGCTTAAGTTCTTTGGGAGCCATTTACTTAAATCAGCCAGGACTAGACTGGCAACGGTGACCCAGTGACTCTGTTGACTGCCGGAAGAGATTCGACAGCTAAATATGCTGTTCAAATTCAAAAAAGTACTAAAGACCTATCTCTCTTGGCAGGCCTACCCATTCTATTTTTAATTATGATGTATATTTAATCATGATGGATTTTAATTATAATATATTTGTATTTTAGCTGGTTTTATGCATTTTTAGTGTATTTTAACCTACAATGTATTTTTAATTGTATTTCAATTTATGTTGTACCCCATCTCAAGCCTTAGGGAGAGGCAGGTAAGAAATATCTATCTATCTATCTATCTATCTATCTATCTATCTATCTATCTATCTATCTATCTATTATTATAAGTACTACTTTGTTGAGAGCCACTGTGCTTTAGTGGTTGCAGTAGAACACGGCATAGACAGTGTCTGAAATATGGGGTATTGGTGACAATTCTTCAGGTGACAATGTTATAGAATGCCTACCAAGTATAGCTAGATCTATATTAACAGTAGAACCAGCAAAGCGTAAGGGTGTGAGTATTGGACTCTGGGAGACCATGGTTTGACTCTCCACTCAGCCATGGAAGGCCACTGGGTGATCTTGAGCAAGTCACACTCTTAGGCCTTTTGCGCACCAGGCAATTAGAACGGGGCAGTGCGTCCTCGCAAGGAGGTCGTCTGCACCTTGGAGCGGACTAGGAGCGGACTACTTACCAGAGATCCGCACCTCAGTCTGCTCCAAAACGACCCCAAGTGGTCCTCCAGCGTGTTTTCTAAAGACTGCAAAAAACAGGTCTTTATTTTCCTGGAACACGCCACTGCGTTCCTGCTCCCTCGTGCAGATTCTCAGGCTCGCACCAATGCGAGCCTGCGATCTGTGGAGGGCGGGCTTTAGGAGTGGTGAGCTTCAGCAGTTGGTTGGGACCCACAACCAACTGGAAGCTGCCATTTTGGAAGCCGGAACCGCCATTTTGGAAGTGGGAAGCCGCCATTTTGGAAGCCGGAAGCTGCCATTTTGGAAGCCGGAGCAGTGTGGATCTACAGGCCTTGCACTGGTCCAATTCGCCCTGGACCAAGGAGGAGCCCTGTGGAAGGGCTTCAGGGACAGTCCACATTGCTTTGGATCCCAGAAGAAGTGGTAGGTAATGGCACAGAGCGATTCCCTCGCCTCGTGTGGAGAGGGCCTTAGCCTAAGAGGAAGGCAAATCTCTGAACAAATCTTGGGAAGAAAACCCTACAAAAGGGGTTGCATGAAGGCTGCTATAGACTGGAAATGACTTGAAGGTACACAACAAAAACAACAACAACAACAAATTGAATACTTAAAACAGCAGCAACATCTCTCAGCCTTTGGTTTACCTTCCATTTTACTCTTGAGGTCCTGCAATTTTAACATGACACAGCATTTCATGTGGCAAAATTGCTAGGGGTTTCTTGCAGCTGTCCTCTGCTCCATTCCTATGCCTAACTTTGTAGAATGACATTTTGAGAGCAAATAAGATAACACAGCTAGATAGGTATCACTTTGTTCTCTCATCTTGGTTTTCAGGCACCTTCCAAGATCCTGGATCTGAAGGTTCTAGGCAACCAGGCATCAAAAGACTGCCTGATCTCAGCCTGCATGCATGCTTATTTCTTCATCTGTACTCTGCTCTTTTTTTCTGCCCTCCCTCACACATTAGGGAGGTGCCCACAAAGGCATAACAACAGAGCCATTTTAGGGGGAGGTGAACAGATCTCCCCTGCCCTTTAGCCCTACAAGAACTGAATGTGGGGGGCATTTCCCTGGTGTCATGAGTATGGTCAGAGTTCTTGATAACATGGCATCCCTAGCTAAGCAGCTAGAAGGAACTTCTCCATTTGGTGCTTCAGCAGAGAGCCAGAACATGCTCCATGCTGGGAAGAGGGAGATGAGGATCAAAGTGCTCCCAGCTGGCATTTGTAGGTGCCAACTGACCCCCAACCTGAGGGCTCAGCTGGCACTTATTGAATGCAGCTGAGAGTGGACAGCTTGGTTCCCTTTCCCTGCTTTCCTACATACAAAGGCTGGCTGAGAGTGAGGAAAGAGAATCTCTGACATCTCCAGTCCGGGATTAGAGACAGTAGGGTTTTGTCCTCCTTTCTTCATCAGCTGAGAGACATAAGAATTTGGGAGGCGAGGGCATTCAGAACCTTTATGGACTATATTAGATCCTGACAGTTGGAGGTTTCCTTCCACATAAGGGCTTTTTTCATCAGTGGCACCCCAGTGTATAGAATGCCATCCAGTTCCTCAGACCTTTACCTCGTCTTGTCTCTTTTCCTGAATGGGGTGGGTTGAACAAGGACATTTTCAATGCAAAAAAACCCACGGTTTACTATATGGTATCATTCTACTTGTGTCCCCTTTCCCTTTGGCAGCTGAAAGGCTATTGTTCAAATTTGCTTTATTGCATTGCTTTTATACTATTGTACATGGCATTTTGTTCTTAAGCTTTAAAAATTTTAATCTGGAATGGGAGCAACTTTCAGATGCTGCTGTTTGCTGATTGACTGCCTTGCAGAGGTTGAAGGGCTGCATTTATTGTTTGAAATAAATCAAAGTCATAAATACATATTACATTATTTAAATGTTTGCTTAGTATTAACAACTCCTGTTTAAGCCCATAACTCTTCAGGAACAAGACTCCAGAAGGAGATCTGCTGATAATATTTTGCAAAGACAAAGATGACGTTTGCTCCTGCATAAATATATTTCCTGGGAAATGAGGGTGTCACAGAAATGTTACAAGGATAAATTTCATATGAAGCTAAGTTATTAGCATATATACATGTTTTAAAATCCTATTGTAGTAAGGAATTCTAGTGTTTAGTTTCAAAATCTTTGCCATTATTAATTTCCAGGTTAATATATCCAAGGCATTTTTAAGGAATTTTTAAAGCTTATTTTCTAACCCCATAATTATTTTTTTTTATTCCATTTAATTTAATTAATTTTTTAATTCCACAGAATTCACAGAATTTCAAACTAATGTATGCATACACTTCCAGCCATGAAACCAACACCACTTGCTCGATCCCCTAAGATCTGTGCAAATTGCTTCCTTGCAAACAAGTAGATAGAGAAACTTTCATAAATTGGAACAGCTTTGCTTCTGCACTCCCTCCTGCCAATTTCAGCTGACTAACACAGAAATGCATGGTTCAGTTATGGAGTTATGGAGTTGCTTCAAGGGCCATATTTTGCAAGGTAAATAAATTTAGGCTTCCCCCACTTAGCTGACAGTTTAGGGACTGCAGCATTGTCAGAAAACAGAATTGGATGAAAAGCAGAACCCATGTACTGTACTGTAGGGAGAATGAAGGACTTACAGAGGCTTACCTGGGACCAATAATAGGCATGCTGCTTGTGAAGTCTCTTATCTACTTTAGCACCTCCCTCCACCCCCACAAGCAGCGCATGCATGCAAGAGCTTCCAAGAAAACCTCCTTAGCCAAGAAGAAACTGATGAAAGAGTGGAACCCTTGTTGAATTAATGGAACTTGTCCTTCATTTGGAAGCATCAAAAGAGCAAGTTGTCAGATAACGGGGTGTTGAAAAGTGGGGTATTCCTGTAAACAGCAATTGGTAGGTTTATGTATTACTCTGCTGGTCTACGGAAAATGAGACCAAAAAAATTAAACAGATGCTTATGCTCAGTTCTGACATTATTCCAAACCAGGGACTGAGCTAACGACTTGACCGTGGAGTCCATTCAAATATGGAGTCCATTCACACAATACACTTACAGCACTGTGATTCCAACTTAACTGCCATGGCAACATCCTGTGGAATCCTGAGGCATGTAGTTTGGTGAGGCAGCAGAGGAGCTCTCTGGCTGACAATTCTAAAGGCCCATCCCTAAGCAGCCAATCCCAGGATTTCACAAGATGTTGCCATGGCAGTTGTGTGTGGTGGGCGCGCGTGTGTATGTGTTCTAACTGCCTGATAATGTATTGTAACTCTGTGAATTTTATAGGGTTTTCTTTGACAAGGAACACTCAGAATTAGCTTGCTGTTTCCTTCTTCTGAAACACAGCCTATAGCACTTGGTATTTCTTGTTGGTCCTTTATCCAAGTTCAACTGGAATACAGTGCTATAACTGTGTACTGGGAATGAGCTCTTGTTTTTTGAGCTGATTATCTGGTTCTATTTTTCATCTGTTCAGCACTCTCACTCTACAGTCAAGGGCCCTCTGGAAGCAGAGCAACAGCCACAAATAAGAGTTATTAATTCAGTCATCACACAATGTAACATTTAGCCCAAACTATGGGTTGTACACTCACTTCAAGCCATCCTCGCTCTATCTAGTTTGGTAACTGATTATAAGCCATGACCTATCAATTTAGATACTACACTGTGATGATGGCTCCACTAAATGATTATATTTCCTTAACTGTCATTAGCATAAACCTGAATTGAGCTTTAAAATACTTGTAAAATGAGAGTTTTCCAGTGGTATAGTGGGACTCGTCATGACACTTCCCACAAGCTTCCTCATAAGGAGATTTTTTTTTTAAAAAAAAAAGGCATATGGCCCATCTATATCTGTTTCTCTGTTCTGTATGTCTTTCATAACCATCTATCTTAATTGCCCATTCCAGACCCAGCTATCCCCAAATACTTTGCATTACAACATGGATAACTCACAATATATTGAGGATTGCAAGTAAGCCTGAAGGAACAGGGAAGCACGACGAACTGTGGTAGATGATGCCATCATCCTGGCTACTAAAAAAGTCCCAGCACTTTGACCCAGCAAGCCTTAGCACCACTATAATACTGGAGCCAACAGGAAGCAGTATTGTAACCAGAAGAAACAAGCTTATAATCTCAGCATACCATAGGGGGGTCTTGTTTCCTGAGACAACTGCTGTTCAGCTCTTGGCAGCTGTCTCTAAATTATAGCATGCCCAGATGGCAGTGCCCATAGTCTCAGTTGGGTGCTGCAATTTAGTCCTGCAGGAAGTGTCTGACTCCCTCAAAAAGCCAGGAATCCTCACCCCAGGACATTCCTGCGCTTCCCACAGAAGCTGGCCCTGCCGGTGGTCCTCTCTTGGTCTTTGTCAGCTGTGTGGAGCAGCAGGGGATGAGGATCAAATGGAATGGATGGGGAGGGCTTGTGAAATTCTGGAACAGCACAGCCAGATCAGAACTACAGGAAATGGGATGTGAAGAAGCGGACTTAGGAAGTATTCTTTAGATTATCAATTCAAAGAGCAGGAATCATCATTTGTATTATGTCAATTTATGTCCCACCTCCCCAAAAAACCCCTCCATTGCTGCTTGCAACAATTGAAAGCAGACTATGCTATCACATTAGTTTTGTGTCCCTTGCATCCTGCTCTTCATATCTTATTGAAAGACAGAGTTTGTCTAAGAGACGTCTGTGTTTTGCTGCCCTTGTTCACAGGGCTGGATGAAGATAATTTGCTACTTCACTTGAAAAGATAACAAGGTGCTCCATATTATAGAGGCTGACTGGACTGGCACTTACGTCTTACTTCACTGCTGGTGATGGGGTAGTGTCCCCCACTGCGCCTTAGGGCAGCAGGGCTGTTGTGTTACAAAACAGCTCTGTTCTCCAATAGAGGGGAAGAACTGGAAAGTTTGGAAAGCAACCAGGAGAGACAAAAGGGAGTCTGCATGATCACATCCTTGAAGTTCAGGGGACCATGCACATCTTGGGGGAAGAGATTCTAAACTGCCCCTGCTTCCGCTCATGGGGTAGCAGGTAGTGACACTTTTCTTTTTTAAAAGTGAATAGTGAGAAGCACTCTTGCAATTTATATACTTTGGACACAAACTTAAATGTCTGTCTCTTTCCATACCTCTAGGGTTGCCAGGTGAAAGAAAAGAGAGGGCACCTGCGCCTTTGGTGGTTGTTTAGAAGCGGGGATTTCAGCAGGTGCTGCTTTTTTCCTGGTTGCATACAAGCAACACCTGCTGAAATTCCATGTTCTGCACAACCGTAAAAGGGACAGAGCTGGCCCATTTCATCTGGGACTGCTAGAAACATGCCCCTCCTTTATTACAGAAAGAAAGGGCATAAATGCCAAAATAATTGTTGACCAGAGTCTTGTGGTGACCTGGCAATACATGATTTCTGAGTGCAGACTGCATTGTCTTATGGAGGGATGTTCAGCAGTAAACCTCAGTGAGTAAACAGAGACTTAACCCCAGATAAAAGTGTTAAAGAATTGCAGTGCATGTATGTGGCAGGTATACAGGGTGGGTGAAAAGAAGAATTCTCACCCCCCCACATGAAAGTTCCCTTCAGTCTCCAACTGTCCAGCATTTCAGAAAGTGAGACACTGAAGAATGTTCTTGTCAGCAAGGTGTAGTGGTTTGAGCACTGGATTACAATCATGGAGTCCAGAGTTCAATTCCCCACTTGGCCATGAAAACCCATTGGGTGACCTTGGGTGTATCACACTCTCTCAGCCCCAGAAAACTCTGTGATAAGTTCGTCTTGTGTTGTGTTTTTGTTGTGTGCCTTCAAGTCATTTCTGATTTATGGTGACCCTCAAGCAACCCTATCACAGAGTTTTCATAGCCAAGTGGGTTTCTGTGGCCAAGCAGGGCCATGGTTTCTAGAGTTGTATTCTAACACTCAAACCACTATACCACACTGGCTGTCTGAGGACTTGAAGGCACCCAACAACAATGAGAACTCTTGCTCTCACATTTCCTTGGTAAGTTACCTTGCTTCTTTTTCTCTGGATACCTAAACTCTGTTTTTAAATGTTCACCTGAAATTTTAGGTTACTGCAATGCTAGGAATTTTGTTATTGAAATAAAAATTTGTGAGGGAGGGGAATTCTTATTCATGGGGGCTATGCCCTCATTTTGCCCCCCCCCACAGTTACACTCCTGGTGTATGTAGGGGAGAGTGAAATCTTAGGTACCATCAAAGCAGGAAGTATCTCTACTATTTAACACTAAATAATGAATTCATTGACTAGTAAGCTGCCTTGGTTTCAATTTAAACTTTCCCTCCACAATCAGCCTATGTGTGGAAGCCATGTGTATGTCCTGGAGAAAGGGCTATCCTGTGCAACTCGTGTCCAGATGTCCAGATTATGGTTCCTGCAGAGAATCTTGGCACACATGCAGGTGCACTTTTGTCTTTATGGCAACACATTGCTCTCTTTAGGCTTCAGAACATGGTTCCGGTGCTGACGCTCAGAGAACCCTGGCTAAATCAAAGTGGGTGTGTGCACAGCAAACCGTCAAACCTGTGACTGTTCAGACCCCTCCTCAAAAGTATGTTCACCAGATATATTGAATAACAACTTCATCATCCCCTTCAACTCTGCTGTAGGCAGAGACAGATCATTACAAATTTTGCATATTTGCATGTTATGTTTTTACAAAAGAGTGAAAATACAGAATGCAGCGAAGAAGAACACCTCAAGCAGCTAACCAAGTGATTTTCATAAAGACAATGACAAAATAATAAAAGAAACGTTGTAAAATTGTCCTAAACATAAAATTAATATATCAAAGAAAGAGAAAACCATATAAGATCCCCATAAAGCAAATGCTTAATGACTATAACCAGGACACTTGTGAGGGGCAGCTCCTCAGGAGACTCGACTACACAAGGGTCTTGGTTCTCCTGATCTTCGGTGCCTGATCATTTCGGGGGCTCGGCCCACCCGGCTTTGTCTTAGGGACGGTTCGAGTCCCCATCTGGTCTGCGACGTTGAGGCTTAGGCCATTTCCGCACTAGACTGTTATAGTGCTATTATTTCACTTTCAGCCTCCTATGGAATCCTAGGGTTTGCAGTTTAGGGAGGCGCCTCAACGGATTCCAAAGGAGGTTGAAAGTGGAATAATAGCACTATAATGGTCTAGTGCGGAAACGGCCTTAGAAAGTCCAGGGGAAGAGAAGCAGGGCAGATCTCGGCATACCGACGAGGGGCCATGCCCACCCCCACCCGCACCTCTCCCCTCCGCCCCGGCCGGCAGCAGCTCACCCAGCTTGCACTCGCCGTCGTGCGCCTTCCGGACGCGCTCCCGGCCGCTGTGGAGGGCGCGCCAGCTGTGCAGGTGGAGGGCGCACACGCTGTCATAGGAGCGCCCGTCGGAGCCGCAGACGGCGCCGTCCTCCTTGCAGACGCAGCGCCCGGTGCCCTCTTCCTCCGCTTCTTCCTCTTCTCCTCGGGCCTCAGGCGGCGCCGAGGGCGGGTCGGCTTGGCGCTGGCTGACGCACACCAGCCCCGGGCCGCAGCGAGCGCCCCGCGCCCCGCCGCACCGCTCGCCCTCGGCGCTCAGGCACCGCTCGCAGCAGCCGCACTCGTCCCGCGCCGTCAGCTCGGGCGCCGCGCAGCGCACCGGCACGCACAGCTCGGGCCGGCAGGGAGCGCAAGCCGGGCCCGGGGCGCCCCTCGCCGAGCCCAGGAAGCCCAGCCAGAGCGCCAAGAGCGGCAGCAGCAGCAGCGGCGGCGGCGCCCGACCCCGGGCGGACATCCTCGGCGAGCGGAGCGAGAGGGCCAGGCAGCCGGGCACTCGGGACGGGAGCAGCCGCCTGAGCGGACGGCGACTCAGGCGAAGTGGCGGGCGAGGGGAGAGCGCGCGAGGGAGCCGCCCCCGCGACGGCCACGCCCCCGAGCCGGGGCCCCTCGGGAGCACACGCCGGCCACGCTGCCGGCGGGCGCGCTTGCCGGGGCTCGGGTGCCCGGCGCCCCTCGCCCACGTCAGTAGGAGACTAGGGCCATTTCCGCACTGGCCTGTTATAGTGCTGTCATTCCACTTTCAACCTCCTCTGGCATCCTGGGGTTTGCAGTTTAGGGAGGGGCCGCCCCTCTCTAAACTGCAAACCCCTAGGAGCCCGTAAGAAAGTGGAATAATAGCACCGTAACAGGCTAGTGCGGAAATGGCATAGGCTGCGAAGTCTCACGTCAGCTTTTGTGGGGTCTACTCAAGCCGCAAAATATCTTGGGCCGGTTCTGTTCTGGATCTGCCGGTAGATTCCGATCTGTCTTTTTTCCACCCTGCAGCAGAGCACGGACGCCTTTGAGAGAGAAGTGGGTTGTTAACTAACCATGCACAGTTGCCCTTCCGCACCCTGCCTTTTCACAGCGCCTGATCGCCTAGTTTTTCATTTGTCCCTGGATCTTCGTTTCCCCAGGAGGCTCATTGGGAATAGAGTAAAGATTATGTCCAGGAAATGATGTCGTGGGGGAAAAAAAATCTAAAACGTTCCTTCCTCTAGGGCTGTTACACTAAAGTCGAAAGTTCCTGATCTCCTTTTTCCCTGTTTTTAAGAAAGAAGGTCAGGAATCCCCGCAGCAACTTTGTGTTGGCCTTTAAAACAAAAGAAAATGCATGCCTTGCTACCTGGCTGCACAGAATTGAGAGGCGCGTGGTCTGTGAACATGTGGGTCCTTCCCAGTAAGCTGTTGCAGCTGATAGCTGTATGGGATACACCTGCAAGACAGCAGGGGCAGATGGCTACCACGGGGAGCTATCCAGCGTGCTGACCCTATTCGCAGTTGCACTGACATGGAAGCCACCAACCACCAGTGCGGCATCCTGTCCCTGCAGTGGTACAGCCACAATTCAGCTGTATTATATAGCTCTGTTCTGACTGTATTCATAGACTCTAGGCAACATGGATCCTAATCTATCCTGGTCACCTCAAACTTAAGAAAATAAAGGGAATGGTTTGCTGAAGCGAAGAGGGAGATTTGCAGGTTCTGCACAGACAGCTACAGGTGGGCATGAAGAAAACAGGCGTTGATTCAACTAGGCAGCAGAGGTAGGAATGTCTGCAAAGCTGCATCCCTGTTGAGATGCAAGACATGGCCAGTGTGTTAGGCTGATACTGATCCTCTGAGAAACCTTTATTGCAGTGGTTCTCAACCTGTGGGTCCCCAGATGTTTGTGGACTTCAGCTCCCAGAAGCCCTGAGCATTGACCATGGTGGTTGGGGCTTCTGGGAGCTGAAGTCCACAAACATCTGGGGACCCACAGGTTGAGAACCACTGCTTTATTGGGATACTGAAAATCTATTGCAGAGGCAACGGCTTGAAGCTGATGGTGATGAATTAGTCAACTGTGTTGCAACATGCTTGGATGTATCATTTGGAATAATATCATTTGGAATAGTATTGTCCAGTTGGCCCTCTGTTTTTAACAGGACTCATCCAAATTGGTCTACAGAAGCTCCTTGGGCTTTGCTGGGTTTTGCTAATTCTTGTCACCTCCTCATCCACTTTTGAGGAGCTGATTGTTACAATTTGGGAGCTATACTTGTGTGTGGTTTGCTGGAGATGGACACATGGTTTGAAGGGCAAATGTCCTCCTTTCTGAATTATTTTCTTTACTTTTTTTTTTAAAGCATCAGGATTAGACTCAGAGGAAGAAGGCATGAAAAGGAAGACATGAAAAGGTGAAAGAAACAACAATAATTTACACATGATACCATATTACTTGCAGAAAATAGCAAAGACTTGGAACTATTGAAGGAAGGAACTATTTAAAGAAGAAAGTACAAAAGAAGGGTTACAGCTAAATGAAATCAAATAACAACTACAGATTATGTATATAACTTTAAACTGGGTGATGGAGATATCAAAATTGCTAAGGTTTTCTATACCTAGACTCTTTTTTAAAACCCCTTTGGATCAATTTTCCTTTAAAATGAAGGAAAAAAACAGAGGAAAGGAGCAGTCCAGGGAAAGGAGCATTCAGGACTGATGAAAGAGTAAATAAGGTAAAGGGACTTTCCATCCTACACTGTTATAGTGCTATTATTCCACTTTACACATCCTGTGGAATTCTGAGGTTTGCAGTTTACTGAGGCCATAGAGCTCTCTGGCTGAGAATTCTCAAGGCCACTCTCTGAACTGCAAACCCCAGGATTCCATAGGATGATGAAAATGTTGAAAGCGGAATAAGAGCACTGTAACAGTGTAGTGCAGAAATGCCCAAAGAGTAAATAAGGATATGATTTTGTTGTTCTTGCTAACAGTATAAAAGGGTGGTAGCCCTGTTTATGGGAGAATGTCTGATTTTTTTAAGTCCATCACCTGGCCCCTCTGTCTCTGCCAAGGTAATCCTGTGTCACTCAGCTATCTCTGACTGCCACTATCAGGGCCAGACCCAGACATGATGCTGCCTGGGACACAGAACAAGATGATGCTTCTTGCTTACTTCTAAGCGTAGAAGCTGACTGGAGTAGTAGCTGTATCTCACTTCCACTTTAGTGATGGGACTGAGACTCTCACCATATCTGAGGCCAAATCCTGAGAGCAAGCTAATTTACGGGGCAGAGTACAGGTTGGGAGTGGGCAGGAGCAACTGCTGGAAGGGAGGCAACTGCTAGTGTCCCCAGTGTGTGCCACATGGGGTGGTTACTTCATTCAGCTTAGCAGTAGAACCTGCCCTGGCTGCTGTTGCTAATCTGAGGCCCTTTAGGTGCACCAGTGCTGGAAAGCACAGTGATGTGTCTGAACGGACAGAGAACACTGGTGAGTACTGGCAAGCATTTTTTTCAGCTGCACTGTATGAGAAAAGTCCATAAAACTGTCACACTCTAGCATGCTACTGAGATGGGTGGAAATTGCTGCAATTGGTTAAACATAAATAGATGGATGATAGGCAGATAGATAGATAGATAGATAGATAGATAGATAGATAGATAGATAGATAGATAGATGTCTTTCAGGAATGCTATAGCTTTCAGGGGTACTTTGGTTGTGTATTCCTGCATGGCTGGAATTTGGACTAGATGGCCATGCAGCCCCTTCCAACTTTATGATTCTATGAGACAGAAGGGAAAGGATGGAGAAAATCTTAAGCTGGGAGTGAAGCAATAGGATTACACACAGCCTACAACCTCACTGATCACTCCTTTGCCCCAGGTGACATAACAACCATAATCAGTTCACATCCAAAAGGATTTAGCTACAATGGCGCTATAAGTAGAAAAATGACGAGAAATCAGCTCTTCACGAGGTGTGTGTGCCTGCACAATGAGGCTAGGGCTGAGAGCATAATGACAAAGGAATGAAACAGTCTGCAATAAATGCCATCTGGTTTCTTGGGAATAAATAACTGAGCAAACTATGTCATGTTTGCTAGAGAAAATTGCAAAATGAAATGAAAATACCTGAAGTATATATCAGAAGAGGTTTGTAGCTTAATGTGTGAGCTGCAGATAACCTTTTACTCAGTTCCTTTCAAGCCGTCCTGGAGTTCTCCTCTGTATAGGACCACAATGTACACACAACACAGTGTGTGTGTTGCTTTTAGCTACCCACCCATCTTTTACAAGGTGAGAACCTTGGTATCTCTGCATTGCTCTGCTCAGCACATTCATTTGCTGAGTGTCTTTGCTTAATCCCTGCTCAGTGGCACCAGATTGTTTAGAGAGGCAGCTTTCAGAGGGGCATTGTGCTCAGCATAATAGCTCACACATTCCCACACCAGTTTTTGCTGGACAGGGATTAGCATTTCCAGCCTCATGCTTTTAATGCAATGACAATGTTGCACTCATCTGTCCTGATGGCTGGCAGACAGACTTGCCTTCTAGTCTACATTGCATAATTATAGCAGATATCAAACTGCTATAATTATGCCATATCACTTATCTGCAATAGCTCCATCTTATAGAATCTGGAGATTTGTAGTTGAAGGGGACTTACTCCCTGCTATAGAATTCTAGTGCTAGAGTTCAGTGGCAGTCAACTAGAGCTCTTTAACACAGAATTCTGAGTATCTCGTTGGACTACAAATCCCATGATTTCATAGGATGGAGCTATGGCAGTTAAACTGGTATCAAAGTGCTATAACTGTATGGTGCAGGTACACTTTTGGTGCCCCCTTGTAGTCCTGTGAAAATATACTGGGGACAGGAGAAGGAAGCTTCAAAGGAAAGGGTGTCTCTTGTCAGTTAAATTCTATCCAGTCTAGTGAAAGTGTTTCTACAGTAGGCAGTGTTTATGTGAAGGCCAGTCTATGGAGAACCAGCTCATGTAATGAGGAATGCTTTTGTAAAGGTTCATGGCCCCTAGAAAAGGGCTAGACACATTTCAGGCTTCCAGGATCTACTTTGTTGTTATTGTTTTACTAGATCCTGAAGATCCACCAACTGGAGCCAGTTACAAAAGACAGAATTAAAGAATTCTGAGCATAAAGATTTGTTTTGGATGTGAGAACAGAGCACAGCTCACAATTCCTCTACAAAAAATCCTGGTTACTTGCCAACTTTTCTTCCTCTCAGCAGTATAATTTAGGGCACTAGTGCTTGGCTCCATGTGTGGAATCGTTTTGTTGCTGCTGCTATTAGCCAGTTATGAGAGAAATTTTGCCTAACCACTGCAAATCACACACACACAAAAGATCTACCAGTACATTCAGATGTACCCTTCTATCTATTTAGAAGACCTCGGCTCTCATATGGAGGCCACAGAGAAACAGAGAAACAGCCCAAATATGGAGAAGGGGAAAGAGGGGATGGAAGTCAAGGAATCTAAGTGCCTTTATCCAGGTAAAAGTTGCTTCTCTTCTCTCCTTACTTGGAGTCAGCTCCTCATGGGCTTTGGGGCTGTTACTCTATGGTATACAGGTTGAGCTTATCTAGGAACCCACAATCTGATAACATCTAAAAACTGAAACTCTTTACTGCCAGCTGCCTGCTTCCAACTCCAAGAAAATGGCTGCAGTGCTCCTGCTTATATGTCTATCAGATCTGAGGAGTGCTGTAGCTGCTGCCACAAAGTGGACAGCTGGCCACAAAAAGAGAGAGACTGAGGATCTGTCAAATGGTAGGAGGTGTGGATTAGCACCAAACACTACACTTCGATTCCCACCTGTCACAGATCCTCAGCCTGTCTCCAGCGTTGCATCTTATACACAACGCAAGTAGTTGTTTTTCTTTGTTTGACCTCCCCCCCCCCCGCTTTTCTTATTATTAGAACTGTGGAGTGGATTGGTGGAGCACACAGAGCCAGTGTGAGTGGGAAGTCTTTCTTTAGTTGTGTAGTCTACATGTGGATTTGGCCACTTGGGGTGGTGTGTGTATGTGTGTGCATGTGTTGTAGTTGGGCATATGAGTGTTGATTCAGTGTGTTGGGTGGGCATATGTGTTAGGATGCCCTGGAGGCCCACTTTAGGTTGATTATCAGGTTAGATCTCTTTATTGTGGGTGGCCTGGGAATTTGGGACCCTACTGGGCATGAAGTTGCAGTGGTGACTTATAGATGAAAGGAGGCCTGTGAGAGGAGGGTAATGGCAGGATCTTTTCACCTGTGTATACCAAAACTAACTGTAGAGAGGGCTCAAGTTAAAAAATTAAACAAGGTATTATATTTGGAATTAATAAACACATAAAAAATCAGACATTCTCAAGAACCGTACAAGGTGTGATAATGGGGGTTCCCATTATCCAGGTAACAGAGCTGAAGATAGTTCTCCCTCCAGGCATACAAAGGGTTAATGAGATGTTGGGTTAGGTTACATTTTATTGGGGCTCAGCATCACAAAACATCACAGGTCATGAGAGATAGTTGCCTAATCAGAGGGCAAAAGGTGAGAATTTGTGAGATGCTTCAGTCAAGAAGATTTAAAAAGCCTCAGGGGATCACAAGATAAAAGGAGAATAAAGACATCAACCAGAAGAAGCATATCGCCTGTTACAGGTAGACCCAGGTAGGCCTCACCTCCCAACTCTGCCTCTACACACCATCTCAGCACCTGATCAACAATGTGAGTAGGTTAGGATGTTTCTTAGATAGTTGAGTTAGGATTTCTGTTCTTTTGAAAGCTCTGGTTGATATGATGTAACTATTTGTAACTTGTAACTTCTAAGCAAGACCTGAGGGGAGGAGTTCCCATGTAGAGTGATACCTGTTTTACATTGCCTGTTCTTAGAATAAATGCTTTCCTTTAAAGAACCTCTGCTCAACTCTATTTCCACGTCTTGTCGGCAACACGTGTAGATAGAATTCCTCTCTCCCAGAGGGGGCGGGGGTGGAAAGGGATCTCTAAGCTTAGGAATTGTTGGCAATGTTGTGGCATCCCTCTGTGCAACTCCCTTGTGGCATCCCTTTGCGGTGGCAGCATTTAATTAATGGAACCCAGGGAGTTTCTATCTCCTATTCAAGGGCAGAAGTCAGCACTGAGTGGGAGAATGGCCCTGGGTCCATGACACAAGGCTATTGGAAAGTGAGGCAAGAAAGGTTGGTTAGAGAGATATTGGGTGGAAAGGGTGATAGTTACCAGTCCCGAAGCAGAAGGTCAAAGCGGGGATGCTCAGAACATATCTGAGGGCAACATGGAGGAACAGGAGTCTGGGGTACCACATACAGCATTTTATGCCCAATGTACTGCAATGTACTACCTCCAATGTACTATGATTTACTGGGGCTGGAGCTGGGGGTTTTATACTCTGTTTCCTGCACTGAAGGCGGTGTGTGGACAAGGTGGTAAAGGCTTTCTCATGGTGTTGACAGAGGAGGCTGGAATGAGCTGATTGTCTTAACTCTATGTGACAAAACACCAATGGGAATCATGACAATCTCTTAATGTTTTAGTCAGGTAGTGTGAATAGAGAATGTCTCTGTAGGATATGCTCATAGCAGGGTCATTGATTGCTTCATCTGGGCAGTTTCTCCTTCTGTTGTTTTTGGGAGTGCTCTTAGCTTGCAGTTGTGAAAGGATTATCACAATTCCATTAGCATCAGGCTTTCCCACGTAGTCCTCTCTGAACTTATGACCTGATCATGTCTGAGGTCAATCTGGTGTGGAAACCTGTTACAGCCAGTGTGCTTGCAAACATATGTTTCAGCCATAAATATGTCCACTTTCAAAAATAGCACATCCTGCAGAATGGGAGTGTATGGTGCGGTAACAGTCTTTAGGTTCTGGGACCTGGGGTGAGAAAGGAGGCTACCCTTGAGGTAAGCCTGGGGGTTTGGCTCTCACTTGTAAAAAACAGGGACTTGGGTGGGAATCCCCTGAGTTCACCTTCCAGTAGATGTCTGGCCAGGGAGCAACCTAGGTATTGGATTGGCCTCGAGGCTCAGGTGTTTCAGCCAAGGGAAAGCTGAGGAGATAGTCAAGGAATGACCCCTGGCCTCAGCTGGACCCACATCAGGTTGCTTCCCCTTCTTGCTACTTTCTGGGTCAACACAACATAAATAGGTTGAAGGTCAAATAAAGTGGACCTTATTTAATCCATAGTTTTGTGTTTGGTCTTGGTTATTCCATGGTTGATTTTTAATTTGTTACTGTTGCCATAGTTTCAGATCCCCACCCGCAGAGTAGCTATTTGCCACAATTGTTACAATTTTAAAGTAACTCTGCATTTTCCAGTTTGTTGAAATCACTTAGTTACTTTGGTAACAATTTGCTGTACGACACTGACCTGTGGCACACAATATATGCTCCCACTGTCTTTATCCTTCTGTTGCTTCACCTTCCACACCACAAGATGTTTCCCAGAGAAGCCAGTGCTTGACTGGTGTGATAGTCATCCTCCACCATTTAGTGGGGCTGCATCTCCTGTTGTTGTAAAAATAATTGGAAGCACAGACATACCTCAATTAACAAAGCCTTTGACAAAGTAGCTTCTTTTTACAAAATCTTTTCACACCTGCCTAGCCCCTTCCCTTTTCCTCCTCATTGCTGGTCTATCTGGACATTTTTTTTGGAACATTGGCATTGGGAGGTTGGTGAAGGAAGGCTGGAGAGACACAGACTTTTGATGTTCAGCTGCAGCATCATGTCTTCAGTAAAAAGTGCAACAAAGTTTGAGCTTGTGTAAGAAAGCGATTTGGTTCCAGTTGATCCTACAGTAGCAGTGTGTGTTTTCCTACAATAAGCAAGGTAAGCATCAGCTGCCTCCAGAACCTCTTACTGAGTATGTATGAAAAGTAAAATACAGAGAAAAGAGAAGAACAGATATGCCTGTGTTACCCTGTGAATTCAGGGTCCCGAGAGGGGCACTCAAACAACAAACCAAACCAAGCAAAGATGGGGAAATTAGCTGGAGCACTCTCTTGGCTAATGAGAGGCAGGGCAACGCAGCAGGATCTTTTACCCTATGTCTACAGCGTCAGGTCAGTGAGCAGGCAAATGGTTCAAACAATAATTAAGATTTATTAAACAGATATTAAAGAAAAACACAAACACACTCCTAACTAGAAAAGGAAAATAGAATTTGAGGGGAATGGGTGATACGCCACTTGTCCCGTAGTCCTGGAGAAGCCTGATTGAAGAAGTGGAAACCCGGCGTGGTAGCCGAGGGGAATCTGCTGAACCGAGAGGCAGCAAGGCAGAGTGAAGTTCGGGCGATCCGGCAAGAGTTCCGGAGACGTTCCAGCGAGAGTTCCAAAGAGCTCTCAAAAGCAGGGGATTTTTATAGGGGAAAGAATGACCGCAGGCTAGTCTGATCTTGGGCAAACACAATAGGGTATGGGTTGGAGACAAAGCCTCCGAAAGGTCAGAATTTTTATGATTAAGTTAAAGTCCGAATTGACAATAGTATAGCCGGTATGTAAATGCGGCTAGCTTGGCAGTTAGGTACCTAGCTCGCCAGGATGTCCTCTCAGGGCAGAGGATCCCTTTGTGTTTGTTTCGGGAGGTCCCCTAAAGCAGAACTGGTGATATCTGGCTTAGTTTGGTGAGAGCAGCAAGCAATGGCCATGCCTAGCTTCACGCTTGTTCGGCAGGCCTGACAAACACTTGGCTGGTGGCAGAGTGGGGCCGAATTATGATATCAAAATGATATCTTTGTTTCACCAAAGACCAGGCCAGTACACGGTGGTAACACCCCCCCCCAAAAAAATTGGCAATTTGACACAAATTGATCATTTTCCAATCAAATATTTCAAAAGGAATTTGGAGCTGAATGGAGGTCTACAGATTCCAGAGACGTATCACACCAAGGGATTTTACAACATTTCTAGCTAAATAAAGCAGTCCCTAACTAAACAATATCCTAGCTACGTGCGCACAAATGGCAACAATGCAATTATTGACAAACAGTAATGCGGGCAGTTTTTGAATAGCAAAATGCAATGATTAACAACAGGGAAGAGTGTGGGCAGTTTTCAATAATGGACAATTGCAACAGCAAAATGCAGTAATGGTTTGAGCAATGAACAATGAAAATGCGGGCAATATAAAACAACGGAAAACTGATGATAATTGAACGTGGGCAAAATACTCCAAATATGCAGTCGCTCAGGCAGAGCGGGGACCAGTCCAAAAAGGAAAGAAATGCGGGCAGTAAAAATCCAACTGTGTGGGCAGAAACAGTCCAATGGTGATGCAGGTGATGCAAATGCAACAACAGTCCTGGGAGGCGAAGCACAAACAAAAATCTCGCCCCTGCCCCAGAAAAAGAAGAACTCGAAGTCTGGAAAATGCGGGAAGTTGGTGGCTCCGATGGGGCTGAAACCATTGCAATGAGTCTGGTTTAATGGCCAAAAACAGTCCAAGTCCATGGTCAAGCTAGCCCAGGTGTGCTAGCGTTTTGCAGAAGCGAGTTTGCAGAATGGCAGCAGAATAGTCCAAATGGGAGGCAGGCATGATGCGAGGAGTAGAGCTTGCTGGGGCGCGACCGGCTGTGGTCCCCAACTGCAGGAACAGGAACAAGACATCGTCTGACTGGATTCACACACACCCCCACAGTGCCTCAGGGGTGGCGGATGGATCCAGGATGGCCTCGGCTATCTGGGAGTGTTGACCTACTTATTTTGCAGGAGGGAAGACTGACAGAGGTTATGGCAAATGCAAACATTTAATACAAATTAGCGGCGTGAAGCCCGTCGGGAGTTGGGTTCGAATTGCAGAATTCAGGGATGATGGGACCTTGGTGGGTTTTACAGAATGCCAGGCAAAGGTGCTAACATGGAGGAGACAGGAGTGACTGCCCCAGACTTTGGTCACTCTAAGGTGGAAGACGGTCTGCTCGCACCTCGGTAGAGGGGGCCTCCATGCAGGGGTACCTTCTGGGTAGCTCAGGCCTACCATGTTTCATCCAATATTTCACCAATGGATGAGCAAATTTGGAATGCAGTCCGGGATTGTAATGCAATCCTGCATCTGTAATGCATTGGCACTGGTACCCGCTCACTCAGTTTTACTGGATGGAGCTCTGGTCTTAGCTGAACTAGGTTATACTCTGGCCTTTGCCTGGCGGCGAGGGTCTCCAATACCAGTTAAAAGATAGAAATTGAAACCAATCTAGAGCAAGCACAAGCTACACTTGCTCGTTGCCAGAGCAGACGCTGATGCTACCGGAGATTGTCCAGGATGGATGGGTCTACATATGCAAATGTCCTATTAACATATTCAAATTAGAAACAATGCACCAGGGCCAAGCGTCTTGCCAATTATGTGGGTCTCCGGCCCTTATGGGGAGTAGGAGAGTGGACATATATCTTTGGAACATACGGCCAAATTGAAATGCAACTAGGAGGCGGCCAAGACTGTTCTCATCCTAACAGTCCAAGCATGCAAAAAGAAAGGGGAGAGAGGTCTCTCCATGGTGGAAACCATTCTGGGCTGTAGGTCGGTACTCCAGAGTCAGACCTGGTTCTACTGAGAGGGTTGTTAAACCCTCGCAGCTACGCCCGTACTTCCCAGGACACCATTGCACAAGACCATCCCTCAAAGTCAGGGATGGCAGGTGTCCTGGTTGGACTTGCCCCACTCAGGGTATCAGGGCTCACTCTGTAGGCCCGATCTACCTGAGAACTGGGAGACCCTTCCTGGTCTCTCACCCAAAATGATGAAAAAGAAAGAGAGTACTGGAAAGGAAAAGCAAGTTAACCAACACCAATACAAACAAAACTATGAACCAGGCGGAACTATTTACAAAGACCGGGAGCTCGGAGGGGTCGCCACTCTATCTCCGCTCCGCAGACTGGGGGCCGTTCAACCATTGTCAAACGCCTCGTAAATGGAGACAAGTGTCTCGGACCAATTAAGAGCTGGCACTCCCTTGCACCTCAAGGAAGTCTGGCAAATTAGCGGGCTCACATTGGGTCATTGGGCACTGGGATCTTCTGGCTCGGGGATGACCGCCGATGCAGGATCAACCAGCTGACCCTTCCATTCGTTCAATTGTGACATTTGGTAGGTCTCCAAAATTACACGCAAGAGCAGCAGTGCCCACTCCTTGCTGGAGACTCCTTTGGATAAATCAAAGAGGAGGCTGATCTTGAACCCACATGCCTCTTGAACTCGTGGCTGGATGGTGATCGAGACAGAGCCAAGGACTGCCTTGGCTCCTCTCAAGATCACTGATGTAAAAAGGCATTGGGTGCCACAGACTGTAAAAGCCAGCTGGCACCAGAACAACTTTACGGAGGGGGAGGCAGTAGCCAGGTCCGCCTCCATGTGGCATTTGGAATTCTCCCTTTAGAAATCTCCCAGCTGGACTACAGCAAAGGGGAGTACATGGTGTCAATTCAGGATGTGCCAGGGTGAGTGCCGTTGCTAACCTGGGCTCTGGCTGGGCAGGAGCCTCTCGCTGCTTAAATTCCCAGTCTCCCTTGGGATTTCCCCGAAGGATGGCGTGGAGAGGGAGGTCTCTCCTGGCCATGGCTTCAAGAAAATCCTGGGGAAACTGCTGCTTCCTAGCTGGGGGGTGAGAGCCGGGATGATGGAGAGCTTTGGAAGCATGGGGCTGGCTTCCACTGGCAGTGTGCTCTCCTTCTCCTGACGCTCACACTGGCTGGCAATGTCTCTATCGGATTTGGTGGGGACTTCCTCCTGAGCCTTAGCCTGGTGCAATCCTTCTCGGTGCTCTGAAAGCACGGTGACCTCTGAGATGGCAGGATTCGCACTCAGAGCTAAGCCAGGGGGAGCTGCAACATGCCTAGTTCTAGTGCGCCCTGGGTGCTTGTGTTCTCTGGGGGGCTTAGGTTGGGGTCCCCCCGCTATATCCGGGCGAATGGATAGCGTCAGGGGTGGGCTCACCCTGTCTGGTCAAGTTTGGGAGCAGCACTTTTGGCGCTGCTCCGAAGTCTACAGGAGGGGTGGCAGGAGTCTTGTCCATATGGGTCCCAGTGCCTGCCGTCACCTTGGATCTACCCCGTTGGTTGGGCTTCAGCCAAGCTGCAACTCGCTGGGGGAGATCCCGGGACCGAGGGCACCCCTAGTCCAAATCCAAAGCTGACTGACCACCAGCCAGAGGTGGGCCGTTCGTCACTGGTGGTCCCTCGCAAACAAATGCATCTCCAGAGCTTCCAGAAGCTCCGAAGTGGGCTTCCCATCCAATGGGGTCCTGTCTACCCCAGCTGTACGCAGCATTCCCCAAATCCTAGCTCTATCCAAGAGAGACAGCTGGGTTGGGGATCGTAACCACCAGACTTTTCCCAGGGAGGACCAGACTCCAGAGGAGGTTTGGGGGCAGTGGGCTGACTGCACGAGTCCCTTCCCTGCCACTGCCTGTCCTGTCTGGGAGTGGGGCGTGAGTTCCGGTTCCCTCGAGGAATGGAATTCAGCGTGGACTTCCTATGCTGGGAATGGGATCTGTAATTGGAGTGTGCTACCTCCGATACGGGTTCCCAATTCCCAGGCTCCTTCTTGTTGGCCTTTTGGGGAGGACGTTGGGAGTCAGCCTCTCGCAACAGGTTGGCGACCCTGTGGAGGTTGTTCCTGAACTCTTCCCGGGATGTCGTGGCCGGGTCTACCAAGCCCAGGGCCAATCTTGTCTCGTGGTTCAAGCCTCCGTAAAGCAGCGACTTGAACTAAACGTGATCAAAATTGTACCCGTAAGCTGTCAGGGGCACCTTTTCGGCCAGAATCGTGAGCAACTGCTTCCATGCCACGTAAGCCTCAGGGTTCTCACGAGGACCCTGCTGCTCCATGACGTAGAGCACACTTGCGCTCTGTCCGGGCCAAAGGATCCTCACGACCTCTCTCATCCAGTTGTGCGCTCGAGCTTAGCCAAGCCTCAAGTCACCACGGCCGATTCAAGGGTTGGAAGGTCCGAGGGGACATACAAAGACGAGCCAGTTGGGTCAGGTCCTGACTGTTGACTGTCGGGTGCGAATGTGTCACCGTGTTGAGCCACATGATATCGGTGGACCGGTTCAAGGGTCCCAACTGTTCGGCGGCTGCTTTCGCCTCAGTGGCATGCCAGGGGAGTCTAGTCTCGATGACCAGCATCTCCTGGACGTCGGCACCACCATCACTAGCGGGGATGGTCCTGCGTTTGGTGGACTGTGTCTCTACAGGGTGGACTGGCACCTTAGGGGCTTCCTAGTCCAGAATGTGTGGGGAGGACGCCAGGGCGTCTTCTGGCAAAGGGTCTTCTTGGGCAAAACTAGGGAGCAGCTCCGGACACACCGCCGAAATTAAGGCCTTACGTGTCTGGAGCTGACTTTCCAAGGCAGCAATCTGCTTATGGCAAGCTGTGTGACTAACAGCCTCCTGCTGTTCCGTTACCTGACTAACCATGAAATGAGCCGCAGACCTGGCATGATCAAGCTCTGCCTCTAAGGCATGTGCTTTCTCCTCCCAAGTCTGGGCAACTAGGGTGAGGTCACTCAACTTCTCAGCCAAGGCGTGCGCAACGGACACAAAAGTTACCTTGTCCGCTCGCAAGGTCTCGATCTTGGCATGAAGCCGGGCATTCTCCTTCTCCATCTCTGCTAGCCTCCCCCGGGTCTCAACTAGGGCACCGCTAGCATCTCTAGCCACAAGCCAAAGTCCCCAAGCTGCCAACACATCCTTTGAAGGCCCGAATGGGTTCTTTGATTTACACGCCAGGACATACGCTTCTCGGAGAGAGGTGAAAGGATCGGCCGTCTGGAAGACAGAATCCTTCCAGGGGCACTTTCCCTTGCCTAAAACCCATCTCTCCAGTTTCCCATGGACCTCCTCCTCACACATGAGGTCCTTAACTACAACAGGGTTCTCTCTATCCATCTCTACCACAACAATACCAAGACTTCACAACAACAACACAAATTCCTACACAAATATGGGACCAGGACCTGGAGTGACGAGGAGGATCACCTAGGCCCCTGGGGGAGCTAAGGAAAACGAACTCACTGGAACTTTGCTAGGGAAGAGGGAAAAGGAACCAAACTCCAGCCTGCCCAAACAAAGGTCACTTTTGTACACTCAGGCCCGGTTCTCCACCTCGACAGCACTGACAACAAAAGGACAAGGCCAACGGTTCAGGGACGGGAAGGCCACCTAGGCCCGGTGGGGGAAACCCTCAGGAGCGCTTCCAAGGCTCACTGGAAGGGGGGGTGACGAACTCAAAGGAACTTACTACGCCATCCGGCCGAACAGCGGGGGAAGAGGGACAAGGAGCCCAAAACTGAACCGCCCGTATTCTGGTTTTCTGGGTGAAGGGTACCTCCTCTACCTCAGGCTAAACCGCTAAACCCACAGCTAGGTTGGGACTCACCACCCAATCCTAACAAGCCGGCAATATCGGGACGCACCCGCAAAACTGAGAAGCCGGGAATCACCACCCGCGCCTTCTCCAGACCACAATAAACCAAGAACCAAGGGAACTCACATGGGGACAATGAAAGAAGTGGGAGTGCTCCTTTCGTGCTGTGTGCCTTACTGCTAAGATGTTGAATGTGCGTAGACTGTTCCTGACGTGCTAGGCCTAAAACACGTACAATCCCAGCCCATGATAGACCCAAGATGGGGAGGGGGTTCCCAGGACAAGACAAGAGAGGGGTACAGATATCCACCTGATAGAAATACTGCACATACACACAGAAGTCACACACACACTAACCTGCCTACCGGTGTTCTAAAACAACTCACTGACCATTCCCTAAGTCAGTACCACCCGATTTGAGGAGGTTTGCAACTCCTTCTCAAATTAGGGGTGCCGGGGTTGCTCGCGTTGCTCCACCACTCTGTTACCCTGTGAATTGGGGGTCCCGGGAGGGGTGCCCAAACAACAAACCAAGCAAAGATGGGGAAATTAGCTGGAGCACTCTCTTGGCTAATGAGAGGCAGGGCAACGCAGCAGGATCTTTTACCCTATGTCTACAGCGTCAGGTCAGTGAGCAGGCAAATGGTTCAAACAATAATTAAGATTTATTAAACAGATATTAAAGAAAAACACAAACACACTCCTAACTAGAAAAGGAAAACAGAATTTGAGGGGAATGGGTGACACGCCACTTGTCCCGTAGTCCTGGAGAAGCCTGATTGAAGAAGTGGAAACCCGGCGTGGTAGCCGAGGGGAATCTGCTGAACCGAGAGGCAGCAAGGCAGAGTGAAGTTCGGGCGATCCGGCAAGAGTACCGGAGACGTTCCAGCGAGAGTTCCAAAGAGCTCTCAAAAGCAGGGGATTTTTATAGGGGAAAGAATGACCGCAGGCTAGTCTGGTCTTGGGCAAACACAATAGGGTATGGGTTGGAGACAAAGCCTCCGAAAGGTCAGAATTTTTATGATTAAGTTAAAGTCCGAATTGACAATAGTATAGCCGGTATGTATAGCTCGGCAGTTAAGTATCTAGCTTGCCAGGATGTCCTATCAGGGCAGAGGATCCCTTTGTGTTTGTTTCGGGAGGTCCCCTAAAGCAGAACTGGCGATATCTGGCTTAGTTTGGTGAGAGCAGCAAGCAATAGCCATGCCTAGCTTCACGCTTGTTCAGCGGGCCTGACAAACACTTGGCTGGTGGCAGAGTGGGGCCGAATTATGATATCAAAGTGATATCTTTGATTCACCAAAGGCCAGGCCAGTACACGGTGGTAACACCTGATCACCAATGGCACTACTTTTTTTGTGGTGGTGGGATTGCATCCTCCAGTGAAACAAGGGACTATGCTATGGCAGCAGTATTGTTGGTACGGTTTCCCGCATCAGACAGACTTTTGCTGAGGAGTCAGACTTGATGTGCCAAACAGTTACTGAGCAGCAGCAATAGTGAGGGGGTAACACTGGCAGAGGATGTCTCAGAGACAACAGCACTGACACCATAGCTAACTTTAAAGGCAGTAGTACTGTGCAGATGAAAGCAACGGTAAATCATTCCTGAAGCCTTTTACCTTGAAAACCCTATGATGAAACAATCCAAAGTGAAACAAGAGCTAGTGCCAGAAGATGAGACTCCTAGACTAGAAAACAGTCAACAACATACTAGACAACTACAAGTACTCCCTTTTCCTAACATGCAAGATCTATTGCTTAAGGTGTCTGCCTCTGCCTAAGGTAGGCAGTCCTGGAATAGTATCTTTACAAAAGGCCCTCCATATTGTGAAACTATGGCCATAACAGATTGATTACAACCAAATAGGTAGATGAGTGCTGGTCCCATTGTCCCTCTCAGGTAGACTTGTCCTACTGCTTTTGCTTACAGCCCTGTGTCTTCCTTCTCTCTTCTACTTATAGCTCACAGCTCCATCCTCTTCCCTCATCTCCCTGCTTTTTGGCCCACCATCTTTCTTCACACTTTCTCTCCACTCTTGGTCACCTGTCTGTTTGCCCTTATTAGTGTAGTGTAGGGGCTGGGTGGGAATAGTTCCTTTGTGACATCAGCAGTTATTCAGCAGCACTATCCATCTCACGATCTCTTACCCCTGCTTTTAGCACGTTGCTTGGCATGCAAAGAATTAAAGCCAGGGATTGGTGTAATGGCCTCTGCTGCTTAGGGAGACAGCAGTGCTTTTGTGACTTCATCTGGGCCTCTGTGACATCAACTGCTAGTACATCAGTCTCCACCTTTAATGCATCTCTTTTGGATTGTCTACCAACCATAACAGCTAGGAGAATGGGGTGATGAGGTCTGCAATCTAATGGTGGGAATTCATAGAATTGCACAGTTGCTATCAAGAATGTTTTGTCTCCTGTTTTTATATTTCAATAGTAATATAATTGTCTGAAACAAAGAAGAAAGCAAGTGAGTATATAAGCTTCTTTGGCAGGAATACTAGCTAATATGGACAAATTTAGCTTATTCCGTTTTGTATATTTCCTGATTGTCCACTCCAGAATATGTTTGCTGTTTCAGAACAATATATTTGTCATATCCTTAGTTATGTTCAAATATCTAAAACTCACAAATCTACTATTCTTCCACAGCTCATGCTGAAAGTACAAAGCCATCCTGCTAAAGAATAAATTTGGGTTTTGATAGTTTATTTTTAGACTAGTAAATGTTAAGAATTGTTCTAACACCAGTTTTAACTTAAGAATATCTTCCATTGGATTACCCCAAAAATAGCAATATGTTGTCTGCAAACACATTGATTTTGCGCTTCTATTTATAACTGCTATTGTTAAGATATCTGCATCTGCTCTAATAAGGTTCACTGGTTCAATAACCAACATGGTGCAATAAAATACACATTGGATTTAGGGCTAATTTTGCAGACAGTCACTTTAGATGACTTTAGGTAACTTTGTATATATCCTCTATAAGGTTCAAAAAGTTCTCCTCAAACTGTTGCTTTCTCAATAATCCTATTAAATAATTCTAATTCACTTGACTGAGAGCATCTTGGGAGAGTAACATCATTTTAATTTTAGTATAAGGTGTTATATTAATTACTCTCCTCACTGAATCTGTAATCTGGTGTTCTAGAATTACATAATCTGTAATAAAAGAGTTTATTCTCTTTCATGAAATTATCATTGATACTTTCACATTGAGAACCAGAATGGTGTAATGATATGACAGGTTTGCTTTAGGATTGTCATAAGTCAGAAGTGACTTGAAAGCAGAGAAAAACAATTTTCACATCACTCAAAAAGAAACTGAATTGAAAGTTCACAGTTGTCTCTTGCAGGTTAACTAACACCACAGAAGTTAAGAAAAAGATCATTAATTAATTTCCTTAGCTGAGACTACTAAGATCATGTAGCCATATTACTCATCCTCACTTTCCTTTTCAACTATTTAGTGCAGACTTTTCGTTTCCCAGTTTTTTTAAAAAAATAGAGACATCTGTATAGTAAATTAATGATTACTGTATCCACCCAATTCTAGTACTTCCAAGACAGATGTTTGTCTCAGTAGTTCTTTTTGGAAGCCTTTTGAGCATAGGTTTACCATGAGAAAATGGCATATAAATAAACATAATGCCTAAAGTGCTGGACTTAGGCTCAGCTATGTAGTCAGATGCCATAGTAAGGAACCAAAACTTGGTAGAATCTGGAAAACTTATAACTGTTGAATGGCAGTACTTAAAGAAATGGGAATTTTGAAAAGGCAGCAAAGTTATGAGGTCACTTTTGGTTTCAAGTGTGCGTTCCTGCATTACATGCAAAGAATCTAGGAAAATCCAACCTTCTTCTCTGTGTTTATAAAGCAAATCTTAAGCAAAGTCTTCTGAATGGAAAGTACTCAGTGTATGTGTAAGCATCTTAACTCTCTTGAGACATAGATGACAAAGCAAAACTTATTCTTTGTCAAGAAGCTACAGGTCCCTCCAAAGTCACCAAAAGACCTCCCAAGCATGAGAGGTGGGAGTAGCAAGAATGGGAAAGGTTGCAGACCATGCTGTACTCCACTTTCTATGCCAGTGGGGCAATAAATCCACTCTGGGTTTTCATTTGAACTTTAAAATTGCTATCTAGGGTGCTTAATGCTATCTCCAAAACAATTTCAGAACTTGAGACTGCTCCTTTATACTCTGGACTAAAACTGAGAAGGAATTCAGCCCCCTGTGATATGTGAGCCAGAAGCTTCTAATGCATATAGTTCATAATAAAAGCATTAAAAGTAAATATATAGAGAAAGTATTGTTACAGATTTACTATTTGGCTGGGATGAGCAGGTCTCTTATTGGGGGGGATTGTCTCTGAGACAATTCCTGGCCACTTCACAAAGAGATGATGATAGCCTACCTGGAATATTACTGTGAATGTCTCCATGAGAGATAGTTTGTAGAAGACTACGTCTTGCTAAAGGACTACTCTGACCTGTTCTGCATACAAAAAACTGATCATAGAGGAGGGTTTGGATCATCTTTTACCTAAGAATAATACAAGCTATGATACAGATTTATATTACATTAGCGTATATACCTATTTTGGCCTGGGATTTTATTTTCTCATAGGTAATACTTGTTAGAAAGATTTGAGATCCTGTGTCTCTAATTCCTAAACTGTCTTGTCTAGTACCAGTAACTCTTCCCTATATTCCCCAATCCAATCTGTATCCAGGGGTATTAACATAGAGAGGTTGGGATTCTGAGGGAATACACTGCTAGGCCTCATCTCCATAGCAGCCAGCCCAGCGGAAGAGCTTTCTGGCTGAGAATTCTAAAAGCCCCTCCCTAAACTGCAAACTCCAGGATTCCCTAGAATCTTCTTAGGCAGCCAATCATATGAGGTCTTTGCCTGACACAGCCAATCATATGAGGTCAGGTCTTCGCCTGACACAGACAAACTCGCAGATTTTGACTTTTATATATTATACAATGGCTAACAACATTGCCCCTCTTCACTTGAGGTGATATCAGGGGCACCAAACCAGGGACCTCACTAAAGTGGATTTTGTTTATGGCACATAGCCTGTATTTTAAATCAGTCTAACTGAAACATGTTTTCTAAATTTTGTGCTAAATCTGCCCAACCAGCTTAGACAAAATTAGTTGGGTGCCCTCTCTGGAATTTCCTCAAAGTGGATTTCTTTACGCCATATAGCCATGTATACAACATGTTCTATCAGGGTCCCCTAAAAGTGGATTATGACAACATTACATTTTAAAAAAGCAAAACTGAGGAACCTTCAGTGACATGCACAAGAGAAATAGGAGACATGTGTCAGGCTGCTGGAAAGATGGTCTTCTATTGGCTAAAAAGCCCAACATCTTGATGCATATTTTCCTTTTTCTCATAGTATACACTGCATAGCCTATATTGTAAATGACACCATGGCAAACATAGCTTTTAAATTTGGTAGAAATCTGTCTGGCTGTTTTTATGTGATGCTGTAACACACAGGAAGATGTAAACTTCATTGCATGGTGAGTCAAGGGGTTCAAGGGGTCTACTCTAGTTTGAACCAACAAGAGGATCCAGGTCATTGTGAGGTAAGTCAAGCTGAGTAGGAGTGATTGACCAAGGTCAACCAGTGGCATTGGGATCGGGGGCGAGAACTTCTTTTGGGGTGCCGCCACTTCTTGCCTGCCCCCTATGCCATCACCCTGCCCCGCACACCACCTCTCCACCCACGCCCCTCCACCTCCACCCCTACCCCATTTGCACCAAGCTACAGCACTGAGGTCAATCAATGAATTTCTTGGCTAAGTGGAGACTTGAACCTGGATCTCTCAAGTCCTGGTCCTGGACATTCACTACTACATCACACTGGCTCTCAGTTCAAGGGAAGGTAGACAGACACAAGAAGCAATGCGTCCCCAAATATTCCTCAAATCACGTAATTTCTGCTTTGTTGTGCTTTGTATAAGGTTTTAACTTAATCAGCCTTCTGTGAGTATTTCTTTTTCTGTGATGATGAACAGCAACAGCAGTCATGCAAATCTAATTGGTTCCTGCATTCCTTCACTCCATATTTTATTATTTCTGCATTCCTTCACTCCACATTTTGTTATTTCAGCTGAGGTAATTGCTGTAGTATTTTTGGAGGTCCATCTATGCTACACTTTGACTGTCTCAGATGAAGATGAGTGCTGTGTGAGTGCATCGGTGGGTATTTTCTAGTTCTGAACAATGTTTACCCCTCACTTGACCCTCAACAGTAAAGGAAGGACATAATACACATCATTCTAGAAAGAATGACCAAAATGAACATTCATCTGCTTGTAGATTGGCTGCCATCTAGTGGGGAAGATTTATGTGTTCTTTGTAGCTTCATATTGGCTTGATTTCATGGTGTGTGTTTTTTTAAGTCCACCGGTGGCTGTTAGGTGGGTCTGTGGCAAAGGAAGATGAAGTGGAAATCATGGTGACTCCAACCAGGCCTACTGAACCACAGATTGATTTCCCCCCGCATTCCTTCCCATCTTCTTCTCCTATTGTATCGTATCTCTTTATAGTGTAAGTATGTGGGCAGGGCCTGTCTTTATTGAGCAAATGTATCATCACAGCATCATCCCCACCACCACCATCATCTTTATTTGTATCCCATATTCTCCTAGTCTGGGACTCAAAGTGGCTTACAAGAGATAAAACAGATATAGTTAAAAAATGTCCATCGTACATTTTAAGTTTAAAATATAATTAAACAGGCAACAAAATTAAACGCAGTTAAAATCTAAACCACTCCAGGATCCATTTGGCCTGAAGAGTGCAATAAAAAAAATACTTTAAATCTGCTATTCTCAACTTTTTTTATGGCCACAGAGTCCTTAGGAGCTCTTCTCAGGTTCCAGCCCCCACCTTCACCCCATTCAAACAGGGATAAAACACAAACACATAGACAGAAAATCATTTATTACTGAACACCAAGAGAACTTGAACATTGCAACATGCTGGACAAAAAGACTGTAATGCAATCCTTGAGCTTGGTGCTTTTCAGCAAGTTTCATGATGTCAGTCTCGAGATTAGACAATGACAGTCAGAGGTCACCTCTTGTTGCAATATCAGTTCTGTTCTTGGATTTTGTCAAGGTGTGTTGGAAAGATATTATATACAAGAGAGAAAGTCTTGACTCCAATTAAGGTTGCTGCTTGGGTTTTTCATTGATTCAGTTACCAGGGCCCTCATAAATCCCTGAGGTTCCCATTTTCACAGTTCTCAGACTGTGACCCCTTTCAAATGTGCCAGGGTCCCTGCTGAGAATGGCTGCTTTAAATAAATAAATACTTGTATAATTGGATGGGCTTATGTTTTATAATTTTAAAATAGAATTATACAAAATTCTATTGGTGGCCCAGGGCTTGAGCAGAGCAAGAGGAGCTTGGTCTGAAACTGCAAAAATGACATGTATGCTTGAATTGATGAGCCACGAGAGGAAATACTTTTCCAAAATAAGCGTAGAATAGAGGTTGAGATTTAGTTGTATGGAGTTCCACATAGGCGGCTCCTAAAAGTTGAGTTGCTCTACCCCTTCTCTACTTGAGACATTCCTAGCTATAAATTTATGGCTTGCAAGCTTGTCTAGACTTGACTCACTCAATCCAATGTGGAATGCTGAGTCAGCATACAAATCCCATTGATTCAATGGTCAGGACTAACAGTAGTGGCAGTTCAGGATCATCCTTAGGGTCACTTTGAGACTTAGGCCCTTTTTGCACTATGGCTTGATACTGTGTCGTCTCGGCAGGATCCCAGTAGTGCCATTGCCAGGATGGGACTGGGGCCTGAACAGCACCTTGATTGGCTGCTGGCAGATGGGTAGCGTCAGGCACACTTGTCTTCCTTCTGCATTACAGTGTCAATTGCGAGTTCCTTTCCCCGCCTCTTTCTATGCTGAAATGTGGAAGAAAGTGCTATCGAACGCACTCCCACAGCCAATGGGATCATTATGGGAAAGGGGGCCATTATCAGATTTTTTTCTGGAATAGTATAGGGCATGTTTCCAACAGATGGGGATGTGACAGCACCTGGTCAGCAATGACATTGTGCGGTGGCACGCATCCCAGACTGGGAACAATGCAATGCCATGCTGGGATGACAATGTCATGAAGTAAGGGCCCTAGGAACAACCCTTGGTGATGTCATTTAAACATTATTTATTAACTACATGAGAGAACCAACATGGTGTAGTGTTTGAATGTTGGTCTAGGGTGCTAAGAGACCACAGTTTGAATCCCCACCCTGTCATGGAAACCCACTGGGCGACCTTGGGCAAGTCAAATTCTCTCAGCCTCAGAGGAAGACAAGGGCAAACCCCCTCTGAACAAATCCTGCCAAGAAAACCATGTGATAGATTTGCTTTAGGGTCAGAAATGCCTTGAAGGCACTCAGCAACAATTAAGCCAGTTACTCATTGCTTGTCATTCAAATAGATACAAACATATTTTCTTTTTTGTAAATTAAGAGGAAAATCTTAGCTAAAAGGTTTTTTTCTCAGATAAACATGAAATGAGGGAATTGCTCCTTCTCACTTACTTGGGGAAATGGGATGAGGAACATTTAACAACCTGTGTTACTTGGGATATCTTATTCAGTGAAACAGTAAATCTGCTGCAGGTTTCATTCTGAACTTTAGCCAAAGTGTCAAACCTATTTCACAGATAGGATCCATTTTCTCGGGCAGCTTTTTAAAGATCAGAGTCATGTCCAGAGAGATTTTGCTGAAATGGGAGCCACAGGCCACCTCTGCTTTTTGCTACCAGTCATGGTTTTCTAATGCTGGAGGGATCCTGCCACAAGAGCCAGTAAGCAGGGTGGGAGAGAAGGGAGGAAGAGATTGAAGAGACTGGTGTGGGGAGAGGTACACTGAGCTGCAAAAGGAGAGGGTGGGGGTTGGAGGAGCAGCCAAATAGGTAGATGAGTGCTGGTCCTATTGTGCCTCTCAGGTAGACTTGTCCTACTGCTTTTGCTTACAGCCCTGTGTCTTCCTTCTCTCTTCTACCTTGTGGCTCACAACTCCATCCTCTTGCCTCATCTCCCTGCTTTTTGGCTCATCATCTTTCTTCTTATTTTCTCTCCACTGTTGATCAGTTGCAGCTCACCTGTCTGTTTGCCCTTATTAGTGTAGTGTAGGGGCTGGGTGGGAATAGTTCCTTTGTGACATCAGCAGTTATTCCACCAATAATTATCCATCTCACAGATCTCTTGCCCCTGCTCTTAGCAAGTTGCTTGGCAGAGAATTAAAGCCAGGGATTGGTGTAATGGCCTCTGCTGCTTAGGGAGACAGCAGTGCTTTTGTGACTCACCTGGGCCTCTGTGACATCAACTGCTAGTACATCAGTCTCCACCTTTAATGCATCTCTTTTGGATTGTCTACCAACCATAACAGCTAGGAGAATGGGGTGATGAGGTCTGCAATTTATTGGTGGGAATTCATAGAATTACACAGTTGTTATCAGGAATGCTTTGTCTTCTTTCTCATTTTTATATTTCCATAGTAATACAGCTAGAGTAAACGTTCTATGAAAACTTACTCCAGTTTTTGAAAAAGCAGACTATTGCAAGTTAAATATCAAAACATCTGTCAGTTAAACAAGAACCCTCAGCAACATGTCACATGGGAGAATCTCTCAGAGAAAAGTTATTGGTGTGGGAGTAGTGGATCCAAGCACACCTTGTTGATTCTGCCAAGAAAGCATATAACCAATTTTTTAAAAGTAGCCACTAGAGGGGAGTATATGTCAAGTTATTAACACAACTCTCTCTCTCTCTCTCTCTCTTTCTCTCTCTCACACACATACACACACGCACACACGCGCACGCGCACACACAGTGCTTTTCTGAAAATGGAAGGTCACCAAGATGTTTCCTTGCAGATATGTTTCTTGGGTAAATTTCTTATGGATTATTTGGAAACCCAGGCTTTTCATTAACACTATACTCAATCAACATTGGCGGTCCATAGCCCTGTCTCTTTAGATTAGATGGAGGGGAAACTGGTCCTCAGTAAAAACAGTCTTACTTAAGGAGTACACTTCAGAAGTGTAGTTCATCTAAGAGCATATCTGAACTATACCATTATAGCAACCAGATACCACTTTAACCATTAAGGCTTCATTCTACAGAACGTAAAGGGCTTGTGTAGTTTGGGAAAATATTCAGAATTCTTTGGGACAGAACTCCGGAAATGGATCTTCTGCTGAACTCCAGCACTAGAGCTTTCTGGCAGAGACATCCAAGTACCTCACGAAATTACAAATCCCAGAGTTCTATCGGAATGCATGGTAATGATATTAAACTGTCATAACTGCAGGATCCAGATTGGAGAAAATCTAAAAAGGTTGTTTGTTAGTGGAGGCAGGGAAGAATAACACATTTTTGAAGGAAGAAATGCCATACAGAAGTTTCCTGCCACCCCCCAATTCTTCTCCTTTTTTTGAGACTGGAGAAAGCAGTGTTGGGAAGGGAAGTGTTTGTAAAAAGTAATGGAAAATGGAAACAAACCTTTACTTCTTCTCTTTAAATTGGCCAGCTATTAGATATATGCCATTGGCTTGACCACCAGTGTCAGGATTTCTATCAAATCTAGGTTGGCACTCACTTAGCTTCCCCTAACTTTAAACATGGATTGGGAATAATCTTGTTATGATTTCCATCATGAACAATGAGAAGAGAGGACTCTGATACAGAAGAGATTGGACCAGCCAAATAGGTATGAGCAGTGGTACAAACCACAGGAGTACTGTCTGTAGGCCCTGAAAACAAGTCTGAATCTAACAGCCAGGAAATGCTTGAGGGTGAGATTCCAGGACTGACACCCAAACTCAGATTCTAACACGCTTATAACACTAAGCATGTTTTAATTCATTTTTTAAATAAGAATTTCCCAACATTCTTTATGTTCTGAATGGCAAGACCTGAAAGACATAGTTGTACTGGTAGTAGGAGTAATCTATTGTCTATCCCGGCCTAGAGCTTTAAAGGCTTACCTCTTAAAAATCTGAATTTGAATTTCCATGTACTAGGTGCTGGTTGCCACTTCTTTTTTCTGACAGGCTCCTCATCTTGGACAACTACATGGCAAACCCATGCAGCATGGTCCTCTTCCTACTGCTGCAGATTGCTGTCAAGCCAAGTAAGTATTTCATTTCAGGGTTTGTTTTTTTTAGGGATGGGACGAATCCAGGATTTTCTGGATCCGGATCTGAATTCCTGGAAGGTTCTGGGAATTCACAAATCTCACGAATCTTGAATCTTTTGAATCCTTTTTTTAAAAAGAGTTTAAAAAACAAAGGAAAGAAGGATAATCTTGGCCAAGACACGCTTTCTCAGCCTTAGCAAAAGCCTAGGCAAAGGCAAACCTCCCTCTGAAGAAATCTGGCCAAGACAATTGTCATAGTTTTGGCTTAGGATCTTGCCAGATTGGAAATGACATGAAGGCCGTTTCTACACAGGCAGGAAACTGTGGATTAATCCCACATTTTCCTGCCTGTGTAAACAGGGCCACATACTACAGTCCAGAGATAATCCAAATCAAAACTGGGTTTTCTTTGCATAGCTCCTTATGGCATCCTGGGATTTGTAGTTTGATGATGCACCAGCACACTTTGGCAGAGAAGGCTGTGACACCTTGTAAAACTAGAAACCCCAGAATTGTGTTTGAAAGAGGTTTGCAAGGGAGCTATGCAAAGGAATGTTTCAGCTGTCCTTGAAATCTCAAGCCTGTAGCTTCCAGTCAAGTGCTGAACTTAAATATCTTTAGAATACAACCCTAGATGTAATTTCTGAAATTGTTAGCAAAGGCCATTATTACTCCAAGGGAAAAATTCACCTACTTATCATCTCCCCTTGTGTGTCTAGTCTCCCAAATTTTCAGGTGTCTTGGTCTCCCAAGTTTTCAGGCATCCCGGTCTCCCAGGTTTTCAGGCGTCCCGGTTTCCAACAAACTGTTTGGGTGGCGGATTCAAAAGATTCAGTTTGCCTATTTTGGCACAGGGATTTGGATTCCCAAATCTCAAATCCCTGCCAAGAATTTGAGGATTTGAGGATTCGGTTGGCCCATCCCTAGTTTTTTTTAACAATTTTACCATTATGGGAAATCGTATATTCAGGACAGAAAGAACTTGGGGTTCAAAAGAGGGAGAAAGTGAAACTGACAATCTTTCTCATCCCTCCTTGATAGCAAGGGCCTCTCACACTTTAGTGACAGGCAGTCAATAAGGTGAGAACTAGCAGAGAGGTGATAGAGGAGTGATGGACTCCAGCCCAAAGGGCTAAGCCTTTAATGCTCTCAGCCCCCTGGGAGAGAAGCCAATACCAGGAAGGATGATCAGACTCATAAAGAACATAAAGGTCCCACAGGCTGGCTGGTCTCTTAGGACCTTGTTTTGCTGAGGATCTGATTTTCCAAGGCTCCTTATCTTGAGCTGGACCTACAGTCCCTCAAAAGAACTGTGCTGTGCAAGCCAGTGTAGACACTATTACACAAGTAGGTGGACCTTCTTAGTGGTCATGATGGCATGTTATGCAATATCTGTTCTCATCTTGCAGCTTGGAAAGCTGTGTTCTAATTTAGTTGCATTTCATGCACTGTGTGTGTCTGTATGTCCTCCACGCCAGTCAGTATATTTTAAATTCAATTTTGTGCATTATTATAAGTATATTGTTATTGCATGGCACTTTGGACTATTCTGGTTTAAGTAGTTTATAAGTATCCAGTTGGTGCCATCATCCTCATCATCCTCATCATTAATCGCCATTGTCTTTCCTAGGCCATTTCCGCACTACATTGTTATAGTGCTATAATACCACTTTCATCATCCTGTGGAATCCTGGGGTTTGCAATTTAGAGAGAGTGATTTAGAATTCTGAGCCAGTGAGCTCTTTGGCCTCAGTAAACTACAAACCCCAGAATTCCATAGATGTTCAAAGTGGAATAATAGTACTATTATAGTGTACTGTAGAAATGGCCTCAGTCTCTGCTTCTGCCCCCCTCCCACACCAAATGAACACCAACTCTTTGTTATTGTGTTTTTGAGGACATTGGTCAGGGTCTAATAAAATGTTATTTGGTTTTATCAATATATATTTGGGATCATAGTTGGCTGCTTATTCATTTGTGGCATGATTATCTCCATCTCATGAGAAGTAGCTGCCCAACTTCTAAAGCAGAGCAGTAGCAGTGGACACTTCTCTAATTTGATTCTAACTCACTTGCTTAGCCAGCACTGTTATAATCATAGATTTATCACAAGCTTCTCTATGTGGAAACCCATTTGAGATGCAGCGCCACATGTTTCGTATCGATCTCAGCTCCTACGTCAGCAAGTGCCTTATTCTAATCTCCTCATTTCGAGCAGCATTAGCTGCTAGATTTGCTACTTCATAAACCCAATCTCATTTTCAATTTTCAGAGGCCCACTTTAGGAGCTTCCCAAGTTTTTGATGATAGAAAGGAGTGGCGGCACATCCAGATCTCTTACATCATCATAAACCCTGACTTTATGTCACCTAATGAAATATTTTCTGTTCTGCTTGGCTTTATGGCTTCATCACAGGCACGAAACCATAATCAATCACCCACCTAAAATCTCACCAGTGATATTCAGCTATTGATTTCCTCTTCCAAAGATCATAGGGAATATTCTGTGCAGGTTTTTAAGGAAGGCACAGTGTGAGAGTAATCCTAAGAGAATAACCCCATAATCCTATATATTTCTCCTCATAAGTAAGATCTACTGAGTTTAATGGGATGCTTACTCCAAACTGAGAATGTATAGGACTGCTGCCTAATTTTTTAAATCCACATTTTCAAGCAAAAATTGGGAATAGACCAAACAGCATATCTCTCTCTCCTCTCCCATCCACATATCTACTAGGCAATTTGTTTGTTGTTGATAACGGCCATAAAGTCAGCTTCAACTTATGGTCACCCTATGAATGGGAGACCTCCATGTCACCTTGTTATCAACAGCCCAGCTTAGGTCTGGTCAACTCAGGAATGTGGCTCGCTTGAGTGACTCTATCTGTCTGTAATGTGGTCTTCCTTTTTTTTCCTAATGCCTTCTGCCTTGCCAAGCATTATTGTCTTTTCTTCTCATGCTATGTTCAAAGTACAAACAGCCTCAGTTTAGTTATCTTGGCTTCTAGGGAGAGTTCAGGCTTGATTTGCTCTAAGACCCATTTATTTGTCTTTTTAGCGGTTCACAGTATTTGTAGAATGCTTTTCCATTCTCCTCCTGTTAGCTTTCTTCACTATCCAGCTTTCACAACTATGCTTGGAAACTGAAAAAACGATGGACTGGGTCCTAACTTTAGTATTCAGTAATATATCTTGATACTTCAGAATCTTGTCTAATTCCTTTGTAGCTGCCCTTCCAAGTCCTAGCCTTCTTCTGATTTCTTGGAAAGTTTTATCTGTAAGGCCCATGCTGACTTACTTGATTCTTCTGATTAATGACTAAGCTGAAGTATGGAAAATCTTTAACTGTTTCAATGGCTTAATAATAACTTTAAAGTTATACAAATCATCTGTGGTCATTATATTCATTTTCTTTTTTTTAAAATCATTTTATTCAATTTCACATATAAAACAAACAATTGTTACTGTAATAGTACATGACATATTTTAATCTTCCACACTGCTCTAGAATTTATTTTCAATACCTCTTAATACTTCTATCTCTATTTGTACCGCAATTTAATGATATTGTTACATGTCAGTTCTTGCATTTCAATCTCTTCATTACAGTTCCATGGCTTAAAACAGTAGCTTCCTCATTTCAAATCCTAGTCATGAATTACTCATTTTCATTCAACATTACCCAGGTATTCATTACTATTTGCCATTCCTTTTTAATCTCCTCTTCTGATTTCCCTTTTAATCTCTGACAACATATCTGCATTTCTATTTTCTATAAATGTTCCCCACCACTGTTCTATAGTTGGTATCAGCTGAGTTTTCCAGAGCTTAGCGTACTCTATCCTAGCTGTCGTTATCATATACAGAATTATTCTCCAATATTTCTTAGTATCAGTACCATCAAATACATTTGTCATGTTTAACAAGTAAAGTTCCGGTATTTTAGCAAATTGTATTTTCAATAAATTTTATATTCATTTTCTTAATCTTCAACTGTAAATCTGCTTTTGTACTTTCTTCTTTGACTTTCTTCAGTAATTCCAAGTTTTTGCTATTTTTTGTTAGGAATATGGTGCAGTCTGCATATCTTTAAATTGTTGATATTCCTTCCTCCAGTTTTAATATCTCTTTCCTCTTAGTCTGATCCTGCTTTATGTGTAATACATTCAGTGGATAAGTTAAACAGATAGGGTGATAAAATGCAGCCTTGCCTTGCTAAATGGAAACCATTCTATTTTCCCTGTTCTGTCCTGATAGTAGCCTCTTGTCCTGAGAACAGGTTACACGTCAGGACAATCAAATATTGTGCCATACCCATTTCTTTAAGAGTGATCCATACTTTTTCATGATCTACTCATCAAAGGTGTTGCTAAAATCCATAAAGCACAGGCTGATTCTCTTCTGAAATTCTTTTATGTACTCCATTACTGACATAGGTTTGCAATATGACCCCTAGTACTTCTTCCTTTCTTGACTTCAGTTTGAGCATCTGCTGTATGTTAGAAGTTTCTGTTGTAGAATTTTGAGCATCACTTTACTTACATGGGAAATTAATGCAATGGTCCTGTGGTTGCTGCAATCCCTGGTATCTCCTTTCTTGGGGATTGGAATGTGTATTCACTGTTTCTAATCTGTGGACAATTCTTTTGTTTTCCATATTTCTTGACAGACTTTAGTTTGAACTATAGAAGATTCTGTCCTTGTAGCCTGAAGCACCTCTATTGGTATGCCATTTGTTCCTGGTCTTATATTTTTTCCCAAATACCCTGAGTGTAGCTTCTACTTTACTTTCTAAAATGGCAAGTTCGTTTTCAAATGGTTCTTCCTTGGATGAATCTGTCATCCTTTCATCTCTTTTATACAATTATTCAGTATATTGTTTCCACTGTCTTTTTGTTTGTTCTTAATCATGTAATATGTTCTCCAGCTAATCATAGAGCATCCCCACTCTTGGTTTAAATTTCCCTTTGATTTTTCTGGTCTTCTGGAAGAAGTCTTTTGTTCTTCCTTTTTTGTTGTCATATTCTATTTCTTTGCATTGATTATTATAGTAGTTCTCCTTGTATCTGCACATAAGTTGCTGAACAGTTGCATTCAGGGTTCTGATCCTATTTCTTTTACCTTTTACTTTTGCTTCTTGCCTGTCCTTAACTGCTTGAAAAGTTTCAGCTGTCATCCATTGTGGTTTCTCTTTCTTTTTGGCTGCAGATAATGTCTTTTTGCATTCCTTCCCTGACAATGTCCCTGGATTTAGTCCTGGCTCCCAGTGAATTAGACTTAATGGTGCAAATCTATGTTTTACATTATTTTTAAATTCCATGGGGATATTCTTCAGCTTGTATCCTGGCATGATGGTCAGTTGAATGTTCTTTAGCTTTACTCTAATTCAGTGGTTCTCAACCTGTGGGTCCCCAGATGTTTGTGGACTTCAGCTCCCAGAAGCCCCAGCCACTATGGTCAATGCTCAGGGCTCCTGGGAGCTGAAGTCCAAAAACATCTGGGGACCCACAGGTTGAGAACCACTGCTCTAATTGTTGATATCAACAGTTCATTGCCTTTTCTGCAATCTGTTCCTGGTCTTATTTTTGCTGAAAGAATGGAGCTTCTCCATCTTTGGCTTCCAGTTATATAGCCTATTTGATTTCTATATTGTGATGTCCATGTGTACAATTGCCTCTTGGGTTGCTTGAAGAATGTGCCTGTGATGAAAAAACCATTGGCCTCATAAAATCAGTCACTCACTCTCCCGTTTTATTTCTTGATCCTAGGCCAAATTTTCCTGTTGTTGTTGTTGTTGTTGTTGTTGTTGTTGTGTGCCTTCAAGTTATTTCTGACTTGTGGTGACCCTAAGGTGAACCTATCATGGTGTTTTCTGGGGCTGAGAGTATGTGATGTACCCAGGGTCACCTAGTGGGTTTCCATGGCCAAGCCGGGATTTGAACCCTGGCTTCCAGGGTCATAGTCTCATACTCAAAACACTATGCCTTGCTGGCTTTAGGCCAAATTTTCCTACAATCTTCAATTCTGCTAAGTTTTCTACTTCTGCATTCCAATTCCCTATGGTGAAAAAGTCCTGTTTGGATTTAATACAGAAGTCAAGTCTTCAACTAGGGCATGCATAAGTAAGTCTAGGTCTGCTATCCCAAATATGGTTATAGCAGATATAGCAACCAAAGTTTAAAGGAAATCCCTCTGTCCAGATCAGAAACTTCTCTTCCTCAAAGTACATTAGATCAAAGTGAATGGGCTGCAATTTAAGACGCTGTTAGGGGCATCACAACTCACTCCTTACTCCTGAGACCGGCTTCACCTGTGGCTGATTTAGCCTGCATTGACATATGGGGTTGGAAGCCAAAACGACAGCCCTGTGCTGAGTTCCTCCTTCACCATTATAATGTATAGAAGTTCAGTTGACCCCATATCCTAATGCCATTATGAATTCCATCTCTGCCTCTAGGTCTGCAGCGCTATTTGCCCCTGATAGGGGGTAAAGGAAAGTATATCATAAGGATGCAAGGAGATGAGTACGTCTCAAGAGAGAGCTCTAGGTAAGAGGTATTTTAGCCTCAGGATGACAAGTTAAGGAATGGGTGGATACACAAGGGATGCAGCAAGTTAAGGAATGGGTGGATACACAAGGGATGCAGCTGGTGCAATCCAAGAGGTTTGGTCTACAACTTCTGTAATCCTTGATGATGGTCTGGTTTGATTGGGGATTATGGGAAGTGTAGTCAGAAACAGCCACATACATGGAATTTTTTATTGCTTTATGCATGTTATTCCAAGTGACTGGGCCAAGAAATCTTGTTTCTATAACATCTTGTATGAACTAGCACACAGGGGTCTGAATCTTGCTAGTTAGTGTTAACCAGAGTACATCCATTAAATCAACTGCTGAGAAGTGAGTCAGTACCTATGCAGATGTCCTCCAGTTGGCACTTCCAATAGGATGCAGGCCAGAGATGCCATGTCTAGAATCCCATTTTTCGTTCCAAGTACTGTAGACCTGCTGAATCAGTAGCCTCATCTTTCAACAGTTGATTCAATGTGTCTAACTCCACCTGAGACTAATAAGCAATAAGATTCTGGCTGATGTGTTTTAAGACATACTCAATGTGCCAAAGGGAAGGCTTAAGTCTTGTTTACTGCTCCCAATGTCATTCTATGACTTTACCATTTCTTTTCCCAAAGCTGTCTTCTCTTTTATGTTTTTATTTCCTCTGATTTATTTCATAATCTTATCTGAGGCAGACACTTATAATTGGTCCTTTCAATACATTTTGATGCAAAACTGCATCTGTGTTTTACTTAAAATGAAAAAGAGAGGAGAGAGGAAAAAAAGAAATCTAACAGCACACTTAAGACTAAGAGATTTACTTTTTAGAATGAACTTTTGTGGATATCAATCCACTTCTTCAGATGCAATACAGAGTGATATTAAAGCCTCAGGTTATTAAGCATGTTTATTCTGTTGTGGGAATGAGATAGAATGTAACAGGATCCAAGACGATGTAGATTGTGATTCTCTCCCTCAATCCTCAAATATGTTTTACTTGATGCTGTTAAATCATTAGTGTATTTGCCTTATTTTAGTACTCTGGTTCACAGTACCAGTTCTCAGAGCGGCCCATCCATGGGTGTTGTAGAAACACACCTGGGACCTTCGATTTGAAGAGAATATCATTCACTATTCATTTACGAACAATATTGCTATAAATATTAAATTATTATAAGCAATGCTTAGTATTAAACAGCACTTCCTCTGAGAGGACACAGGTCCTTTCTGCACCAGGCAGTTAGAATGGGGCAGTGCATCCTCTCAGGGAGGTCGTCTGCACCTTGGAGCGGACTAGGAGCGGACTACTTACCGGAGATCCGCACCTCAGTCCGCTCCAAAACGACCCCAAGTGGTCCTCCAGCGTGTTTTCTAAAGACCGCAAAAAACAGGTCTTTATTTTCCTGGAACGCGCCATTGTGTTCCTGCTCCCTTGTGCAGATTCTCAGGCTCGCACCAATGCGAGCCTGCCATCTGTGGAGGGCGGGCTTTAGGCGTGGCGAGCTTCAGCGGTTGGTTGGGACCCACGACCAACCGGAAGCTGCCATTTGGGAAGCTGGAACCGCCATTTTGGAAGCCAGAGCAGTGCGGAGCTACAGACCTCGCACTGTTCCGATTCGCCCTGGACCAAGGAGGAGCCCTGTGGAAGGGCTTCAGGAACAGTCCGCATTGCTTCGGACCCCAGAAGAAACGATAGGTAACAGCATGGAGCGATTCCCTTGCCTCGTGCGGAAAAGGCCACAATGGCTTGCGTGATAGGAAATTCTATGTGATAGAATAATTATATAGACAGAAAAGATTAAACAACCCTGCACTCTACTGCTTGGAACAAATAAACAGTGATATCTCAGTTAATCATGGGCTCTTTTCCTTGCTTCTTCCCCTAAGATGTTCCTTGGCTCTTAATCATCTTTAAAACTGCCCCACAAGATGGGTAAATATGATGATCAAATCAAAAGGATGGTGGTGGTCTCTACCACATCAAGAAGGGGTGTGGGTATGTAGGTGAACCATTTCATGACTGGAAAAGAAAAACATGTTTGTTGTAGGTAAAGAAATCTGACATGAACACATTGTGAGCCACACTGTTCTTCAGCTTGAACAGATGAAGCAAGCCTTTGAACATATAGTCCAAGCTGGATGAGACATGAGGTATTGAATTGGATGTCATTTTAAACCAAACATAGATGGAGGTGATGGTTGAGTAGAGGAACTGGAAGTGTGTGTGTGTGTGTGTGGTGGGGGAGGGAGCTTTTTAACTATTTCCACGGATCCTTTTCTACTGAAAATCTGCCCACCTCCCACTTGCTAGCTTTTTTTCCCACTGAGCAGGGATGAATTTTTTACCCCTGAGTTTGCATTTCCCTAGAGAAATATGCTTGAACATTCCAAGTCTGGCAATACGGTGCACTGACTTCTGCCACATGAGTCTCATTTCCCAGCGTACACAAAGACATCTATCTGTTTGGAAAATATATATGACTGAAAAGATATACATTTGAAAAGTGCACACGAACATACTTCAGTCAATAGAAAAATGTATAAAAGTGCGTAGATTTGGGGGAAAATGTGTATAAAAATTCATTGGGGTGAAGAAAGGCTTTCAGTCCTACAAATCAATGTAGTTGCCTTTGAATTCTAGCCTGGTTCAGACCCAATAGCCCCTGTAAAAAGACCTTCCTACTTCAACATTCATCTAATCTTGGAGTCCTGAGATGATGATGGGGCATACAGATTGGGGAGACATTTGGGTAGGATGAGTGGATTAACGGATCTAATTAAGATGAAGTCACACAATCATATTTTGGCTCAAACCTAGCTGGGATACAATCTAGAGGATTTTTCTGTTTTGGGTGGATAACAGGGAAATGACACAGCACCAAATATTGACTGTCCGATGTCTGCAAGAATCATCATCAATCACAAATTAAATATCTATGCTTTTGGCAGTAAATTAAAGACAGTAAAAAATCTTCACAAATCACCAGTTAAATTACAGACCTAATTCATAAAAATGAGCTGACTGATGATCATTAGGCTAGGATAATGTGACACGATGACATATCTGATTGTTGTAGCATAGAGGAACATCCCAATAACCCCATGTGATTCTTCAAAACAGATGCATAACAATCACTAATTGGAAAAACTAGTTTTCCATTGAGATCCTTGCCAAGTTGTTGCTCTGGAGGTGTGGGGGCCATTTTGCCACACTTTTGCCCCCCAGGCCATCTAAGGCCTAGGAGAGAGCTTTTTTGCAACAGGAAGTATCCTGTTTTTAAAACAGGAAGTATCCTGTTTTTAAAAAAGACTTCCTCCAACTCTAAAATGGCCCAATGCTCCCTCCAACATGGCTAAAATGCCCCCAAATCCCCAAGAGGTTGTTGGGAGCATTTTGAGGTAATTTTCCCAATATTTTTGACCCCAGGAGGCCACTGCAGTCCGTGGAACACATTTTGCTTTACAGATTAGGAACTCTCAGCTAAGGGTGTGACAGACAGTTTCAAATAAATAAAGAAATGGCATTTCTCCCTGCATCTGTGGTTCCTGGTCATACTGTCCCTCCCCTCCCCTCTCACAATTGTGTTTCCTACTTTGTCATCTTCTTTTAGGCCCCTTTAACCTTTCCTTTTCATCTCTGGACCACTGAGGGAGTCCTACCATACTTTCCTCATCCTTCCATTTTCCTGCTTCTGCTTCCCACTTTGGTCTTTCCCTTCACCTTTCTCTGGGTCCTCATTTTCTATCTTTATTTCCATCAGATCTTCTTTTTGGCCTTGCTGCTCTCTGGAAATTAGAACAACTTGGCTGATACCAGCTTAAAATGCTTTGCTGCTATACCCTTTGTGACATTACCATATGCTTAGCCAATCATTGGCAAAGTGTACTCTTTTGTGAGCATATTGAAAATAAATGTTAATTTAATTACAACATAAATAGGGCTATGTTTCTCCCCACACGTCTCCAGTCACTTTGTTACCCTGAAAATTGGGGGAGTATCTTGAGGACACCCAAACAGACTTCAAGTTAAGGGAATTAATAGAGAAACTCAAAGCTTGCAAGAGGTCAGGGCAGGGGATCTTTAACCCTATGTCTATGGGGTCAGAACCACGCAAGAGTCAGAGGAACAGTCTAAAGTAACTTTATTAAAACTAACAGAGAAAGTCACAACACATGCTAACAAATAATCCTATAATCACACAAGGGCTACAGAAATGAAGTTGGAAATAAGAGACAGTTGGGAGAGATGGCATACGGACCTGGAGAAGGATGAGATTAGCAGAGGCTCGGTGTAAAGCACCAAAGGGAGGCTAGATCCCAGGGCTGGAAGGCTGGAAGCAGCGGGTTTTCGTGGCGGGTCAGAGACGCGAGTCACGTTTAGCTTTCAGCAGAGTCTGAGAGGCTTGACTGGGATACCTCGGTAGCAGCGAAATGGGCCCTTGTCCAGTCTGGGAGGCTCTCCAAAGAGGCTCAAAAAGTGGGAATTTTTATAGCCAATTTCTGTCCTCAGGCCAGATATCGGCTAGCAAAGTGGTGTTAATGGGCAATGATTGCGGGATATAATGTTAGGCAAATGTCACGACTCCTCCTCGGTATTGTTTCTTACTGAGAAGTTCAGGTGCGTGATAGGTTTAAAATTCTGAATTGATGGGTTTTGTTTGTTTGGCTACGCACAGTTCATCAACATAGCTCGGGGTGTGACAGTGTCCAGGAGTGAGTCTATTGTCTGCCTAGAGATATGTGGCTCGGAACAATGGGTCAGTCTTTTAGCCTAAAGGACGTCGTCTACGTTCCCACACAGCAGAGGGAGACGGTACTGTTGTTAAGGATTTCCCATTCAACACCAAGGTTGTTTTTAACTGCAACTGACCTTTGCTAACCAATATCCAATACCAATTTAGGGTCACTCTGGGGTGTAACAACTTTACTTGGGAAAAAACAACTCTGTGTGGTTTCAAAGAAGCAATGAGAAGTGTGATGCATTTTCTGTTGGCTTCAGTGGAATATAAACCTACATCTTTTAATGGAGCTGGAAGGCATCCCAGGAATTTAGATCAGAGTCCTCATTTGGCAAACTCTGAAGGGATGGCTTTCATATATAAACTTTACTATTCTGATAATGCTACTTAAGGCTGCCTTAATTCCCTGATTGGTTAGACGAGGCCTCAGCAATTTGGAACAAGTCTAATCTGAAATAATTTGAAGCCTGGAATTTTCTAAATGTGAAGGGATTATAGTGCTGTATTTGTGTATGTGGAGAAATCATATCCTCTGAGGCTGGTACAGGTGAGTTATCTTTCTGTAGCTCTTAGGAGAAGTTTAGAAAGCAAGCCAACCTTTTGACAATGGCACAGAGCAGATGAAGTGTAAAACTTCTTTGAGCATCTGCAGCCAAACAAAAATCAGGTGCTAGGATTATACAGCAGTTTTCTCATCTGTACCCAGACTCCAAAAGTGCTTTTTAAACTTCTTTTTATGAAGTGCATTATTTTGCAATGTATCTTCATTTCATACCACATTATGGTGCCTCACTTCATTTCATTCTAATTTAACAATCTATATTATTTGAATAAAATGTTTTCTTCTTTTCATGATGTACCACAATGTACTCTTCCCTCCTTTACATTCAGGAGTTACTTTTCATCTTTTTCCCATTGTGGGGGTGGCCCTATCTCAGCTCTCTATGCTCTGACCTCTTCTCCTCTCTCTTTGAGCAGATGTTTCATTATTTCTTTCATCCCACCCTCATCTCCTCCTCTGAAAGCAACAAGAGCTAAAGACCATGCACCCTCTTTCTCTCTAAGTAGCCTTTCAGCATACAGCAGATACACGACAACCTGGCACTATAACCAACTCTCCTAGGCTGAGTCTACATGGAAAAAATAATGCAGCCTTGCCTCAATGTCCATGCTAGCGTGAAACATAATGCTCATCCCATTTTGAGTTCAAACTGCTTCCTTTCCTGAGGGCAAAAAATATGAGTTTAAAGGTGTTGAAGTTTAGTCTGTATTTCTGGAGGGAAGCAAGATTTGTTTTGCTAGTTTCTGTCATTTGACTTGCAACTTGGATTGGGGTTGGGGTGTTATTAGGTGGAGTAGGTGAAAGAGTGGGTAAGAGTTTTTGCAGGAGGTGTACCACTTAGATTGGCATCACTGATAATAGTTCCTGCCAGGTCAAGTCTGACAACAGCGGAAAGTACAGGCCGTTTTGGTTTGGTTTTGTACCAGATATATGCAAAGTTTTGAATCTCCTTGTATTCACAATTTACAGCTTGTGGAGCCACGACTGCTCAGTTGCTTTTAAGTGATGTTTTGACAGCCCTGCAGGTATGCGGAAATGTGGATATGAAGAGGCACTGCAGGCAACAACAAAATTGCTGCTGCCATGTGTTCCACTCTCAAGTGGGCAAAAATAAGTCAGTATAGTCAGCACATGACCACTGTAGATATGCCCTCTTACATTGATTTAGCTCTGTGACGGAGACTTATGTGGCTTGTTGCACCAATTCCAAGCAGCACTGATATGTGTGACTCAAGAGGAGCCAAACTAGAGTGAAAATAATCTGTGCTGGGAATAAAACAAAGCCTTGGTGTAGATTAAGCTCTAGTTTCCCTAGCCCCAGAGCTGGCCCTTGAAAAACAACAATTTGCAGATACGGCTGCTGATAGCAATGCTTGAGGTGCAGGGTCTTTGGCTGTCATTGCCTGTGTCTTTGCCTTTTTGTGCGAGCAGTGCCACACTGTTGTTGTTTTCCTTCTCCTTCTTCATGGATGCATGGGGTTTCTCAAGCAGGCAGCTGGTTGTGGATGAGCAGAAAACCAACATCAGCTGTGTTTTAATTCTATAGCACTATATTCCTTATGATCCCTCCTGACCAGAAATTAAGCTGAGCAATGTCAGCAAACCAGGTGAGAGGAATACAAGTGGAATAATGGATGGGAAAGATTGTTACAGGAGAACGCACCTATCATTGTCACATGACCAGAAAAACATGTCCATAGTGTAAGCACCAATTTGCAAGTTAAGAAAACATACAGTGGGCAGTGGAATGTGAACCACAATAGGACAACATGTTTTTAAAATGTCAGAGTTAGTGTAGTATGAAAAAATAGCTGCTTATGCTGGGAAAATAGCCTCCATATTTTGCAAAGAGGACTGCAATAGTATGAGTTGTAATAAGAAAATGCAAAGATCCACGCATAGGCAACCCCTTAAACTGCAACAATTCATCCTTCTGAATTTGTTCCAAGTCTAGTCTTAATGTGTTTCCTTCTCTTCTGACTCACAGGAACAATGACAGAGAACCTGAAGAAGAAAAAAGTACAGCTTTCCTAGATGCTTTTACAGCCAGCCGTCTACTTTTGTGGGGGTTAAGGATGCAAGACTTGTGAAAGTGTCAAAACTGTGAATAAAAATAAAAATTGCACACTTTTCTTAAATCCTGAGAACACTACTCTAGGACTCTTTATGTCAGAGTCCAACTCCCTGCCTGTGCCTCACTGCCAGCAAGGGGGAGGAGGCGAGAATAGTTGCCACGAGGAGGAGGAGGAGGAGGAGGAGGAGGCGGCGGCAGGAATGTCCGATACAACAATTAAGGAAATTGCAGAGCCAAGCCAGGTCGAAGTCCAGTCCAACAGTCTAGAAAGCAGAGGTATGTCCAGAGGGGCCAAGGGAGCCAGAACACAAGGGTCATGAGGCTTGCAAGTAATTTGCTGCAAGAAAAGAGCAAGCCACTCTGAGAGACCTAAATAGCCACAGAGACAGGTGTTCCTTGTCATTGCTTCCTTAATCTAGCTAACGCAGCTTCCCTCTGAGCTGCCCATCTCAGCCTTCTCTGTGATTGGGGACTGAGGGGCACAAGTAACTATAATTCCTCCAAACCACTGCTGGTTCCTTCTCCCTCTGGAGCTGGTTGGGGCAACTCTGCCTCCACTTGTCCTTCAACTGCTGGGAATGTTTGCAAGTTGGTTTGATCAATCGCTGGCTCTGTTTCTGGCACAATCAGTTGGTCTTCAACCTCAGAGCCATCATCTATCACACTCTAGGTCCTCCAGCATGATTCTTTGGTCAGTTTCTGGTGGAAGTGGGCCATAGAGTCATGCTGAAGTACTTAGCAATGCCTAGAGAAACATTCTCTCTAGAAATCTCTAGGTCTTCCAGCATGACTCTATGGTCCACTTTTGACCAAGGTGGACCATAGAAAAGTGTTGGAGGACCTGGAGATTTCTAGAGAGACATTTTTTTTCCATGGCAGCGACAAGTGCAGTAACAATTTTAAAATTAAATGAAGTAAAATAAAATAACCCACAAATAATCAAATTCACGAATGCTGAACCCATGAAAGTGGAGGGCTGACTGTACAAATTGTTGGGATAGCTTTGTCTTTTGCTTTTCATGGACAGCTAACAATACATAGAGGAGAGGGAAGCGAAAGGTGGGGAGGAGGATCCACTTTTGTCTTTAGTCCTAATTTTAAAGGAGCTATCCAAAGTACTGACTATATTTGAAGGGGTAGTGTTCCATACCTTTGATAGGTCTTTACTAAAAGCCAGATTAAAGACTTATCAGAGGTATGGAACACTCCCACTAGTAGTATAGTAGAGTCAGTAGTCACAATCAGAGGACAGTAGAGAGAAGACAGATGAAAATAGAGAGGGAACCTAACAGGTTCACATCCTTCCTTTGGTTATTTCACCCACTGCAAATGCTTCCTTTGGTTATTCCACCCACTGGGATGGATCAAGCTGAATTGTTACAGCAAGAGTGGTAGTGAGCAGAAGGCATGGAAACAAAGAATGTTAAGCTTTGGGAGTGTTAGGAAACACCCCCTCCAAATAAATCAGAAAGAATCCAGGTGATTCATGCAAACACTAGAGACTGTGTCGCACAGTACGGATATTTGGAAGTTATATTTAGAAGACAGGCCAAGTACAAAGTAGAAGTATTAAAGCAGAAAAAATGTTTGGAGGGATTAGGTCTTTCCTTAATAAAATGGGCTATAGTTATCAGGTTATGGTACAGCAAGAGTGAAGGTTTAATCTGGTTTGACATGTAGGGCAAAAATGTGGATAAGGATGAACATGTCTTCATTTTATCAAAAAACCAACAACCAAGTAGCTGATTATTTTGTGACAAAATTACTTTTGCTCCAGTAGCAGTTTGCTAGTCCTGGTAGATTATTATATACATCTGCTAGAGTCCCAAGTGTGAAATTTCAAGATTAACTGAAGACTATTAACTGTTGGCTAAAAAAATTTTATTAGACCACTTAAAATGGGTCCACTGGACGGAAATCCATTTTCATTTGACTGAACAAAAATATACTAAAATGTATTATACCTATAAATGGATTAGAAAATGTTATTTTTCAGCATGATTCACCCAGTCCCTGCTCTATAGATTAAATGACACACATATAGATGTAAAATGCAAAAGGACATGATGGAGAAAGCTCCTCAGTCTTTCCATCTTGAAACATCTATTTGGTTTAGGATTTTATTTTAATTTGACATGAAATCAGTGCAAGACTAAGGTTATGATGGCTGTGGCCCAGAATTATGAGAGTAAATTAGTGACTATGGATTATAGCTATTCTGCTGAAAGATAGTTTTATAGATCGTCTACGCCAGGGCTTTCCAAATAGTGTGTTGCGACATGTTAGTGTATCTCCTGAAGGGTGTAGGTGTGTCACCTCCCTGGACTGAGAACAAGCCCCCCACTCGAGCCTTGGAAATGTATGTAATATGTTATAAATAAATCATATATTTTTAAAAATACAAATGAAAGGTTTTCATGAGATATGTTGTATCCCCGTACATTCCGTTATTACAATTTACGTATGTGCCCAGATGTCTTGTAAGGGGTTAGTTTAACCTCTGCTTTGCTAGTAAAACTGAATTACTGTGTTGCGAAATGATGCATGTCTAAAAAGTGTGTCACCAACATGAAAAGTTTGGAAAGTTCTGGTCTACACCTTCCAGTGGAGTGAGAAACAGCCTGGCTAGCTCTTAAGACATTGTCCTCTGTTTTTATTGGCTCATCTGTCATGACTAGAGGGGAATTTAGGACAGGATTCTTGAAGAAAGTAAACAAAACAGGTAGCATGGCAAAGAACAGGAACATGAAATAAACAGAGATGAAGGGAAAGGAAATGAAAGGAATTAAGGGAGATTAAGCAGCTCAGCCATTGGCTAACATGGCCACATACTGTAGTATGGGTTAAAAGCACAAAGAGCTCTGAGAAGTTTATTTTGTTATACCACAGCTCCCATCATCCTATGTGTTAAAAGGAGAGCCTTGTAAAAATTGAATTTCTGTCTTAAAAGAACTTGGAACAGGATTTCCCAGCCAGCAGCCTGGAGCCAGCAGTCAGCATGGTGGTAGGTTACAGGTGTTTGTGGCTTCTCACATCTCCTTCCTTGTTTTGAATTTTTCCCAATTCCACATAGTATATGTTTTATGATGTTAGGATGAGTAAACAAACCACACCTCAGGTGGACACGGAGCTGAATTGAACCCGCAAACACAAGGCAGGAAGTAAGAAAGGAAAGAAAAACAAAATACACACAAAGCAACTCTGGCCAAAGGATCCCTCCGAGAATCAAGACTGTGTTCAGTATAGCCTACTAACAGTAGTGATAAGGAAGGATGTTTTTATTCTTTCAGGCTTCCCTTCTTATACCATTTTCATGCTTACATAAAAGAAAACTCATGCATCAGCATTAGCAGAGTCACAGCTTGTACACATGTTACATTTTATCTGACCCTTAACGTTCCCAAGTCTGCATGTTCCAGTCAACGTCCTGGATCATTCCCAAAGACATCTTTCATGTTAGCAGTGTCCTTCCCTTTGCACAAACATGAACAAAGCAGAACAAGCAATTCTAATTCAAAGGCTGTGCAAAATGCTCACTACCACAGAACTATAGACTGAATTCTGACTGTCCAAAATACTAATCAATACCATAGTAAATGATTATCAATTCTATAGCCAGTTTCAGAGCACCAAATTTCAAGCTAACAATGTTATGGTTTAAAACAGAGCTTGGAAAAGTTTCCTTTCTCAGGTGATTGTTCCCATCTAAAGTATTAAACTCACAGTGTGGCAGATACTGTGTGTATGTGTGCCCATACATACAGTATCTCCTCTGCATGTACAGCAGAGGTTGTGAATGGGTAGTTTCTGGTGCCAACAGGAGAGAGTTGGCATGTGTTTGTGTAAGGCAGAGGTTAGGAAAAGGATGCTTTCAGTGTGAAAAATACAATTTGGAGAAGCTTTCTTTGTGGGATTTCAATGGTTTAACTCACAGTTTAGGAGATTCTCTGTGTGTATGTTTCTGGCCATGTGTCTGGTGTGTTTTGACATTGCTTCCAGCGATGTAAAATTCCACTGTTGTAAAGATGTAACATGGGGATAAACATACTGCTGTGGTAGGCTGCCAATTTCTGTTGTGATTGTCTGTAAAAAAGTAGTCATACTGAATTTTTTCACTGTGACTATTGGAGGACTGTCACAGTGTAGCTATACAGTATGAAATTAGCCCTCTTGTGAAAAAGAAATACTGGATTTTCTTGCACAGAGACTGATAGAACATTAGTCAACACAAGATGCTTTAGTAGGCTATGGATTAAACTGTGAAGGAACCTTAGTAAAGCCTTTCCAACAAAATAGTCTTTGCCATAGTTACTTAAAAGTAAATGCTCCTGAGATGTGTGGAATTTAGTCCTTAAGAAATGTGTTTGGAACTGCAGCCTTCAGAGGCATAGTTTTTACACCTGAGCATTTCCATCTAATATCTCCACAATGCTAAGCTCCCATCTTACTGATGACTACCTTGGCCTGAGAATATTTAAACTCTTCTTTCCAGATGAAAGTAAGGTAGATTAACTGTTGCCTACCCAAGTTCCCTAAGAATGATACTTGCCTTTCCAGCTGGATCTGGGAACTTTCCTTTTTGGCTTAGATTCCTATCTTGATTTACAACCAGAGAAATATTTTCTCATGTGGCAGATTTTTTTTAATACATGCTCTGAAGCACTGTGGTTAATGCTTAATGTTGCATGCTTAATGCCATCACTAGTGTTGCAGGAGCCCAGAGAACACAGAGACCACAGAGCAAGAAAAAGAGTAATTTATTACGCGCGGGCTTTTGGCTGGATGTCTCCAAAAGACCAAAAGCCCTGAATTCAAGTTTCACAGCTCTTTTATAGACAAAGTTCACAGCATACACAAAGATCACAGGCAAAGATCACAGGCATGTCTCGGTCCGCCCCTCCGGGGTCACAAATACCACATGCTGTTACTAGCTAATTACCCCCGCACTCAGACCCCGGAAAGTGCTTATCTACAATCTGCAATTACCGCAGCCAGTCAATAAGCAAACAACACCCTGGCTACGTGATCAACATCCTAGCTACGTGATACATTGGCTCTCGTGACCTTTTTACCCTTCTTAAATCTTTCTCCATTCCTCTGACCTAAGCCCCCAGCTTCTACTTTATTTCTACTTTATTATTTCTAATTCATACCTATATCATTTCCCCCCTTAAATGCATAATTTCTAAACAATTATAGCATTTCGTGACATTATATCATAAAACAGCGTCAGGCTGAGTCATCAAAGCGTACAGAGCTGCTGTCTTACTGGAAGTAATTTGAAGCATATTACTTATACATTGTATAAAACAAGGAAAGCATATACACAGAAACAGGAATATTAACACTACTGGCAACAAAATTACAAACAATGCTTTTAGCCAATTCAGGTTTGGTAACCAAGATGTGAGACACTTCCACCAGCTATCATCCCCTTCATTTATATCCTTTACTACTTCGTGCAGTTTGTTAATTTGTGCTTCTATCGCATTGCTGTTATCAGACAAGTTGAAACAGCACAATTTCTGATGCTTTTCACATCCTACATGATGGAGAAGGAAGAGATAGTCAACGCATGCCCGATTTTCCAATACAGCATTCCCTAGTTCCCGCTGTTCTTTGTTAAGCAAGGATAATGCTTTGGAAGTAGCGTTTATACTTTTGACTAGCGTACAGGCTAATCTATTTATTTCTAGTTCGTCCTCCAAAGCCAATCCTGTTATTCCTGAAATGGGTTGCCCCTGCAGGGATCAATCCCAATAGTACATATGGATTTGGAACCACAGGATGGAGAGTGACTGTAGCCTGATTTACTAGGTGTAAGTCCTGCACCGGACGATATTCATCTGTTCCGGGCTTCTTAACAGGCAGTAGGGGTATATTCCATGGTGATTGGCATCTCCTGAGGATGCCATCTCTTAACAGGCAGTCCAGGTGCCTCTGGATTCCTTGCACTGCTTGTCGGGGTAGTGGATACTGCTTTACGTGTACAGGCACTGCTCCTGGCTTTAACTCGACCACTACTGGTGGAATAAACCTCGCCATCTCAGGGGGGTTATCCTCAGCCCATACTCTTGGCACATTAAAAACCTCCCATGACTGTTCTTCCATGACTGGGAGTGTCCAATGCATTCTCCACTCCTCCTCTTGTGGATATGAAAGTGTTAAAAGCCTTGCCTCTTTCGGCCCACGGAAGAACACTTCCAGGGTCCCATCATCCTCAAACGACATCTCTGCTCTTAACTTAGACAGCAAATCCCTTCCTAGCAAGGGCACAGGACAATCTGGGAGGTAGAGAAACCGATGCTGTACTAAATGTGATCCTAGTTGACACGACCGTTGCTTCAACATAGATCTTTCTTCCACCACTCCTGTGGCTCCCACTACTCGTACTTTCTGCTGGGTGAGTGGGGCAATTGGGTAAGTAACCACTGAAGTGGCGGCTCCAGTATCTACCATAAAGTCCATATCACGGCCCCCCACAGTGGCTGTGACCATGGGCTCCCCGGGGCCGAGAATTAGGGGGCCCGGTCTGTCTCATTCGAGGAGCTCTGCCATTCCCGCAAAGTAATTTTTGTCATAGGTGTCCACCTCTCCCGTGCCGGGCACCGGCTGCCAATTTACTCGCCCATCCAATCGTCCTTTCCCACATCCTCTCTGTCCTATGCCACCCCCTCCATTCGGGCAGTCTCGCCGCCAGTGTCCCTCTCGTCCACACCGGGCACATTGATTCCTTCCCAGAGATCCTCTTCCTCCGCCTCCTTTTCCATCGCTTCGCCGCTGCCAAGTCCCTCTCTATCCCCCCCCCCCGTGCTGCTCTACCAGAGCTGTAGCCAGAAGTTCTGCCTTCTTAGTCATTCTCCGCTCTCTTTCCTTCTTCTCTTCACAAACACCTTCTGCGCATCTTCCAACAATTCCTGCAAATTCTTCCCTGCAAAACCTTCCAGCTTCTGTAACTTCCTTCTAATATCAGGGTAGCTCTGAGTCACAAACGCCTGATTAACCATCTTCATACACTCTGGGGCTTCAGGATCAAAGGGGGTATATTGGCGATAGGCATCCAAGAGGCGTTCTAGAAACGCGCCGGGAGTCTCAGTGGCTTCCTGCATAGCCTCAGTCACCTTTGTCATGTTGGTGGGTTTCTTCATTCCTACTCTCATAGCCTCCAAAAGCAGGGTTTGGTATTGTAGTAATCGTTCCATCCCTGCCGGCCCATTAGGATCCCAACGAGGATCTTCTAAGGGTACTCTCTCCCTCAACCAGACCTGGGGGTTGGGGTGTCCTTGCGGGGTCCTTTCCTGGGTTAGCTGCTCCATCTGTTGGATGATGCAGCGCCTCTCTTCAGTGGTAAACAAAAGTTATCAGCAATTGCTGGCAATCTTGCCAATTGGGCATATGTGTTCCCATTATGCTAGAGCACAATTCCACAATCTCGTGGGGCTTCTCTGTGTACGAAGCATAATGGGTTTTCCAATTTAACAAATCAGACGTGGTGAAGGGTCTGTAAACGTAGGCTTGTACTGGTACAAAGCGGGGCTCCTGTTCACCCTGTCATGGGTTTGGGACCATCTGAGTGAGCTGTTGGAGTGGATACAAACTGGTGGTTGATTTGGCTCATGTTCGGTTAGCTACTGGTGTTAGTTCTGCTGAGGAATCTGCCTTAGGCGTGTTGCCGGTGAGGGATGAACATAGAGCCTCCAGGGTTCCAATGGAATTTTTGAGCGTGTCACAATAGGAGTGCGCCGTGTCCTCCCAATCACAACCTTTAAGGGGATTGGCCGGACTGGTAGTTGCTGTGTGAGAGTAGTCTATGGTAGTCCCCTGAGATGTGACGGTGCTGCTGGGAGACGCCGTTGCTCATGCGGCGTGAGGGGCGCGCTCCACCTCAATCCTGGCCGCCGCTGGCACCGCTGCTCCAGTCCCTAACTGCTGATCTGGCCCCGCCTGAGGCGGTGTATATGGTATATATGGTATATATGGTGGCAGCGGTGTAAAGCCTAAGGAACTTCTAACACTGGTTTTAACTTTTTAGCCAATTTCTCCTTCCTCAATACCAAAACTTTTGCCTGTGACTCCTGGCATCTCCGTAACCACGGTGGGGAAAAACACACTACAGTGTCCCATGAATCTATATAAGGGAACTGGTCTGGCGCCCCGGATTTCCCACTATCACAGAATACACTTTGCTGATCTTATCACTTTCTAAAGACCCCTCTCGGGGCCATCCTACATTGAATGATGGCCATTCTACTTCACACAGAAACTGCAACCATTGAGGGCTCATGGTGGGGTCTCCATAATATCCACTAAACCCTTTCTTAAAGTTTTTCAGCATACACTGCAGAGGGGTGCAACCCTTGCTTCCGCCACCTCCCATGTCCTCCCGCCTAAGATGAGACAGACACAATAGGGGAAGGGAATGGTCGGTGAGTAAAGGGGTCTCACTGACCGACACACGAGGAATAAAACAGCACACGCACGTGTCACTGGCTGGTATCGCTGGACGATCATGGTCAATAGCCAGAACCGCAGCAACCAATCACCGCACAACAGTCACACACTCGCACACACAGTCCCTGCCTCCCGTCATCCCGTACCACAAAGCGGAACAGTTTCCTTAGCGCTTTTACGGCTAAGTACTAGTGTCCGCTTGGGAGGTGATCAGGCTCCCCTTCCACCCTGAAGCAAGTGGGGCGTCTGGCCTCTAACCAGATTCTACTTGCCTAGGTCTTTTGACGGCGCAGCGGACCACGAACCACTTCTCCGAAGATGATGATTGCCAAATCGAACACAGAGGAAATTTTCAGTGGAGGCAGGGCTCAGTTTCTATACTCTGCTTCCAGGAGGAAGGCTCCCTTGGTTCAGCGCTTGCCGTTTGGGTGCCCCTAGCACAGGCTCCCCCGTTCCGGGAAAAGGAGGTAGCTGGTGGGCCCAACGTGGGGCTCGTGCGCCAAGCCCCCCGCCCGGCAAGGCGATTCAAGAGCAGGCAAAACGCCACCTCTGTGTCTCAGCGCCTGCAGTGATCCGAGTCACGGCACCATTTATGTTGCAGGAGCCCAGAGAACACAGAGACCACAGAGCAAGAAAAAGAGTAATTTATTATGCGCGGGCTTTTGGCTGGATGTCTCCAAAAGACCAAAAGCCCTGAATTCAAGTTTCACAGCTCTTTTATAGACAAAGTTCACAGCATACACAAAGATCACAGGCAAAGATCACAGGCATGTCTCGGTCCGCCCCTCCGGGGTCACAAATACCACATGCTGTTACTAGCTAATTACCCCCGCACTCAGACTCCGGAAAGTGCTTAGCTACAATCTGCAATTACCGCAGCTAGTCAATAAGCAAACAACACCCTGGCTACGTGATCAACATCCTAGCTACGTGCTACATTGGCTCTCGTGACCTTTTTACCCTTCTTAAATCTTTCTCCGTTCCTCTGACCTAAGCCCCCAGCTTCTACTTTATTTCTACTTTATTATTTCTAATTCATACCTATATCACTAGGACAATCCCCATGACTTCACCAATGTCATCTCTAGCTTGGCCTTGAAGTTTTGGCCCCAGGAAATTCCTGACCTGGCAACCCTAACCTTCATGATCAAAAACACTTTCCAAAGACCTAGTTTGTGGCAGTTCACTGTAAGCTAATCTTACAAATGTTGCCAGATCATGCCTCTTTCGCTACCCTGATTAGGCATTATCATTTTAAATCACAGCCACAGGTTCTTTCAACACAAAACTGAAGGTAGTAGAAGTTATGGGACATCTTTGGTGATAGCAGAGTTGATCATGTCCAGAATGCATGTTCGCCACCGCTCTGTGTACATTCCACACACATTAAACGCCTGATCAGCAAAACAAAGAAACCAAAGGTGAAAAAGCCAGCTATATTTACAATTGAATTTAGTATGCAGAAATCAAATAAATTTTGTGCCTGCCCAGCATACGTAGATAGCTGCAAGTCTATAAATTAAAGACCCCCCCTCAAATATGCATGTGCATACAGATTTGATGTTATTCTCTTTCTGTGGGGGTGCATGTATATTGGAAGATGGGTTTGCTTCCCACATTAATAGATTGGGATAGTGTGCAGGAGGAAGGAAAAAGGGAGAGGATTAATAACTCCAAACTCTGCAGTTATTGTGAGTGATGGTTGCTTGCATACAACCACTTTTTTTTTACCCATGAATATTTATAAAGTGCTTTGAAAGTCTCAGATGACAGCAACTACATCTGAATCTTATTATTTTGACCTTAACAAGAAGAAACCCCTGGCTAAGCTATTTAACCATTGCTTGGCTGAAGCGGTACACTTGTGGATAAAGAAAAACAAACTTTAATGGGAATGCAGATCTTGCTCCTGGCAAGAGTATTGGGGACACCAGCTCCCTCACTCAAATCAGATATTTGTTGAATAAATTATACACTGAAGACTAAAGCTTGGAAAAATTACATTTTGGGTCAGTGGTGATGCTGGCTGAAGGATTCTGGAAGTCCCAGAAATAAATTGCCAGGCTTTAACTGTACATTCATTTGGCTGGTACAATCTTAGATACTAGGAGTGCTGGATTTAGCAGACTTTGAATGAGAGCCCTGGGATCCTGCATGCAAACTGAAGTTCCCACTGGTGAACCATTAAACACTTCCCTGTAGTAGGACAGTAAAGGCATGTAAGCCTTTGAGCCCCCTACATTTCAACTTTCCAGGCGATGACATTGACTTTTCTTCGCCAGGTCATAAATATATGCAGGCCAGCTGTAGGTCCTAGGTTCTCATCCAAGCAACTGCCAATTGGCTTTATATTCAAGTTTCTGCTCCTTGTATTCCTGGTCTATATTCTGTGCTTCCCATCCAGTTCTCCTGGGGTGCTTGCAGGCAGATGGCTCTACCAATCAAAAGACAAATTCCACAACTATTTTGCTTTCCTCTGTGACAGAATTTAGGTGGAAAGTAGGAGCCAGAGGCCTGATTTGTATCGGTAGTCCCTATTAGAGGAAACTCATTGACTTAATTGTTAAATGTTGAGTCAAAAGTTGCATGAACTCTGTTGAGTCAGCAGATCTACTCTAGTTTTGACTACTGATAGGATTCAAGTGGCAAGAAGTAATGGAAAAATAGGAATGGATAACAAGTAGAAGAGAAGACATTGGAATCTGGACTTGTACTCCCCACTGCTAAATTCCATAAATTAGGAAGGTTGATTACATAATAAAAGCCTTGCCTGAAAGCCCCCATGATCCTTCCTGTCTGGATGGCACCCTACCTTGTTGTCAGGTCTTTATGACTCCAGCTCTGATTGTTCACAGGACATTTCTGCATTACATTGTTATAGTGCTATTATTCCACTTTCAACATTCTATGGAATCTAGGGGTTGCAGTTTAGGGAGAGGCCTTTAGAATTCTCAGCCAGAGAGCTCTTGGACCTCAGTAAACCACAAACCCCAGAATTCCACAGGATGTTGAAAATGGAATAACAGCACTCTAATAGTGTAGGGCAGAAATGACCATAGTGCAGTGGTTCTCAACCTGTGGGTCCCCAGATGTTTGTGGACTTCAGCTCCCAGAAGCCCCAGCCACTATGGTCAATGCTCAGGGCTTCTGGGAGCTGAAGTCCACTAACATCTGGGGACCCACAGGTTGAGAACCACTGCCATAGTGTATATCATCTGGGTAACACTCCTCCACTGGTCTTAGGCCTTTGCTCTCTGCCTCCATATTAGTCTTCTAGTTTATCTCTTCTCAGTATTCTGCAAGGCTCTAAGCTTACTTCTGCCTGGACTCCCATGCCTCAGTCTCCAGGCTGCCTCTAGGACAGTACTGACAGTTTCTAAATACACTGACTTTGCAAAATTCAGCTTGGATGACTGGGTTGGCATAACTCTTGGTGCCAATAGATTTGCCCTGACTCTGGATTTGTGTTACCAAGTTGGTCGTCCCTTGCTACACAGCAGTTGCTCCACATGGAGGGAACATGTCACAAGTAGCGGTGTATAATTAAAAGTTACATAGCTACTTGTAACTCATAATTTTTGGGGTAATAAGGATGTAATGAAGCTGTATTTCAAAACGCTAACAAGCAGGAACAATTTTACTTGGTGCAACAGGTATAATTTTCTGGTTACGTTTTAGTTCCTAATTAAGGAGGCCTCTTAATTAGAAGTTTTCAAGTTTTATATTATTCTCAACTGTTTTAAGCCAACCCATCCATAAAACTTAGCAGCAATACAATGAGTAAGTTAGAAAGTTAGAAAAAAATCTTCTCATAGATGTCAACAGCAATAATGAAATTCCTTGGATTTTGCAATAAATTGCAGAATAAATAATTTTTTAAAAGTAGATTTCCAAACTCTGGTGCCAGATATCTTCTTGCAGCTTGCAGCTTTCTTCTCTCTAGATTCTAGCAGCATCTGTGAGAGGTAGAGGCTCAGTCACCAAGAGAAAAGAGAAGTTAGTAATCACTTCAGCATAAGGCAATCCTCTGATAATTCATTTGAGACATTTTCTGATCCAGATGAAGGCTTAAAACAAAGCACTTTGCCTTCATACTATATTGCATGGCATGGCATGAAGCAAGAGATCACTACAGAAAAGAACATTGGTACCTTTCAAAAGTAATCCCTGCTTTATGTGTTCAACAATAGGAAGGCACTGTAGACTATTCATATTTTTTCTCTCCTTCAAAAGAAACTGATGCCTACACCTGTCAAGACAACTTTTCAGGTTTTTTTTCCAACTATGACAACTTTTTGCCATTCACCAACTTTTTTTTTTTTGCACAAAACATTGCTTTTTTCATATAACCACTTTATTTTGCTCAAAATATTTTTTTTTCCAGAAAAGCATTTCTACGCAAAAATCCTTCATTTTATGCACATCTCCCACGACTCTCTTAATGAATTTTTTGGCAAAAAGTAATGCTAGATGAAAAATCATTAAAAAATGTATAAAGAACTTGTATATTCTCCCTGCCAAGCAAGGAGAAAAGATTTGAGCCTTTTCAATCTTGCATGTCACAAAGAAATAAGAATAGCATTACATCCCTTACATCCCTTTCCAAGTTTGGGAGCCTGAAGTAAGATGCTTTCCTATGGCCTTCACTTTGATATTTCACAGCTACTGATGTGGTTTGATGACACTTCTTCTTTCTCACTCTGTTGAGATAATAGAACAGAGCAAGGACTGGTAAGGGTGAACTGTTGCCCTGGTAAACCTGCCCTGGGTTCACAGTTGGGTAGCCAGCCAAGGGTTCTCTCTTAGGCTAACCTCTACTTCCCCTGTAATACTACAGCTTGCAGAGTCACATCCTAAGTGCCCACTATCAAGTTTGGAGTGGGGAAGAGGAAAGGAAGGCTGAGGAAATCTTGCTTAGGATAGCCCAGGGTACAGACAAACCAGGCCTGCTTTCTTTTTTTCCTCTCTGGACAGCAGCACTCTTTTTAATCTTAGTATCACACCCTGGCTCCCTCACTCTCACTTATTCACAACCCTGATTTCCCTAAAACCCACAACCTTAGCGGATAAAAAGGCAAATCTTCTTAAAGGTTACTCCAAAGGGAATGAATAACGTGTGGTAGCATGTGATTAACAATAAAACTGAAGAAAACACTGTTTAAGCGGTACCTATAGAAAAATAGAATGAAATTTTTGTTAGGATTACAAACAAGGATAAAGGTAATTTGGATTCAAGGATATTCAATCAAGCTAATAAAATCTTAAAGATATTTAACCATTTCCTCCAAAACACTACAATGTTTCCCAACAGAGCTTTCACTCACACCACTTTGGTTCTCCTAGCACAAAAGTCTGTCTACCCACTCAAGGTTCCACTTTCTGGTCCTTTCAGAAGTGGTCTGGTTACTCTTCTATCCCCCGACCAGGCCACTGAGAAGTAACCCTCTCCCAGAAAACCTCCTATAGATAACTAGACACTCTGACTTAGAATTGTCTCTGTAACTCTCACTTAAGTAACACAGCTCCCAGTATATATACTTTCCTGCTGCCTCATCCACAGCCCCTCCCTCTAGTTAGGGCTGGGTTTCCCAGAGACAGAGAGCTGATTACATCACCCTCTGTTACCAGAGCTGGTCTATTAGCCACACGCCCAGACTCTGTCATACCCAGTCTTCCCCTGTTGGCTCTTGGGAGTCTGGCCTCTGGTGTAGGGGACCTAGATGGCAGAAATCTCTTGTCCTGGTTCTGAGACTCTTATAACTGTCTCCTCTGAACTTCTCCATTGCTTCTGGAGCTTTTACGTCTCCTTGGCCTCTTCTCTTGGGCAGCTGCATTTGAGACCCTAGGGTACTGCTAGGCCACAGCCACCTGGCTGCTCTCCTACAACTTTCTGGGAAGCAAAAAGGGCTGGAGCCATTTTGGTGATCGGTGACACCCTACTATAGAAGTGTATCAAGTTTTTTTTTAAATAATATTGGCAGGAGTAAGAGATGGATTTTCATTGACACTCCATCATATAGGGTGGTTTAAATCATCCTTCCTTAGCCTCAGTCCTGGCGAAAATCACCCGCACATCCTGATAACTCTCTCATGTCCTATAGACTCTAATGGGAAAGTTCTAGAATTTCAAATGGAATTAATTTCCAACCTTATGATCTGAGATCCATTCAAACAGAGATGGTGTGGGCTGAATGGAAGGCCTTATTGGATAGAAAGCTTTCCTTCATACATTGGACTTATCATCTGCCTGATGAATGCCAGGGACTCATGATGCATGCCTCTTCATTATTCCTGCATATTCTTGACTGTCAGAAGCCAACTGAATAAAAATGTACCTGCTGGAGTTGGCGGGGTGGGTGGGTGGGGGGAGAAGAGAAGTGTTACTTGAGGAAAACATGACAGTTAACAATAACCAGGACTGCTATAATCTGAATTCTTGCAGAAGATTTCATAACCTGTCCCCGTGTCAGAATGATGGATTGATAAGTGGCATGCTTTCTCTTGAAGGCTATAGCTGGCTGAAGAAAGGTTATCACTGAGTGGTTTTTAGCTGTGGGAAAATCTTGATGAACCTCTATAAAGAAAAGAGAGAGAATAAAAAATGATGGGTATCTTGAAGCACATACTCAAACCAGAGTTTCAGGAGAAAATTTTTTTCCTACCTTGAGCTGCGGTAGACTCAATGGTGCCTCAAGTTAACATTCTCTACACATGAGACCTATTCTTATCCTGAAGTGGCAAGACCACTGGAGTTGCTACACGAGGAGAGCAACTTTTTTTGGTCCTCTTAGCACTTGGCTGATGTAAGGGACAACATCTGAGGGATGACTGCAGGGCACCCAGCTGAGGTGTTGCAATGGCTTTGGTTAAGAGGATGGTGGAGAAAGGGACTATCAAGTAAAGGGGGTAAAGAGAAGAGCAAATCATGCATGCTGTAGGTCCCCTGGGACAGTTGTTTGCATTTTGTTTTGTGTCAGATATTTACATTCATAAAGATACTACTTTCCTAACTTACCAGTCAGTTCTAAAGAAAAAAAGTGCTTATCAGGTTGTTGCTGCCAACTCGAATGCTGCACATACTTTCACAGTAATAAAATAAACATTACCATTCTTTGTCAAGATAACAGAAAAACTGGATTCTGTGACCTGTGTTTAAACTTTTGAAAGTTTTCTTGACTAACACAGAGTGATATAGTTACATTTTTTATATCACACTTTTATCTCTAAAGGAAATAAAAAGTGTTACAAATCAAAACAGCAATTAAGGTCTAATCATTAAGCTAAATGGGTAGACACTAAGCAGATACAGGGGTGGATGAAAGTTAAGATTTTTGTTTTATTCTAACAACCACTGTGGAGTAAAGCTCTAAAGTGGAGTCTAATCCTGTGAAGCTCAAGCTATCTGTTGTGGGGGAACCACTATTTCCCATCCCCAGGTGCTGCTATATTTGTACCCATGGGCTACGGTTATTCCTTTCTTTCCTGGAAATGTGCCAGGACTGGTAATTGGTAGCTCACAGATGGTCCCTGCTCCAGGGACTGCTACTTTGACTAGCACTAGTCTAGTCCATTTTTGATCAGATTCAGCACAAGTTCTCTATTATTGCTGCAGTTCTGTGGCAATCTGTGGGGATGCATGAGCAAAACCTGCTGGGATGGGGCACTTGGCAGGGATTATGTCAAGCTCCTGAATGAGCTTTGAACTCCAGAGTTCAGCTGGGGCACCGGCAAAATGATTTAAACAACTTACCCTTCCCGTTCATTCCACGTACTTGTGTAGGCTTCTTTCTTACTAATGCTGAACAGGTGACTGTCTGCAGGTGGAGCCAGTGGACGTATCAACATGCAAAGGTGTGACCAATGGGGCGCTCTCCCACTATGCGCTGAATGTGTGGAGTATATATGACTTCTAATAAAGGGCACAAGACAGATTCATACTGCAAAGCATATAAATCACTCACAAGGCTCACATTTAAGTTTGTAAGACTATGTTCTCATGTGATGATTGCAACATGTAGGCAATCTCTCAGATTACTTTTTCTGTTCCCCGTCTACATCACTTTCCCTTGCATTTCCTTATCACTGGCATGGCCTCCTCACCTGACATCTGACTCTTGTCCATGGCCATATCCTTGGACCCCTTTGAAGATACAACTTCTCACCTTGGCTTTTCCCAATGGGACATCCATAGTTTCTGTCTAAGCTCTCTTGCCTTTGATTGGAGTGTACGCCTATGAACAAAGGCTATTTTGTTTTAATTTTGTATATGACTAGTGGTTTTAAATGGCTAGTGGTTTTAAATTGCTAGTGGTTTTAAGTGGCCTATTATTTGTTTGTTTGATATTTTATAAAGATTCTGGCCCTTTTCGCATGGCATTTGCCATGTGAAAGGGCCCCTCAAGCATCACACAAATGTGAGGAGTGGTCCACACGATGCACTCACAATCGCGTGATGCTCCAGGGGCTGGCAGGCATCACTTGCGTACTTTTTCATTTTTGGCTTTGAGCCAAAAATGGTGTGCGATTGCGCATCGCTCCGGGGCCCCGCGTGCACTTGCAGTGTATGTGGAGCTCTGGAGCCACGGCGCTTGTGCTTCCTGCCCCAGCGCAGCCTGGGAAACTCCCAGGCTGCACTGCGGAAGGAAGAGGTGGGGCTCTTGTGTGAGTGGGCAGCAGCTGCGGAGCTGAAGGAACCGGGACACAAGAACCTCTTTCTGGAGGCTGCTCACGAGATCCCTGCACCCCAGCTCTGTGAAAAGGTGCGTTGCGGAAAGGGCCTAAGCTTTGATTCTGGCCACTTCCGCACTAGACTGTTATAATGTTATTATTCCACTTTCAATATCCTATGGAATCCTGGGATTTGCAGTTTGCAAACTGAAAACCGCAGGATTCCATAGGATATTGAAAGAGGAATAATAGCACTATAACAATCTCGTGCGGAAATGGCCTTTCAGGATGTTGAATTTAGTGTTGAAAACTGAACAGTGCTTGGATGGGATTGTGCAAAGCAAACAGCCCAGTTCAAATACCTGGCAGTGGGGAAAACTACATTTGGTGGTCCACAGTTCAGTAGAACTAATCAAATTTGTATTTGCTGAACTAGTGTATAGAAGAACTAATGTGCAGAACAGGAAAAGACAATTATTTTTTGGCATTTGCTTTTTTCTGAATTCTGTAGTCTGTTTTTCCAGTCAAATTATGCATACACAAAATGCAAAGATTAGGAAAAATACCATAGGAAAAAGCAAATGTAGAGAAAAATAGTTTAGAAAATAGTGTAAAAATGCAAGCATTAGGGGAAAGTATTTGCAAAAAAAAAAAAGAGAGAGAGAGAGAGAGCAAATATTGGTGTGATTTTGCAAAAAATTGTATGCTCATTTTCATGCATACAAAAAGTGCATGAAACGCATATCAGTTCCTATGTTGTATTTTTAAAGCAATCTCACAAACTGGTGAAGAAATAGAATGGAACATATTTGTGTATGGAAAAAAAAATAATTTTAGAAAGCAAATCAGAAAAATATGCCTGTCCTTTACACACTAGGATTTAATTTCTGTCTTGAACCATATGCTGTTCTTCATCGCCTTCCATGTACTAGAAACTGCATATTACAATTACTCTGGCAGCACTTGACTCATTCACTTTGAGAACAAGCAGCAATTGTATAGCTGCAAGGCTTATGCTAACAAGAAGGTTGTGAATCCACATTTCAGAATGGCCAAAGAGCTAAAATTATTAGCATGTAAGGTTTCAACTAATTTGTAATTTTTCTAGGACAGGTAGTGAAAAATTCATTGATTTCCTTTCAGAGAGACAGCCCTGAACCGATTCAAAAATAGATTTTGGGCTGTATTTCCATACAATGGAGATAAATTAAATAATGCAGATATCTATGCAATTAGTGCAAATCGCTACACTAATTCTTGTTCAATGTAAATTTAATGATCAGCCCTTAAGAACAGAATCCAAACATGTTCCATTGCTATTTATCCAGGGCACAGCATATAACATATCAATAAGAAACTTACATGATTACCATAAGGCTACAACCCATCCATTCCATCTTTGTCATTACATCAGGGGAATTTGCCACAAAAAAGTATGACTGAAGCCAGAGGTGGGGGAGGGATTCTAAGATTCAAGAGGAATCTTGGGTCCAATTACAGCCCATGTAACATTGCATTGATTGAAAATGATACATCTTTTTTTTCTGTCTACCTCCTAATTACAGGCTGCATTAGTTAAATTAGAGAAAGTGTCAGAGTGAGCTAGACTGGCCATTAGGGAGAAGACAAATCCCATTCACATCTCATTTGTACAAGAATCAACTAAGCCAGAGATTCTTTGGCCATTTTTTTTTATTTTGTGTGTGTGTGTGGGGAGGGGAATCTAGCTGTTGGAGATGAGTACCGATCTGTCTGATTCATCCTGAGACAAGGCATTCATTAGAATTCTAAAAGAGAAGGTCACCTAAACACATACAAGAAAAACTTGCCTTTCTTCTCTGCTTGACCCTTTGTGGCTGATAGGGGAAACAAAAGAATTATCCTCATATATGACTGTATGGCTTTTCCCAAGCCCCAAGTCCCTGAACCTCTTCTTTCAAGTTTGCCCAAAGCCACAGAAGAAAGGGGGAAAAAATCTCTTCTCTATCACAGGGGCACATACCAGCACTTGAAGTCCAAATGGTGAGCTTGTATTGCTTTGGGTATATTAGAGGTGATATTGCTTTAGGTACAGGATGCTGGCTGAAAAGGTCCCAAGATTTTGAGAATATTTTTAAATACAGAACATATCATTTGAAGTTGATTCCATGTTTTCATAACATAAAAATGGGGATGATGGCACAATGGTCAGACTCCACTGGCCAGGCTGCATCAGCAAAAGGACACAATGGTCAATTCCTTTCCTTCAGCCACACCGTAGCAGCTAGAGATCACTATAGCTGGCCTGTCTCTACATCCAAGCAGCACTAAGAGGTCACAATGGTAAGTATTCTCTGATTTTGCTATGCAGCATCCATTGGGAGATAACAACAGTTAGCCTCTTTTCTTCAGCCAGGTGGCATTTGCATGAGGTCACACTGATCAACATCTGCTTTCACTAGGTCTCATTTTGGATGTCATAATGGGTAGCCGCTTTCCTTCAGTCATCAGCTAGAAGTCACAATGGCCAGTCTCCACTTTGGACAACAGCATCAGTGAGAGATCACAATGGCCAGTCTCTCCTCTTCAGCCAGGCTATATTAGTATAAGAGCATGACATCTGATTTTGTTCTTGTTTGGCCACATGAGAATAGCAGGTGGCTCTTTCCTTGAGGCAGACATCATCACCAGGCAGGCACAATAATCAGTGTGAGTCTCTTTCAGCCAAGAAGTTATGATGTTACAGAGCCAGGTCTCTCTCCTTCAAGCTGCAGCTTCAGCATGAGGTCACAATGGCTGAGTTCTCTCCTGGTTGCAGCCAGGCAGTTCAGGCTCATGGGTAGAATCCTTCTTGCTCATCTTCTGAGGCAGACATACACAGGAGCTTATAGGCACAATATTTCTGCAGCAGCAACAGTGATATATGGTATCAGAGGCTACCATTGACTCTTTGACAACAAACAGTATATGAGCAGTGAAGCACCTGTGAGTGGTAGCATGGCTGTACTTAGTAGCTGTTAGTTCGCATGACTCTCTTAGGGTATAGGCATAGTATGTGTTCATGCCATTACCTGTTTTATGGTCTTAGCCACACCATCTTTTGTTTCCTGCATCAGTTAGTCTGAGTTTGTTAATCCTCCATTTTGCATTTAGATAGTTTTCTCTCTCCTCTGGGTTTGAAGACCACATGTTTCCAGAAACTCTCAGCATGAGATGTAATATAATTTTTTATACTTCTAAGTAAAACTATTGCATATGTTTGTGCAAACAAGACTAAGCTTGCTTTTTTAGTCCTCTGCTAGAGCCTAAGTGTGGGTAGTGTTATAGAACTGGTTGTTGCTTACCTTCTGCTTCTGAGTACAAATTACTCTGCCTGTGAGACATGGCACTATCTCTTACATCCTCCAACAGTAACAAGTAAGGAGACAAGCAAAGCTGGCAGACAGATACTCCAGCACTTTCAGGATCTCTACATGAAATGAGTACCATGGTAGTTTGGCACCCAGAAAGGTAGAGATAATAGAGACAAGCGCATGAATATTAGCAACACTCCGGTCTATGGCAGGATTGTCCGTTCACTTGTTCCCTCTGTCTTCTATGCTTTCACCAGTTGCTTTTACATAAGACGACATTTCTGCTTTTCCCATAAACACTAGGGTTACTCATGATCCTTTGTTATGTGGTATCCACAAAAACTTTCTCCACACCCTTCAACTGTCTCTGTTTGTCAGGGATGATCTTGCTTAATTCTCTGCCATTCCACTTTTCCAGCTGCTTTTAAAACATCCCAGTTCTTCTCTCCAACTCCCACAGATTCCTTTATGACAATGATTTTCCCCCCTACTATAATCTTTCTTATATATTTATGCTTCATTCATCTCCTGATGCTAAAAGTGTCACACACTATATTTCTCCCACCCCTTTTTTATTCTAAGAATATCCCTGTGAAGTAGGCTAGGCTGAGAGGCTATGATTAGCTCAAGCTGACCACATGAGTGTTCGGGAAGCTGGGATCTGACCTAAACTGAAACACGCATTAGGCATAGGGGAGGGTATGAACATACAAGGTATCTGAGGGAAAGCTGTAATTTTGAGTGGAGCTGATAAAGGCCTTTCGATTTTAAAATAATATATTATGTAATATTATACTTATTGTTAATCATGCTGTGCATACAAATGTACACAGAGACTATTGTAATTATTGGTTTGAGTTTTCTTTTTGTTCATGCTATTCTAAACTTGGCATATAAATTACAGGATTCCTTGACTTAAAACAGTAGTTTTATGCAATTAATAACTTTTGCCTGGCCACACCCTTTTGTCCATACTGTGCTGTTTCTCAGTCACGTGTGTCCTGCTTTTCATTGGTGAAATGTTAGAGGGTGTGTTTTCCGTATATTTGATATCTACATGCCTGTTGATCCTGCCAAAGAAATCTAAAAGGCTGATGAGATATGATTTCCCTCAGAAGACACCACTGAAAATTTGTGTCAGCAAAGCCATTGCTCCTCTAAATGTAGTAACCTTCGCTTTAGGTCTTGCTTCTCTGGAATAGATGTTATGTTACCAGGTCTCAAGGGCCATTTCCACACCTTACTCATCTCTGTCATCATCCTGTCATGATCCTGGCAGTGCCACTGCTGAGATGGGAGTGTGACACAAATACTCCCCTCTGTACCTGGCTGGCTACCCGCAGAAGGATAGCACGAGCAACATGTGCCTTTCTTCTGCAGTGCAGCTGGCCACTTCTTGTGCTGCACTAGGGAGGGAAGTACCTAAATCATGCTTCCTCCTTTTCCACATGGCTGCCAGTTACGGGAGCATCGCATGATCGGGGGCTGTTACCAGATTTTTTCTAGTAATGGAATATCCTGCAATTGTGATGGGTGGGGATGCATTGGCAGCAGGACCATGACGATGTTGTGTGAAAGCATAACTCACAGACCACCAGTAGCATGTCCCCATTGTGAGACAGTGATGTTGTGCAGAAATGGCCAAGCTTCCCAGATCTTTTCTGGATCTTACACCCTTTTTAAAAATGCAAATACGTTGTCAATAGCAACCTGCCAGTCCTCTGACATGGAGGCAAGCTTTAGCGAACAGTTTTTGTTAGAACTTCCACAGTTGAGCTCTTTACTTTGCTAAGGCCCCTGCGAACCATTGTAAAAAGCCCCAGAAGACCATCTTTCATCATCTCTCCCTAGCTTAATTCTTCACATGCCGCCCCAGAAAACATTCTCCAAGCTTGGATGTCTATGTCACATCATTCTCAGTGAGCTTCTGTGCCTCTTAGCTTCTGTGGCCCAACTTTCCTATTGGGATATGAGATTTATTCCCAGCTGCATTTTTCCTCACTCCATTCTTTCTTCTGAGGTCTTCTCCAGCTTCTTGCTGTACATCTTGGCCCTGTGCAAATTGACCATTTCAAGGGAAGTGATGGTACCACTCTATTCTGCTTTGGTCAGACCCCACCTGGAATACTGTGTCCAGTTCTGGACACCACAGTTTAGGAAGGATACCAACAAGCTGGAATGTGTCCGAAGGAGGGTGACCAAAATGATAGAAGTCCTGGAAACCATGACCTATGAGAACTGGCTTAGGGAGCTAGATATGTTTAGCCTGGAGAAGAGAAGGTTAAGATATGACATGATAGCTGTGTTTAAATATTTGAAAAGATGCCATATGGAGGATGGAGCAAGCCTGTTTTCTGCTGCCCCAGAGACGAAGACATGGAGTAATGGCTTGAAACTTCAGGAAAAGAGATTCCATCTCAACATTAGAAAGAACTTCCTGAGGGTAAGAGCAGTTCGACAGTGGAACACTCTGCCTCAGAGTGTGAGTCTGCTTCTTTGGAGGTCTTTAAACAGAGGCTGGATGGCCATCTGTTGGGAATGCTTTGATTGTATATTTCTACATGACAGGAGGTTGGACTCAATTGCCCTTGTGGTCTCTTGTACTTCTATGATCCCCCCCACTCCATGTTGCTAACTTTCCTTGGTGTTCTCAGTTTGCAAAACTCATGCTGCTTTCTCTAATTGTGTTTAGCTAGCTGGGATGAGTCTGTTCTCTTGCCAACCTGATGCTGTGCTTGTTCTGTTTCTGCTGCATATGCTATCAAAGAGAGCTGACGGAAGCAATACCATCTCAGTAAGAAGGCGTTGTATGTAGTGTCAAGAGGTTGCTTTGATATGAAGCACTATGCAGACAGTTCTCCTTGCTTTTACTCCCTGCCTCAACTTCAAACGCCCCAGCTTTGAATAACATTGTGGAATAGAGTTGTCAATGTGCTTCCACCTACATTCTCAGTTCAGAATGCATAATAGATGAATATGGCTTCTCTCTTGAGCCTAATGCTCCCTTTGCTTTTCACACACTGCAGGTCTATAAAGCTTGGAAGGAAGGCATTTTAGTTTAACCACAGCTGACTGACAGCATGCTCTTTTGATCACAAGGTGCTCCTTCTCTAGAAGTAATAGGCGTGTGCACCTGAGTGTAATGATATGGCTTCTTCCTGTACTACCATCACCTGGATCCAGCTGTTGAGTTGACAGTGATCACAACATTATGTGCAAGTTGGCTCATGTGGGATTTGTTTTATTCCATCGCTGAGCTGGGATATAGCTTGATCTCTTGGAAGTTGCTCCTATGCAGAAGGAGCTGGTGTGAGGTAGCTATGATGGCTAGGGGATTCTGGGAAATGTGGTCCAAAAAGTAGCTCTTCCAAACTGAGGTGTTTAGAATATTGGTTGTGACTTGAGAGTTCCAGGTTCAACTCCAGGAGTGGGTAACTGCAGAAGGTGCAGAGGCCATTCTTCTCACCGTACCTGCTTGGTAGGCTGTGTTGTCATGTTTTGATATAGTGTCACTTCTGATCACCATTTTGGGTGACTTTTGATTATTATTATTTTTCTTTTAGATGGTTTTTGGGAAGCTTGGGTGTATTGGGGGAAGGAAGCTGCTATATTTGCAAGTGGTTTTGGAGGGGGGGAGTTGACTGGTTTTAAGGTGAAAAACGTCTGAAAATTGGTCCTTTTTTAAATTGCGGGGCTTGGGGAGGCTTCTGAGGAGTGCCACGGGCCACACTTATAAGTCCCAAGGGCAACATGTCGCCTACGGACCTCACCTTGCCCATTCCTGTTCGAGTGCCTATAACTGAGCTGTGAAACCAATCGCTCCTTATAATCCTGGCCTACTCCTCAAGGTTGTTGTGATTATAAGGTGCATGTGAACTGTGTATGCCACCCAAAGCTCATGGAGGAAAGGTGGAATACATGTGACAAAGGAATAAATAAAAGGTCCTGTGTACCCTCCTTGGGGGACACAGACAGGGTGTTGTCGATTTATCACAATGCAGCCAAAGCACACAACACTTTAACAACATCATGAAGAAGAAGAAGCATTCATAAGGCACTCTAAAGGGCTCAAAACACTTCACTTAATTCTCGGGAATCCTTATAACTTCTCTGTAAGCTAAGCCACCATTAATATACTGGGACTGACAGAAAATGGCTTAGGCTGTAGTTCTGTGGGAATGAGTGCTACTGAACATAGGAAGGGGCTGTTTGTGAGTCAGCCTGGACTTGTTGGTGCTTTCTAAGTGGTCTAAGGCAAGTCTCAGCCCCAAAGAGCTTACACAGCTTTCTAAACACTGACAAAGGGGAAGAAGCAAAGGGGAAAACAAGGCTAAGGAACAGCTGAAGGAGTACCGAGGAAGCAATGGCAATAATCTGGTATTTATATAGTACTGTAAGAGCGTGCAGAAGACTTAATGTGTCATGTCTGCAGTTTTAAGTAAAATGTGCCAATGTTATTATCCTTATATTGCTGTTGGCGTGGGGCAGGGTTGTGAGAATAGCAGTTTGCATAAGGCTGCATCATGAAAAGAGCAGGGACAATATGGATGCCCAGATGTTTTGCATGGCAACTCCCAGAAGCCCAAGCTAGGATGGCCAAGGGTGAGAGATTGTGGGTGCAGTCTTCCAATGTATCCAGAGGGCCAAAGCTTCTCCTTCTCTGAGGCATTGAGTTCATCAAAAAGGAGAGTTATGAACCAGGTTCTTCCTTATTTCATTGTCAGTTGCACTGAGCATTCAGCTCCATGAAAAGCCCTTAGCTACATCAGCTCACTCCTAGCATGCTTTGTACCTCATTCAAAAAAGCACGGCAAATCTCATGTAGATGGCGCTCTATGATCTGATCATGCTTCGCTGTGATATACTCCTAACGCCAATTCCATGTTGGGTTCTCTGGAGCAGTTACAAAGTCAATAAGCAACTTTCGCAGGAAAAAAAGTGGCATGTAGAAGAAACCTTGAGTGATAAATGATATGACAGTGACAGATTACCTTGCCTTTGTGTGACAGCGGGCACGTACTTAAGACTGATAACAACCCTTCAGATAAAGAAGGGGTGTGGGATGGCTGGAACTCCAGTGAAATGTATTTTAATCCTTGAGGCAAAGTCTGTTTTCTGGGCAATTTGTATCTTTGCACTGCTTACACTTGTTTAAGTTGAAAACTTTTTTTAACCTGAACATGGCTTGAAAACATGGCTATAGGGGCTGGTTCAAGACAATTTGCTACTGAGGGGAATAGCTCCTATTTCATGTAGATGTGCCCACTGAAAAGGCAGCTGAATTTATCAGTCAGTCAGTCAGTCAGTCAGTCAGTCAGTCAGTCTATCTCCTTATCTTTCTTCTAAAAAATGAAAGTCAAGGAGACTAGCAAACATCATTAAAAATAAATTGAACAATAAAACCATTATGATTTTCACAGCGGTCAATAAACATCAAAAAGGTATAAGAAGCCAGACTGAAAAGATCCACCTTACCAAAAATAGTGGGGAAATTAACAGTAATTCTGAGGGGAGTGTCTTCCACGACTGAGGCCCCAAGCCTTTTAGGGTTAAAGCCAATATCTTGAGCTGGGCCCAGAAAGCAATTGACAACCAGTCTTTCAGTATCTGAGTGATGTGGCTTCCTTACTGTGGAGGAGTTAGCAGGTTAGCTGTTGCATTTTGCACCAACTGAAGCATCCAGACTCTCTTCAGTGGGACAGCATCCTTCACCACCACGACCTGCTTCTCACCATGACTCAAGAGGTGTAAGAAAGGCTGTTTAGCACACAGCTCTCTCCTCCAACAACCTGCTGTTATGCTTACTAGCATCTCCCACCCAAGGTGACCACCTCACTCCACCTGCATGGCTACCATTTCAAAGCAAGGACTACAGCCTTGGGACCAGAAGTTCACTATCCTTCAGTGTTCTTGGCAGGCCACATTTGAAACTGGTAGCTCCTGGCAACATTAAATGTATCCATCTGTCTGCTCTGTTCACATATAAAATGTATACAGGCAAGGGGAGAAAATGGGGGGAGGATAAAAGTATGGAGAAGGTGTTATGGGAACTGGCGATGCCCAAGATAAGAATCTTGTTGCTGCTTCAAGGATAAAAGATATGTAAGCAACTGAAGGTCTGAGAAAATGTCTAAACTGCTGGGATGATGTGAGATTTATGATCTTCTTCAGTCACAGCTTTGTGCTTCTAAATTTGTATGACAAGTATAAAACCTGTAACAATCCTGTACACAGTAGTCTCAACAACTTTGAAAGAAGGTTGCTGTGTTGCTTGCTTTGCTACAAATAGATACTTCTTTTTTAACTCTGAGGCCCTTTTCGCATGGCAGTGTACAAGCAAATGGGCCCCTTGAGCATTGCGTAAATGTCAGGAGTAGTCTGCATGATGCACTTCCATTTCCGCCACGCTTAAGGCCTGCAAGCGCAGCAAATGCGCATTTTCTTATTTTCGGCTTTCAGTCGAAAATAAGCTGTGCTTGCACAAGGCTCACGGGCCTGGGCCGCACTCACCTGCAGTGCGGAGCCTCTGGAGCCGGGCCTGTCGCGCATCCTCTCCTCAGTCCAGCCTACAACTCCCAAGCTGCACTGTGGAAGGAAGGGGCAGGTCTCTCACAAGCAGGAAGGAGCTGCGGAGCCTGAGCAGCAGGGAAGCAGGAGGCTTGTAAGAGCCTTCCTGCCCAGGCTTTTCACGCCAGCAGCATGAGAAGGTAAGCTGCGGAAATGGCCTGAGTGAAGTTTGGGGAGCACAGGTTATCCAGGACATGATAGTGCATGTATATTTCTAGGAGTGGTGGTGGAATGGTTTCTATGAATTAAAGATTCATAAATATAAATTCTTATACAGCTGTCAATATCCAGGCAGCTGACTTTTCCTGGCCATTTTCATCCTGCTTGGCCTTGCAATCTGGAGGAATGGCAAGTCTCAGGCTTCCATGGCTCCTTTCTGTTTTAGCTGTTTTCGGTTGTCTCATGATTTGCTGAGGTAGTAGGTGAGGATTTGGTAGGGGCTGTGGGACAGGGCTTGCTAGGGTAGGATGCAGTTCCAGTGAATACTTTAGGGAATCCCCAGGAGATAGCGAATGTTTTGGCATCTTCAAAAGATCCCATAAAGGAGATGGTCTAATGGGTGCTCTTTAAAAAAAAAAAAAAAAACAGACCTCTTGGGAAGAGTGGCAGTGTGGGCCAGGAGACATTTGTCCGTCATGCTGCTGGATTGCAGGCCCCTTAGGAGTTGCCACTGCTCTTTCACTGTTTTTTTTTCTTCCTCCAAGTCTGGCATACCTCTCATACTGGAAGAGAAAAATCCTGAAAGTATCCAATAGAATGATATATAATAGGAAAGGGGTGAGTTTTTGTTCCCCTTCCTTTTAATTTACACAGTGGAGCTCCCACTTTGTTGCTGTGTGAGACAGATGTGTGGATGGCCATCCCATGACAACTTATCTGGTCCTTATCTGCTCTACTTTTGGATTTCATAGAATCATAAAATCATAGAGTTTGAAGAGACCACAAGGACCATCAAATCCAACTCCCTGCCATGGAGGAATACACCATCAAAGCATTCCCAACAGATGGCCATCCAGCTGCTGTTTAAAAACTTCCAAAGAAGGAGACTCCACCACATCCCAAGGGAGTGTATTCCACCATCAAGCTGCTTTTACCATCAGGAAATTCTTCCTAATGTAATTTCAAAAAGGTCCTTGTGACCACTTCTGTCTTCTGGCAGTTTAGGAACACTCAGACATCAGCCCTGGATCAATTTCAGTTTGTGAACGTATCAGCTTTAAATTACCAGAAATTACATCAGCGTTTCTGTCTCCATGGCTGTGGTCCCTGCCTCTGTCTTTGGTATTGTCCACAAGCTACATTTCATCCCTGAAGTAATTGCTCCCAGGCTGATGAGATCAAGTGTTTGGCTCTCCAAAATATATATGCTGATGATCAGGAGCATACAGCTGCTGTCATACTGCTGAAAGGAGCTGAGTGCTGCTGACACAGAAGAGTTCTTCCAAGCAACTAGGGGCAGGAGGTGGAGTGGATCTCATGAACCTTGATGTGGTTACTTGCTTCCCCAACAAAAGCCTTTACTTTTGCTAGGGCATGGGAAGTTGACTCAAAATGGAGATTTCGTGCGTATTTAAGTGTGCTATGGAATCTCCATTTTAATTCAGCCTTGGATACCCCTTGAACCTGCTTGAGTTTCCATCCCACTCTTCCTACAGCTACTTTTGTCGCCATGCTGCCAAATTTCAGCAAGGCAGTGACAGCAAACAAGCCATATTTTCTTTTGAAACAAGATGCATCGAGGGCATACACTTTGTTTTGAAGCAAAGTCGTGCCTCCTGTGCACCTTGTTTTAATGGAAAATTTTGGTTATTTTCATAATTGCTACACTACCAAAATTCAATGATGTGGCAACAAGCTAAGTGCTGGCAGGCAGAGGATGATGGGAGCTGCCAAAATGGTGAACAGGAATATGGACTTTATGTTACCCACCCCTTTTATAGAGTTATATTACTCTATAACAAGAGTAACAATTACTCTATAACATGACAAGATCTTTCTTTTAAAAAAATGTTCAGAAAGAGGATATCTGTTCAGCAATGTTCACTCTAAACACTAATGAAAACTTTGTGACTCTTTTGTTGCTGTGTTGTTAGCATGGCTAAAATATTAGTGATTAACAACCTGTTGTTGTTTGTTGTTGCATGCCTTCAAGTCATTTCTAGCTTATGGCAACTCTAAGGTGAACCTACCATGGTACTTTCTTGGCAAGATTCATTCAGAGGAGGTTTCTCATTGCCCTCCCTTGAGGCTGAGACAGTAGGATTTGCCCCAGGGCCACTCAGTGGCCTTCCATGGCCAAATGGGGATTTGAGTCCTGGCGTCCCAGATTTGTATTCCAGCACTCAAACCATTACACTGCGCCGGGTCTCTCAACAGCCTGTTAATTTGCCATTTAGAGCCCATTTCTGATCAGATGTGGGGCAGCTGTTTAATTACTAATTTTCACTCATTTTTTAATATGTAGGGATAATTTTTTTTTTTATTTGCTAAATGAAAAGAAAAAAATATTTGGGGGCGAATAAGTAATTATAGCCCTCTCCTTCATATGGGAACAGAAGCTGGTTCTAAGGGTCAATTAACAAGCTCTTATTTATTTACCCACCCCCTATAGCCACAACCCACAGGAAGTAAGCCCCTCAGGTGCCCTGATTTCACGGGGCAGTCCTGCTTAATGTCCTCCCACTTTTTCAGCTGCTTTAAAAATGGCCCAGTTTCTTGTCCTCATGTCCCTTTGATTTATGCAAACTGAGTTCAAAGTGCAAAAGTAGTTTGCACTCAATTAACTGAACACGGGTGGAGTGGAGAAGAGGAAGGGGCAGGGTCTTTCCCTTCCCAATAGGTGGCAAAAGCAAACTGCTGGAACCTTTCCTGGTTTGTTGGTTCTTTCTCATGAATAGCTTTTGCCATCTTGACTACGCTTTGATATTGACTGGCCACATCTGGCCACATGTGTCCTGGTTTTCATCTATGAAATGTTGGAAGGTATGCATGGAGAAATACACAGAACACCTGAAGCCCAAATGGAATCTGCTCAGAACGGGACCTTAGAAAGGCACTGGATGTGTGTGTGTGTGTTAGTTATCTGCAGAAAATTAGGGTCCTCTAGCCACATGAGTAGAGAACTTCCAGCCCAAAGGCCAAGCACAACAAACCCCTCCTTTCAGTCCAGCCTGCTGGATTCTTCTCAGGCCAGGCCTCCTCTCCCCAGAAAGCAGGTACAGTGAATCAGTACCAGAAGCTATGGTCCCTTGTGAATGTTTTAAAAAATGCCTCTGCCAGCTGAGAAGGAGGACTGCCATGGTTTTTAGATTCAGAAGTGCTTGCTAATTTCCTGAAAATGTTTTGTCTTCATGTGTTAGTTATCCTGTTTACTGGGGGTCCTGGGAGGGACACTTAACTGTGCTCAACTATAGGTGGGGAAAATTAGCTCAGAGCACTGCTTTAGCATTACGAGAGGCGGGGTAACTTAGCAGGATCCTGTAACCCAATGTTTATGGGGTCAGGCCAAGTCAAGGAGCAGACTGGTTTGAAAATAATGAATGATCTTTATTAAATACAGGCACACAATGTAAGCAACACACACACACAGGTAACTAAAGAAAATTAAAGGTGTGAGTAAGATAGCAGGATTTTCAGAGGGATAGTTGGTTTGGGTGATACGAAACCTGTTCCTGAAGCCTGGAAGAAGATAGAGAGTGATGCTGGGGTTCGGTGTGTCTCAGCACGTGGGGCTGAGGGGAAGCTCGCCAAGCAAAGCGGCAGCAAGGCGGTCTGGAACTCGGGAGCGATCCGAGGAAGGTCTCGGAATCAGGGTTTTTTTATAGGGAGAAGTGTGACTGCAGGGTATGCTTTACTTGGGGACAACAATGAGTTTTGGGTGCAAGACAATGTCTCCGAAATGTCACAATTTAGCATGATGGAATCAGAGCCGAATTAACAATGGTGTAGCCAGTAGGTAAATGCGCAACGCTTGACAGTGCATGGTTCAGCCTTTGTCAAGTTGCCTGCTTGGGGCAGGGAGCCTTTGTAGGTAGCGTGCATACATAATGTGGTGTTTGCTGGGGAGGTCCCTGAGGCTATTTCTGGCGTGCCTGTATTGTTTGAGAATATTTCAGCAGTTAAGTGCCAAGCCTAGTTTCGTGCTTGTCCGGGGCCTCACAAACACTTGGAGAAGGGTGGTAGACTAAGGTCGAATTATGATATCAAAGTGATATCGGGTGCTATCATCCGGTAGACCTAAACTGCAGTAACACATGGCTCTACTGGTTGCCTTTGCAGAAACTCTCTGCAGTTGCACTGTGACTACCTCCTAGTTGGAGGTTGCTGCTAGTGCTCATGGCTATTCCTCCAGAGAGACATAGTAAGTGGCTGAAGGTTTATTATTAGTGCCCTGGGGAGAGGAATACATTCTTGCTGAAATTCTGGTTCTATCTGGTTGCTCACCTTTTCTTCTTTCCTGATTTCTCATGTTCTGTTTCCCCACCATACTTTCCTCATTGTGTCCCCAAGGGTGCCTTCTCCTACCTCTTCGTCCATCCCTAACAGGCTCACAAATTTGACATGTGAACTTTGCCTCCATGTTTAAACGTTTTCAATATTTTCCTCCACTCTAACAGCCTCTATCATGCAAGGAAGAGCTTGGAGGAAAAATTCACTTGGGATGGACATCCTATAGCCTTCCAGATGTTGTTAGACTGTAAATTCCAACATTCTTCACCATTGGTCACGTGAGTTAGGGATTCTGGGATCTGTAGTCCAACAATCTCTGTGGGCTGCAGGATTCCCACTCCTGACTTTAGGATTCCTACTTTTCCCTCTTTCTCTTCCCTATGCTTATTGTCACTAAAGCTCAAGGTCCCTGAAAGTGATTTGTAGTTTATGTTGGTGTGGATCAGCCAACGGATATATGTTTGCCACAGTTGGCATATGACCCTAGAAACTTCTTGTTGAACAAATGTAGTCCTTGGGCTGAAAGTTTTCCCCACCGCAGCCTAGATCTTTTTCTCTTGATGTTCCCACTGTAGCTGAGGAAGTAAAATGTTAATTGCTCTCTTGAATCAAATCCTTTCATTTGACTTAAGAGAAATTGCTGTGCTTATTTAAAGATGATTGATATCCATAGAGACACTCATGTGAAGAGCTGTCACCTTGAGTCCACAGTTCCAGAGAATCGGAAGCATAACAATGGCATTGCTCAACATGTTTCATTGTGCAACAGTGCCAGTATCACTTTATGACCTTTCTCATGAGCTTTTAAGGAGCTACGCTCCTAGGTCTGTCTTAAGGTCAGCAGAAAAGGTTTCACAGGTTGTGTCAGTCTCTGCACCTTTGTATATATTGCAAACAAACAAAGCAAAAAATCATGTGGCAAAAGGCAGTTCTTCTTTTCTATTCCACTGTGACACAGGGATGCACAATTTGGGGTCCCTAAAACCTTAAATGTGGGCCTTTCAGGAGTGCTATGAATTCCACTGGCAAGTGATTGTTGCATGGGAAGGAGGTATTGTTATTTGGAATAGCCCTGGAAGCTGGCTATGACCCCAGAGCCTGATGTTCCCCAACCCTGATCTACATGGTTGTTGTGGTTGTTGTTGTGTGCCTTCAAGTCATTTCTAACTTACGGCAACCCTAAGATGGACCCATCATGGGGTTCTCTTGCAAGATTTGTTCTGAAGGGGTTTGTCTTTTTCTTCCTTGGAGGCTGAGAGAGTATGATTTGCCCAAGGGAACCCAGTGGGTTTACATTATTAAGTTGGGATTTGAAACCTGGTCCTCAGAGTCATAGCCCAGTGTTCAAACCACTACACCACACTGACTCTTATGATCTACATAGTGCTAACCATTATATAGGAAGGTAGGCTTACAAAGAGTGAGGGGACTATGACCAGAGTCCTTGAAGTCCTGGTCTACAACCAATCCTGGCTTGCAAGAGAAATGATTGTATAAAATAAGACCATTCTCAAATATTAATCACTAGGAAAGCTATACTTCTACTGGTTAAAAAAAAACAACAATTACAGATCTCTACTCAGAATGCTCATCACTGCTCTAGATGTTTAGTGCAACCTTTTGATGTTTTTCTTGCTGCTGCATATTTCATGTACAGGCTGAGTTTTGCTTACCCCAAGCACTTGGAAGCAGAAATGTTTCATATTTTGGAAAATCTGTATTTGCATATACATAAAATACAGTACTGTACAGGAGATCTCTGGGAAGCTCACAAATGAATGAGCAGGAGTGCTACAGCCACTGCCTCAAAAGCAGAAGCTGCTGATCTTCCTGGAGATCTGCTGTACAGTACTGTATTTTTTTTTCCAAATACAGATATCAGGTCCCTTATATCCTCAATCTCTTTCCAGCCTCGTATCTTATATGCAACACAAGTAGCGAATGAACAAGATGTGAGGCTGGAGAGAGATGCAGGAATCCGTGAAATGGCAAGAAATGTGGATTCGTGCTGAGCGCTATGCTTCAATTCCCACCCTTTCATAGAAACCTGCATCTTTCTCCAGTCTCATGTCTCATTTGATTGCTACTTGTGTTGTGTATGAGATGCGAGGCTGAAGACAGACTGAGGATCTGAGAGATGAATGAGCAGGAGCACCACAGCCACTGCTTTAAAAGTGGAAGTGGGTGGCTGGTGACAAAAAGTTTCCATTTTTTGGAGGTTTTTGATTTCCAGATAAGGGATATTCAGCCTGTGGATACATGAGCCTTTCCAGTGAATCTTCCAATGGCTATCATCCCTCCTCTTTATCCTGAATTTAAAATTTGCCCTGCTTAAAGATGAATAGCTCATCATCCGTTACCTTGTGAATGAGAGGGGATTGAAAATTAAAAGTCTGAATAATTCTCCAACTATGCAGGCTTATTCACGTGGTTCTAATTTATGGTTTTCACTTTGAGTTTCCATCTGACATGTAGTACCTGTCGTTTCTTTGAGGAGCTGCATCTCTTCTAAATTGGATTGAGAGGCTCATTGTTTAGGAGAAGTGCCGATCTGGTATGCGCAGAAAATTAATGCTCCTGCACACATCAGATTTTCTGCTCAGTTGCTTGTGAATCCATCCTAGCTCAGACGCATTCATGATGAAAAAAGGACCAAGGTCAAATGCAATCAGATGACTCTGTCTAAATGTGCCTCTTCAGCCTGGCATGTTTTACATTTCTGCATGAAGCACAAGAGCAAAAGGTTGTGTGTTTTTCTCTGTAAAGGACTGATCTTAGAAGAGGTACCACCTGAAGAAAATTATATAAATAGGAGACATGAAGCATGCAGCTGTTTCTAATAACAGTGTCTTGAATATACTGCTGCTGCTTAGCATTTATATAAGCTATTGGTTCAAACTAAACTTCTGGCATATATTGGACAAGTATCTCTTTTGATACTGGTGGAGCATAAAATTTTGCCAGTGACCTTATGTGGGAGGTCCAGTTTGAGATGATGGATGTCTGAATGGCAATGGCTGCCAGGAAGGTGACAGGGTGGAGGAGCTTTCTTGGTAACCCCCTCCCAAGGTCAATAATTTGGACTGGTGGGCAAAGCTGTTTTCAGTAGCCATCTGGTTGCCATTGCTCAGCTGAAAAGAAGCCATTGTGCACAAGGTATCAAATATCTCCTTGTGCGACTGCATACAATGCCTGCATAACCCCAGGTCTTGCAAATATAAGTCACCAAGAGGATTTTGGCTAATATCTCTCTGCTTGTATAGGTGATCTGCAATAAGCTCACCTGTGACATTATTTTCACCATATTGCAAATGGCATTACGTCCCTGACACCCAGATATTTCCCCTTGCCATGTTTCTGTGTTCACTGTTTAGAATTCCTGTACCTAGATGGTTAAAACAATAACGATCCACCCATCCATAAAATGAGGAAGGGAGAAAGAAAGAGAACCTGATAAAAGACTCAGTTTGAAGTTTGCAATGATTTTTAGGGGAATTGTAGAGGCTAGGGTTGCTATCCCAATGACATAGGGGAGTGCAAAATTGTTCTCCTATGCAGTCCCTCAAGGCTGTTTGTGAAACCCTAGGCTTCACAAACAGACAGCCTTTTTTCCTGGCTAAAACAAAACAAGCCCCCGAACAACCACCCCAGGATGAGTTTGCCTCTCCTTAAAGCCTCTATATTTTAAATGTTCCAAGATATATTTCCTGAGACTCTATATGTAGTTTTTTTTTTTTACTTTACAAGAACCTCCTCAATAATGACTCCTGTTTCTACTGCAAGCTCATTCTGTACCCACTGTGCTTCTCTCTGTGTCATACAAGTACCAAAGGTTTCTATAGGTGGAAGGTGGGTAGCAGCTTTTCTTTGCCTTCTTCCTCAAAGATTCCTCATTGAAAGCAATGGAGAATTAATTATGTCAACTGCAGGCTGGTGTAACGAAGTGCCCCATTTTTGGCACTTCTTGGAGGAATCAAAAGGACTTTGGAACCAATAGATCCAAATTCATCACTACCATCTCTCAGGATAACCTATTTTGGGGCTTCGCATTCTTCAGGAAACTACCGTGTGTTTGATTTGCACCCACTCTACTTTTTGCATGTATACCTGGGGTCCCGTCCAAACTCATATCCAGTCAGCAGGTCTGGGATTAGCTTTGTTCTGTTACTTCTTAATGAACATGTATAGGGTTTCACTGTTGGTCTATTTGTGCCTAGCTCAAAAACATTTCAGTGGCTCTGTCAAAATGTAATGGGACCAAGAAACAAAGGCTGTTCTCCTTTAGAGAACCAAAACCAAAATAAAAAAAAAACCCTTCAGTCTCATGAATATATCTTTAGCACTCACCAGAATGCTTAAGTTTTTTTAAAAAAATATGATTTTGATTTAATTGTTAATTGGTTAATCATATGTCTTTTCATTAATCAATAAAAATGCAAATATATTTGCTCATTGCCAAACTCTCAATATAGCACTTTTTGAGATAGTGAAGGAAGTGTGAGATTTTATGTTTGCTAAGCAAAAGTTGGCAGGTCAAAAGGAAAGAGTTTGTCAGACTGTGTTTTTCCATCTTAAACTTAACTCCGTTACATTAACCGACTAGCCTCAAAAATGTTTCTCAAACAAAAACACCCATTAGTCTGAAAGCTGCCCTTTGTGATTAAAATGGCCTCTTACCAAATTAATCAACAAAAGCTTTTAGTTAATTAACTTGCTGATTAGAGAATTTGGCCCAGTGAAAACACATGTTTTTCCAAGCCTGCTGGCTGCTGATGCTGGGTAGCTTTAGCATGCAGCCCCTGCTCTCTAAAATGGGATCAAATAGGAACACACAAAAGAGTTCTGTTATTTTCTCCATAGCCTTTGCTTCAACAACTCCTAAGGGCAAACTGCCAAATTGCTTTTAAAACTAAACCTATTTAAATAACTAAAAAAGGCCCTAATGTACCATTTCGAGGAGTGTATGAAATGGGAATCCATAAAGCTTTTCTATTTGCTTGACAAAAGCAGATGAAATGACAGCCAGTGCCAGAATTGGCCCTGCCTCAGGCAGTAGTACACGCCCATGCAGAATGGTTCAGAGGAGATTACCATGGTCACACAGGTGGTACCTGGTAGGGCGGAAGCTGAAAGGGAGCCTTTTTGTTCATGAGAATAGACCTGAGCAGGCATTGGCTCTGATCCTTTTGCATTCCATCGGCTGCTAGAATAATATCCTCCTCACTGTGTGCTGTGGAGTGTCTAAAAAAAAAGAAACACATCCCCTTTCTGCCCCTTCAGTGGATAACTGGCTTTCCACCTTGCAGTCTGATGTTGTTGTAGGAGGGATTTGTTGACATGTTTCCTTTTACCCAGAGCATGAGGAAAGACAATGCTTTACAAATGAAATGGTTGCCCAAGGCAGAAATAGACAAGTGGGAAGCTCTGGTGGGAAATGCTATTGCCCTCTGTGCACAATGGCTTCTTTTCTGCTCTGTTCTGTACAGAGTAACGATGCAAAGGCAACTGGCTGATTTGAAGAGCAGAAGATGAAGCTTTATGTTGTAGTTGCAGAGTTATGTTGATGTCAGGAAGGTGCCCACAGATGTGCCCTGAAGAGTCTGATAGCCCTCCAAAAAACAAGCATGTCTCGATTTACAATGGGGTTACATTGTTATACTCAAGATGTAAATTGAGACTAGGGATGAGCCGACCAAATCCTCAAATACTTCAGTCCTTGGCAAGGATTCGAGGATTTACGCCAAAATGGCAAACTGTATCTTTTGAATCCACCAACCAAGTTTGCATTTAACTTTTTAAAACTGGTGCCTCCAGGACCCACCAAAAGCCTGATTGGCTGGTGGGCCCCTGGGTGCATGAAAATCACGACATAAAGCCGCATGCATGTGCCAGAGGCTGCCTATGCCCACTTGTGCTGCCTGTGCCCTTGGCTGCCTCTCTCTGCACGGTAATATATCTCTATTCTTTTGATTTGAGACTGGAGGGTAGGGATTGAGAATTATTGAAACTGGACTAGAGACTTGACTTGAAAGTCTTTTGCAGGACTTGAGACTGGGCTTGAGGGTAGAGCAGGGCTTTCCAGTTGGTGTGCTGCGACACATTAGTGTGTCACCTGAAGTGTGTAGGTGTGTTGCCTACAATCTTGGAAATATATGTATAAATCATATATTTTAAAAAATATATGAAAGGTTTTCATGAGTTATGTTGTGTCCCCATACCTTTTGTCATTGCAATTTATGTATGAGTCTGTATCTCTTACAAGGGGTTAGTTTAACCTCTAGTTTGCTAGTAAAACTGAATTACTGTGTCATGAAATGATGCATGTCTTAAAAAGTGTGTCACCAACATGGAAAGTTTAGAAAGTTCTGGGGTAGAGAATTGAGACTGGGCTATAGGCTGTTTTGTTTTTAAAGTGCTTTGTTGCAGGACTTGAGACTTGGCTTGAGGGTAGAGAATTGAGACTGGATTAGAGGCTGGTTTTTTTTTAAAAAAGTGCCTTCTTTGTTGCAGGACTTGAGACTTGACTGGAGACTGCAGGGTGCAAAATTGAGAATGGACTTGAGGCTTGACTTGAAATACCTTGCAGAACTGGAGACTTGACTGGAAGGTACAGTCTTCTTGAGATTTCAAGGACAGCTGAAAGATTCCTTTGCATAGCTCCTTTGCAAAACTCTTTCATACACAATTCTGGGGTTTACAGTTTTACAAGGTGTCACAGTCTTCTCTGCCAAAGTGTGCTAGTGCATCATCAAACTACAAACCCAGGGTGCCATAAGGAGCTATGCAAAAAAATCCAGTTTTGACCTGGATTATCTCTCTACTGTAGTATGTGGCCCTGTTTACACAGCAGGAAAATGTGGGATTAATCCACATTTTCTTGCCTGTGTAGAAAGGGCCTTCATGTCACTTTCAAGCTGGGGAGCTCCTGAGGCAAAACTATGACAATTGTCCTGGTCAGATTTCTTCAAAGAGAGGTTTGCCTTTGTCTCGGCTTTTGCTAAGACTCAGAGAGTGTGTCTTGCCCAAGATTATCTTTGCCTTTTTTTTTTTTTTTTTTGGGAATTGTCAACCCAGGAGATGGCATCATCTTGAGCATCCTCCAACATCTGGAGCTACTTCCAAATTACATGTAATGAGAATTATGTCAGGATTCTCTCACTGCCGAGCCTCAGCCAGCAAGGGAAGAGGGAGGTTGGGAATACTTGCAGGGAAAGTCTGAATACACCAAACACAAGGAAAATGCAAGCTGAGCCGGGTCAAGGTTGAGTCCTAAGGTTCGGGAGGCAAAGATCCATATGGAGGGTTTCAGGGAGCAGGAGACATGAAGGTCATGAGGGCTTGCTAGTAATTTCCTGCAAGCAGAGCAGCCACGCCGGCAGACTTAAATAGCCACTGTGAAGAGGTGCTGCTTGTTATTGTTTCTTCAGCCTAGTCCATGCAGCCTCCCTCTGAGCAGTCCGTTTTAGCCTTCTTCATGATTGAGGGCTGATGGGCACAGGTGGCTGTAACTCCTCTGAATCACTGCTGGTTCCCTCTCCATCACGAGCTGGCCGGGGCAACTCTGTCTCTACTTGACCTTCCAGTGGGGGAGATGTTTGCAAGTTGATTTGTTCACTCACTGACTCAGTTCCTGGCACAATCAGTTTCTCCTTGATCTCAGAGGCATCATCTATCACAAATTATGCCTGTTGCACTCTTGTGTTTTGCAAATATATCCGGAGAGAAAGACTCACATACTACTTCAGCCATGTGGAAACACATCAGAATCCAACATTCAGCCCAATTTCAAGATTGAAAGGTAGAAGTGCACCATCCACAGTGACTCCAGCTTCATTCTTAAGCCCTGCTATGACTGTCACAGCCAAGTCCTAACTTGAAGACAATATTGACACAGATGATACAGCTGTTATTGGGACTCTCACACCAGTCCCTTGACATCCTAGTCCAAGTTCAGCAGCTTCCTTCTTTGGAGAACCAAGCCCTATGGAATCACCCCCAGTGAAACACAAGACAGCATCTTCTTTCCAACCAACTCTGAATGCCTTCATGTACACCACTCAAAGTTTCAAGCCTGGAGACAGAAGAGCTAAAGTTATCACAAGGCTGGTTGCTGAAATGATCTGCAAAGATAACCAGCCAGTGTCCATAATGGAAGATAAAGGCTTCAGGAAGTTGATAAGCTATCTTGAACTACAGTACAGCATCCCAAGCAGGAAACACTTTGCCCAAAAGGTGATCCCAGCGATGTATGATGAGGAAAAAGGAAAAGTGGAGAATCTTTTAGAGAACACTGACTTTGTTGCAGTGACAACTGACATGTGGACTTCAACAAGTTGTGGCAATTACCTCAGTTTGACAGTTCACTTCATAGATGACAACTTTGAGTACCATCACTTGTGCTTAGAATGCATTCCCTTTGCAGAGGTTTCCCATACAGCATCTGCAATAGAAGCTTTCATCACCACCACTATAAAAGAATGGAATCTCTTGCACAAAGTTGTGTGTGTCATGAGAGACAATGGGCTTTGGAATGCAGCACCTTTGACCATTTGCCCTGCCTTGCTCACACCTTTCAGTTAGTTGTCAAAGATGGCTTACTGAACAAGACTGAAATTGAGGGGACTATGTCCACTTGCTGGAGTATTGTGGGACATTTCAAGCACTCCTCTAACTCCATGAAAGTGTTACGAGCTTCTCAAGCCAAGCTAGGTGTGAAACCCCATCAGTTGATACAAGATGAACTGACTAGATGGAATTCTCAGCATCACATGCTCAGTCATCTCATGAAACAAAAGCAAGCTGTTTTACTATCTGCTTCAGAGTTGAATTTCCAGGTGGATATGACTGCTCGACAATGGACCACTATAGAAGAAATGATATGACTCCTAGATGTGTTTGATACAGCGACATTTGTGGCCAGTTCCAGTGAAGTGACCATCTCAGAAATAATTCCTTTAGTGAATAGCACCACTTTTACTTTCTGAAACTTCAAATCAACATTAGGTTCCATCCAGGGTTTCCAAAATGATTTGCTGACATCTCTGAAGAGGTGCTATCAGTCTGTAGAGACAGAAAAACTGTACGCTGTTGGAACTCTCCTGAATTCCTGCTTCAAAACAGGGTCTTTTTGAAAAAAGAACACCTTGATCAAGTTAAATCAACACTGGCCATGGAAATTTCTGATCTTAGTTTGCAAGCAGATGTCACTGAGCTGCAGTCATCACAAGGAAGGCAAAGAGACACCACTCCAGCATTGTCAAGTGAACCAGAAGGAGTTCATAGCATAGCTCAACTGATGACCCCATCTAGCAGCAGTGAGGACATTTGTACTTTGTCTCCTGAAGATGAAATCAATGCCTACTTGTCCAAACCACTGCTTCTGCGGACATCTTCAAGTACTGGAAGGACAACCAAAAATATCCTAATTTGAAGAAACTGTCCAAAAAGTTCCTAATCACACCACCATCGACAGTAATGTCAGAAAGACTCTTCAGCACATCAGGTATCATAGCGGATAAAAAATGCAGTAGGCTAGACCCAGAGTGAGTTAGAATGCTGGAGTTTTTGAACAAAAATCTGCATTAAAGGTTTCAGCTATGTTTTTGTTTTGTTTTGTTTATATTGCCCTTAAACAGTTCAGGCAAAGACTCTTACAAGTTTAAAAGTAAGATGTTTTTGATTGTTCTTAATTTTGTGGAGACAATTGTAACCACCGTGATCTGGCCTGGACTTTGGTAAACCAAAGATATCATTTTGATATCACAATTCGGCCCTGCTCTGCCACCAGCCAAGTGTTTGTGAGGCCACCGAACAAGCGTGAAGCTAGGCATGGCTCCTACTTGTTGCTCCCACCAAACCAAGCCAGAAATAGCGAGGACTGCTTTAGGGGACTTCCCGAAACAAACACCCTCATTGATAAACAAAGAGACCCTCTGCCCTGAGAGGGCACCCTGGCGAGCTAGGTACTTAACTGCCGAGCTAGCTGCATCTGCATACCAGCCATACTATTGTCAATTCGGAACATAATTCAATCATGTAAATTCTGACCTTTCGGAGGCATTGTCTCCAACCCAAAACTTATTGTTTTCATCCAAGACCAGACTAGCCTACGGTCGTTCTTTCCCCAATAAATATCCCCCGCTCTGAGAGCTCTTCGGAACTCTCGCCGGATCGCTCTGGACTTCTACCCTGCCTTGCTGCCGCTTGGTTCAGCAGATTCCCCTTGGCTGCCACGCCGGGTTTCCTCTTCTACAATTGGCTTCTCCAGGACTGCAGGAAAGGTGGCGTATCACCCATTCCCCTTGAACTCTGATTTCCTTTTCTAGTTAGGAGTGTGTTCATGTTTTCTTTAATAATTGTCTAATAAATCTTAATTGCTATTTGAACTGTTTGCCTACTCTCTGACTTGACACTGTATACATTGGGTAAAAGATCCCTGCTAAGTTACCCTGCCTCTCATTAGCCAAGAGAGTGCTCCAGCTAATTTCCCCATCTTTGCCTGTTGTTGTTGGCCATTTGGGCACCCCTCCCGGGACCCCCCAATTCACAGGGTAACAGAATCAAGACTCAGGAATTATGTACTTCATGTAGTAGATGAACGTGTTAAATTGCATTTGTATCTTCTTAAGAAGAAGTATATGGGTACGTTTTCCTGAAAGTGAAAACTATTATTTAATTTTTCATTAAACAAAGGTGTCAAATTCTGCTTCAAAACACCTTTCAGTAGAAGTGCTTTCTTGCCCTTGCTTTTTAAACCCCTTTTCAAAAAAGGATTTGAAAGATTTGAGATTGGTGAGATTCATGGAATCCCAGAACCTTCTAGGGATTCGGATCCGGATTCAGATTAGGAAAATTCTGGATTTGTCCCATCCCTAATTGAGACTGACATAAATGTGGGGGAACAGCACCCATTCGCACTACAGAATTTTATTTCACCTTAACTACCATGTTTCCATCCTGGGACTGGTAGCTTGGTGAGACACTAAAGGTTCACTCTAGCTGAGAATTCTAAATTCTTCTCCCTAAACTGAAAATCCCAGCCTTTTGGAAGATAGTCACTTTAATTACTTATTACAATCAGTGGAGTTCATTAATTAATTTTCTCATCTCTGAATAGCAATGCAAAACCTTCAAATGGGGATGGGGAACCTTTCTCCCTTCAGATGTTTTAGCCTACAACTTCCCTCAGGTCCTCCCCTCACTTGCATGGTCAAAAGCATGGAATTGTGGGAGTTGCAGCTGAAAACACATGGATCAAAGATTCCCCATGACGAAAAATTCCTAGGGAAGGGATGGACAACTGCATGAGGAACAGGGACCAATTCCCACTCCCAACTTCCTCCTTCAGACAGCACACCTCCACAACAAGTCCAAATACTCCTGTTTTCCTCTGCAGTCCCTCTCAAAATATCAACAGGGAGTGACAGTGCATCAGTTCCTATCACTTTTTAAAAAGAGAACACAGAGGAGAATGGGCATCTAGGAATAGTATGGGTTCCAGGGTGCTTGTGGGAGAGGAAGGGGGAATTTTCACATGTTTTCACTTGTAGGGAGGCTTTCTACATGCTTTGGGGGCAATGTGGAACCTTAGGATTTTCAGTTTAGGGAGAGGAATTTAGAATTTTCAGCCAGAGAGCTCTTTTATTTCCTCTCCAAACTACAAATCCTGGGATTCAACAGAGTGCAACCATGACAGTTAAAGTGGAATCAGAGCACTGTGATTGTGTAGTGTGAAAGGGCCCCAGGTCATTTCCCCCCAGTGTGTGGCTAGATGGGGAGGAGAAGGGCTTCTAAGATGACAGTGGCAAAAGCACTGCATCCAGGCTTCCTGGAGCCTTCTTCTGTCTTCACATCTCAAGATAACACGCAGGCTACATGACTTCAAGGTGACATCCCTCTCCTTTTCCTCCCGCTTCCTTCACTTTGCTCCATAGAATCATAGAATCATAGAAATGTAGAGTTGGAAGAGACCACACGGGCCATCCAGTCCAACCCCCTGCCATGCAGGAACACCCTCAAAGCACTCCCGACAGATGGCCATCTAGCCTCTGCTTAAAAATCTCCAAGGAAAAAGACTCCACTACACTCCAAGGCAGCAGATTCCACTGCCGGACAGCCCTGACTGTCAGGAAGTTCTTCCTGAGGTTCAGGTGGAATCTCCTTTCCTGCAGCTTGAATCCATTGCTCCTTGTCCTGGTCTCTGGAGCAGCAGAAAACAAGCCCTCTCCTTTCTCTACATGGAATCCCTTCAAATATGTAAACATGGCTATCATGTCCCCTCTTAACCTTCTCTTCTGCAGACTAAACATACCCAGCTCTCTAAGTCTATTCTCATAGGGCATGGCTTCCAGGCCCCTCACCATTTTGGTTGCTCTCCTCTGAACTTGCTCCAGCTTGACCATGTCCTCCTTGAATTGGGGTGCCCAGAACTGGAGACAGTATTCAAGATGAGGTCTAACCAAAGCAGAGTAGAGTGGCACCAGTACCTCCCTTGATCTAGACACCATACTCCTATTGATGCAACCGAGAATTGCATTGGCTTTCTTGGCTGCCACATCACACCGCTGACTCGTGTTCAGCTTGTGGTCTATTAAGACTCCTAGATCCCTTTCACATATACTGCTATCCAGGCACGTGTCCCTCATCCTATATTTCTGTATTCCATTTTTTCTACCTAAGTGTAGGACCTTACACTTCTCTCTGTTGAATTTCATTTTGTTAGCTGTGGCCCAGCTCTCCAATCTGTCCAGGTCATTTTGAATTTTGATCCTGTCCTCTGGAGTATTAGCAACCCCTCCCAATTTGGTGTCATCAGCAAATTTGATGAGCATGCCCACTATTCCTTCATCCAAGTCATTGATGAAGATATTGAACAGCACTGGGCCCAGGACAGAACCCTGTGGCACCCCACTAGTCCATCTTGTCTGATGAAAAGATCTAAAGATCAGAAACACTGATATATACTACTAAACTGTTGTGCCTTTTGGTTGGACTAGTAAAGACATTACTACAATACAGACCATGGAATCTGTCCAAGTTAAGAACGTTAAGACTATGCAGAACTTTTTTATCCTTATTGAGAAAGGCCATTGTAGCTGACAGCTCACTTGCTGAAGTGACATGGAGGACACCCCAGCAAATAAAATGTTAGCTGTTGAGAGATTTTTGACCTCTGTATGAGTGGGAAAATGTGCTTTTTTTCACCAGCAACAGCAAACAAGGTCTGTTGGGAGGAACTACACAAAATGGTCAGAAAAGGGCCCAGCTTATAAAAAAATTTTTGAAGAATGCATAACATTCTCATAATCTTGCCCAGTGGAAACAAAACGTTTGACATTTTTCATTCTTCTGCAAGAAGAGAATAAGAGATGTACATCTCTGGTCTCTGGTAGGGATAAGCAGAACATTTGATTCCTTTTGATATGAGAGCCTTCTTGGTGATAGCTCTAAGGCTGTGGAATTCCCTTCCAAGAGAGGCTAGACTGGCCCTTTCCCTGCCAGCAGAGACCTTTTTATTTTAGTAGACCTTCAGCAGTGGACTGCCTCTTGAAGAAAGGCCTTTGAACCTCTTGGTACTGTGCACTTTTTTAAAAAAAAAGATGCATTTATACATTGCTTTTGATTTTAGTCATTTTTTCACCTTTCAGTTATTTAATTTAACTTGGTGATCTTTTATTTATATTTTATCTGTAGCTCTTTTTATCTCCTTTTGTTCATACCAGTTTTAATTTTGTTATGAGCCACTTTGGGTCCCAATACTAGAAGAAAGGCAGAAAATCAATCAGAGCATGGAGGACATAAACTGGTATTAACCAGGGAATTTGGTTTCAAAATCCCACTCCACACATTTAGAGCTGCTGAGGCTCAGACCTACTAATTTCATGGGGCAGAACTCTGGAGAAAGAGGCACTGTTGTTGGAAGCACCTCAGTGCATTTATAGGCATTGCCTAGCATCTCTGGGGGCATGACTATATCCGGAGCATCCAGGTCAGGATGTGTTGCCCTGTAACTTAAGGCATTCTTTCCAAACCACAATGATCAGCCAATGTGAAATGAATTATTAAGTCGAAAAGGTTTGCTTTGTATTTTAATGTAACTCTTTAATTTTATAGAAAGCAAATTGGAAAGGATCTCTTAGGTGAATGAATGGCCGGAGAGAAGTATGCAGAGGGGCTGAAGTAATGGGTATTAGTAAGTGCAGTGACATTTAAATGTTAGCTCACAGCATTGGTTGGTGAAGTCTAGAGAAATCAGCGCTTTCATGCATTGTATTCAATCAGGAATGTTGGCTCCAGCCCTGAGATCGGCATAATGTCATGTCAATATAGTTTCAAATTAGGATAAACAGATACATAGTAACTTACACACTGTAGATCCATTTGTGTTAAAGATTCCACAGGACTATGGAAACAACTGGGATTGGATGGTGGATTTGATGTTCTACTGATAACCTTGGGTCTCACTATGGGAGAAAGGCAGCATAGAACTAGAAGAAACTAGCATGTATACCTGCCGTTGCCTGGGATTTTATCTTCTCATAGGTAATATTTGTTAGAAAGATTTAAGATCCTGTGCCTCTAATTCCCCAAACTGTCTTGTCCAGTACCTGTAACTTTCCCCCATATTCCCTAATCTAATCTGTATTCAGAGTTATTAACATAGAGAGATTGGGTTCCTGAGGGAATACACTGCCCTCCTCCTTGCTGCTAGGCCTCATCTCCATAGCAACTGGCCTATTCAAGACAGATATAGTTGACTGAGGCCCAAGAGCTCCCTGGCTGAGATTTCTAAAGGCTCTTCCCTAAACTGCAAACTTTTGGATCCTGTAGAATCTTCTCAGGCAGCCAATCATATGAGGTCTTCACCTGACACAGACAACTAACTTTGACTTTTATATATTAAACAAACAAACAAACAAACAAAGCCAAAATGCACCAAAAGGCAATCAATGCACAATAAGAGACAGTGAACTACTGATAACAATGACAGCTCTGTCTGTGTCTGTAATATGTGAAGCTTATTCCTTGTTGATCCCCCATTACGCTTTGCATTTTCAAATCCTCATGCTAGTTCATTAGCTGCTGTTGGGAGGGTCAAGACAACCCATGGTAAGATGAGGTCAAGAGAGCGGGTTATTTACCTACAGTTTATAGAGGGAGAGGGGCACTCCCTGTATCCTTCTTTGCACAGAAATTCAGTGGAATCCAGAAGGTTGCGCTGGGAAGGGATTTTAGAAGGTTTCAAAACAGTTGTAGGTCATGTGTGCCTAGAGGTGCTAGGGCTCTGTCATGACTCAGAGGATGGAGAAATGTGGGATTAGAACCATCCCCTAAAGAAGGCTTGGGAAATAACCAGCTTTACTGGAGGACTATGAGAACCAGCTTTGCTGGAATCTGCTTTCGCTGGCAAGAAAGATCTCTCTTGTGCTCTGAGCTGAAAGCCGCCTCCTTCAGCAGCAGCAGGAGGTTGCCTAACACCACCTCAACCAATGCTTGAAAAAGATGGCATGGGCCCTTTAGGTATAATGTTTTCCCTCAAAGTATGAGGACATAGACAGGGCTGGAAAATGTAGGTCTTCAGGTATGGTTGAACTATAACTCACATCTGCGGCCCTTTCACGCTACACAGTTATAGCACTGTGATTCCATTTTAGCTGCCATGGTTCCATTCTAAGGAATCCTGGGGCTTTGTAGTTTGGTGAGGCATAGACCTATCTGGTTGAGAATTCTAAATACCCCTCCCTAAACTGAAAATCTCAGGATTCCACAGGATGGAACCATGGCCTTTTAAAGTAAAATCATAGTGCAATAATTTTGTAATGTGAAAGGGCCCTCAAGAATCAGTCTCTCAGCTGGAGGACTCTTTAATTTGGCACTTGTCTCCAGGCTATCACTTGAAGCAACATCTCTCACTAATGCCTCAGAGAGCCTTGCAGTTGCAACCATCTTTTCCTCTCTCAACAACAGGGAGCTGGCCAGGGTCCTGAACTCCTACCACCAACCTTCCTCCTTGCAATGTTTCCGCACCATTCCTGCTGGAACCTAAGGCTGCGGCGAGTGAAAGAGAGATACTAGTGCCGCCTCACTGTGCATACGTCTATTCTTTTACTGTTTTTCCATGGTTGAAGGAGACATTGGATAACTTGAAGATTTATACTTGTCACTGACGAAAACTGTCTGTCAAAATGTGTCTGGCTTCACAACAAACCAAGCACTGAAATATACGGTAATTGAAATATATCAGATTGACTTTTTCTGCTTCCAAAGAGTGTGAGTTATAATTTCAGTGATACATTTATTTGGGTGTAGATTATTTTTGAATTTTTAAAAAATTGTGTAATAATTTTATAAATTATTAATATATAAAAACTTGTTTATCCTAATTTTTGTTGGTCATTTTCCATTGGGTAGAGGTTAAATATACTCTCCCCTGCCTTTTTTTGTAATTTACCTGTGTATCAATGAAATACAGGAGGGAGTTCTGTGTATGCACATTGTGTTTGTATGTATCTTCATAGAGTTTTCTTAAGCAATGGATACTCGGAAGTAGTTTTGTCAGTTCCTTCCTCTGAAACATAAGCCATTTCCGCACTACACTGTAATAGTGCTATTACTCCACTTTCAACATCCTGTGGAGTTCTGGGGTTTGTAGTTTACTGAGGCCAAAGAGCTCTCTGGCTGAGAATTCTAAATGCTCCTCCCTAAACTGCAACTCCCAGGATTCCATAGGATTTTAAAAATGGAATAATAGCATTATAACAGTGTAGTGGGTAAATGGCCCTAGTCTACAGCACCTGGTACTTGTTGGTGGTACTTTTTGGAAGACCCATACAAGTGCTAACCAGGGCTTCCAAGACCAAATGGGATCTGGTGCCTTTAGGGTGTTTAGGCACTTGTATGTGCATTACTGCATGGAAAATCTCTGAGGTCTACCGCAGCTGATACAGCCATTCAGAGCCTGAGAACTGCTACTGGTAGAATCAGGGCTTTGGAGCCAGATCTGAAATGGACTCCAGAGTGAAAAAAAGTAAATCCAAAGGAAATAAATTCACCTGCTGTGCCAAACTGTTTTGAGAGCAGAATCTAGTTGTTTTGCCCCTACCAATAGGTGTGATGTAAATACTTTCTGCCGTTGAGATCATTCTTTGAGTGGAGTTCTACAAAAAATCTTCCCACTAGCAGAATCAAGGGTAGGACCAGGTGAGGTGAGTACTTCTTTCCTCCCTCTCCAGCTTTCAGCACCACATCATCATTTTTTATAGAGGAACCTCTCAGTCATCTGTAGCAGAGTGCCATGAAGAGAAAGGGAAGTAGTAGAATCCAGGAGAAGTAGTTCATGGGTGGTAGCTCCCTTCTGTCCCATTCCCAGGGCCTGCAAAAGCCATTAGCCATATTGGCTGGGGGACTTCTAGGAGTCAGTCCAAAAAGGAAAAAAAAAAATCCTAGTTTTTGCCATGTCACCAGTGGAAATTCTCCTGTGGAAGGGAAGCCTGCCGTTGATGGTAGGGGCCTGGATTCATGCCATTTCATATATAACAAATGATTCTTAAATGAAACAGTTTATTAAAAACAACAACAGATTTCAGCAGCACAGCCCCATGCAAATAGGTGTCAATATGTTTAGTACTGATTTTGGGAAATGTAATGCAAATATCATTATACCTCAAAGCATTTCTCTGTATCACATTGTATAGAAGTAAACCACTGCCAAAGACTTTGGGTATGCTCTTTGTTTTTGTTCTGTGTTTGAATGAATTGCACTTTTCTACTTTGAACAGGACAGAAGCAGCACAACACAGGTCAAAGACAGCTGAGACCTAAGATCCACACAAGTGTTTGTGTCTAGATTATAAGTACCTTGCAAAAATTAGAGAAACCTGGATTCTGCCTTTTTACTGTTTCTCCATCGTTGATTAAACCTGTAGTAGTGCTAGCAGGGAATAACCATTCCTGCAACAAAATGTTAACTTTTTCTTCCTTCTCCTGGAAAGGGGATGGTTTTTCGGTTATCAGTCTCTGTAATATGTTTGCATAAAATGCTAAACAGATGAAAATCCACTTCTTTGTACCTATAAAATTTGTTCATCCCTTCAGTTCCTATCACTTATCACAAGTGTTTACATTGAGATTACTCCCAAGTACCTTCCTCCAACCTTGTTCCTTCCAGATTGTTGTAATACAACTCCCATAATTCCAAACTGATGACCATGCTGACTGGGATGGTGAGAGATACAGTCCAATACACTGGGGGACACCAGATTGGAGAAGAATGCTGCAGGGTGGCCAAATCAAAACTAGTGCTATAGTATACCTTAGGAAGAAGGAACAATGATGAAAGGGGATGAAATAGTGCAATGGATCTCAACCTGTGGGTCCCCAGATGTTTGTGGACTTCAGCTCCCGGAAGCCCCAGCCACTATGGTCAATGCTCAGGGCTTCTGGGAGCTGAAGTCCACAAACATCTGGGGACCCACAGGTTGAGTACCACTGAAATAGTGGATCTCATATATGTGGTGCTATTTATACATGCCTTCCCGAAGAATGATCATAATCTATGGAATAGTAGAGATATGTAGGACAGCCTCCCAACCTGCTGCCTTCAGTCTGTGTTGGATTACAGTTCCCATGATCTCCAGAAAGATGGTCAATGGCTGCATAGCTGGAAAAGGTGGGAGTTGAAATCCAACAGTCTTGAGGGTACACAATCAAGGAAAGCTTCTGTAGGAGTCCTGCAAGGAAAGCTTCACCAACACAGGCTTCATATTAAATTCTTTATATTGGTTCCAGAGATCTCATACCCAATTTCATTTCTAGCTAATGCCAGCTCCAAAGGGTCTGAGTGGTTCACACAGGATTGCTATTGAATGTAATGCTGGATTGCTTTTCTTAAATTATACTTTGTGATATATGTCATTGATTGGTTTACTACTGTATTGCTTGTGACACCATCTAATATATCAGTTTTATAAATCATTTGATAGTCTTTGATACTTATGTGGTTGGATAGGTTCTGGAAGTAAGGACATAGATCATTGTCTAAAATGCAGCTGGGATGGTCTTGAATAGGGATAAGGGTCAGAATAAGAGATATGCATCCAGCTTCTCACATTCATCAGGGAGAGCAGGGGTTCTTTCATGAGACAAAGTGAGGCAGCTGTCTTTAGCAGGAGCAGAATGAGAAAGGACAGAGCTCATATGTGGATTGCAGTCTAACAGGAATTTCTCTTTTTAAGACTCACTGAAATTAGAGGGGGGAAAGCAAAGACAGCAGTGCTCACAGTCCAATGAACGGTGTGTTAGTGAGTTGTTGTTGTTATTGTTGTTGTATTCCTTTGAGTAATTTCTGATTTTTGGTGACGCTAAGGTAAACCTATCATGCAATATTCTTGGCAAGATTTGTTCAGAAGGGGCTTGCTCTTGCCTTTCTCTGAAGCTGAGAGAATGGGATTTGCCCAGTGGGTTTCTATGGCAGAGCAGGTCTCCAGAGCTGTAGTTCAGCACTCAGACCACTCCACCACACTGGCTCTTATGAGACCCCTCTCAATTTAGAAGGGTTTGAGGTTATATAACAGCAGCATCTGAGACTGGCATGCAGTAATGAAGCCTCTGGTTTGGCCAGACTTGGTATAAATCCCAGGAAGCTGGACTTGCATGGTTAGATATCTTCAGTTTGTTGCATTTCAGGTTCTGACCTTCTTCTTGGTCTCCACTGATTGTCCTCAGTTACAAGTCTGGATTTGAGTGTAGCTGTTGATGATTATGGCTGTGAACCTTTGCAGGTGGTGTTGCTCAAAATCATCAACAAAATATCATCTTCTGTGATGACAAAGTTTTACTGTAGTGAACTAGATACTTAAGAGAGAAAAAAGTGGGATTTGCCACCACAGTTATCAAAAGGAAGATTGAGAAGTGTGTGAGAGGAAGTGAAGTCAGGCTCAAGAGTGACAGTATATAGGTGTGGAAGCAACAGGGCAGACAAACAAAGAGCCAAACTATCTGCTTCAACCTCTATTGCCCCTTAGAAGTTCACAATGCAAGTGTTGTTGTTGTACTTTCCACCCTTCTGTGGGTGGCACAGTGACCTTGATTCAATGGCCCATGCACAGACATTTATAGTGGTTCATTCCTAATACAGAGATTTGGCTGAGAACCGTGCAATTATGGGAGAATTGTCCAATAACTTGGCTTCTCTTTTGCAAAATGTATTCTATCCAAAGATGCAGCACTGGCAGCAAAATACCACACAAGGCAAATGAGATGTCTGCCATTTGTTTTGATGCAGGCTAATGATTATGCTAACTCTCACAGCTAGAAGAGCCAAACCAGCAAAAGGATATCACTAAAATTAAAATAGCAGCATTGCTATTCATGTAATGCAGCATTTGTGATGACTGTTTAACACTCTCACTAACTATTGTGTCAAAGCCGGATGACTATAAGCCCTTTTGCTGAAGTGAAAACACACTGAGAAAAAAGTTGGAAAGGTAAGTGTTCAATGGTCAGAAGATCTTCATTGCTTTAGTTATGTATGATGGTGCCTTTTATAGACATCAGCTTCAAGAAAATGTATTTTTGAAAATATGGTCAGCTTATATTAATATATATGCCTAGCCCTTGTCCATATTCAATGTCCCTCCCTCCCTTCTTTTCTTTTCTTTTCTTTTCTTTTCTTTTCTTTTCTTTTCTTTTCTTTTCTTTTCTTTTCTTTTCTTTTCTTTTCTTTTCTTTCTAATCATACCGTAAAAGTTCAATTCAAATAATTAGAAAATAAAGACAAGTAAGACAAGTAACTGTACTGGTAACTGTGCACAGAATGATCTAATCAGAATGTGTGGACATATCTGTCAATAGTCAAGCCAATCTCTGCTGATTTTAACCATTTAGGATTGTGGAGATGGGGAACATCAGCTTGCAAGATTTCAAAATAAGAATTCATTCATTTGCTTAGTACATCTGAAATAATTGTTCTGGGGCAGCATTTATGGGGCTGCAGGGAGAGGAGGGAGAAGGAAACACCCCCTTTTACTCTCCCAATGACAAATGCCTTTTGCTGGTAGAAGGGCACGAGTTGGACACCATTGATTCTTTTTGTTTCAGTTACTTCATCCGTTTAGCTTAAATGTTAGTTTAATAGCTGAAGTGCTCTTGAATAGACCTAAGGCAGTTTTATGTGAAATTTTATGCAAAACATTCATCCAAAATTAATGGACTTTTAAAGTTAGCCATGACAAAGATATATAGTTCCCCAGTCCCATTTTGCTTGCATTTGCTCTAACAAGCCAGCATGCTTTATATCTTATCAAAATAGTGAATTTTCTGTGGAGTCAGATACCATTTATATAGCAACTTAAAATGATTTTCTTGAAGAGCAACTCCCAGGGGGGCGGTGTGCCCTTTAGCCAAGTGCCTTTCAACATTTCAGGTGTTAATTTCAAACTCAGGAGGCAGGCAAGGTCTAAGCCGCTGCCAGGCCACAAACACATGGCTGGCCAGCTCTGCTTGAGTTGGTTGGTCACAAGTTGTGCAAGCCTGTGATAAGGAAACAGGAGCCACATGCTGAGTTGTGGGGAATTTTAAGTAGTGGGAGATAGCTATTTACGTTGCATACATAGGTCCTCTCCCATAATTCTGCCCCTTTGAAGGTAAAATATGGGTAGTTCTCAGCAGAGATCAGTTTAATTTAAAGAGACAAAGGCCATTTCCTTGCTAGACGGTTGTAGTGCTATTATTCCACTTTCAACATCCTATGGAATCCTGGGGTATGCAGTTTAGGGAGGGGCCTTTGCAAACTTCAGGATTCCATGGGATGTTGAAAGTGGAATAATAGCACTATAACTGTCTAGCATGGAAATGGCCCAAGTGGTATGACCTCTCTTTAAAGCTTGGTAATGTTAGTTCTTAGACTACAGTTCCCAGACCCCCTCATTCAGCATGGTCATAGTCTCTGGGGGAATCTGGGAACTGTAGTCAGAAAAAGCAACATTTCCAAAGCTGTGCTGAGTAAGAGAATAAAAGTAACCAATGGGGAAGTATAGTTCTGCAGCAGCAACCTCAACTGGGATACTACTACTCCCAACACCCCACTCAGCATTGCTATTGGACATTGTAGTCCAACACATCTGAAGTGTGCCATCTTGGGAAAGACTGCTGCACATTACCCTGACAGTCAGAGTAAGGTCAGAAGACCATGTGATCAGTCCATTTATCTTTGCTGATATAAAGTGTGCCAACCCATAGAAATATTTTTTGCTGACTCAACTTCTGACAGGTCAGCCAGGCAGACATTCCTGCTGCAGCTCCGCAGTATGGAGAGCTTTCATGGCAAAAGTGTTGGCCAAAAGGATCTCTGGCTGGAGATGGGAGGACTACCCCACTGAGATGGGAGGCTTACTCCACTGGGCCCCATAATTCCCATTATGTAAATTTAGTTGTGAGTGAATGTGTTATGAATGACAAGGGACCAAGGGAGTGACTTCTTGCCCTTGCTGTGAAATGCAGCTGTTTAGATTGCAAGATCTAATGGCTCTATGTTGTCAACCTGCTCTGTTAAGAGAAGAAACTTCTAATTAACCTTTGAAGCTATAAAAATGAAAAATTGTTCTGATTAAGATGGAACAGCAGCACCTGCAGTCAAGAGTCAAGTAAGCATGTTTGCCCCAAAAACGAGACAGATGAATTAGAAAAGTGGGGGGGGGATTTGAAGTATTAAAAAAGAATAATTAAGGATTTAAGTGCATACAATTTGTGAACAGATTGAATTGCAATTTATTTGTAAGACAGAATTGGATTTTAATAAAAAGAAATTACAGCATGAGAAAGTACAGACTTTGTCATTTCCAAGCTGATGCTTCTGGCTAGTCTCAAGTGAAAAGAGTTGTTAAGTCTATAAGTGCTGGACTAAGAAAAAGATGGAACCTCTCAGGGACATTTTGTGGATGGATTACAATGGGTTTTGGAGGAACTATATGTATGATCCTGGAGACCAGGACCATTTCCGCACTACACTATTATTGCGCTATTATTCCACTTGCAACGTCCCATGGAATCCTGGGGTTTGCAGGTTAGGGAGGGGCCTTTGAGGCCCTTCCCTAAACCCCAGGATTCCATAGGAGGTTGTAAGTGGAATAATAGCGCTGTAACAGTCTAGTGCGGAAGTGGCCCAGGGTTTGATTCCCTGCTTGGTCATGGAAACCCACTGAGTGACCTTGGTTGCATCACATACTCTCAGCCCCAGAAAACCGTATGATAGGTTTGCCTTAGGGTCTCCATAAGTTGGAAATGACTTGTAGGCCAGCAGCAGCAGCAGCAACAACAACATGAGGTATTATTAAGTCGGCAAAAGAACATGATAGAGATTATGAGGAATGGGTTCAATGTCAAGGAACTATGGAAAGAGATAAGACAAGAACTAGGCTCAGAAGCTAACATGGAAATGAATGAAGATAAAAACCAGGCAGAGGGAATTTGAGCTAATGGAGGGAGATACTGACATGGGGAAGATTTATGATCAAGAAGCTTTGGTTTCTGAAAGGGAAACTATAGCCCAAGGGGGAAAAAATGGGGAGAAGAATTGAAAAGAGACTTGTAAGCAAATTATTTTGATCGTTGAACAAAACCAAGCTGATTTAGCTTGCATGATTGAAGTGGATGTGAGAAAGATATCAAAAATAAGGGTTTCAGGAAAGGGACCTTAAAACGTCATGTGAGAAGTGATTTGAAACAGTGGGAGTGTGTTGTCCATGGAAAAGGAAGAGGGGAGTTAAATTTAAAATGAAAGTTTGGGCTTAAACAAGGTTATGAAATGGTTTCAGACTGTGGATAATGATAACTGGGTTGGGCTTATGAATTCTGTAATGAATTTTATAATATAAAACAGTACTGTTATCTGGATTTGGAAATGTCATAAATGTCATAAAAACATGTAACATGCTCACAGCAGTGATAACATTATGTAATCAAGCAAGCAAGTTGCATTCAGTAAAATTAGTTGCATTAATGTTATTCAGTATTATTAATGTTATATACTATGAATCATACAAGGAATTTGTAATGGAATGTAATAGAAAATGACTTAGCAATATTATACTAGATATGTTAACCTTGTACGAGAAAGTTCATTTGCTTTTTTCTTCTCGAAAGTGTCTATCAGGGGAGAGGGAAGGAAAAAAATGTTGAATACTTCATTTTTGAGAGGCTTGAATTAATCTGGTGGCTATAATCAATCCAAAGGGAGGAAAGAGGTCAATTCTTTCTTTCTTTCTTTCTTTCTTTCTTTCTTTCTTTCTTTCTTTCTTTCTTTCTTTCTTTCTTTCTTTCTCTCTCTTATTTTTTGAATTTGAAATTAAATAATTATATGTTTTTATGTCTTTATTTTTTTCTCTTATGTATTTGCAGTGTTTCTTATGTTTTTGGAAAATATTAATAACTTTTTTTTTAAGAAAAGTCTTTTGCTTACTGTTTCACTGTGACAGCTGAAGGAAGAAGCATTGCTTTAATAGCAATGGGAAAAAAGCATCCCTCCGCCCTATAAAAGCACATACTCAGTTCTTAGAATTGACGCTTGATGTTCTGAAATCTCCTAAGGGATTTGTGGTGAGGTTTTTTTTTTTGATACCCTCTTGTCACTCATTTTAATGGGTGCTAGAAGCCCCACTCTCACTGGTAGCTTTGACTCTCTAAAATCTTGAAGATTATTTTTTTATGCTTCTAAAGCATCAGGTCTTGTCTATCACTCAGGAGGTCATTAGCTGAACTTAAGTGGCAGGGCGACCAGCTTACATTTCGGCTGGAACCAGAGTTGGCAAATGGACCAAAAAGGCCTCTTTTCTTATTGTAGCTTAGTATCTATTTAGCTTTAAAGTCTGACATCCCTGCTGTGCAGCCGTGAGCACAAAAAGATAGGATGTTTCTACTAATTATCATAAGCATTAAAATCAAATCCATTTACTGCCAAAGGCTGGCTTTAGCACGAATATAAACTCCTGTGGGGAGTGGGATCAGTAAAAAGGTGTTTTTGATTCCAAAGTAGGTGTCAGTTGCCAGCTTTAGCAGATGGATTGGTGATGATTTTTGACACAATTAAACTACTCCAGAGCCTTTGCAGTAACAGTTGGGGGTCTTTTCAGATTTCCACAGAAAATTATCTCTTCACCCTCATCCCTCAGTGATCTAGCCTGCAATTTTGCATAGGGTACCCTCGTTCTTTCCTTGTGTGTAGATCCTTAACAAAAGGGACCAAAGACGGGCAAACAGCAGTTACTTCGTTTCAGCTGCTCACAGGCAGCACATTTACACCAGAGCCAGCTTTCACCTTTCTCTGTCTGAGGTGAAGAGGCCAAGTCATTCTCTCCTGGTCCTTCCAGTGTTCCTACCTGGGGTCCTTTCACCTTCCACAGTGATAACCCACTATGATTCCACTTTAACTGCTGTAGCAACATCCTGTGGAATTTTGGAATTTTTAGCTTAGGGATGGGCATCTACGATTCTCTGTCAGAGAGCTCTTCTAGTGCCTCTCCAGATTACAAATCCTAGGATTCCTCAGGTCATTTTTGATGCTGAATCAATATAGGAGAAATGGTAGCACCAATGGGGATGAGATAGGCTTCTAAGGCCATTTCCACACTAAGCTGTTGTAGTGCTATGATTCCACTTTCAACATCCTATGGAATCCTGGGGTTTGCAGTTTTGGGAGGGTAGCACAAAATGCTTATCCAGCCTACCTGTGAACCTACAGCCTACACTGAGAACATGGAAACCTGGAGGAGTACAAGCCACTATCTGTACTTTATTCCTACAATAGGTTCAGTGCCTTGGATACCTCCTTTAAGGTTTGGATTAAAAGCCAAAATGGATCACCCACAGTACTAACATCTGAGTCACAGGTCTTCAATGAGTGAGGCCAGATCTTTCTGACACAAGGAAGCCCTTCCTATAAATGGTTCAGCATCTGCCTTCTCTTTTGTCATAAGAGAATGGAAACAGTGAAGCTAAGGACCAAAGACAGATGCAGCATAATAATAACTTTATTTATTACCCAATCTCTCCCCATGGCTTGAGGCAGGATACAGAATATAGAACTAAAAATCATAATTAAAATACACTAAGACATAGAATGATTAATATAAACATACCATGATTAAAATATATCATGATTAAAAGTACAATTAAAGTACAGTTAAAATGCAATTGAATGTACAATTAAAAACAATTAAAATACAATTAAAATAGACTGGCTAGGCCTACTGGAAGAGAGAAATCTTTAGCAGCTTTTAAAATTCGGAAACTATAAGGCAATGCTTATTGAGACTTTACCCTTCCACTTTTGTATCATCAAGCCATGCTGAAGTGGGAAATCTAATGGGTGGGAAATCATGTCAGTGACTGTGTCTAGCCCAGAGAGATTGAGGCTGAGACAGTGATAAAGGTGATGGGAATAAGCAGTAGCCCTTGACTTAACTGGGGCCATTTCCGCACTAGCCTGTTATAGCACAATGATCCCGCTTTCAACATCCTCTGGAATCCTGGGGTTTGCAGTTTCAGGAGAGGCTGGTTGGCCCCTCCCGAAAAGGCAAACCCCAGGATTCCAGAGGATGTTGAAAGCGGAATCATTGCGCTATAACAGGCTAATGCGGAAATGGCCTGGATGTCTGGATTGCAGGTGGCAAGCAGGAGCCACTGGTTTTTTTTTGTCACACATCTGTCTTTTTTTCAGAGCTTTGTGAGCTTTGTGCAGACTTTGGGACAATTAGCCAGTCAAGGTGCATGGGGGGGGGATTTCTTCAAGGCAAGAATGAAGCAAAAGCCTTTCTTCCAGTGCAGTTGTGGGGAAATGAAAGTAGTTCCTCTGCTGCTACTTTGACAGTCTAGCTTTGACTGCCTTTCCACTTTCTCACCTTCCCACTGTCCATCAGGATATGTTTGTCTGTTTGCTTGTTTTCTTTTTAGCTGACATAATTTTTGATGCCTTATCACAACTTCAGCAGTTTGGCATGGGGGCTGGATCCCGTTTTGCGTGGAGTAAGACTAGAGTGACTTGTGGGCCCCCGTTTTATGCAAGCATCCTTAAAAGGCCTTGGGGTGTGGGCAGGAAGGTCTAGGGCCAGCTTGGGGGCTTTGGGGCATGCTTCACCACCAAGGAGAGGGGAACAACACAGTGGTGGTATACCCAAGTGAATCCTATGGCAGTCATTCCTGGGATTCCTTCTGGCAGTTGGGATGGAGATGGAGGACACTGCATAACAGGTGGTTTTCTGATCATTGGATCTCTGAATATGTATGACTTTGCTCCATCTTTGCTGCTGATGACATTGATACTAGAGTTCCAATAGCATTGCATGCATGGGAGATGAGTTCAATATTGTTCCACAATGTAAATGACCTGCGCTGAAGAGGTTACCATGAGCAAGCCATGTCAGTATCTGGAAAACCATTGGATTCCCATTCTTGTTGTGTATATTACTAGCACTGGCCTTGGCAAAAGAAGAACTCCTTTTTTACCCAAGCTCTTCTTGTTTGCAAGACATCTTTTGGCTCTTTGCTAAACTGAAGTGCCTTGTCAAACTTCCAGGGCACAAAAACATCTGACAGCGTGAGAGATGGGTTGCTTAATGTAATAAGTTAGCATTTCCTGTCAGGATCTTCAACCACTTCTCTGAGGAGCAGCAGCTGGTATTAATATGACATGGTGGCTGTCTGAGATCCAGGACTGTCTTTCCTAAAAGATTATCATTTCAAATCATTCTCCCACAGTCTGTTACAGGGAGCTTTCACCTATCATTCAGCAATAAACATATCTTCCAAAAATATATGAAAAGTGATATAGCTATTTTTTTCCACAGTGTGTGCACTGCATCTAGGTGACTGAAGGCCCCCAGATATACCTGAATGAATTTAAAAAAAAAGAAAAAAAGAAACATCTCTTTCCCTTCCTTCTGTTGTCCACAAACCAGTCTTGGCTAAATGCTGAGGGGGAAGAAAACATCTTTTTTATCAACTGTCAGGGGAAAACAGTGTTAGTTAAAGCAACTCCTCAGTATGGTTTCAGGCCGTGACAGCCTTTTTGCCGCCTGCTGAGAGTTCTGTCTATATTACTCACAGTGACAACGCCTGCGTGAAATGACAAACAACACCTTCGTTGCAGTGCTTCAAGTGATGGTCGTGTCATTAGATTTGTGTTAGTGATGATGATACACAGGGCCTGATGGGCTCTTTTTGCCATTATTTGGTAATGTGTTTAAATGGGTTCTCTGTGTGGCTACTTCTGATGGATTTAAAGGCACTCCAGACCAACTGATAATACATCAAGCTGCCCTGTGTCCATGAGAATGCTTAATTGCCCTGTTAGAATCATTTCCATAACAGGTAGTCCTTCAGGGTGTTGAAAGATCTGTCGTTGGGAGTCCTGCAGTTCATTGTTTGTCAGCCTCAGCATTTTGTGGTTAAAATGGGCAGCTCTGTGTAAAGCTCTCACTCTCTTCTCTCCTGTAAAGTGCAGGATCACCTGTTACAATGCTGTCAGGCTGTGCCTTCTCCTTCCATTAGCTGCTACCTCAGCCAGAGGTGGGAAAGGAAGAATCATGAAATGAAGGCACCCCAACACAACAAAGCCAGCCCTACCATTAAAGGGAATGAGGAAATTGCCTCAGGCAGCAGAGTTTGAGGGACAGCAGCAAAAGCAAAAGCCCCTAAGGGAATTATGATTATGAGCCCCCGGCCATTCCTCTCTGTTAGAGGAGAGAACCACGCATGCCATCCTGCCTGTTCCTCACTCCTGAAGTAGTCCCCAGGCCTGGCATCAGGGGTCAGCACAGTGACGAACCTGCTGAAGGACCACTTGCTGAAGATCTGAAGAGCATACTGTCATTTCTGTTTCCTACTTGTTGTCACTGGGCTTGTTTTTTAATAAAAACAGATGAAAAAGAAAACGGGGTGACTCAGGGGTCCTCCTGTGATGTCAATACATCCACATGATGATGGGAAGGCCTGCAAGGAGGTGAGTAACCTAATGAGATCTTCTACCAATGTTTACGGGGTCTCTGCAGGAAAGAACCAGCCAGACATTCCAAAATAAGCTAAAATGTGTTTTATTAAAGAGTTCAGTCATTCACACACAAGATCCAAGTACTAATATACTTGCACAAGCCTAACCAAAGGAGAAAGGGAGGAAAGTTGTTGATAGTGAAGTTTAGGGAATGGATGATAATTACTGATCTGAAGAGCAGCGGAGAAAACATGATGTGGCTTAGATTTGTGCCTAAGGACAGTACTCATTTGGGAATCAGAGTTGCAGTGTGGTGTTCAGCAAGCGAGTTACTGCCCAAAACCAAAGGTTTTTATACCCAAAATCTGCATGGAGGGCAAGGTTGTAAATGACTCTCTGATTGAGTAAACAATGGAGGTTGTAGCGCAGACAATGGGGTCGGACTGTGTTAACAATCTTAGGCCCTTTCCACAACTCATCTTTTTGTGGAGCTGGGGTGTGGGGATCACGTGAGCAGTCTCTTGAGAGAGGCTCTTGTGTCCCCGTTGCATCAGCTCCGCAGCTGCTGCCTGCTCACGAGCAGGTAGCGTGAGAACCCCTCCTCTTCCTTCCGCGGTGCAGCCTGGGGTTTTCCCGAGCTGTGCTGGGGCAGGAAGCGTGAGCGCCGTGGCTCTGGAGCTCCGCATATGGCAAGTGCGTATGGGGCCCCAGAGCGATGTGCAATCGCGCACCATTTTCGCCTCAAAACTGAAAATGAAATAGTGCATGATCGACACCTGCCAGCTCCTGGGGCATCACACAATTGTGAGTGTGTCATGTGGACCGCTCCTCGCAGTCGTGCAACGCTCCAGGGGCCCTTTCGCATGGCAAATGCCATGCGAAAAGGGCCTTAGTGTTATGTGACAAATTGTTAATGGCTGTCATAATAGCTTTGTAACAGTGGACAGGTGTGGGGACAATGAGGGAGATGTTCAGGTAATAGGAAGGAAGGCTGAAACAATCAGTGGTTTGGTGAGAACTTCCCATCACTATTGTCTGACAGCAGAGATGTTACAGCTTAGTTTAAGTGTATTATCTCTGGAGTAACCTTGTGGTTGTCCTGACAATGAGCTGGCTATGCCTAGAAGGGATCTCTGACCTATTTTGCAGCACACATGTTCAGCCAGTGTTTTTCTTCTGCCCAGCCTGGTCTTACAGTCACATCAGGGTCGGTCCATTTTATATCAATGACAATTAATATTATTTTTGCCAATTAAATCATATTTCGCCAACAAAACCATATCGGATCTGGGGGATGTGCGGGCCAGTAGCAGACTGTCCTATGTAGTGCTACTACATTCTGTACCTCCTGAATCACCCTCACTGCCCTTCTGTACTGCTGTCTAACTGTCACTCATATCTGATCTTCCACAGAAGCATTTCTCTGGCGGTTGTGGTGCTTTAGAATGGGAGAAGGCTGGGACAATGTCCAGCTCCAAAGTGCTGCATTTGCCCACCATTTCAGATTACTTGAAAGGCAACACAAGGCCCAACATCAGGCCAAAATGCTTAAATGTGGTGGGTAGAAGAGGGAAGAACCTGATATGGCAAGCTTACCACCGTGTATTTCCAGGATATCCTCCATCTCTGGATCTTTTGGAAGTCCTATGTTCTTATTAGGAGATTTCCAATTTTACCTTTCAATTAATTAAGAATTTGGGGGTGATTATCAAAATTTTTGTTAACTTAAATTGGTCAGTAAGACTTAGAATGTCATCTCTTGATGATTTGCTTCAGTGCTTCAGGCCCCTTTCATATACAAAATCGGTTTGCGCATGAGGTGTCTGCTATAGTGAAGACAGACACAAAGATTCAACTTCACTTTCAAAACATTTAGAAGGTGGCAGCTTATGTTTAGTCACTTTCATATTTCAGAGGGGAAATGGAAACAATGCTATTATAAAAGGGGCATTTATTTGTCCTTAGTGGTTTTGTTTAAGAGTGTGACAGTTCTAGGCAAGAGCAATGCAGTGTGCCGAAAGGATGGATACAGGTGACAGGTGGCAGCTAAATGGGGAAGCAAGAAGATGCCATCTAGTAAAATGTGTTTTGAGAAAATCTTGGATCTACTCCTCTTGCACATAATGTCACACTAAATGAAAGCCCCATCGGGCAGACTCATTTGGATGACTTCCTTGTCACTTGGCTGCCTTTCATAATATTTGCAGGAAGTGATGATGTATCATTAGACTCCACCATCCATTCAATATAACCTGTCCTCTATACCTGACATGATGGGCTATCTCTATCCCTCTGTCTCTATGAATGAGAGCCAACATGGTGTATTGCTTAGGATACTGGACTAGAATAATGAGGATCCAAGTTCTAGTCCTCCCTAAGCCATACAACTCAGTGGGAGATCTTGCACCTGTCATGCTTGCTTTGCCTGACCTAGCTTACAAGGAATTTTTTACAATTAAAAAAAGTGATGATGAGAAAAGTCATGTATGCCACCTTGACCAGACATTCGAAGACAGAGAGGACATCCATGCAAGTAGTGCTCAAGTCTCGCTCACTCAATGGGGTGCTGAAATGATTACGGGACTTCCTAGTAAACAAATGCCCTCATATCATGACATATGTGTAGTTCAGGCACTCTGTTTACAAACACAACAATGGACAGTATACACATCTCCTCTGCAAGAAGACTTGAAGTCCCTTTTGCACAAAGAGTGTCCATTGCATGTGATTAGAGAAGAGAGGGCAAAGTTTGGCCTGTGGGCTTCATGTGGTTCTTGGGATCCTAAGTGTGGTCCCTGAAACCCCACCAAAGGTCCCAGACGCATTTCCCCCCAAAAAAACACACAAAAGTTGCCAAAATTACCTGAATATGTGGTGGTTTGTTTCTCCAATCCCAAGAACCTTCCAAACCTTCCCAAAAACTCCTCCCCCAAAATGACCACAAATCAGCCAAAATGGTGGCCTGAAGTAACACTGTGTCACTTCAGGTATGCCAAAATGTGTGAGTATGATCCACCTGGTGGGCATGGGGGAAGAATGGCCCTTGCCCCCGTGCAGTTGTCCATCCTTGGCAAATGGTTTGCACTGCTGGTCCCTTGCTTTCTGGCTTGGCTCCATCTCCAACCTTCTTGGACAGAGCACAGGTCTCAAAGACGACCTGGCTATATTTGCAGAGGCTCTGGAATGTGACTGGAAGCTTTGGTTGCATAGGGTTTCTGATTGTGCAGATGACCCCACAGGGACAGATGGCTGCCCCTTGAAATCAGGTCTCAACTAAAATTGGTTGGGGGCAAAGCAGGTTCAAGATTAGTAGAAAGACACTGATTAACTGCATAGAGCTCCTATACATTGAATGATACAGTAAATGTGCGTCCTAGGTACTCAGAAAGATGATTTTTGTCTACATGCACACAAAGACAAATATATTTATTTATTGTTTTAATTATTTACTTTCTATGCTGCCTTTTTTTTAACACAGGACTCATGGTGGTTTACAGCAAATTTAAAGAAAACACAGAGAAAAAGATTATTAGCACAAAAGTTTTTTAAAAAATGGTTAAAAATTGTTATTTTAAAAAAGTACAGAAGTTAAAAACAATTAAAGAGCAATTCTATTAGAAACACAAAGTTAAAACTGTTTAATATATATTTTAAAAGATTAAAAAGGATACAAGCACAATGCATCCCATTTAAACCTCCTTCTGCTATCACAAGATAAAAACCAGAGGCTTACCTAAATAAAAATGTCCCTGCTTGCTCACAGAAAGAAAACAGAGAGGGGGCAACTGATCTTTCTGTGGGAAGGAGCCTGGGAGCAGCCACTGAGAAGGATCTCCCCACATCCTAACAAAACCTGTGATGGTGGGGGGACCTACAGAAAGTCCATCCCTGTAGATTATAAAACTCAGGCCTCATGGTCTTTCATGTAGTCAGGACTCAAGCCATCCCCACAAATAGAACCTATTTTATTGTATTTTTGTGAGTATGAAAAGAAAGGAAAGGAAAGGAACATAGAATCATAGAATCATAGAGTTGGAAGAGAGCACAGGGGCCATCCAGTCCAACCTTCTGCCATGCAGGAACACTCATCAAAGCATTCCCAACAGATAGCCATCCAGCCTCTGCTTAAAAACCTCCAAAGAAGGAGACTCCACCACACTCCGAGGCAGCATATTCCACTGCCAGACAGCTCTGACTATCAGGAAGTTCTTTCTGAGGTTCAGGTGGAATCTCCTTTCCTGCAGCTTGAATCCATTGCTCTTTGTCCTAGTCTTTGGAGCAGCGGTAAACAAGCCTGCTCCCTCCTTGACATGACGAAAGGAAACAAGTCATCCAGTGGCAGAGCTTGGAGTGTGTGGAGGGGGGTGGGGCTACGGTGCCTGGGGTGCAGCCACTGTGTGCGGAGGCGTGGCTACAGCATGTGGGGGCATGGCTGCTGCATGTGGGGGCGTGGCCAGAGTGTGCGGGGCCATGGCTACAGGCCAGGACACCCCACAAACATTGCCTCCTGGGGCAAACCGCCCCCCCATGTCCCTACACATCTGAAGTCTGCTTGAAACTGACATCATGGGCTCAGATCAGAGTGGTCCTACTCTTTGTGTAAGTAAGCATCATCCATGTATCCCAGAAAAAAGCAAGGGGATACAAGATCTTGCAAGGGAGGAGGTTGGGTAGCAAACTACAGGAGCCCTGGTGGCACAGTGGTTAAATGTCAGTACTGCAACCACAAGGTTGTGAGTTCGATCCTGCCAGGCTCCAAGGTTGACTCAGCCTTCCATCCTTTCGCAGGTCGGTAAAATGAGTACCCAGCTTGTTGGCGGCAATTAGCTAAAATACATTGTAAACCGCTTAGATAACACCTAGTTGATAGGTGGTATAGAAATAAATGCTATTGCTATTGCTATGACATGTAGCTGGCTCTTCCTCAACAGGTTTTCAGAGGAAGAGCCACCTCCATGTAGTTTGTCACCCAGCTTCCTCCCATACAAGGAGGGAGTCAAGGGTGGAGAAAACACAAACTTGTCAGCCATATGCTACACCCATCGCCATTTTTGAAGCACCCTGAGAGCAGGATCCTGTTGGTGACATATGCATGTGTAACTGTGGTATGCAAATCTGTATGTCTCTTTTGGGATGGAGTACAAGGAGCTACTGTCTACCTTTTTGCACCCTGTGCCAAACTTCCATCCATAGCAGGTGTGACACTGCAAGAGGGGCTGCTCCTCCTGCTCATAAGTAGGAAAGAGAAGGAGAGGCAAAGGCAGTTTAGACAATGAAGATGAACCCGGCTATGAGCAGAAGGAGAAGATGGGTACACACCACCTGTGAGCGCATCCTTGTTTCGCCTTCTGGGCTGAGATCAGCTGCTGCTTTCTCATCTGAATTGCTCCCCTTCCCCATCCTTCCCCACTATGAAACAGCAGCAAATGGCCTCTCCCAGAACTTGACAGCTGCTGCGGAGAGTGGCAGAGAAGATGCAGAATTACACAGGTGGACCATTACATCCTGCCTGCTTAATTTAGATCTTTGACAGAACCCACAGCATACTCCCTCAAATTTACAATTCATTTGAGAAAAATTGTAACTAAATTGCCTCATAATACTCTCTGGGGTTATGGGGGCAATTTGGCCACATATTTTGCTCCCCCTCCAGCCATTTTTGATGCAGAGGCCTTAAAAAAATGGAAAGAGTCCTCTGGTTCCTCCTTTTCATTTATTTTTTTAAAAAAGTTCTCTCTGGGGCCTAAAATGGCCTGGGGACCCCAAAACATGATGCAGTTGCCCCCAGTATCCCCTAGAGGCATGATGGAAGACAATTTTGGGGGGTAAATCACTTCCTAAACAAAAACCTATGAGATAGACTAATGTCAGGGGTTCCAGCCCTCCAAGATCCCCTGGGGAGGCAATGTGTTCTAAGCCCTTGGAAAGTGGTATCCACCAGATGGGGAGGAGTCACCAGAGTCTAGGATAGACAATTTTCAAGGGCTAGGGGAACACATTGCCTCCCCAGGGGATTGCCTCCCCAAGGGCTTGGAAAGTGGATTGGCTCAACTGAGAGGCAAGAAGTGACACTGTGCTTGCCTCTGAACCTAGGTGGAAGCTTGCCTTTTCTCCAAAGCCTCAGGTGTCATCCCCATGAACAAGAATGGGTGTCAGCAGTGGCGGAGCTTGGAGTGTGGGGAGGGGGGGTGGAGGAGGCGAGGCTACAGCTCATGACCACTGTGTGCAGGGGTGTGGCTGCAGTGCATGGGGGCATGGCTACTGGCTACGGGCCAGGATGCCCCAAAACATTGCTGCCCAGGGCGAATTGCCCCCTCCTGCTCCCATGTCCCTATGTGACTGGGTGTCAGCACATATAGAAACAGGAGTTGTAATAATCACTAAAGGATCTATTTGGGGAAGGCAAATCTTTATCAAAATGAAATAATACAGACTGAACCTTCCTCAGTCTGAAATCTGAAAACTAAAAATCTCCAAAAACGGTAAGTTTTGCTGCTAGCCACCCACTTCCACCATTGTGATCGTGTTAGCTGCCATACTCCTGCTTGTTCATCTCCCAGATCCTCAGACTTTCTCTTTTTTTGTTGACAGCTGCCCACTTCCACCTTTGAGAAGGTGGCTGTGGTGCTTCTGTTCATTTATTTCTCAGATCTGAAGAGTGCGCAGCCACCGCTTCTAAAGTGGAGGCAGGCAGTTGGCAGCAAAAAGAGAGAGACTGAAGATCTGTGATGAATAGAAGAGCCACAACCGCCACCACAAAGGCAGAAGTGGGTGGCTGGGGATGAAAGAGAGAGACTGAGGATTTGTGAAATGGCACGAAGTATGGATTTGCACTAAGCACCACACCTCAATTCCCGCCATTTCACAGATCCTCAATTTCTCTCCAGCCTCATATGTCACAGACAACACAAGTAGTGAACAAATGAGATGCAAGGCTATTCCAAAAAAGTACTGTATTCCAAAAATTTCCATGGCTGAATCTCTACGTCCTCCAACATGATTTAATGGTCCACTTCTGGTGGAAGTGAACCATAGAATCATGCAGAAGAACTTAGAGATTCCTATAGAGAATGTATTTTTTCCATGGCAGAGGCAAATAGAGTAAGAATTTTTAAAATAAATAAATAAAAGGAAAAACCCAACAAATAATCAAATCTGTTAGTGCTGAACCTGTGAAAGTGGAGGGCCCATTGCATAGTCAAAATTTGTGTGCATTTTTCTTGATTAACACCAGTGGGAACATTATCTAATGATCACACTTTTTTACTTTGGACAGAATTTTAGAAATTAGCAAGCATGGTTGTACCCCACCAGAAGACAAAGCCTTCCAAATGTTAGACAAATATCTGCAGGTGTTTTTGTTCCATGTACCTTTGTGATTTGGTTTTTTTTTAAAGGGTCAAATCAATAAACATCCATTATTGTGTGGCTGAAATGAGCTGGCATCATAGATAGATAGTGTGGGGAGGTTGTACAAGGAGATCCTTTGTAGTTCTTTTTATAGAGATGCTCTTTGTCTTGTGGTTTGGGGGCAATTTGCTGTGTCTTTGTCACGTGTATTGTGTGTCTGTTGGAGCAATGCTTAATGCACACAACAAAATCTTATCTGATTATACTGCTCTCAGACCAACTGTTACCCTGATTTCTGGGGTCCCTTGGGGGACACCTTAATGTGCTCCACGTGATGGAGAATGGAAACTAGCCAGAGCACAAGCAATAGCAATGCGAGAGACCAGGTAACTTAGCGGGGTCTTTTTACCCAGTTTTTACGGGTCAGGGCAAGCCAAAAACCAAACAAAAATGTCTAATAAATAATTTTATTGCATGAAAGTCCCATGTACCAACGCAATCACTCACACACTCACTCAAGACCTATTAAGAAGCAAAAGAGCGGAAACTGGATAGGGGAATATTGAAGGGATTGTAGCTGGGGTAATACTGCACCTTTTCCTGAAGTCCTTGGTATGGGAAAGACAGTGAAGAAGTAGAGATCAGCACGGAGAGGGCTGAGGGGATTACTCAATGGATGGAGAATCGGTCTGCTGGGATGACCAGGAGTGATCCAAAGAACTGCTCAAAATCTGGGACTATTTGTAGGGGGAAAAGTACCTGGACGGTTAATCCATTCCCGGGGAGAACAATGGGTGTTGCAATGAGAAAGAAGCTCCACAATGGTAACTTCCTTTGCATGATGAGATTAGAAGGTGTTGCCAAAGTCTCAGGATCTTCCGCTGCATTGGGTTGTGGTGTGATTTTCTGTAAATGGTCCTTGCCTGATAGGATTTTGCTCAACTTGGGGCAAACACGCTAATCCCCTCAAGTCGGCTTCTCAGGGGCTGAGTACCCTTTGTGTATTGTGGGTTTGCACAGCTTGATGTCTCCTGGGGCTACGTGACGGGGGATTTTACTGGCCTGACCTGGTTTTCGATCGTTCGACTGTTGCTGCCTGTGTGCTCATCCGGGCGACCTCTGAGGCACGTGGAATCATATTTTAATATCAAAATTGTAGACTCCAGGACAGGGTTTACCAGTGAGGTAACACATCCTTCCCTGACCCTTTGCATCAGAGAGAAGATTTGGTTCCTTCTCTTCCTTCTTCATTTTACAGCTGAGAAACCCAAATCATCACTGTAGTGGCAGCATCAAGAAGAGTACCACTTTTCCTTAGATGCATTTCTTCATTTTTCTCAATCTTACCTTAAAAAAAACAACTGGGCTGTTTAATACAAAGTACTTGTCCTTCAGTGGCTGGTGAACATTTTTGAGTCATTGATGTTTATATTAAACCTGTGTGTCACATTTGAAAATGTTAGAAAGAATTGTTTAAAAGGGAAAAAAAAGGCAGAAAACTACCTTTGCCTGGAAAATTAATGAAGTCATCACTTACTTAAGAATGCTATGAAGATCAGCTCCTATTGGAACTGCTCCAGAGACTAATGTTATCATTATTTTTTTTATAATTGTTGTTGTACTTCAAAGCAATTTATGCATCAAAGTTATAATAAGCCAGAAAATTGTTGTCTCTGGCTTTGGAGCCTAGATTTCCTGAAGGCACCCAGCCACTCCATGCATGCAAATCTGGAGAAGCAGCCAAGGAAGAAATTGCCAGCATAAGCATTGGAGATTGTACTGTAATAATAGCTTCCATTTTAGAGGATGCATTTAATCATGGAGGGTCCCCCATAGCACTTTACTCCCTCCCTTTATTTAGATTTACACCAGGCTCATATTCTCTGCCCCTGACATTCAAAGAACTCCAGCTATACGACCAATTCAGGAAATAGTTTTTTATGTATACACACACACACACACATATATATACACACATATACACACATACACACACATACTTGACAGCCAAAATTGAGTTGTGCTATCAAAGCCCACCAAGGCTAGCAAAGAAATTGGAATTCAGTGGAATACAATTATTACTTGCACTAGTGAGCACCACAAGTTTTGTTGAGTTTTGCTCTGAGGCCTTTGAGACTAAAACAGTCTTCCCCAATGTAGTCTGTCCAATATGTTTTGAACTACAGCTCCCATCCCAACAACCACTGTCCATGATGGCTGAAGCTGATGGGAGCTGAAGTCCAAAACACCAGAAGGGCAAGAGTAGTCTAAAATGTCTGGTGGCCACAGGCTGGGGCAAGTTGAGCTAGAATTTCTTCTCGCACTTATCTTTGAAGGTCAGTTGCAGGTTTTAAAAAAGGGTGCCTTCATGCTGGTTTACTAGGACATGTGGTTTCTGTACTAATCCAAAAGGAACTTGAGTGATGACCTGAAAATTCTGTGGTATTCAGAGACAGACCGAATCCCCTGAAATGTGTTTTGCAAATGACAGGTCTTTCAGGCCATAAGTTCCATTGTTTTCTGTTTAAGTGAAAAGTGCCAGATTCCTCTTCCACAATGTACACAGCTGCCTATTTAGATAGTAAATGTCGATAAATATCAATAGATTGTAAAGTGCTGTTAGATTTTTTAGATTTCAATAAATAAATAAATAAATAAATAGCATGAAATGTTTGACTGCTAAATGCTGTACATTTTTCCCCTCAGGAAAAGTGGAAAATTGTAGAATTTTATGATGATGAAGGAAATGTTTAAGACAAGATGTTCTCATATTTAATCCCCTAAAATTGTTTCTAAAACTTATGTAACAGGGTGATTTTTAGGTAAAACTACATATGGTATCTGATTATTGCAATTCCTGGCTTGAGTTTCCTTTTCTCAGTTCTTTTTATGAGGTTGTCTGCTTGACGCTATGGAAGGCTAGAGGAAACAAAATGATTTTCTCTGTTTCGCCAATGTTGACAGTTCATTTGTGTTTATTGTTTTTATCCCGCCCTTAATAAACTGGCAAAACCAAAGAGGTTCCTTGCAGCTTAGGTGCTCCTTACAGTTCAGGACAGATTAGGTGCAGACTGTCTGAAAGACTGTTGTCTCACTATACACTCCTGCCTGAGTTTTAAGATCCTTGGAGGAGGGCTTTCTCTCAGTTCCTCACCTTCACATGTATGATTGGAGAGGGCACGAGAGAGCCCCTTCCCCGTGGCTGCTCTGCGGCTATGGAACTTTCTGCCACGGGATACTAGGCTGCTCCCACTCAAATAAGACCTTTTTATTTGAAGCATTTGATGATTAACTGGCTACGCAGAAAGGACTTTAATATGATATGTATGCTGTATGTTTATAGTTCTTTTCATAGTATTAAATGATTTTATACTATTTTAAAGTATTGGTATTTTAATATGGGTAACTTATTTAATTCTTTTTAAACTTCTATTACTATTTTAAAATTAATGTTACTTTGTAATATCTAGCGAGTTGCCTTTCCCATTTGTGAGAAAGACATGATATAAAAATCTTGCCTCCTGGAAAAAACAGAGGCAGATCTAGGGTGGGGCAACTGAGGCACCTGCCCCGGGCGTCAATGTCAGGGGGCCCAAAAAGAGGAATCTCCCTGCCTGTCCCCACTGCCATTTGCCCCACCAACCTCTGCCCTCTGTTTGCCCTGCCCTTGCCGCCTCACCCCACTCCCACCTGCTGTTCATCCTGCCCACCTCCACCCACCTCCACTCACCCTGCCCACTTCTTTTGCTTGGCACGCCCACATCCACTGTTCACCCCACCCACTTCCACCAGCCACTTGCCCCACTCACTTCTACTCACCCCACCCACTTCTGCCCACTGGTCGCCCTGCTCCCTTGCCCTGGGCACTGTCAACCCTCCATCTGCCACTGGAAAATACTTTGCCTTTTTTCTCTGATGGCTTCAAAATTTCTGAAAAATCTTCAACTCTTTTTTAGTATCTGCCACACATTATAAAAGTTGTTAGAATAAGCTTACAAGATCAGGGTTCCAAAACCTGCGCACATCTGTTTATTGTGGAGTAAATGAATCCAGCATGCATGAGGCAGCAAACCTCAGCAACAGGTAGGTTCTGGGAATGGTGCTGTGGATGGAGGATACGCTATTCCTCAACATGGGTTTTGTTGTTGTGTGCCTTCAAGTCGTTTCCAACTTATGGTGACTGTAAGGCAAACCTATCATGGGATATGGTTGGCAAGATTTGCCCAGAGAGGGGTTGCCTTTGCCTTCCCTTGAAACTGAGGCCATTTCCGCACTAGACTGTTATAGCACCGAGTTTCCAGGGGTCCCTGTCACTGCCCGAGTTCCCTGGGATCCCTCAAAGGACACTGACTCTGACCCCGATTTTAAGGAGGTTTCCAAGTTGCACTAAGCATGTGCCCATCGCACACGAGAGGCAGGGTAACTTAACAGGATCTTAAAACCCAATGTATACCAGGTCAGGTCAGATCAAAACCAAGCTAAAGGTGTATGAAATGATTTTTATTTTATTTTTATAAAATGTAAGTCACTATGCACTTACTCACATTAGCAATCACACACACAGAGCCTAAACGAAAATAAAAGGGAGGAAAATTGATAGGGGATTTTAGAGAGGGATTTTCAGGGTAATACTCCACCTGATCCTGATGTCCAGGAAGTCAAAGTTGAAACAGAAGATTGAGAGCGGTGATACGCAGCTGGGGGAGAGGACTGAGGGGAACACTCAGCAAACAGAGTGACAGCAATTCGTGAGGAAAATGTAAGCGAACCCCCGAACAGCTAAAAACATGTGGTTTTTATAGGAAAAATATACCTGGAGGGCTAGTTCTTTCCCAGGGAGAACAATAGCAAGGAGGGCTAGATCAAAGCCCTCAACGTTGGACATCTCTGGCTGAATGTTCCTTGGTGCTATGTGAATGACTCTGCCCAAGTGAGACAAAGGCATAGGTAGAGTGGGAACTGCCCTCACTTGGCAGGCCGATTGTGATTCTATCGAGCTGCCATCCCAGTGCGAAGGGCCCTTGGTCTGTTTGATAGGCAGAATGTCTGGCAGGCTCCCTGGGGTACATGACAGATTAAGTCACTGGCCAGACCGGAATTTTCCTAACTTTGGCCGTTCAGCTGCTCCTGCCTACGTGCTCTTACAGTGACCCTGTCAGACAGTTGGATTGATTTTTAATATTAGCCATATGGAGACATCAATTAAATGTGGTGGATTAATAAATTGTAGACCCTGGGAGAGAGCTAGTAGCCACAGTAACAGAATAATAGCGCTATAACAGTCTAGTGCAGAAATGGCCTGAGAGAGGACGACTTGCCTAGGGTCAGCCAGTGGGTTTCCAAGGCTAAGTGAGGATTTGAACTCCGGTCTCCAGAGTTACAGTCCAACACTCAAACCACTATACCATGCTGGCTCTCATGTCAGAGGTAGCTGACATTCAATATTTTCACATGAGGGTATCTGGGACTCTCCAGATATTGATGGACTGCAACTCACAGAATCTCTGGCCATGCTGTCTGGGGCTGAGGGGAGCTGACGTCCAACAACATCTGACAAACCACAGGTTGTCCATCCATGTAACATGAGCTTCCTCATGATGTTTGTTCATCTTCTGTGAAAGACAGAGACCATTTCCACACTACACTGTTATAGTGCTGTTATTCCACTTTCAGCACCCTATGGAATCCTGGGGTTTGCAATTGAGGGAGGGGCCTTTAGAATTCTCAGCCAGAGAGCTCTTGGTCCTCAGTAAACTACAAACCCCAGAATTCCACAGGATGTTGAAAGTGGAATAATAGCACTATAACAGTGTGGTGTGGAAATGTGCAGAGAGTTAGGGATATGGTAAATTCAAAAGTTTAGGTAGCACCACTTTAGGGGCAACTTCTAGTCCTTTATAGTGATATTAGTGTAACCAGAAAAATCCAATTAAGTAAAAAGGCTGAACCAAGGGGAAGGTGCAGCCCAACCACTGCTCCCTATCCCCTCAGGTCTTTGTATTTCCTATAAAGTGCATTAGTGCAGGTAAATCAATGGAATTGTATTAAGATAAACTGAAGGCTTGAGGCGTAAGCTATCAGGCGCCCCTCATATTTGATCTATTTCAGAGGTGTTCCTTATTGGATTTGTTTTACTGAAAGCTGATGCGTTTATGGTGAATGTACACAAATGTTGATCTCTGTCATTTCTCATGGATTGATCACGACGGAGGCCAACTGCTTAGAAAATGCAAGAGGCTCAGGGAAATCGATACTGTCTCTAGCATTTTCTGAAATATGCTTCCCTTGGGAGGGTTCCTAAATGCAAAAAGTCACACTAATTGCACTGCATGCTTTTTTTTTTTTTTAAAAAACATACTGTCCTGTTACAAGCATCAGAAAGGCTTATGCCAGTATGGGGCTCTTACAGAATTTTTAGCCAAATAAAATACTTGGCCAAAGGCCAACACAAGCCTTGAGAAAAGCTGATTATCATACATTGCACAAGGTTCTGTCCTATTTCCTGGAACTGGTACCAGAACTTTCTGGAATCTTCTGCATTAAGCATTCTAAATGAAATCCTGGAACATGAAAATTAAAACAGGAGCAAAAGTTATTACAGTTATAAAAGCATTTCCTAGAAGCCAAACATATGATCCCAGAAGACCAGAAATCTCATCTGTGTCTCAAAATTTTATGAAATTTGATGAATCACACCATTTGATTAATAAATGGTTTAATTATCTTTACTGGCAATCATGGAATGGAATGTATTTCAGAAAGCAGAGACATTAGATGTAATGAGCAATTATTATTGTTTGCCACAGTTAAGCTATAGTAATTGTGGGTCAAAGAATGAAGGAGAATGCTTATTCCAGGGCAATTTGAATGATTGGCTACAGAGCTGGAAGGAATACTTGTCTCATCTGAGCCCCAATCTTGGGGAAAATGCAGGATGGAAATAAAGTTAATAAGAATAATAACAGTAGTAGTAATAATAACCAACAATATCTTACACCAGCTACTTAGTTATGAATGGGTAACTAAGTAACATCTCCTGGTCTGACTCTCCCAGACCAACTTAACAGCTAGCAGCTATGTTGAGCAAAAGAAGTCTATTCAGCTGCCAGTTAGCGTGCAAAGAAGTTGAGGTCTCCAGCACCCTCCCGCCTGTGAGCAAGGCTATGGCAATTAGAAGCAGGGTTTCTGTCACAATTCCTTGTTGCAGCCTCGCTGCTGGCAGGAAGAGGCAGGAAACATCCTCCAGGTCCTTTTGCCTTGATTGGCAGCTGAACAGATCTTTGCTCAATGTGGCTGCTGGCTCTTAAGATAGATTGGAGAGGCACTTATAATTGTGACTCTATAGTACCAACACATACATAATAGGTTGTGAATCTGTAACTGCAATACATAACAGGTTGTGAATCTGTAACTGCAGTACAGAATGCCGACCCATCATCATCATCATCATCATCACCATCATCATCCTTTGTATCCTGTGTGAAAAATGGGTTTCCTGGCACTTGAGAAATGTGGTCAGGAAGAAGAACATACAGGGAAAAAGTCTGCACACTTTCTCCCAGTCCTTATGCATCCTGAGATGTTCCATGAGATTTTCTGTGCAAAAATATACACAAAGGTCCTTTCTGCACCTTACTGTCTTCCAGCGCTGGGGTGTGGGGATCATGCAAGCAGCCTCCGGTGAGAGGCTCCTGCATCCAGGGTCCTTCGGCTCCGCATGAGCTGCCTGCTCGCGTGAGAGCCCCGCATCTTCCTTCCACAGCACAGCCTGGGAATTTCCCAGGCTGCGCTGGGGTAGGAAGCACAACTGGTGCGGCTCTGGAGGCTCTGCATGCCAGGTAAGTGCGCGTGGGGCCCAGGAGCAATGTGCAATTGCGCACCATGTTCAGTTTCTAGCTAAAAATGAAAGGGTGCGTGATTGGCGCCTGCTGGCCCCTGGAGTGTTGCACGATTGTGAGTGTGTCATGCAGATCGCTCCTCACAATCGTGCGATGCTCCAGACCCTCTTTTGCATGGAAAATGCCATGCGAAAAGGGCCCAAGAGTGTTTTTTGACATAAAAAACATGCAAAAGCCAATACTGTTTCCAGAAACACATGAAGAGCTATGCAAAAATGCTGGCTTTTTGCACAAACCCCAAAATTTTTGCAGAAAAAGTATTTCCAGAAGCAGTTGACTTTTCTATGTGTAAAACTGTTTTTTTTTTCCTTCAGAAAACACCCTTCCTAGAAAAATATATTTTTGTGTGAAAACACAGTTTCTGGCATTAAAAACAAATGTGTTTCTAGAATCCATGTTTGTGTGTGAGGGAGCCAGCAACATGTAATTTTTTGAGGATTGGACTACAACCCCAGAGACCAGTGTTTGATTCCCTGCTCAGTCATGGAAATGCACTGGGTGACCTTGGGTGTGTAATACCTACTCAGCCCCAGAAGACCCCTGGTCTCCAGGGTTGTAGAAAAATTGCTCAAATCACTATACCACACTGGCTCCCTAATGCTTCATAACCCTACAAAATTTGTTTGACCAGGGGGAGTGATGAAACCAAAGAAATGAGTGGTTAGTGTTTCACCCCTTGGAAAGCATTATCTACCTTTCATCTGAATAATCAACAAGCACACAGTCAGTTGGCAGATATAGGCTGGCGTCCAATTAGGGACATACACATGTCTAAATCATGCTATACATACAGGGCCAAAAAGTCACCACTGCATGATAGGTGTATTCTGCTGATAATAGCAGAACCAGAGTTGCACAGAGAGAGTTGCCCTGTGTCTTATCTTTGCTAATTGTGACTTCACATTGTGCATTCGGTGTTGCAACCACACCTTGTGCATTGCAGTTGCACATTCTATATTGTGTACTACAGTTGTGCATTGTGTTTGTGCATTGTGCAACATTAACTAGTCATTAATGTGTTGCTCAATGTTGTGGTTTTGTGTAGTGTGCTTGTGTAGCATATTTTCACATGCAAATATTTATGCTACACTGAGGGGGATGTTGGATTGCAGTCCTAGTTCTTAATTTGATCAACACTGAATGTTATCAAATGATTTTTAGGGTCCTTCTATTTTATTCTATTTTTTTTAAAAAAAAATTTGCCACCCTACTATTGCTGTAGGTCAGGAGTGCAACACATATTTGCAGAATCTAAGAGCCAGCTAGATTTGGCTAGAGCAAGACTGGAGATGGGAATGCGTCCCTATCGTCCAGCAAAAACAGCAGTGCTATGTGACCTGAAAGTAAACCTCTCCCTTGATCACCTCAACAAGCCAGGTGGTGGTTGCCAGCCATGTTAAGTAACAGTCACTTTCTGGACACCTAGATTGTTGCATCTCTGACTTAAGCATCCTGTCCCATTTTCTGGCTACACAATTAGGTTCTTTCTCCTCTCTTCTTTCTTAAACAACTTCAATTTCATTTTTTTTTTAAATGCCACTAACTCATTATTCTGCATTTTAAAAAAGAAGCATATGCAAGTACAGATGGGCAAAACATTTGCTGATATAAACACTGGCAAGACCTGTTCAGCAGCCTATGAATAATGCAGCAGCACCAGGAGAAGATGGCTTATGCTGCCAGCCCACAATGCCTGGAATTTGGTGTCATTTTGCTTCTTCCATAAACATCATTGTCAGACTTCTCAGTGGTAAATCTGTCAAAAAGACCTCTAGTTGAATTCCTAACCTCCTCTCCTCCCTCAGCCATACACGAATTGCCCCCATCACATTCATTCACTCACCATTCCTCTTTTATAGCAACGTTTTCTTTCATTTAAGAGGTGGAGAAATAAATTTGCTTAGTATTGAGATAGGAGTAGTACTAAGGGAGACAGAGGGAGGTCTCTACAGAAATTGATTTTTAAATTCAAATATTTTGCATTAGAATTTCCCACCATTCTCCACCCCCTCCATATAATTCAAAGCACCATATATGTTCTTCCTCTTTTCCCATATTATCTCCACAACAACTCTGTGATTAAGGCATCCTGAAAGAGATTGACTGGTTCAAAGTCAGCCAGTAAATTTTATGTCTCAGTGGGGATGAGAACCTGGCTCTTTCTTGTCCTAGTCCAACTTTCTAAACATTGTACCACATTAGCTCTCAACTTTCATTTGAAGCTGATACCTAATCATGAGTCTTTCCTGTTTGGAGTTCCTTGACTTGGTCTTATTATGCACTGGTTTACTGTCACCTCTGCGCCCTTAAGAGGGACAGCTTTTTCTGAGAAGTAGGCAAAAATGACCAGACGTTTCTTGGTTCAAAGGCTAGTGACCAAATTTATTAAGTATAAAAATATTATTTTAAAAAGTTCTGCTATAGCAGGGTGCAGGAAACTCTCTTTTAAAAGTGAAAGTGAGGTCCAGAACGGGAAACAAAGGCTCAGCATGGACTTTATACCCATGCATCCAGGTGGACATCAGACACACCCACTGCAGCACTATTTCACCAATCACAAGTGACCTTTCCAAATTTGGCTAGGGTCCAATGAGGTAGTAACAGACATAAGGCGGCATGCGGGAGGGGCTAGGGTCTCCTGTGTACGTGACAACTCCTTAATTTGTGATGGAGATTGTCTTTCCCCCACTCACATTACAAAAGGTGATTTAGATCCAAAATGGAGTCATTCCTTAATCTAATAATGCAGGTATTACATTCATAGCTCAATTCATAGCACTGAAGGCACTAAGTAAATTGCGTGAGATGATGGATCAATGCACAAGTTTGAGGTCTGCCTGTTTGCCTCACTGTGTGCAGAGTGTAGCTATTGTGGTGTGTTGGTTTGACTGTGAGACCATGATGTTGGAGACCAGGGTTCGATTCTCAACTTGGTCAAGGAAACCCACTGGATGACCTTGGGCGTGTCACACACTCTCAGCTCCAGAAAACCCTGTGATATCTTCACCTTGGGGTCACCATAAGTAGGAAATGACTTGAAGTCACAGAACAACAAGCTATAAGTGTGTGTGTGTGTGTGTGTGTGTGTGTGTGTATGCAAAATGAGGTCATCCCCCAAAAAAGAGTTGTGCTCTCCATGAAATTTTCTTCAGTCCTTGAATTTCTAGCATCGAAAAGAATGAGGTACAGAAAACTCTTCACACCTTGAACACTTATACTTGCTGAATTCATATTCAGTTGGTATTCTTGCCTTCTGCTTTTCTTTGGATGCCTAAATTATAGTTCTAAAGACTCAACAGAAATTTTAAGTTACTGCTGTGCTAGAAATTTGGGGGCTGAAAGAATACTTCATAGGGTGGGGGACAGAATTCTTATCAGAATGCAATGCCCACATTCTGTTCCCTGCAGCTACACCTCTGGCAGCATGTAGAATTTACACGCCAAAACATAAGGTACACCTGTTCCACCTTCCACCTAACCAGTGTCTGAGGGTTATTGTTGCAAAGCTAAATGCTACATGAGCTCCTTTCACAAAAGACAGGATAGAAATGACACGGAGGCAAGATGGAGCAAGGCTCTGATCTCTCTCACCTTAGCTGAAAGCAGAGAACTGTGCTGAACCAGCTGCTGCTAGGACTTTACATTAAATGGTCAAGTATCAATTTCTTTTTCTGCTGTTTCACCCACTTCCAAATTGACTGGGATGAATGGGGAAGCAAAATTATTTTCATAGGGCACAGAATTGCAATAACCACTATTTGCATTTCCTCCAAAAGCCATGCTAAAAGATGGTTTTTGAACGCTGGAAAATTTAAAATGGGTACCACCACAGAAGATGGTTGCCTTCTTTCTTGTTCACTAGAGCTGTTATAGTGAACAGCAGATGAAACAGGGAAACAGATATTTTTACAAAGTGCTCAGATTGATCCCCTGGCACTGTTAAATACTTCATCAAAGAAAGAGCAGCAACGGAAGCATACTTGTTAAAATAAAAAAAAACCACCAAACATAATGTACCATTATATACAAACATATTTTTAAACCTGAACTATCAAGGGAATTTTTTTTTAACATTTGGTTTTTCTTCTTCTTTTTTTTAAAGCATATGTTATAAAATCCCAATGCCAAAAGGATGCCATATTTTAAAACAAACCTAAAGATTTAAAAGGTATCCAATGCATCAGGTGTTTTTTTTAGAAAAGAGAGAAAAATCAGAGATTAATAGTATAATTCTTTGTTTGTCTAATTAGAAGTGACGCCCACTCAATTCAGCGGAAATTACTCCCAAGTAAATGTGCTGATGAATAACAGAAATGCTTCTGAGAAATCAAGTTGGTGAAAGGTCATTTTAATCAACTATTTCTCTTTGAACTACTGAACTACTTTATAAAACTTTTGTTGGGAGTTAGAGTTTCCCAGGGTTTTAGTCCTTTTTAGGAAATTCTATGAAAGCTGAAACTTTCATAGAATCAGCCTTCTTTTAACAGAGCATCAGAAAAAGCATGCCCAAATTTTCTGTGTGGCTTCCCTGAACTGAAATTGACTGAGAAAACAAAACAAGATGGGCAGTTTCAGATTACAAACTTAGAAAGGTTTACTAATGGCTTTTACATATGCATTGGGGAACCTACTTCCTAACTAGTTAATGAACAGATCAGGTAAGGTAGTAGCTTCATTCTTAACTCACCATCTTCTTAATGGAGATACAAAGCATGGCTGGAGAGAAGGAAGAGGACACAAAAATGGAGGCGAAGAGAGAGATCTGAGAAGGGGGTCTTTTATAAGACTGATGGCCCTGGGAACTATCCTGGGTCACATGATCTGGTCATCTGAACACCAAAGATGTTTATGATCACATTTAAATGACACCGGGGCAAACGATGAGGCTTTAGATGAGAAGAGAGAAGGTTTTGGCATGAAAAGAAAACTCTATGCTGTTTAAGCCTGACTTGCCCTAAAACAAGATGGGTGGGGGGAGAGAATGCTGTAATTTTTCCAACAATTTTGGCTGAGTCATTGTTTCTCCCCAGACCTCATTCTGGTCATGAAAAAAACCAGAATGCCCTTTCCTCAACTTTTGTTGACTATTCCTTATATGTGGCTCTCTGACTATATCTCTTTCCTCGATGCACAATTTATCCAGACTTTTGAATCCAAACTTTTTCTTGAAAGATCTTGGGTTTTCCTTCCTCTCCCTCCCATGTGTTCTTCCTCTTCTCTCCCTCACTGATCATATATCACATCTAGACTCAGGCAGTCTAGTTACTGAGAGTTTTATTACACAAGGCAGGAAAACGCACTTACAGCTGGATAATAGCGTCTTTGGCAGGTACTTATCACATGACACTGTTGTTGTTTTGTTGTTCTCCTGTAGGAGATCATTTGGAAAGCATTTCTTTTTTTTAACACCAAAAATCCATTAATCACCTTTTTCTCTGCTTCTGTTATGCTATGATTTCCTGTGTGAAAGTTCAATTGTGCTTTAATGCCAGATTTGATGACTGCCTCCCCACCTTGCCCCCTTTACCAGTCCCAGAGTCTGTCACACTCAGTCTCTCCTTCTCTCTCTCCTTTTCTCTCAACCCCCCCAGTCACACATGTCTGGAAATATAAGTGGGAAAGAGTCATAGTATAACAAAGCATTTACTCTATTAATCTATTAATTCTTGCTTTCTTCTTTCAGACTTAACTAATCACTGGCAGATGAAAGCTGGCATCAATGAGACAGATAGATCAGTAGCTGTTAGCTTTCATCTGCCAGACATTAGTTAAGTCTGACTCTTCTGCTAGTCTCTCGATCAGGAAGCCCCCACACAAAGAAAAAATGGCTTTTAAAATAAATTGTTTTCATTTAAATTTCAGAAGTATCTGTGTGTGTGTGTGTGTGTGTGTATGCATGCACCCATGCATGCACACATATGACAAACTAGGAAAAGGGGCAGAGATAATGTTTTTGACGAGATAGTGTGGGGCAGTCCCAAATGCTGTGTGTGGTCAGCTTTTAGCGTAGGGCTTTCCAAATGGTCTGCTGTGACATATTAATGTATCGCCTGAAGTGTGTAGGTGTGTTGCCTACAATCTTGGAAATATATATTATTATCTATAAATCATATATTTTTAAAAATATATGAAAGGTTTTCATGAGATATGTTGTGTCCCCATACATTTATTACAATTTATGTATGTGTCTTTATCTCTTATAGGGGGTTAGTTTAACCTCCGGTTTGCTAGTAAAAGTGAATTACTGTGTCATGAAATGATGGATCTCTAAAAAGTGTGTCACCAACATGAAAAGTTTGGAAGGCTCTGTTTTAGCACAGACAAACCCTGTAATCCCAGGATGCTTCTGAAAATGTGAAACCAAACAGACCAATACCAATTCAGTAACATTTTTACAATACTGTTTTAGCAGGAGAAGAGCCTGGTGTGATAAGGTCTTTGAAATATCCTGGATTTCTCTCCTTTCCTCCTTCCTTGTATTCTTTCTCTTCTCTTTCTCACTGACTGTGTATCACTTCTAGACTCAGGCAGTGCTTCAGTAACTGACATTCACCAATTTCCACTGAGCCCTGTTTAATTATTATTTAGGAGTTATAGCCAAGGTATTGAAAATGCTTTAGCAAAATTGTGCTAATTAAATATTAGGATCATTTTCTTTTATTACTAGCATTCCACTTTCTCCCACCTAATTGCTGTTGAACCTGGGTCCTGGAAACAATTGCAATGTTTTTGGTGGCAACCACTTTAGCTACTTCTGATATTACACAAACAGACACCTACGGAGAGGTGCATTTCATCTCAAGAAATATTGAGTTAAGTTAAACTAGCTGGGGGAGTGGGAATGAAAAGTCCTTGGTAATGCCAAGAGTTCCTAGAGAATACTTTGGGAACATCATGTAACTCTCCAAAATAAAATCTGTTTGCACAGGAACAAAACATGGGACTTTCATAGATTTCTTCTTATTTGGAGAGGCTCTGTTAGGTATGAGGAAGCCGTATCTTCCAGAAACTGGCCCCTTGTAAAAAGCTGTCTGTCAACTCAGTGGAAGAATTCTTGCTTCCCCATAATTCCTCTTACTTTTCATACCTCACTTTTCTCCTCCTTTTTTCTCTTCTTCTGTGATTGCTGCCTCTGCAACTCAGGGCTTCAGCAAGGTGGACTCTAAACTCCTACACAGAAGTGAAAAAAATAACTACAACTCCACTCCCTCTCCCCAAATAGGACACATTGTTAGCCTCATTTCCTGATGACTGCTGGTTGTCCTCTGGGTGTATTTCATCAGGCAGGCTGGTCAACAGCATAAGCCCAGCAGGCAGGATCTCTCCAGCCAGCCCAGAGCAAAGGCAGTATGAATCATCCTGTTTGAAAGTGACCCAGCTCAGACAAAACTGGAGACGCTAGTCATTCTCCCCCAGTTCTTCTGAGAACTGGTCAAGTTGTGGTTTATATCGTGTGTCAAAAAAGGTAAACTAATTCCAAGGCATTCTTTTAGTGGGAAGGATGTTATGGCCAGCTTGCTGTCAGAAGAGAACATGAATTGTGGAGCTGATGCTTGCAAGGTAGTCTCATAAGGTGAGGTAATTACTGAAATGCTCTCCCTGCTGATGGGATCTGAAGACAGTGAGAAATCGGAGAACTTTAATCTTTAATAACATTCTCCCCCCGCTTCTCTCCCAGTCTCCAAAAAAGGCCTCCTCATCACTTTGGATTTTGTGGGGATTATTCACAGGAATAGAGCTTACTGCTGCGAAGCAGGGGGGCGAGGGACTGTCAGAATTACAACTACAGATCATCCAGTGGGAAAAGCAGTTTCAGCGGAGGGAAACAACTACCTCGAGAGAATCAATGACTCTGATGAGAGCCATGAAAAGCAGTGGCATGTTGGCATGGATCTTAAGAAGTAGAGAAATATTTTTTAAAAATCCTTATTAGGACATGGTTCCAGGGCACAGTCTGAAGTCTCATAATGCAGTGGCTGTAGCTTTCTTTGAAACTCCATTTGATCAGTAGTTTTTTGTTAGCACTGACCAGAAATCCGATGCACAATACGGGGCCTTTCTGCACTACACTGTTACAAGTGCTATTATTCCACTTTCAACATCCTATAAAATCCTAGGGTTTGAAGTTTAGGGAGGGGCCTTTAGGATTCTCAGCCAGAGAGCTCTTTGGCCTTAGTAAACTACAAACCCCAGAATTCCACAGGATGTTGAAAGTGCTAAACTGTCCTGCTAAGCACTATAGCACTATAACATTGTAGTGCAGAAAGGCCCACAATCAGCTTCAGGATGCAATAAAGAGCTTTGTTGTTGTTAGTAGTCAATAAGTGGACTTTGACATATGACAACCTACTAGTGAGAGACACCTAAGAGGCCCAGTCAATAACACTGTTCAAGTCTTGCAAACTCAATGGCTGTGGTTTCTTTGACTGAATCACTACATGTGTAGTTTGGTCTCCCTCTTTTCCTACTGCCTTTCACTTTATAAAGCACTAGCATATATACCCAGCATTCTGGGGATTTTATTTCTCATAGGTAATGCTTGTTAGAAAGATTTGAAATCTTGTGTCTCTAATTCCCCAAACTGTCTTCTCCAGTACCTGTAACTTTGCCCTATATTCCCCAATCCAATCTGTATTCAGAGTTTTTAACATACACAGGTTGGGTTCCTGAGGGAATACACTGTCCTCCTCCTTGCTGCTAGGCCTCATCACTATAGCAATTGACCAGGCCCAAGAGCTCCCTGGCTGAGAATTCGAAAGGCTCCTCCCTAAACTGCCAACCCTAGGATTCCATAGGATGTTGAAAGTGTCAACATATGATATGTTTAAAATGTGATAGCCTCAACTTAAGACCTTTGGCTGTTAGGGAGAATTCAGGCTTGATTTGCTCTAAGACCCATTCATTTGTCTTTTCGGCAGTCTAGCACTACATTTTGATTCTCTTCCTGTCAGTTCTCTTTATTGTCCAGCTTTTACAACCATACATAGAAACGGGAAATACGATGGTCTGGATGATTTATGACTGGGATTCTGACAGCTGGGGGATTGTATGTTGGTGAGTCAATAAAACCACTCTAGGGTTTAGCCCTGTCTTTAAAGGACTTGGCCATGATGCTGACCACTGTCCTCCAAACAGATATAGCATTTGAGGTAGAACTTTTAAAGTTCAGACTAAAACTTGGAATGGGTTAACTGCTTCACTGGCATGAAAGCTGTCACCTGCCACTGGCAAGCTGGAAGTTTTCTTTAAGAATGGAGTGAAAATAAAGCACTGATTTTTAGAAAGCTAGATTCTGTGCCCAATATAACACTCTGCATTCTCTCTCCCTTTCTTCCAAACCCAGAATAATAAAAGCAAAACTTGGAGAAGTTACTGGCCCAACTGACTGGGAAAATGTGTGAGTTGTCATCCTAAAAAATAATTTTTCCTGGCTTTGAGTCAGGGCACACACATCCAATCATATAGGGAACATATTTACCTGCTTTACTTTTAAACTGCCATCATTGTTGTTCTTTGGCTGTCAGAGATACATTGCTTGTTGCCAAAAGCGCCACTTGTTAATATGCAAATACTGTCATTCAGCAAAGAAATGGCCCCCTTTTTCCTGCTGGCCTTGCTGTTGTGGTTTGTATAATGTGTATATCCCAAAGCAACACTTTTAAAATGTTTTCTGCAAAATGCTTTCAGATACTTCTTAGCAGGACAGTTTAGCAATTTTTATACAGCATAATGGCCAATGCAAAAATTGTCTTGACCTGGTTTCATATTTTTTTTAAATAACCTATTCCTACCCCAAGGGTCCATAATTCAAATGAGAAAATGCTAGAATTCAGTATGTGCCTGTGCAATTTACTTAAGGTACGCAGAAATGCAGATCTCAGCACTGAAAGGCAGAGAGAAAAATTCTACAGCAATCAGTTCTCAATTTAGAGGAGGGGAGCATGTAAGGAAAAGAAAAAAAAATCACTGTACGTGAGGCCTGATCCCATGCAAGTCTAGCTGACATACCAAATGGTCTGGAGAATCATTGCTATTGGGAACATCACCCAAAACAAGTGTAGGGCAGTCCAACATTCTGTTATGGGAAGAGAATCTCAGGTGATATCACTGTCTCAGGGAGGATGGGTACACATGAAACTTTATTTATCAAATCGTAAAACATAACATCAAATAAAATTAACAATATTCCCTTCCTCTACTATTTCTCCCCTCAAGCAATTAATTCTATGTCAATGAAAAGTAGAAGAAAGGAATGTTGTGAAATTAGCTCTTGTCCAAACCTTCTATCATCATAGAAATTATATAACTGTGATAACAGAGTCCATAATAAAATAGAACAGTCCAGATTAGTCCTTCTTCAAACTTCACTTATTTTTGCCATTCTACCCTGTATTTATCAGGAACATTAGTTTTTTGTGTTCTCATTACTGACATATTAAATAAATTGATACCAATTTAAATAAAATGCATCAGATTTATCTTTTCATTTACTCAATAAGATATTATGGGACAATGTTGGAGCTTTAAGGAATGCCAACTACACATGTTGCTGAATGTGCACCTTTCACAGAAAATAACACTTGCATGTCCAGCAGTCCTACCTCATTGATCTAGGAGAACTCATTTGCATGGTTTTGGGCATTAAGAAAGGAGAGAAAAATATGAAAAAAGCAAAATCTACCATAGAAACATAGACTATTTTGAATATGTTCTTTTCCGTTCTGTTCTACAGTAACACCTTGGAACCAAAATAGACTAAATAATAAGCATATCTGTGCCTTTCTATCTTGCTAGCTAAATTGGTCTGTCCCATCAATCAAAAAAGTTTGAGTGAATTAGTCTGCTAATTCAACCAATTCAGGTTTTTCATCCTGCCTCACTATTTTTAGGGGTGAAAAAATCAGTCTTTGGATTTGTTTTGTTTTGTTTTTTGTTTTGCTGATTTACTCCCAATCTCCATTCTTTTATTTCTTTATAAAACTTCAGAATTGATGCTATGAAGAGTTCTTGATAGCAATGTTCCAGCTAATGATATGGTTTTAAAAAGTGCTAACAAATTCAAAAGAGCAGAAGGAACAGCAGAACTTCCCTTTCACAGTTTCAAAATTTGCATCTACTAAGAGCCACTGGCTCTTTTCCACGACCGGCTGCATATGAGAGTACAGAAGATTTAATTATATTCATATTCATCCTCCCCTACAAATATTTGAGAGACAGCACCTTTTCCTTGAACGGATTATCACCAAGGAAAACAGGAGTGCAAAAAGGAGCTAAGTTATTGACTGAGATAGGGACTTGCTATTATATTACTCCATTTCTGTAATGTGCATGAATCCACAATCTGCACATCCATTATCAAAGGCTCTATTAACTTCCAGAACTGTCTGTGTGCCTTTTCATCTATTTCTCTCTCTCTCTGTATTGAAGCCCAGTTCATACTTACCAGTAGTAATGGAAGACCTGCTTCTCTATAGCTGGATTCTGTAATGCTCAGTTGAGCATTTCCACTGAAGAACCAGACAGGCAGGGACATGGTTCCTTTTTTATGTGATCATCATGAGCCACTGAAGGCATTGGATAGTTCAGGAGGATTGCAAAGCTCAGAGTCAGGGAAATGTCCCTTTAAATTCCTGTTACCCTGATTTCTGGGGTCCCTTGGGGGACACCTCAATGTGCTCCACGTGATGGGGAATGGAAACTAGCCAGAGCACAAGCAATAGCAATGAGAGAGGCAGGGTAACCTAGCGGAGTCTTTTTACCCAGTTTTTACAGGGTCAGGCCAAGCCAAAAACCAAAGGGAGATGTCCAATAAAATGATTTTATTGAATGAAAGTCTCACGCACCAATGCAATCACTCACACACTCACTCAAGACCTATTAAGAAGCAAAAGAGAGGAAACTGGATAGGGAAGTATTGAAGGGGTTGTAGCTGGGGTAATACTGCATCTTTTCCTGAAGTCCTTGGTACGGGAAAAACAGTGGAGAAGTGGAGCTCAGCACAGAAAGGGCTGAAGGGATTACTTAACGGATGGAGAAACGGTCAGCTGGGATGGCCGGGAGTGATCCAAAGAACCACTCAAAAACTGGGACTATTTGTAGGGGAAAAAGTACCTGGACGGCTAATCCTTTCCTGGGGAGAACAATGCGTGTTGCAACAGAAAAGAAGCTCCACAATGGCAACTTCCTTTGCATGATGAGATTACAAGATGTTGCCAAAGTGTCAAGATCTTCGGCTGCATTGGGTTGTGGTGGGACTTTATGTAAATGGTCCTTGCTTGATAGGATTTTATTGCTATCAGTGCTCAACTTGGGGCAAACACACTAATCCCTTCAAGTTGGCCTCTCAGGGGCTGAGGACTCTTTGTCTACTGTGGATTTGCACAGCTTGAGGTGTCCTGGGGCTATATGATGGGGGATTTTATTGGCCTGACCTGGTTTTCGATTGTTCAACCGTTGCTGCCTACACGCCCATCTGGGCGACCTCTCAGGCACATGGAATCATAGTTTAATATCAAAATTGTAAACCCCGGGACAGGGTTTTCCAGTAGGGTAATATTCCATCCAAGTTTTCTCTCTGGATGCATAGGCCATTTCTACACTACACTGTTATAGCGCTGTTATTCCACTTTCAACATTCTGTGGAACCCTGGGGTTTGCAGTTTAGGGAGGGGCATTTAGAATTCTCAGCCAGAGAACTCTTTGACCTCAGCAAACTACAAAGTCCAGAATTCCACAGAATGTTGAAAGTGGAATAATAGCACTATAACAGAACAGCGTAAGGTGGAAATGGCCATAATATACAGTCATCAGGTCCTGTACCAGGTTACAAGGCTTTCCTACTTCATAGTTGTCCTTGGCACTAAGGAGCTTGCTTCTGTCTCTGACCTTGCCATCTCTTGTTTCGTAGCCAGCTAAGGCCACCATTTAACAGCAGCTTGATACCCAAAGCTGTTGCTAGATGTCTTCTTGCTTGAGACTAATCAATTCAGAGCTCTAGCAAAACAGGACATTCCTGTACCTTATTTCTTTGAGGTAATGATTTTGTCATTCCTCTTTCTATCCAGATTTCTCTCCATCCTCTGGATAAAATCGTATGAAATATTTAGGTAGAAGTAAGCATCTGTATCAGCCAACTTCAGACATTATGGAGAGGATCATCTTGTGTATCTGCCCACCATATGGTTGCTAAAGATTCAGAACTTACCAAGCCTGCCCCCCTCAAATTGCTGAAAGCCCTAATCCCATATATCAAACATGGATGAATACACAATGATTCAAACCCTGACTTTTAGAAGCTAAGGCCATTTCTGCATTAGACTGTTATAGTGCTACTATTCCATTTTCAACATCCTATAAACTGCAAACCTCAGGATTCCTTAGGATGTTGAAAGTGGCATAATAGCACTATAATAATCTAGTGTGGAAATAGCCCCAGGATTCAAAGGCTTCTGCTTTCATCCATATTTTAATTTTGAAAATCTCATGTGTTTTTCTGTTCAATTAATGAGGGACTTTGTGGATTTTGGTAAGTTCTTGGCAAAATACTGAACCAAAATTCTCATCCAGGTTGATTTTCAGAACAAGTATGGGTTCTTCTCCAAAGTATTAGAAATGCCTGCCATTAGGAATACCAAAGAATGCCATATTTTCTTGCACATCAGGTATGAACTGGGTATACAAGGAAATATAGGGTTGTAAAATACCCTTATCATCTTGATTCATTTCAGTGCTGGAAAATCTGCACTTTCAATTAATTTTTTGTTCAAGAGCTTCACATGGGACATAGTTGTGGGGATTTTAAAGACCCATTCCTATCCTTTATCTATAGGCCTGGATGTTCTGTTATATAGCAATGTGTCTCCAAGGCATGGGATCCAATTAGTGGAGGACCCTTGCCTTAAGGCACTAACAGATTGATTCATGCTTCCCATTTAGGCACAACTGCACAAATAAGTATTTTTAAAAAGTTCATCTAAAGAGCAACCACCAATCCAGGTATAATATGGTCACAGTTCCATCTTGCATACCAGTAGGACTGCTAGTTCATCTCAGTGACCAATTTTCTCTACAACAGTCAAGTTCTGAGTTGCACTTGGATATGGAATGGGGCTAAATCTCCCCAGTAATGTCCTTTTCTCCCAGCTAATAGACTAACTCTACCTGATTAATAACTGTTCATCATCTCTATCATCACTTCAAAGGATTTTTGCTGCCTTTGTCACCAGAGAAATATGCACTCTTTTGAGGTATTAAATATTCTGTGCTTCTGAATGATTTTGCTTCTTTATGCCTCTGCCTCATCTTTCTCATACTGTAAAGTCCATTGCAGTGTAGAAATGTGCCATTGAAAAGGAAAATAAATCACAGATCTATAAATTAGCATAGTTCACACAAGGTTTGTTTCTTCTTCTTCTTCATCCTGCCATAAATACAACTTTGTCTTTGTTAAATTCACCACCACCACCCGATGCCTATTGTAAATTACATAGTTGCTGTTTTTCCATAGATCACGGTAATCTCTCAGCGTGTAATTATGTACTCTCATCTTTGGGGCTCTGGGGAAAATGAGATCTAAGTTTTCCAATGCATTTTCCATCAACAGAATTTCATATGAATGAATTCTTAGCCATTCTGTAAAATACATACAAAACAGACGTCTCCAGAGATATGTGGCTGGATTCTAATTTTTCTTTTTTTGTAGAACAGAAGTTTTCCAAGCAGCAGGTATTCTCATGAGATCTTTCCTTCTACCTGAGGCCTCTGCTGTGCAGCCTCAGTAGCATGCAAGTTGTGCTGCTCCAGTAACATTGGAAGGTGGTAAGAGAAGCTAGCAACACACTGCTTCTTGAGTCCACCAGGAGCTGCAACAGCAGCACTGTAGAAAGAAGAAGCACTGTGGGCTTCTTTTCCTGACATGCAGCCTGGAATATCTGACTGAACAATTCAGGAAAGAACATTGGGAAGCAGCTTCTACAACATGGAAGTCACATCAAAGAAAAACTCACATGGATGAATGTGGCCATTTCTACCCTACATTGTTACAGTGCTATTATTCCACTTTCAACATCCTGTGGAATTCTGGGGTTTGTAGCTTACTGAGGCCAAAGAGCTCTCTGGCTGATAATTCCAAAGGCCCCTCCCTAAACTGCAAATCCCAGGATTCCATAGGATGTTGAAAGTGGAGTAATAGCACTATAACAGTGTAGTGAGGAAATGGCCTGTGTTTGCAAGGCAAAAAGGAGGAAACAGGAAAACCAAGGTGTAGTTTGCATTTGCACCTTGCACTTCTGTAGTTGGACCTTGTGGAAGGGCAACTGATGAACTCATTACTACCTAATGGCCAAGGAAGTCCTCCGGCAGGTTGGGTTGATTAAGTGCTTTTTATCTGCCACAACCCAAGATTAAGTATGGCTACTACCAGATAAAAGTAACCATAGGGTGATCCAGTGACCCTGTATCATTCTAAGTTCAATCCAAATCACATAACCCTTTGTTATCAGGACTTTTCTCTGTGCTTTACTTCTGTTGTTATGTGCAAAATCACATCTATCCAATCATATAATTGAAGAACAAGGTTCAACGCCAATTGTTAGTCTCTGCTAAAGTAGACCCATTGAATCAGTGGAGCTTACTTAAATACTAAGTTCTAGGGTGCTAGGCTGGTATCACTATTTCAGTGGGACTACTCTAGTTGGGACAAATGACTCGATCTCGGGCAAAATCGAAGGATTACTTGTAAAGGTCTGTTGTACCCATAGTGGGCTTACGTACCAGTGGTGAGATGTTGTCCAGATGCTACTGGAATGCAGTTCCCAGCATTTCTTATCATTGGTTATGCTGGTACTTCAGCAATGCCCAGTGATCCACATGATTCTCATCCCCTTATACACTATCTTAGCATTAAGTGCAGAAACTGGTTTACCTACACAGATTTAGTTCCAAAGTGTGCATGCTTTATTTACTGTGCATTTTTACAGAACAAAAATGACTGGTTAGATCTTTGCCTTTTCCACTAAACTAGCAGACTGTTCCTAACTTCTATAAAAGAATGAGAAGAAATGGAGGCAGGCAGTGACTGTTTGCCAAACCAGGAGTGGGGAAAGCCCCAGGGAAAAAGCAAGGTGGTCTTTTGGACTCTGAAATGGCAGAAGGATAAGTCAGATTTCTGTGGTTCAAGATGGGCCACACAAAGTTCAGAGACAAATGGGTTTTGAACAATATCAAGAGAAGGGAGAAAATCATGGTAAATATATCTATCTTGTTTCAGAGGAAGGAGAGTGCAATCTTCTTCAGTTCTCGGTTGTTGACGCTTATTTGGAAATTCACATAGGGCAGAGGCTACCCTCACTTCACAGGGCTTCCAGGCAAACATTTAATGAGGTCTCTGCCTGCATGAGAAAAAGACCCCTGTACACACAGTTATTCTCAGTCCCATGGAGACCAAAGCTGACAGAAGGCCAAGCAATTATTAGGAAGATCTTAGCCCTACGCAGTACAGAATGCAGTTGTAAATTGAAATTGGAAGGAAGGGCAGTGAGGCAGTGCCTCTCCTGGGTCTTTTTTTCAATCTAAACACAAAGACAGGGCAAGGAAACTGAGACAAGAAGGTCAGAGAGGGAAGCTAACTAGGATCTGAATGTGCTCGGCTTGAGACCTCCACTAAAGATCTGCAGAATACCCATGGCTCTCTGCTTGGCCACTGGGGAGCTAAAAGCTTGAAGACAATACCCCTGACAGTCATACTGTTCACTTTCCATTGTGAGACACAAGATCTCTGAGTTCTCTGAGTGAAACATACAAAAGTTCTACAGCCTGAATGATGCAGGTAGTTGCATTTCCATTGGGACTGAGGAGCAAGAGCGAAACAGCCTCTGCTGAAATGAAACAATGGGCATTTCACATGATGTGAAGTTCCATTTGATAGCTACTGTGTGTGTGCATAGGAAAGTGGCACAAGCCAAGAAAGATTCTCTTGCCCTGGAAATACAGAATTTGGCCTCTGAGGAATACATAAGAAGGGATTGTGGGGAATGGACAGCTTGTCAAGTGAACTCCACAAGAACTCTGGATCTGTATAACACAGGCCCTTTCTGTACCTTATCTTGTTCCGGTGCTGGGGTGCAAGGATCGTGTGAGCAGCCTCTGCCAAAAGGCTCTCCCTTCCCTGCTGCTTCAGCTTTGCACAAGCTGCCTGCTCATTCGAGAGTCCTGCCTCTTCCTTCCGCAGTGCAGCCTGGGACCGGAAGTGCAACTGGCCCGGCTCCAGAGGCTCCACATGCCAGGTAAGTGTGCATGGGGCCCAGAAGCAATGCACAATCACGCACCATTTTGAGCTTCAAGCCGAAATTGAAAAGGTGCGCAATCGGCCCCTGCCAGCCCCTGGAACATTGTGCAATTGTGAGTGCGTCGTGCAGATCGCTCCTCACAATTTCAGATGCTCGAGGCCCTCTTTTGCATGGCAAATGCCATGTGAAAAGGGTGATAGAATGTGCGTGTGTCTGTGAGACAGAAGAGAGAGAGAGAATTTCCAGTGGTTAAAATTCTTCAGAGAGGGTTAGTTAACGATATCTGTGCTTACCAAAAGTTTCTATTGTTTGTGTACTTACATGAGGGCAACCATGACATGTTAGACAAAATGCTAACGTACATCAATAAAATACACCCACAGAAGTCATCACGCCTGAGCTTCAGTAACACCTTTCAACCTGTAGTAGTGTAGTTTTAATTTAGTCCATGGTGACTTTCAGGCATCTTCACTTATTGCAAGGAAGAACCATGAGAACATCTCCAGTAGCTAAATTCTGCTTTGCTAACAGCAAACCACTTTGAGACTAGGCTTCTAGAAAATGATTTAAGTCAAGCAAAACCCCCGAAGTATGTTAAATTCAAAAAAACAAAAAAACAAACAAACCAAATGGAATTATTAAAGAAAGTTTGCAGTGATATATGACCATTGCTACCTGAAACATTGGGCTGAGCTCCTATTTTCCTTAATTAAACATCTTGTGTCTATCACATTCTTACCCAGCTTCTGGACTCTTTGCATTGATTGCGTGCTCAGACATAAAGATCTTATTGCAGTGGTAATTTATTTGGTTTCAAACCTGGAGGTAAATAATTAGAGTTTGCATAAAGAAAAAAGATGAAATAGATTTATATTTGGCCCTTCATTGATCTTGAAAGCATCTCTTTAAGTTGAAAGGCGATTGTCAATGTAGACTGATTAGCCATGCTTTGAAGGAAAGATAATTTGTGTTCTACCTTGTCATTATGATTTCATCCTTTTTCCTTGGTTTAATTAGCATATCTTCCAATGAAAATTATTCTCCCTGAAATAGTGGACTAAACATTTCAGGTATTTACATAAAGATCTATGAACACTCTCTTGGTATCAGACCAAAAGCTGCCCCCAAAACACCATCTGTTTAGCCAGTGCTGCATTTTCTGGATGGTAGAAATGAAAGAGCATCTTAGAGAAAGTTCAATATACTGAAGGAAAATTTTTTAACATTTTTGCCCTTTGAGTAGTGCTTCCTTTTAACACATGTTGAAACTCTCTCTCTCTCTCTTTCTCTCTCTCTGCATTCTTTCTGTATGAAGCTAGTTTGCAGCTGCTTGCAGAAATAGATTGCCAATTCAGTTTCCCAGCAAAATGAGGTGTCTCCTCCAGTGCCCCAGAAATTATGCTTCATCAGTCTGTAGTATGATTCCAAAAATTTTAAAAATGTATCCTCTATATAAAAATAATGGTGTTACCCACTGAGCTCTAGAGCCAGCATGGTGTAATACTTTGATTGCTGGGCTAGGATTCCTGGAGAACAGGTTCGAATCCCCATTGCAGGCATGGAAACCCATTGAGAGATCTTGGGGAAGTCACTCTCTTTCAGTCTTAAAGTAAGACAATGGCAGCCTCTCTCTGAAGAAAACTTGTCAAGAAAACCTCATGATTGGTTTGCCTTTGGGTCATCACAGATTGGAAGCAACTTGAAGGCACGTGACAACAACTCCTACTGGGCTACCTGTTACTGTACCCTACCACCCCTTCTGTAAGGTGTGTGATTTTCATACATTGGACTTATTAATTAACTATTGTAAGCCGCTTTGAGTCCTTTTGAGGAAAAAGGCAGGATATAAATAAAGATAACAACAACAACAACAACAACAACAGCAACAGCAGCAGCAGCAACAACAACAATAATAACATACTAGCTGGAGAACGTGTTCAGGGCTACACTGGTCAGAGACGTGTTCGGGGTCATGAAAGTTCAGATAGGATTATGCAGAAAACCCAAGGGGTTTGCGCAAATCCCTTCACTGCTTTAGGCTCTTGGCATTTTTGAATACAGTCAAAGATGAACTGCCCAGATTGGTGAGCAATCAGAAACCATCCCTCAGTCTTCTCTATACATCCTCCCTGACAGAACATTAAGAGACCATCATGAGTCCCATCAATGTTTTGTCACTCCAGAGTTAAGCACTCAACCCATTCTGGTCCCATTTGTCAATCCTGTGGGAAGGCCATTACAGGTTTGTCATCGTACCCCTTCAAGGTGTGAAATAGGGTATAAAAATCCTACCTTCAACCATAGCCAATTGTAGTACATAGTGCCCCAGACTGCTGTTCCTCCATGCTACCCTGAGACGCTATCTATGTCCCTCCACTGTGACTCCTTCTTCAGGACTGGTAACTATCACCCTTTCCACCCAATCTCTCTCCCTCCTCCTCCTCTCAAACTTTTCTTGCCTCACTTTCTGATAGCCTTCTATGGTCCTTAAAAGTATCCGATCTCTTGTGTGTTTGGCAATTCAGATAAAATACTTTGTTTATCTTTAACTGGAGTCCTCTCTACAGTTAATACTGGTACATATAGGTGAAAAGATCCTGTCATTATCCTCCTCTTGCAGGCCTCCTTTGAGCTATAGTATCTCCAAATTCTAAGGAGATGCTGGCATTGTGTGTGGACCCTAATGCCCCCACCCCCTGTTAGGGTAACATACCAAGGCCTGGCACAAAGTTACCCACCAAGGCAGTCAGGGTGAGAATATATACATTCTCAGCCCAAATAGCAACAAAAATCCAAACCCACAAGTCCTGAACCTTGCTTCAGTGCCCAATCATCATAACAGAACTGGAGACACTTGGAATGAGAGATTTTGTTTCCAGTTTTCAGTGGGGTGGAATCTTTTGTAATGTGGGACCATGTTTTTCAAGGAAAAAAAACTTGGCAAGGAATCCTGTTTATACTACAATGTTGCATATGAGATCACATACACAGTAAACATTCTCTTCATCAAATTATGTGGCAATTTAGCACCTGAACTGTAGTAAATGGATTAGCTCACTTTACTTGATTGTGATAAACACATTTAACCTTTGTGGATCAATACTGCTGGAAGAAGCTCCATGGTTGGTTATGTTATTGGCCAGACTGAGACAAGGAAATGGGGAAATTAAAGATAAGTAATAATCAAGTACAGAAATAGCAGACCATTTTAATGATTTCATTTTGCCAGCCTAGCTAGCATCTCAGTGTAGCAGCCTGGATCATTTTCACTTTGAAGAGAGTTAGCCACTGACTCACTGGTCCAAACAGGAAAAAAGAATTCAATGAATCTTAGCAGTAATAACCATGTTATACTGAAGAAGTGCTTAAAGTCTGTATGTAACCTGCGTGCCTTCCATTTCTACTTATGGCCTGAAGCTTGTGAACGTAGTGCTTTATTCTCTGACAATTTCCATTTGAGATTTTCTGGACCACAGTAGATTCCAGCAAGCCTGTGAACAAGAGTAATAGAAGCACCAGGACTGTTTCATGCGTATGTTTGTACGCACCTCAAAACTATATGATGGGGCCAAACTAAATCCAAAGTTTCATGCATCTTTGCACTTGGTATGCAGGTTTTAAGAAGTGCAGATTTCATCTGCTCATGTGAGAGAAAGCCTGATAATTTTAAGGGGATTAGAGACTGTGGCCATTTCCTCACTAGAGGCCGTTAGCACATTATACTGTTATAATGGCAGAATTGCCATTCACACAGTGCTGTCAGGTTAGGGACACTCTTTTCCACACCCTTCTCCTTAAGCGGATGGGTAGTGGTGTTCCTCCCGCATTACAGCATTGTTGGCCCTTCCCGTGTCCCACCTTCACCCTCCCCCACTACCCCTGGTTGGGTGGTGATTTGTTGGTTTGTTTTGGAAGTTGTACTAATGCAGCCAAGGATGCTGAGATAGATAAATTGATGACTTTAATTAGAGAAAGCATTTAAAGGGATTTAGGAATCAATGGGAGAAGATTATAAAATATCTAAGAGAAGTTTGGGTGGGGGGGTGACATGCAATATTAGATTTTGAATCAAAAGATTAGAATTATTAGAATTATTATTGTAGAACATTATTTTGTCTCTATAAGAATATCTTACATTTAAAGCAAGTAGTAGAGCAACTATTTTATAAGTATAAATGTAGCTGAAATTTTATACAATTATAATATTAGATTATTAAGATAATCATTTATGTATGGATATTGATAAAACCTAGAGGAAGTACAACAACTTTTTCTTCCTATCTGTTTTCTAAGGAGTCGGTAGTCAAATATGTGACCTTATTACCCTTTTTTGGAGTTGTTGTGGTTGTTGTAGTTTGTGTAGTTAGTTACTTAGTTGTTCAGTTGTTTAGTTTAATGAATATGGTACGTTGTTTTATATTCTTTAAATGTCTGTTCAATAAAAATATTATTTTTTAAAAAACGTGGATTCCCTTCAGCTTTTAATATACAGCCAGACAAATATTTTGAAAGAAAGCAATAGTGACCTCAATCCACCCTGTCCCTCCAAGGTTACATGTTGCACTGATTCAGTCATGTGCACCCACTTTGTAGGTAGCAGCAAACACAGGGCCAAGGAAAGCAAGAACTGATCTGTGGCCGTGCAACAACAATTACAAAAGTGATTACATGTTGCCGATAGGTGGCCTCTCTTGCTCTTGCCAGTTGAATCACTTAAGCACCAGATGGATAGTGGAATCTGTCATTTAGATAAGGCTTAACTTCACAAAAAGCTGCATATGTGGAATCCTGACTCACACCCACAAAAGGTCTTGACTCCTGAAACTGTGAGCAGTGTCGGTCAAAGATTTAGCCTATTTGCTGTCTGTAAGTACAGAGCAAAAAAAGGAACTACAGGATAATTTGGCAAACTGGGAAAGAAACCTTCTCGGAACCTTAAAAGAAGAGAAAAGATAGTGTGATATATGTCTGATTTCAAGGGAAGCTTCCAGATCAGGCTTGTTTTCTGTGTCATTCACGGAGATTCCATTTCTGCTGTTCCTTCCCTTTCTCACAGATCTGCCTTTGCATATAGGCTTGTGTTTAATAATGTCATATCGGGAGCCTTCCCTTGCTCCCAGAATCTTTGTTCTTCTTGGCTTCCTTCATTTGGCAGGAGCAGGGTCTGATAGCTACAGGGAAGAAGGAAAAGGTGGAACCATAGAGAGATATCCCTTTGATGTAGCCTGCGTAACATGAAACAATGCAAAATATTCCTATGCTCATCTGAGATTTCTCTCTCTCTCTCCTGGTATGTCTGTTTTTAGGAAAGATACAGAATGCAGCTCTTGCTAATGCACACTGTATACACACCGCAGAATGGTGTCTTTTGTGTAAAAATGCAACAAAAAATTAAATTTACATAAAATTAGGTGAAGTCTTATGTTTAACCCTTCCCCAGGGGTCTCTTTTACACCGACTTAACCTTGCACCCAGTGTATCTATTGCAAGCAGACACGGAGCAGGCAGGTCCCTTATCTGACAATCCTTTCCTGTTCAGTGTCCATGGAACAAGGATAAACCTCAGCAGGACAATGGAGCCCATACGGGTTCCTGGATGGTTTCGTGTTTGCCGGATTAAGTAATCCTTCTGTTATCAGGGCAGTGCCTTACATCTGCTTACACCAAGCACAACAGTCGTGGCCTCCCCGGCCTCCTCCCTGTGGCACCCAGTCTCAGACTCAATATTGCGAGCGCTACAGGTCATGGAGTGAAAAGTCCTATTCATGAAGCTTGGCTCCTGGCCTTCTGGTTGGCCATTCATGAAGCTGTGATCTCTCCATTCATCTGTCAATCTTGTATGAGGATTTAATTAAATCCCTGTGCGGCTAGCACTCCCAGGTGCCGCTAAACACACGCACACGCACACACAGATAATTATTTATACTTGAGCAGAATGGCCTAAGTATTCCTTTGTTGGGATATTATTACAATTTTCATTAAAAATGGCTAGCTTTGTTTTTCAGTTTCAGTATTTAACAGAAAGGCATGAACTTAAAGCCTATAAGATGAGACTATTATTTGAAGCAACAGGCTAAAATCTCAAAAGGGGCAGTACTTCATAATTCCAAAATGGTTGTAACTGAAGGAACCTTTGCATTAAGCCACATGGAAGGTGCTTTCCCATTATGAGATGCCATACATCTGGGTGCCATATGTGAATACTGGGTCCACATTGTTGGGGCAGACCAGGCAAGCAAGAATAATGTTTCTGTGATGTGATTTTACAGAGGGGTTGACTTTGTGGGAAAGTCATGTGATTTACCAGGCTGGCTTGCACCAGAATGGCTTGCGTTATTTACTCACACAGCTACATGATGTCACATCACCAGAAAGCACTTCCTAAATCATTGTTTGTGAAGGGTAATGAGAAGACTCTCCATCAGGTTGTGTTTTTTGCCCTTTCTGCACCTTTCCTTGTTCTGGCACTGGAGTGTGGCGATTGCATGAGCAGCCTCTGCCGAAAGGCTCTCCCTTCCCTGCTGCTTCAGCTCTGCACGAGTTGCCTGCTCGTGCGAGAGCCCTGCCTCTTCCTTCTGCAGTGCAGCCTTGGACCTTCCCAGTCTACACTGGGGCAGGAAGCGCGACTGGCCTGGCTCCGGAGGCTCTACATGCCAGGTAAGTGCGTGTGGGCCTTTGGAGCAACGTGCAATTGCGCACCATTGTTAGCTTCAAGCTGAAAATGAAAAGGAGTGCGATCAGCCACTGCCAGCCCCTGGAGTGTCACACGATTGTGAGTACGTCATGCAGATCGCTTCTCGCAATCACGCGATGCTCCAGGCCCTCTTTCACATGGCAAATGCCATGCGAAAAGGGCCTACGTGCACCTTCAAGTCATTTCTGACTTATGGCAACCCTAAGGTGAACTTATCGTAGGGTTTTCTGGGGCTAAGAGTGTGTCACATACCCACTGGATTTCCATGGCTGAGCAGGATAGCTAACTCTGGCCTCCAAGGTCATAGTGAAACTCTCAAACCACTACACTACACTGGCTTAACAGGAACCATGCTAAAAATTCTGTTTCTATTTTTTGGTGATACATTTTAACAGCAAACATTTTCAGTCCAGTTTTATGTAGGGTTTTGTCCCTAAGAAAGAAGTACACTTTTTCTGTATTTTTTTAAAGTGAACATTTTTTGACTGTACACATTTTCGAATACCTGTACCTGCTGAATAAACCACATGTTGACTCTTCTTTCTGTGTGCCTTTTTAAAATGTGCACATATTTGTGAGTGCTTTTTGTTTGTTTGTCACATGCACTACACTGTGAGCTTAGAAATTTATAGGCTTCTGACCGCAGACTGTTTTTAGGTCCGTGTTCAGTTCTGGGAGGTACATGTTCAGGTGTCCATTAGCAACAAGAGCAACAACTCTGACAGTGCAAATTCCTCACACATCTCTGCCTTTCTTCAGTCAAGAACTGCTGTCAAGCACTTGAATGCATGCATTAATGAGCAAACCTCTCTGGCCCTGAGGTAATTCCAAACCTCAGGGCTTCTCCAGCTGGAGTGAAGATGTCAGAAGGTTGGTTCAGCTTGTGGTATTTGTTGCTGTGGTTTTCTGGGCCAGTACTCTCTGTCAGCTACTTAGTTAAGGATAGCAAACTTAAGTAGTGATCATGAACACAGAACAGATTCATAGATTTTCTCTTTATTCCTCTTCTGCATTCAGAATTCCTGCTTAGTCATGGTTGTGATGCTATTATTATAATTGTAACTCCATCCCCGATCAACTTTACTGGGTATCAGCTGCATGGGGAGAAGAAATTCCATTCTGCCAGCAATCAAAGCATGGATGATTGGAGGGATTGGACCAGGAGAGGTTAATTCGTTAAGAATACAGATCTGGTATTTTTTAAAAATACATAAATTATGTTTCTGTTGCCTTGAATTATTTCCTGGCAATTTCTGTCACTAGCTACAACAGTTTATTCCCATCCTCAAGTGGGTTCTTTCTAATTCTGGGACATATTGGAACAGAAAAGGTTCTTTTTCACTTTTTTTTGGAAAAAAGAATTCTAGCACTATAATGTATAAGTGAAATGGCACTTTGACACTGTAATTCTAATTTTTTAAAAAACAACAGAGAGGACAAAATTTGTCCTGCAGACTATGGTCTTTTCCGCACTTTGTTCTTGCAATGGGGCAGAGCATCCTCCAGCGAGGACGTTTGCACTTGGGGGCAGATTGGGTCCGGACTATTTTCTGTAGTTCCGGACTTCAGCCCGCTTCGGAACGACCAGAAGTGGTCGCTCATCATGCTATTGAAAGACCACTTAAAACAGGTCTTTCAACAGCGTGGTGCGCCCCACTCTGTGGCTGCGCTCTGGTGTAGATTTGCAGGCTCGCACCAGCAGGAGCCTGCAGATCTTCCAGAGGCAGGCTTTAGGCTGGTGAGCTTCACCAGTTGGAGCCTCACCAACCGGACGCCGCCATTTTCGTCCCCGGAGCAGTGTGTAGTGTGGCCACGCACTGCTCCGGATCAGCCTGGATCCTCCAAGGGAGCACTCCAGTCCAGTGAGTACTAGAATGGGGTGATTTCTTCGCCAAGTGTGAAAAAGCCCTATAAGACCACTGCAACAACCCATGCCTTGGTTTTTAAAAAAGCACCTTTGGAAGAGCCCTAGTGCAGATTGAAAAATAGCTACAAAGAGCCCCTCCCCAAATGTGAGGTGACAATAATCAGCAAAACTCAAGGACCTACATTATGAGAAGCTATGCTTCTTTAAACCAATCTTCAAGAGTTCTCAGTAATTACAAGCTTTCTTGGTCTTTAGAAAAATATTTAGAAATGTTCCAAGAGTTCTTTCTCAGCTTGTGATACAGTTCCACACACATTTACTTGGTCCTATTTCTCACCAGAATTGTAGCTCTCATCATCAAGTATGTCAGAAAGCTGCTTGGGCATTCATCGTGTCACTGAGGAATGCAGGGTGTGTGGACCACAATGGGTGACATCATTGGTGGGAGGGTGACACCAAAATGACAACATGTTCCTTCTTTCTCTCCCACTCAACAAAAGACCGTATAGCTTCATGTAGGACAACCCCCCTTTTTTATGACTGGATGAGATCCTCAGTGCCTTTGTGTATGTAGAGTAAAGTAGGTAGATCAGGATGCCCAGAAGATGAGTCCCCCATGATAGTAGTACCCCCAAAATTTTGGTTCCTGGAGAGGAAAAGTGCCATGGGGTGACACTGGGTGACATCCACCCTAGCGTCACGAGTGCATTCAACTATCCTTCTTCAAAAAGAAACACTCAGGAACCAGTGATGTAGACTTGAGTTGATTGAGTTGGACTCAAAGCGGACTTAAGTCACTTCAGTGACTCAACTTGGACTCGACTCAGCAATAAATGATGCACTGCTTTGACTCAGCTCAAGACTTGTATATTTTTAGTGACTGACTTGCTGCCCTTGTTTCAGTAACATAATACATTCATCCAGAAACCTTACAACTTTGAACAACACTTCCATCTCTTTTTGCCTTCTGATCACATGACAATCTGTCTTAGCCCAAAGTGTGGGTGCATTTCTCAGGCCCTTTTCGCACAGCATTTTCCATGCAAAAGGGCGCCTGGAGTGTCGTGCGAATGTGAGGAGCGATCTGCATGATGCACTCACAATCGTGCGACGCTCCAGAGTAGGGCAGGTGCTGATCGCTCACCTTTTCATTTTCGGCTAGAAGCTGAAAATGGTGCATGATTACACATTGCTCCCAGGCTCCAAGCACACTTATCTGGTGTGTGGAGCCTCCAAAGCCACGCCAGTTGCGCTTCCTGTCCCAGTGCAGCCTGGGAAACTCCCAGGCTGCGCTGCGGAAGGAAAAGGTGGGGCTCTCACATGAGCAAGCAGCTCGTGTGGAGTCGAAGGACCCTGGACACAAGCGCCTCTCGCCAGAGGCTGCTCGCACGATCCCTGCACTCCAGCACCAGAAAAAGGTAAGGTGCAGAAAGGGCCTCTGAGGGGAACAGCAAATGGATTAGGCAATAGGCTTGAGGCAAGGTTGAGGTCTGCTCAGCAGCCTGACCCCACTGCATATTGGTGGAGCCTTCTAAAACATTTCCTAAGGGCAGAAGACAAGACTCGCCTCCAGAGAGCATGGCATGTTTCTCAGAGGGGAACAGCAAATGTGTTAGGCCATGGGCTTGAGGAGGAAGGATCCTTCCTTCTAAAGCTTTTGAAGCTTCAGTAATGGGAAGTAAAAAAAATCCTATTCCCCACTTCTGAAAAAGCCTCCAGCTTCAGAAATGGAAAGGAAGAAGGATGCTATTCCTTACTTCCAAAGCTGCAAACTGTTTCATGTACATTGGCACAAAAGTCTCCAGCTTTGGGAAGGCGGGGTGAGGAAGATCCTATTCCCCATTTCCAAAGCTGTATATGGCAAAATTGCAAATATGAAGGGCTGACTCTGCTTAAATTATTAAAACTGACTTTATTTGACTCTGTCCAGAAATTCTGGAATACAGCTTGGAGTATAAAGTTGGCTCCCAGACTTGAGACTTGACTTGAGACTTGAAGGTAGAGACTTGAGACTTGGCTAGATACTTGGAGTAAAAGACTTAAATATATCACTGTCAAATTGGGCTTGAGGACACAGTTGTATAAAACAAGTGCAAAAGAGGAGAAGGGGAAGCTGAATAGAGACGTTTCCATTAAAGGACTGCTTAAGTAAGATAACTTACACCGTCAATGAGACTCTCATTCAAAGGAAGGAGTTAACATTAAAAACTTTAAATCTAAGTACCTGCAGTGCATCTAGCTGAATAGCATACATAACAAGGGGCCTCCATGACTATAAGAGGCTGTGATGCCATACAACTGGCTCCATCTCCAAAGTACAAAGCTTCCATAACCCAGCACCCAGTATCCACACATTGAGGAACACGAGGGCCCTTTTTGTATGGCATTTTCCATGTGAAAGGGTGCCTGGAGCATCGCGGGACTGTGAGGAGCGATCTGCACGACACACTCACAATCGTGATGCTTCAGGGGCCGGCAGGCACCAATCATGCATCTTTTCATTTTTGGCTAGAAGCTGAAAATGGTGCATGATCGCGCGTTGCTTCCGGCCCCGCGCGCACTTACCTGGCATGTGAAGCTTCTGGAGCTGCGCCAATTGCGCTTCCTCCCCCAGTGCAGCCTGGGAAACTCCCAGACTGCACTGAGGAGGGAAGAGACGCGAGCAGGCAATTTGTGTGGAGCCAAAGGACCCTGGATGCGAAAGCCTCTTGCCAGAGGCTGCTCGCATGATCCCTGCACCCCAGTGCTGGAAGAAGGTAAGGTGTGGAAAGGGCCATTGTCTGCATGGGGGAAGCTACGTGCATAGACCTACATATGCATCTGCCTGTACAGCGAGCATCTCAGCTTGTACAGATGTCCATGTTGATTACACGAATGTTGGGAACAGAGTGTGTACATAGCTGGAAGTGAGACCAGTGGAGTGTATTCCCTTGCAGTCATAAAGAACCCTTCAGGTGATTTAACCTGTGAAATAGCCATCGTTTCCCAGCAATCAGTAAGAGTGAGAATAAAAAGTTAAATACCATGCCTTTTTTGCACATGTATTTAAAATTCTGGGGTGCCTGATCTTAGCACTGTGCATTCAGAGAATAACCTTTTACATTGTCATCAGGAGAGGACTTTTTAAGAGAAGTGACACCCAATGGATGATACTGCCAGGCATTGCAAGATGGACAGAGTTGCATTTTATAGACTAGCAGTAATCAAAGTGGTGGTCCCTGCACTGGTTCCACAGCCATTGGCTGGGGGTCCCTGTCAAATGTCCAGAAAAGAAGCAAAGAAACAATTGTAGTCAATGGGCACAAACAGGGTGCTAGTCCCTGGAGCAGTGGGAAGAAAAAAAAATCTTGCCATATCAGATGGCCTGAGAAGCCCTGCTCTAGACTGTAACTTCTGAAATTAGTTGACAATGCTAGTTTTGAGTTCCAACATCTTTAGCAGAGGTTCCCAATGTTGGGGTGGCACACTGGAGCCCCAGCTCATCAGGAGCCACATCACCGGTGCCCCAAATCAGCCACTGCTGCCACGATTTTTATAACCACTGAAGTTGCCATCAGAATCCAGTAGCAACAGCGGGACTGCTTATCCATTAGGCATTTTAGGCATAGTGCCTGAGGTCCATGAAAATATTAGGGCCTACAAACACAGGATTTTAGGGCCTGTGAAAACATCCCTTATGGTACCTCGAAGCAAGGAGCTGAATGCAAGAGTGTCTAGGGCCTACTTAACGTGGTGTTGAGCAACAGCACTTGCTTTCAGTAGTGTGAAAAAGTGAAAGAATACCTTGCCATACCATAGACCCCTAAAACTGGCAGGCCAAAATGGCTCGTATCTTTTTGTTTTTAGTTTTTAAAATGTTATTAGTTTTTCACAACACATAAAAAAAGAGACATACATCACCATGTTTGGTATGTCCCTCCCCCCCCACTTCCCTATCTTATTCTTCCCTAGTTAAGTCGTTACTATCTTTTCCATACTGAATCCTCCATTTTTACACAAATACATTTTTGCCTAATCATCACATGTATTTATAGTTTTAACCAATCCATTACCCTTTTCCATTCTCTTTCAAAATTCTGAACAGATTTGTTTTTTAGAGAATATGCTAATTTTTCAGTCTCAACCATATCCAACACTTTTAGTTTCCATTCTTCTAAATTAATTTCTATTTTTTCTTTCCAATGCTGAGCATATGTCAACTGGGCCGCCATAATCAAATACAATATTGTCTTCTGTTGTCTTCTAATCTCTCGATTCTGACCTAATATATTCAACAAATAAAATTCCGATGCCAAAATTCCGGTGAATTCAAAATTCACTCTACAAACTTTTTGAATTACATCATGAATTCCTTTACAGAATTTCTTTACATTTTGATAAGTCCACCACATATGAAAAAAGGTTCCCACCTTCTCCCCACATTTCCAACACTTTGCATCTCCATTTTTTGTTATTTTTTGCAACCTGTCCGGAGTCATATACCATCTACGCATCATCTTATAGAAGTTTTCTCTTAAATTTAAATTTGGAGTAAATTTTAGATCTGTTTTCCATACTTTTTCCCAAGCATTTAATTCAATTGGATGACCTATATTCTGAGCCCATTTAATCATCGTCCTTTTTATTATGTCTGGTTCCATTTCCCTCTTTAATAGTAGTTTGTATAGTTTAGAGATTCTCTTCTTTTGATGTTCTTTCAACAGTAAGTCTGGCTCTTATCTTTTTGGAAGTGGGAAAGTTTTGTCCAGCACAGGTTTTGGCAACACCCTTCTCCTAGCAGTGATAGAAAATGGGGGTAGTGGGCAGTGTAAAAACACTTTGCATATCCATCCTGAAGAATTTCTTTTCCTGTCCTCAGCAGGGGCTCAGTCTTGCCCCCAGCTACCTTTCAAAAGGCTTAGGCTAGTATGCCTTGTATTTTTCAATATCTGCAGTGACTTAAGCTTGGATGGAGCTAGGTGTGGCGTTGAGGCAGAAACTGATTGCAATTAGAACTGTTTCTCCTCCCCTGTCAGGCACTAGTCTGGGAGGACACATTTTTAATTCTACACCACACTTCTTTGCTTCCTGGGGCATTCTGCAATATATAGGGGGATTAGGCACTAACTGGTTTTGACTGCATTATTATTATTTTTTAAAGATCAGCTTGTGTGAAAATTTGAGCTTCCTCGTGTGCCTCATTAATTTCAGATCATGCTTTGTCAGTTGTTGGCATTAGATGCTGCAAGCTCTCAACACCTGTCATGTCTCTAATCAGCTCACAATTTCAGGTTCTGGACAAAGCCACATTCATGCATCACCAGCAGCAGCAGCAGCAGCAGCAGCAGCAATGGCATATAGTACCACCTTAAAAAACTAAGTGGCAGAACATGTCACCAGTAAACTGATTCATTCTTGAGACAAAGGCTGACAGCTTTGTGTCTGAGGGTCAGGTGAAAGCATGGCATGTGATATTAAATGTGCATGAACACACACACACACACACACACTAAACAAATCAGGGAAAACTAGGTTTTTGGACTGCAATGCCTATGCTGAGTGGGGATGAAGAGAGTTTCAGTGACTTTCTGACTTTCTGAATATAAGTTAGCAAAAGAATTTTCGGAATATAGTTAGTAAATGAACAGAGGAAGCATGGGTGTGATTAGATCAGAAATGAGTGAGCTCTCCCAAGTTTGCTTTACATTAACTCAGAAATTACTTGATTTCTTCTGGGATAAGAACAGAAAAAAATTGGGTAACTTGTCTGAACTAATCTGAGAGCTCAGAAATCTCAAAAAGATTCTCATCTCTGAGGCCTAGAAAACACACATTCTTTTTCACAAATATTATAGGGACATGGAATGTGAAAAGCACGAATCCGGGGAAGGTAAACACAGTAAAAGAAGAAATGGAATATATAAACATTGCAAAACTCAGAGTGAGAAGTTAAAGCAGACAGGAATGGGTTGTTCTGAGTAAAATAAATACGTGGTATTCTACTTAGGAAATGAAAATTTAAGAAATGGGATGGCATTAATAGTGAAGAAATGGGGTGGCATTAATAGTAGAAGAAATGGGGTGGCATTAACAGTAAAAGCGTTCAAAAGATATAATACAAAGTTTGACTGAATAATATCAAAAAGTCTTCAAAAAGGCTACATAATTGGAAGCAGATGGTGGAGAAGCTCCATTTTCTCTGCAAAACTAAGAACAGGAGCAGATTGTGGCAGAGGCAGTGAACTGCTAATACCAGAAATTAGAGTAAAGCTAAAGAAGAATGCTAAGCCAACAACTGTGCCAAAATGCAACCTGAAGAACATCCCTATAGAATATAAACATAATGTAAACATAGATTTGCACTATTAAACTTAATTGACTGGGAACCAGAAAAATTCTAGACTGAATTCAGGGACATTATAAGGGGGGAATGAAAACGAACACTATCTAAAGCCAGAAAGAAAGAGACACCTCGGTGGATGACAGATGAAACTCTTCAAGCAGTTAAGGACACTTGAAAAGAAAAAGTGTAGGGTGACAGAAATATGGTTAGAACCCTGAATGCAACTGTTCAGCAATTTGTGTATAGGGAAAAAGAGAACACCTATAACAATCAAGGCGAGAAATAAAAGATGACAATGAAAAAGGAAGAACAAGAGACCTCTGCAATAAGGTTAAAGGGAAATTTAAACCAAGAGTGGCAGTGCTCTATGTTCAGTAGGGGAACGCATGATCAAATAGTAGAAATAAAAAATGATGGAAACAGTAAATGAAAGAACTTTGTAAAAGAAATGTGTCATGCCCTGCTTTCAGGACATAGAAATGGACTCTGACTCAGAGACTGAAACAGTGGAACCTGCTGAACAGGAGGAGGTTACAGTACTGCCAATCCCAGAGACAGGGCAGGGGGCAATGTCTGCTCCAGCAGAGAGCCCTGCCCCTTCTGACGTAGAAGATAACTCATCTATACCCACCTTTGCTAAGTGTAGACAACAAAAGAAAAGCATACGCAGATCTTAACAAATTTATAGGAAACACTAGTTAATTAGGCAGCAGCTGGGTTAAGCTGTTGACCTTTAAGAACCCAGCCATTCCCCTCCAGGACTTGTTGGTGATTAACTCACCATTTCTCCTGCCATGTTTCTGAACTCTGACTTAGGATATGCAGACTTAAAATATGCCGATGATACCATACCATTAGCAGAGAATAGCAAAGACCTGAGGTGATTACCAGGTTTACAGTTGAAGATTAAGAAAACAAAGGCAATGACCACATTTACATAATTTTAAAGCAGATGATGAATACATTGAAAGAGTTCAAGATTTTCCACACCTTGGCTCAGTCCTTAATCATAATGGAGACTATAACCAAGAAATCAAAAGAAAGCTAAGGCCCTTTCCGCACCTCACCTTCTTCTGGCGCTGGGGTGCGGGGATCACACGGGCAACCTCTGGTGAGAGGCTCTTGCGTCCAGGGTCCTTCGGCTCTGCATGAGCTGTCTGCTTGCCTGAAAGCCCCGCTTCTTCCTTCCACAGCACAGCCTGGGAGTTTCCCAGGCTGCACTGGAGCAGGAAGCACGACCAGCATGGCTCCGGAGGCTCTCTGCACGCCAGGTAAGTGTGTGCGGGGCCCGGGAGCAATGCACGATCACGCATCATTTTCTGCTTCTAGCCGAAAATGAAAGGGTGCGCAATCAGCACCTGCCAGACCCTGGAGCGTTGCACGACTGTGAGTGCATCGTGCAGATTGCTCCTCACAATCATGCAACACTCCAGGCGCCCTTTCACATGGAAAATGCTGTGCGGAAAGGGCCTAGGACTTGGCTGCTTGGCAGCTATGAAAGAACTAGACAATATTCTCAAGTGTAAAGATATATTATTGAATACTATTTGAATTATTGAATATTAAAGTTAGGATTGTCCATGCCATGTTATTTCTAATTTCTGTGTATGGTTGAGAAAACTGGACAGTTAAGAAAGCTGATAGGAAGAAAATCAACTCATTTGAAATGTGGTGCTGGAGAAGAGGTGTACAGATACAGTGGACTGCTAAAAAAACAAATAAATGGGTCTTAGAGTAAATCAAGTCTAAACTCTCTCTAAAAGCCAAAATGACTAAGTTGAGACTGTTGCACTTTGGACATAGCATGAGAAGACATGACTCACTAGAAAAAGCTAACACTTGGTAAGGCAGAAGGAAGTAGGAAAAAAGGAAGACTGCATTACAGGTGGATAGACTTAATCAAGGAAGCCATGACCCTGAATCTGCAATACCTGAGCAAGGCTGTTCATGATAGGTGACTTGGAAATTTAACATTCATAGGATCACCATAGGTCAAAGTCATCTTGAGGGCAGTTAACAACAACAAATCAGCGGTGGGAGAATACACTGATGGCAGAAGAAGGTGGTCCCCCCTTCTCTCCCCATCTTTGGCACTGGGTACTATTGTATTGGGGTCCAAGGAACAGCAGGAGAGGTTGTTCACCTTAGGGGCAATATAATTGCAGCTGGAGGGGAAAAAAATCTAGGAATTTCAGAGCTTGCAAAAGTCACTTATTTGGAGATGGGTTTTTAAAATAAACCTCAACGTTCATTTCTGAGCCTGATTTAGAGAAACTTTGTTAACTTCCTAGATGAGATACTTTGTGGACTGATACAGAGAAGAACCCCTGGGCCAAATGACACATCAGAACTGTAAAAACACTTATTTTCATGTCTCCTGGGAAGGCAGGAGACTTCTCCATTTATACATGGCAGCTAAGAACACAGAGCAGGCATGGCGGGGCAGAGAAAAAGGCGTAATAACATCAACACATTATGGTCTACAGGACATAGAAGATTTATGGGCAAGGTTGCTATTTGAGAAAGTTAGCCCAAAGTCTGCTGGGCTAGGCTGTATTTGTAATAGATGAGTTGAATCTATTGGGAAAAGGTTATGAAAAATCATGTGCATCACCTCTTCTCACTGAGAAACTTCGGTATCCCTGTCTAGCTTATAAAGTAAGAAAGCTGTCTGGGGCAGTAAATTCCTATTTCTGTCTTTTTAATTTGCTTCAGCTGCCTGAGTCAGGTCTGTTTGTTCCACTGAAAAGCAGAACCTATGTAGGGAACCTGAAGGAAGCTTGCTTGGGACTGACCATCTTCTTGCTGCCTAGCGCCTTTCTTTCCACCCCCAGCTTCTTTTGATAGCATCGCTTGTGCATGCATATAGTGGTCCTAAGCAAACCTCTGTAGGCAAAAAGAACTGGTGAAAGTCCATTGTTTCACTGGTCACAAATTACAAACAAGTTTCATTAATTCAGTGAAGAGTCTGCTCTTTCCACAAGCAAAACTTGAAATGGTGCACACATGGTTGACTCTGGAGGCAAGAGGAACTGACAAAAGAGTAGGCCTCTTGTCGAACTAATGAATCTTGTCTGCAATTTGCAACATCAAAGCAGCAGAATGTTGAAAACTTTGTTGATGAAAAGCCAGGGATGCCTGTATCAAATATGGAGGCCTAAAAAGTCAGTGAGTGCCAGTTTAGGTTTCACCCACCAGCACTGCCCCTGCTCCAGTGGTGGAGCTTGGAGTGTGTGGAGGGGGTGGGGGGGATGGCTGCGGTGCACGGCAGCATGGCCGCGGTGCACAAGGGCATGGCCATGGTGCATGGGATGTGGCTATGAGCCAGGGTGCCCCCAAAACATTGCTGCCAGGGGCAAACCATCTCCATTGCCCCCCCCCAGTTGCTACATGACTGCCCTGCCCTGTCCCATCAAATTCTTCCAAGCTCCAGCTCCAATCCACCAACAACCACCTTGGCTCAAGCCTTGACTTAACAGACTCTATCCTGGACCTGCCTGCTGGAACAATATCTGACCATGGTCCTCCTGTGACAGCAGCATGGAATGATCTCAGGCCAGCTGATTGTAGAAACTGGAGTGGAGGTGGGAATGGTCCAGATTTTGAGTAAACTCACATAGCCAGGTAATATGGCAACCCAGAAACCGGGGGGGGGGGGAATCAATGGATAAGCAAACAGCAAAACATGTCTAATCACAGCAGCTGACATTCTTAGTAGGGATAGCATTACATGTGGCTACTTACTGCAGAAATGGTATGTGAAGAGATTTTTTCAGACCCTCGCTGATGCTAAGGACTTGTAGAAGGCTTACTAGCTTTTTGTCCTGGGCATTATGCCAGGGTTTCTATATCAAGGAAGCTCATGAATTTCAGTGCCAGCATCCCACTCTCTGCTTTGGTCCAAATGCACAATGGGCCCAAATAAATGTATTCACCATTTCTTTACCCACCTCCCTTCTCTCTTGGCACACCTTTATGGTGTGTCAACACTGCACAAGTACAACACACATGAAAGCATCTTTGTGTGGAGCCAGAGAGCCCTGGCAGCTACTGGAACAGGTGCAAATGGATGCCCAGGTTTTAAAGCCAACTCAGATACAAAAACAAAACTTTCTTCACTTTCTCCAGAACCTTGAGCTTGGAAATATAGAGAACCTCAGCAATTCTTTTAGACTTCAGCCAGCATCCAGAGACCTGGCCATCAATGTCTGGTTCATATGTATGTGTCTTCAAGTCACTTGTGGATTTATTGAAACCCCATAAATTTCATAGGGTTTTTTTTGGCAAGGAATAATCCAAGGTGGTTCTGTCAGTTCCTTCCTCTGAAATATAACTACAGCACCTGGTATTTATTAGTGATCTCCTATCCAAGTACTAACCAGGTCTGAGCCTGCTTAGTTTCCAAGATCAGATGAGGTCTGGTGGGTTTAGAGTATTTGACTGACCTCAAATTTCTGCAGCTTATCCTCCACCTAGTACTACAATGAATAAATAATTAGCATCCAGCCATTTGAGCGCTGTTGGTGCCAGGTAGCTCCAACAAAAGGTGGAATTTCAACTTTCTGGACTTGTCTTGGATTTCCAATGGTAATGAAATCCAACAGTATTCCCAAGAGAATCATAGGATTGCCTACTCAGGCTGTTAAGTGGTCACAGATTTCAGTAATGGATGCTATAAAATATACTTTCAGGAGATTGATTTCTTTATGACACTGAGATCTACACAAAGAACTGTGGGGTTATGCGAATAAGTCTTCCCTTCCTCTAACAGGTAAGGATGTGCTGAATTCTTATTTTTTTTCTTTTCTCTCCCCCCTCCCTCCCTCCCCTTTTTTTGAACTGACTAAAGTTGCAATTCAATACCTTTTTTTTCTGAGGAAATTCAGTCAGGCTTGCTTCTGAATAGATATGTAAAGGATTACGTTCTAAGGAAGGGCAATAAAAGTTGAAAGGTTCACCATGCAAAATTGGTTTAACACTTGGATGAAAATTTGTGCAAAATAGATCTCAGAAAAGAACTCTAGGGCACTCCTGTACATACCTACCTGGAAGTAAATCTCACTGAAGTGAACAGGACTTACTTATGAAAAGGCATACACAGTATTGCATGTGGCAGAAAGCATTAAATAGGACTGCACTGAATATTTTTAGCTAAGTATTTTTGGCATGAAAGAGGTTCCCAAAGATTTTCACAGAACCTCTCAAATGCCCTTCTTGTGTGTCTGTGTTTTTGTTACAGCCCCAATTGATTGCTACTGGGGTGCTATCTGCCTCACCCTGTATCTTTTTGTCCTAAAAAGCTATTCTCAGTTGGCTGCATTTGCTTTCAGTGACATTATCATGTAGATGTCATAGGGAACATAGGGAGAGGAAACCTGAATAGGTATAAGGAGGAGCAGACATCCACAGCTAGTGGACTACACTGCAAACATTTTAAATCCAAAGAACTGTCCAAAATGAAGGAAAGTTTCTTTGTAACTTGTGATAGCTTCAGTCTTTGGGAATCAGCAACTGTGTTGTTTGTTGTTGTTGTTTTAAAAATACAAGTGAAGAAACTGTGTCAGTCACTCAGAATCATGAAATCATGAAACTAGCTAAAACTGGCTGAAAATACTTCCCACATTTTATTGGTTTTTCTAAATAAGTAGTAAGGATTGAGTTCTAAATGAATATGTATCTGTTTAAAAGTCAGATTATTAATCCACTGAAATTATTTTTTAGAAATCCAAAGCCTGCAAAAGAGTAATACCTTTATTGGCCAATGGAAATACAGAAAATACCTCATTAGGCAACAGATGCTTTAAAACTGTACAGGAGAAGCAAAATGACAGCGTTAGAGTTACAGGCCTCCATTTTGTTTCAGATGTTTCTGCTGTAAGTCAGTTTGTTCTGGAGAGTTCTCAATGCAAGCAAAAGCCACTCCTCTTCTTGCCCTGTGGGGACCAGGGCTGTAGCCCAAGAAATTAAAGACAGTTATCTAATATGTAAGCTTTTGAACCAGTTTTATACTGAAATCAATTTAAACTGGAGTAAAACCTTGGCTTTGATGAAAGAAGTCATTTCTGCAATTTCTTCTCAAGGGTTCTCAGTTGTTGCACTGTGGAGGTGAACTCAGAAACATTTTTCAACCTGGTATGTTCATCAGTCATAGACAGTAGCATGATCTGCGTGTGAATCACTACACATCAACATGTTGGCCTAAATAGCATTTTCCTGTCTCCACAATAGTAAGATAAAAGAATAGTAAGATAAAAGAAGAGAACCACTTTCATTCTTAAATTCTCCCCACATATTGTACTGAAATTGTCATTATCTGGCTGGAGATGACAAGTGTTTTAATCTAAGGGTGCCAGGTTTGGAAAGGCTGGTGTACACCCAGAATTTGGAAAAATTAGATTTTGGACAACAGCTCCCAGAATTGCCAGTTGATATGGCCACTGCCTGGCTGGGGTGGCTTGAGAGTTGTAGTCACAAAAGGTAATTTTCCCATATTCTGTGTATATCATAAGCAACAGTGGCCTGGCACTGCCAGCTTTTTACAAACTGTTGTCAGTTTCTAACTGAGAGAGAGGGAGAGAGATAACCCAATCCACACCCATTATAAACAATCCATTTGTATTCCATTTGTATCATTTTGGGTTGTATCAGGAGCACGGCCTCTCTGACATTTGAGAAGGCAGTATCCATGTCACTTTGATGAGCAGTGATAAACTGACACACCTCCAGGCTTGCTAACACAGGAATAAGATTTGCCAGTCCAGTAAACCAAACATGTCACATCCCCTGTTGAGTAATACCTGATTGGCTGGGACAACATTTGCTTTCAATTGCTTTGATGGCCTGGTGCTCATTTGCCAGTGCACTGCTGTGACAAAGATCACAAAAGAAAGAAGGAAAAAGGAGATATTAACAAAAGACAAATGATGGCGTGAAGTAAACACCCAGACATTGATGCGTACACTCTCCCCGTTATCCTGAGAATTTGTCACAACAACAGTGTTTAAAGTAACCAGCACAGAGACTACATTTTACTGATTCTCAGATGTTGTTCTGAGAACACTGTTCCAGTATGCAAGTTCTTTGTGGATCGCAACAGAGATGACAGTCTCTTTGCTTAACAGCTTTCCACTTTGGTATCTGAAACTATTTTGTTTCATTCAATACTTTCTTCTGTTCCACAGAGTTTTTGCTGCTTCATCACTACAGAAGAGGCCAACTTCTTGGCAGTTTCATTTTTGAAACAGATGCTGAAACATGGTGAGCCCCGTGATAACTGGTGGGTCTGATCTGAGATAGTTATTCTGCTCTGAATTTTACTCAGAAATTTAAATACGCTATCCAGGTAATTGAACATATTTTGAGGAAAGAATTCAGTACCTTGGAGAGCACATTTAGAATTTAGACTAAATCCTTGAGCCAACTCACAGCTACATTGACATTGGAGCTGCTAGTGGGCTGGCCACTCCAGGATGTAGTGCAACGGAAGGAATAATGAGGCCTCTTAGTTGTTGCTGGACTGGAAGTCCCATTATCCCAAGTCAACTTAGCCAACAGTGAGGGATGCTGGGAGTTGTCGTTCAACAGCATCTGGAGTGCTACATGTTTCCTACCTCTGATACACTGAAAGCTTCTGTGTTTCCTCAAGGCCTTTTTTTACACATTTAGGCCTGGATTCTAAACCCAACTAGAGTAAATCCACTGAATCAATTAATCTTACATAGGTCTTGACTTGCCAAGTTCCTATTGGATCAGTGGGACTTAAAGTTAAGTTTTAAATGTATGCCCAAAAAAAATTTAAACTGCACGCATTCACTTATTGTCTTAAAACAATTGGAGGTATAGTCTCAAAATACGATGTTTGAAACAATTCTGAAAGCACACTGAAATTAAAAAGAGGTGTGACTGCAACAAACATGTGCATCATGTATTGCTGCCTTTCTTTTTTCCCCTCCTGGTTAATGATATATTTATTTACTTAGTTTAACCGTCATTACAAATCAATACAATAAATATGAATCAATATACAATAAATCCATATGTGTATGTTACCATACACTCCATAATAGATATCAACCAGTATTACAGTGTTATTCAATACACAATTAAACCCCCCAGAAAGATATAAATGAAACAGATCAATAATTAGATAATTTTGAGTTTATCTATAACTACTATAACCTAGAAGAACAATCGTTATTTTAGCGTAACGATTATTATACCCCAACCAAGACCTATTCTATATATTTACTATTTCTTATCCCAGAGTATTATTATGAAAATCTAATATAAGAATCTAATTAAACTTAGATTTAACAGAACAGAACAAAACAAAACAAAGAAAAAGGAAAGAATATGAGAGAGATACAAATATAAGCAATATAAGAAGAAGAAGAAGAAAAAGGAGGGAGGAAAGGGAAAGGAAAAGAAAGAAAAAACAGAAAGAAAATAAAGAAGAGAAAGAAAAAAGAAAATGGAAAAGGAGAAAGAGATAATGTGAGAGACATAAGATTATGAAAAGGAAAGATAACATAATATATAAAATGAATTTACGACCCTATTTTATGATTTACAGTTCTAAAAGAGATGTTTCTCCCCATCTTTCTTTCCATACACTTTTTAGAGCATTCCATTCTTGATTCACCATGTTTATACTTCGATTTTGCATGAACATAGTTAGCATATCCATTTGGTACATGGCAAGAAGCTTGAATAACCATTCTTCAGATGTTGGGATTTCTTTAATTTTCCATTTACTCGCATACAGTAGCTTGGCCGCTGTTATCATATATAAAAGAAGCCTTCCATATTTCTTTTGATCATTCCCATTGAGTCCTTTCAGTATATTTAGTAAAAATAACTCTGGAGACATAGGAAATTGTAAACCTGTTATTGCTCTAATTTGATTGTAGATTTCCCTACAAAATATTCTGGCCATTTTACATGTCCACCAGACATGAAAGAAAGTACCTATTCCCTCATCACACTTCCAACATTTTATCAGATATATTTTTATATATATTCGCTAGCTTTGTGGGAGTCAGATACCATCTGTAAAACATTTTATAATGATTTTCTTTAAGGGCAGTACATTTTGTAAATTTCAAATTCACTGTCCATGCTTTTTCCCATTCCTCTAGGGCTATTGTATGTCCCATATTTTGGGCCCACTTAATCATATTATCCTTGATGGTTTCTTTCTCCATTTCTGATTTCAATAAACTTTTTATTTATTAGTGATAGTATATCACTATGATCCTTGCCATCCAATAATTTAAAGTCAAAACCATTTCTTTTTCCCTCAATACCATCTGTATTTATATATGAGTTCTATATCTCTCTTTTAATTGTTGGTATTGCTGCCTTTCTTGGGAACTGTGATTGGCTGCTATTTATCATTGAGGCTACAGGAGATAGCTTAGTTTTGCTTTTGCATAAAGTGTGAAATAGCCCTTACAAAACATCTGAATGAGCATCCAGGATGTTCAGAAGTCCATAGGCCACAGAGTAAACTGATGGTGTTCTCAAGGTTGGGCAAGGCAGTGTATTGTTCCATCGGTGTGGAAGCCAAATAGGCAGCTCTTGGCTTACCTTGGTAGTGCTCCTGCGCCACCAATGCCCAGGGGCCAGAGGATGGCATAGCAGCTACCAGCTCAACAGGGGTCATTTCAAAACAAGACACTTGGCCCTGTCAATATGCTATCAATATTCTGATGCTGATTCTGAGCTAAGTTGGCCCTGGTCTCTGCAGCACTTTGCTTGAGGCCGTGTCTGATTGGCTGTTTCCTGTTTTATCTCTGCTTTGCCTGACAGTCTGCTTCTAGGTCTGACTCTTGCCTTCACATTGCCAGTTCCAAAAAAAAGAAGAAGAAGAAGAAGAAGAAGAAGAAGAAGAAGAAGAAGAAGAAGAAGAAAAAGAAAAAGAAAAAGAAAAAGAAAAAGAAAAAGAAAAAAGGGGGGGCCAGAATCATCCCCACTAAATGCATAAGGTACCCACTTCAGGCAGCAGATGCTGGGATGTGGTGAGTATTGTCACCGGCTCGGAGGAGATTGCTGTGTGGGCTACATCACTGTGTGACACCCCCTACACCCCCTTGATATAGGCCCCCATGTGGAAGCTGTGCCATCTCCAGTGTTGAGCTATGTGTATGTTGACTGCGTATGTGTATACAATTTTGTCTCCTGCCTCAGGCTGCTAAATACCTTGGGCTGGCCCCACCACCAGCTCAAACTCAAGCATTTTGTCACACAGGCCTCTCTTCTCCCTCCATGCTGAGTTTTACTTTTCTTACTGTTCATAAATATGGAGCTGAAACAAGGCTCCTGCCCTGACATGAAAGGGAAATAATGACCTCTCTTGATGCAGAGGGAAGGGAAACCAAGACATTTGTGAAATATTTCAATTTCCATGCAAGCGCCTTGCCTGGCTGCGTGCAGATTCAGCAGATTATGCCAGTATCATGCAGCAAATATCCCCCTGGGGACAAATGAGTATAATATATGAGAAGCAAATCTAAATGTGTGTTCCTTTCTGTGAATGGAGGGGGGAAGCAAAGGATTCTATTGGGTTAAGGTCAGACACCCATTTGCTTATGCACAGCAGCAGAAGTGGGAGAGCTGCACCAGAGAGATTATTCTAGTTGGTCAGCAGCAAGTTGTGTAGCCCAGAGCCGGAGAGAATCCACACAGAAAGTCATTAATTCCAAAGGGTTGCTGACAGTTCTGACCGCAAGCTTGTATAAGATGACTCCTGAATCAAATGAAAGGCTGGCCCTAGTGACCTTCAAAGGCCTCAACCAGGCTGCTATTTTCTACCAATGTCATAAATAAAAAATTAGCATATTAATACAGTGTAGATGAGATAAATGTTTCTTACTGGACATGTAACACATCTCTAAGGGACATAAGATGATTTAAGAATTGCTTCCTGTAAGTGCTCCTGATTTACTTCATGGCCACCAGTAACTAAAGGGTGGAGGTGTCTCCTCAGGGTGACATCACAAATGGGAAGCTGTTAATTTTCCTTCTAAGAGAAGGTCATACAAACAAGCAACTCAGAAGTGGGAGTTGTTTGTTCAGGCTTTCAGGCAAGACACAGGGCAAAGTGGTTGTGAGAGAGGTGAACAATTCAAGCAAGCTGCAGTTTGACTTCATTCCCCTCTTGGAAAATAAGTCATTATTGCTACAATAAAATTTGTGAGTTGCTCTCTCCCTGCAAATCTTTAAGAAAAGCCTAATGAGTCACTAACAAATGTGTAATATATGCATACAGGCAAACAAGAGAGGGGATAGATCTAGAGTTTATTCTTCCAAGCCAAAAATGGACCCAGGATTTCATTCATTCATTGAATACTGTCTGAAAATAAAGCTGGCAGTCTGGAAAAAGTCCTGTTGAAAACAGAGAAGATGGCAGGCACTTCTCTGAACTCTGCTCCAGCACAAGAACTTGTAAATACCACAAGACCTCTGAGAGCTTATGGATGGGTTTACCTGACTTTAATTTAGGTAGCCTAAATTAAAAGAGCCACTGAGCAGTCTAGGGCTGGGATGGATTGAAATCTCAAGGAGGCTATTGTACCTTTAGTGGTTGTGTTGAGGAAAGAACTTATCAGGTATTGCTTGTCATGCAACCAGGTAAGAAGGAGCAGCTGCTGAAATTCCTTCTTCTACACAAGTCATTAAAGTTATAGAAGGAGCCCTCTCCAGTTTTCAATCTGTCACAACTGGCAAATGTTTTGAAAAAATGTTTTGAAGAGCATCTTTTATTACCTCTACAAAAAAACATTGATTTCCTAGATCTGGAAGATACTTTGCTGAAAAAGTTTTTGACAACTTGAACTGGGATTATTTTAGAAAATATGAGTTTGAGTGAAAATTTCACTACTGGGATCAAGTAATAACATACAGAAGGCACAGATTCTGGTTAATGATTAGTTAACCAAACCAAACCAAACCTTTTTGTATATCGCATGGTTTGGTTAACTAATCATTAACCAGAATCTGTGCCTTCATGCGATATGCAAAAAGGAACCGTCTATGGAAAGGAGACAACAGCAGAGGAAAAATGGGAAATTTACCAAGATCTTTTGGAATTTGATCAAGAACAGTATAGAATTAAGTCAAATAAGGAATTACTGACAAAGAATCACAGTTTTCAGTGTCATTCATAGAGATAAATATTTGAAAGATTTAAAATGGACAAAAATTGTATGAATTTCAGTTGAGTAAAGCAGAATTTGAGAAGCAGTCGTGAGCAGATGATGAACATTTGATTGGTTAAGATGTACAAATTGTTGTTAAAAATAGAGATGGACGAGAAACAGATTAAAGATTGTATGATAAAGTGAGCACAATTTTCAATATAATATTGTTGGAACAGTGGGAGAAAATGTGGTCAAAGGGATTGAAATTTACATTCATGATCTTAATGGGAATTTTTACAAGATGGTATATTGTTGGTATTTGACACCAGAAAAAAATGACCAAAAAACATAAAGGTTTTTCTAATGTATATTGGAAATGTGAGAGCAGGTGGGATCTTTTTTATCACATGTGGTGGACCTGTGGGACAGCCACTAAATTATGGAATCAAATAAATAGTATGATGGGGGGAAATTGAAAGTTAATGTTTAATTGAAATCTGAACTGTACCTGCTGGGATTGGTGGAGGATCAACTGGAAAAAACTATGGAAAATAGAATCATAAATTCATACAGCTGGAAGAGACCACAAGGGCCATCGAGTTGAATCCCTTGCCATGCAGGAATACACCATCAAAGCATTCCTGACAGATGGCCACCCATTCTGTTTAAAAACCTCTAAAGAAAGAGATCCCACCACACTCCAAGGCAGCATATTCTACTATTGGACCACTGTTACCATCAGGAAGTTCTTCCTAATGGAATCTCTTTTCCTAAAGTTTGAAGCCATTGTTCCATGTCCTAGTCTCTAGAGCAGCAGAAAATAGGTTTGCTCTACCCTTCATTAGACATCCGTTCAAATATTTAAGCATAGCTATCATGTCACTTCTTAACCTTCTCTTCTCTAAGCTAAACATACCCAGGTCCCTAAGTTGCTCCTCATAGGGCACAGTTTCCAGACCTTCTACCCTTTTGATAGCCCTCCTCTGGAAATGTTCCAGCTTGTCAATATCCTTCCTGAACTGTGGTGCTCTGAACTGGACATGATATTTCAGGTGGAGTCTGATCAAAGCAGAATAGAGTGGTACCATTATTTTCCCCAACCTAGACACTATACCCCTATTGATGCAGCCCAGAATCACATTGGTTTTTTAAGCTGCCACATCACACTGCTGACTCATGTTCAACCTGTGGTCTACTAAGACTTCTGGTTCCCTTTCACATGTACTGGGGTCAAGCCAAGTATTGCCCATTGTATGCTATGATATGATATATGACCAATGCAGCAAGATTGTTATATGAGCAGAAGTGGAAAAATACAGCAATACCAACAAGTGAGGACTGGCTGCTGAAATTAACTGACTTAGCTGAAATGGACAACTCAACAATGTTTATCAGAGAAAAAAAATCACTGATGATTTTTTAAAAAAGATTTGGAACCCTCAATTTTTGACCTTTTATTTTATTGGAAAATGCTTAACTGCAAAAAATTAAAAAGAGAGTTTACTCTTTCTTGCATTGAGGAATGAAAGGAGTTAACATTTACATCTATAAAACAGAGTGGCCCCCTTATACACATTTGTACCCATGCATGCTAGAAGATCTGAGAGTTTCCTTAGATGTTATGTTCACTGGCTTTGCTACCAAAGTATGCTAGTCTAACTACCACCCCCACAACCATTTCCAAATTCCATGTGAGTGCACGCGTGCACGCACGCACATGAGAGAACACATAGAGAAAACATAGATAGGAAATGCCAAGAAAGAAGAGATAAAACAGCAAATCCACCATTCCTCCAGTACAGGCAAAAAAGCCTCCCCTCACTCCCCATCGCTGACCATTCCCTGCTCTCCTCCCCCGACCATTTACACTTAGAGCAGAGCTTTCCAAACTTTTCATGTTGGTGACACACTTTTTAAGACATGCATCATTTCAAAACACAGTGATTCAGTTTTACTAGCAAACCGGAGGTTAAACTAACCCCTTATAAGAAATACATAAATTGTAATAACAAAATGTATGGGGACACAACATAACTCATGAAAACCTTTCATGTATTTTTAAAAATATATGATTTATAAATAATAACATACATTTCCAAGATTGTAGGCAACACACCTACACACTTCAGGCAACACACTAACTTGTCATGGCACACCATTTGGAAAGCCCTGATTTAGAGAGCAACAGAATCTCCCTTACAAAAAAGAATTTTATCAGGCACACTGAAAAACAGTGATGGAATTCAGCTATCCCACCATTTTCATTCCCCTTTCAAGACTGAGGAAAGGAAAGGAAAGAGCAGAGCAGACCAGGGCAGCTGACATTCTGCTTTCTAGAAGCCCAAGGAATTTTTAAACATTTTTTCAAAATTCAAGAGAGCAGGGGGCCTCTGTGGGTGGGCGCCAATGGGGTGCTGTTTTTCTTGATGGTGCCCTGATGAGAATCTCAGCTTTAGAGAATGAAGTCTAAAATCTATAAACATAAATCAGGCTCAAGTTGCCAGAGCTGGAGAATCAAGGCAGGAAAAGAGTTTGCGATCCAGAATTTGAGGTACGTGCATCATACACGTTCTTGGGGGAACAACTGTAGACAGTCAAATCCGAAAGTATATGCAGAAAAGACAGCGACAGTCTACAAAATTGCTGCTGCTAATATGATAAGTAACAATTCTTTGTTTATGCTATGTTAATAATGTTATCACTGTCAGTACTGTCTCCATTTAATTTCCCTCTGATTTCAGGGTCCACATGTATTGTATACTAGAAAACTGACTTGGCATTTCCCAAGTTGGTACTGATGTGTGTACTTAAGATTTGGACAAAACGTAAGTTTGAGCAGTAGCACCTTAAGTCCTTAAAATTTGTTTCACACCAGAAGCCATGAAAATAGACCAAAATCAGTAATTTCCTGGGGGAGCCCCCCCACCCATTTGCCACTTAGCCCAGACTATGCCTAAAAATATTTGAGATGTCAACCTAGGTCTAAATTTCAAGACTGTACTCCCACTGAGTGCTGGCAAAGTGTTACTCTATTGGGATAAATGCTCAGGAATGTAGCAAGAATGGAGTTCATCTTGTTGAGGATACAGAGCTTGACCCAAGCATCAATCAGAATGGAACTTACCATTTCTCTGTCAGAGAACTGCTTGCATTCAGAAATAGTAAACATGTCCAATAAGCATCCTCAGAGAACATATATCTGCCAGTACAAACTGGGAACTACAGTGGTTAAATGCCCCCAGAGGATTCTTGTTCAGGTCCAATAAAAAATTAGTTATTGATGTGGATTTTGCAGCAAATAAAATATACAGACATCTGGAGTATTTGTTTGGGAGATCAAAACAGCTGATGGGTCAGGGTCATGACATTCTAAATTATAGTATATCAACCTGAAATACTGGATAACATTCCATGTATCTGACGATGGGCAATAGCCCACAAAAGCTCATGCTATAATACATTTCTTAATCTAAAGGTATCACTAGCCTCTCAGTTGCTCTTTCTGCAACATACAAACATGGATATTCCTTGAAAAATGATGTGTATTTTGATGCAGAGGTAAAAGTCTTAACTGCCTGATAGGTAGAAGATGGCAGTGGCAACTAGTGACTCTCCTATTTGTTCAATGGTAGAATCCATCCCAGGTTTAAAGTTCTCCATGGCGCTGAACCTATTTAGAAACAGTCTTCAGCACTTTGGAGAGCTCGTGTAAAGGCTGGATAAAAACCTGAACTGTTGTTACCCCAAAACATAGGTGCCACAAGGCCTGCTCTGTGATGCCAGTACTTCCTTGTAAAAGTGGGGAATGCATTAGCTCAAAATCAAGAGGCTAATGGGGGGGCAACTTAGCGAGACCTTTCTACCAATGTTTACAGGCTCACGCAGGAAAAGAAACAGCCAGAGTAAACTAAAAATGTGTTTTATTGAGGGGGAATTCACTCAGGTGTGCACACAAGATACAGACAGTCAAACATTCACACAAGAGCTGATTGAAGGATGAAAGGGAGGAAAAATTATGTATAGAGAGACTGAGGGTTTGGGTTATAATTACCACTCCAGAAGAGTAGTGAAGAGCTGAAATGTGGCTTGGCTTAGGTAGGACTTAAGGACAGTTCTCGTTCAGGAGTCAGAGGGCAGAATGATGGGTAGACCTTCGAGAGATTGTACTGGGCATCCCGGAATCAGGGGTGTTTTTACCCCAAAAATAGCCTGTGGTGGTGGAAGATATATGCAGTTCTAAGTGTGGAACAATGGAAGTTGCAGCACAGACAATGGACTATCAACCCCCTAATGTTCACAGTGTTTGGATGACAAAGACATAATGTGTGTTGTAATAGCTGTGGGTGTTATGAGGGAAGAGGAAGGAGTCCAGGTCCAGGTGCTATCTGTCAATCAGTGTCTTGGTGGGCTTCTCACAATTGAGTTCTCTGGGAAACTCCAGCTTCTACTTAAGCCTATTATCCACAGGAACAGCATCTATTTGTCTGACAAATGGCCCAGTCATACCTGGAGGGGGTCTTAGGCTGACCTGCCTTTCTTCTCATGTTCACAGTCAGAGTTTTCCCTCTGTTGGTTTGACCTCCCAGTCACCTTCAGGTTTGATTTTGATATCAGTGCCGATTAAAGTGTGTTGCCAATTAAATGTGATGCCAATTAGATATGGTGCCCATCCAAACCATGACATCATTGGTATCCAGATGTGGGTCCTAACACTGTTTTCGCTCCCCATTGACATAGTAGGAGATAGTGGTGTACCATTTCTAGGGGGGAAAAAGGTCATAGAAGTGGTCTTGTCCCATGAATGAGTACACCAAACCAACATCTGTGGGACATAGATTCTATCATTATTACATACAGGAGAAAATAACCAAAGAAACTGCCTGTAATTGATGATCTCTCTGTTCAAGGATTACAAGAGGTACTGTCCATTAATGACCCAATGGTGGGATAGTGGTTTCAGTGTTGGACTAGGACTCCAGGAAACTAGGTTTCAAATCCCCACTCAGCCATGGAAACCCACTGGGTGACATCAGACAAGTCATACTCTCTCAGTCTCAGAAGAAGACTGAAGAAATCTCGCCCAGAGAACCACATGATAGATTCACTTGAATGTCACCATAAGTCAGAAATGACTGGAAGGCACACAAAAACAACACATGACCCAACAGTAGTCATTGAGATAGTGAATGAAATGGGTCACTGAGAAACCAATGGTAACAGTCTAAAAGTACAGATAGGGCTATATCATCTCAGACAGCATAATAGTAGTGTTTTTAAATTGATTTAGATAACAGCTAAGAGCTTCCTTCTGCCAACTGATCAAGTGAAGGTGGCCCTAGGAAAGACCAAGGTAATGGCACCTTGTCTAGCTACAAACTGTCCTACCAAAGGAGGCTGAATGCTGGTTTCAGTGCTAAGCTTTGAAAGGATTCACTGTATGTTCTGCCATAACTTGGATTTATTTATATGCAGGGGAACAGATTGGCTGGGCTGGGATCTATTCGTCAATATTATTCAAGGTATCTCTTCAACAATCTTAGCTAGTCTCATTAGCTATGCAGATTAAAGCATGAACAAACTAGAAATCAGATGACTGTCATTCTTTCGGGGGTAGCAAAGTTACAAATCATAGCCAAATGGAAAAATTAAAAGTCTTCCTATTATCCAAGGATGACATGACAAGATATGAAAAATATTGATAACAGATAGGATCTCACATCAGTTAAAGGCTACAGTTAATCCCACACATGACAATGCTGATTTTATAGGGAAATGTTGCATGGTTCTAAAAGCAATATACATGGCTGACTGGAATACAAAAGACTATTCAGATTCACTTCATTACCACTTAACTGATTACAAGATATATAATTATTGCTGAAAATTATTTTATGCATACATCCAAGCACACCTTTGGAAAGGCATCAGTCTATTCCTTGGGTCTATTCCTACTTGGATTTCTTTCTTCATTGTTTCTTTATTGGTGTGTGTGTGTGTGTGTGTGTATCTTTAAACCGTGTCCCACATAAGACAGGCTGTGCTATTTCTTTCAACAAGTAATGATTTTTTTCTAAAGTAAGGAGTATTTAAAAAATAATCGCATTAAGTTGATGGGAGAAAGATCAAACATGTTACTTGCTATTTGTTGCTGTTCATGAAACTTAAATACTTCCTGCTGTTTAGCAACAAGGCAGTTGTTCCCATTTTTCTGTTGTTTGAAAATAAATACACTTGGCCCTCCACATTCGCTAGGTTATGGACACAGGACCTGTGCGGAAATGCAAAAATTGCAAACATCAAATATGTGTGCATGTCTATGGGAAGGGGCTGAGGCATGGTGGAGAGAACCATCACCAAACGTCCAAACCAGGGCCATTTCCGCACAAGACTGTTATAGCACTATCATTCCACTTGCAACAGCCTATGGAATCCTGGGGTTTGCAGTTTTGGGAGGGGCTGTCTGGCCTGAATTATGAATCAACTGAACAGTACAGCAGGAGCCTGTTCAGTGGATTATCAATCCCTGTGTTTAAGGACCTTCCCCCACCCCGCTTCTGAGTCAGAGAAGTCCTATCTAGCAAGTGCCAAAGAATGGCATGGGAATGGAGAGAAACAGAGGTTTTACAGAAAGTATTTAATCAAGGCATGCAAATAAACAAGACAATATCACACTTGAGAGGCTCCCCCTCCCAGGTACACTTAAGTTACAAGTAGTTACAAAAACAGATATAAAAGCACAGATACATTCTTTAGATCAGCCAGTCTCCAAAATAATAAACAGCCCTAACACGGCTAACTACTTTATTCTAGTACTTACAGATGTTCTTAGAAGAAAGAAGCCAAGAGGTAAGGCATGCAGAACCTTCACAGAAGTGGAAAAATTGCAAATAACTCCCCCAGCTCCCCCTCTCATTCCTTCTGCCCCCCTTTCCTATTCCCATGCAAAATGGAAGGGAATGAGGAGTATTCCCCTACTCTTTGGACTCATGCAAGCCTTCCTTTTTCCCTCCAGAGCTCCCCCTCCCATTCCTATGCATTTTGCCCTGGTGCTGAGAACTCACATGAGCCTTCCCCTCCCCATTCCCTTTGTTTTTGCCTCAGTGTGAGTTCTCTGCACTGGGTCAAAATGCATGGGAATGGGAGGAGGAGAATGAGAGAGGAGGCATGTATGTTCACGAATAGTCAAATTTGTGAAAGTCAAACCCACAAATGTGGAGGTGGGACTGTACAGTCAATCCTTCACATTTGTGGGTTTCACTTTTGCGGATTTGATTATTCATGGATTATTTGCTGTCATCTCTGCTGCCTCCCTAGACCATTTTTAACAGGGACAGCAAGCCTTGTGAGACTGAGAAACTGCAGACGAGGCTTGTCAGTCCTTATTAAAAATGATGTGGGGCAGCAGTGGAGGTGACAGTAAGCCCCACCAGCAACCCACTTCTGCCTCAAAGGACTCCCATGGTGGGTTGACTATGGTGATCATACTTTTTTGTATGTTAAATATGGATTGGGAGGGCCTAGAGTTATTCAGGTTTTTCCACTTTCATGGGGGTCCTGTGCCCCTAACCTTAGCAAATGTGGAGGGATGACTGTACTGTTAAAATTTGCAGTGGTAATATTTTGTTTGGGCTTTGGGTGCATTCCTGTACTGAGTTTATTTTACAAGGTAAATTTCTCAGCTTTAGAACTGGGGATGGGATGAGCAGGAAAAGAAAAAAAAGGGAGGCATGGTAGAAAAAGAGAAGTCATAGCCTCCACTCCAATCTATATCTTTGGTGAGGATCTTTGTTCTAGTGTCCCAAAGCTGTCCAAAGTGGTTCTGCCATTCTGGTCCAAACTGCCCTGTTTTTGCAGTGAGGTCAGAATCCTATTGCTGATGTGTGCAGGTATAAGAGTTCCAGCAAAAGGGACTTTTCTAAGTTGTGTGTAGTGGTCACAGCAAAAGACAAAGCTGCCAGGAGAGAAAGCTGCCCTGTCAGCTTCCCAGCAGGGTGGCTTTTTTTTCTGACAGAGACCGGTTTTGCTGCTGTCTTACCTTGTTACAGCACCCACATTCCCTTTACTTTGCCAATACCTTGCAAATACTTCTGTTCCACCTTCTGTTCCTGATCTCAGTCTCCTCTTTTCATCTGCAATATAAGGATAAAAATACTGATCCTCCTGACCATTCTTTAGTAATTATTAATGATTCATCATGCAACAGGGTTTTCTTTGAGCACATGAAACTTAGCATATCAGTACTAAGTGTAACATATTGAAACATGCTCCAAATTAAAAATTAAAAATTTCAGTGAGCTGATATTTTCAAAGCCATTACTTCCTAGTTTGTGAGGACCCCCCCCCCACAACAACACACATTTATTTATATCCTTGTCTGAGGCCCTTTAGCAAAGACTGGGGCCCTTTGTGTAACAGAGACAGATCTTAGCTCCACAGGGAGGTTTACAAGCTGCAAGGACTGGGTGATTAGGAGATCTTATACCATTGGCCATCTGTTAACAAAACCCAGTGCTTCTCCAAGCCTGTCCAGGATCATGGTATTACGAGGAGTGGGGTGGGGAGGAGAAGAAAGAAACAGTAATCAAAGGGAACGATGATTATATTGAAGATGGGCTCTGCAAATCTGTAATTCTATTGACCTTTATCTTGATGCCTGTGGGAATTCCCCTATTCTCCACCCAATGTGCTGAGTTCAATTTGCTTTGCCCATCCCAGCTAGCCTGTGACAGCTGACAAGAGAAGCCATTTGATTACACAGCTCATCTTCTCCTCCCAGTCAAACTCTGGTAGATTCTGTGAGGGCAAGGCTTACACTGACAGCTTGTGATAGGACTCTGGTGTTATCACATATAATAAAGTGGCAATGAAACTTTCCGTTCTGCCAAAGTCTTTGTCTTGTAAGCAGGCTTATCCCCCGAGCCATCTCCAACTGCTGGGAGAGATAGGCTAATGCGGGAAACCAGTGGATGAAAACAGGCTCTGATATTCAGTTTCTTGAACAGCTTCACCCACCGCACAGGCAAATGTGCAAAGCTGATTAACAAAGCAGATATTACCCAGGTAAATGGAAAGCTGACTCTGAGTCCCAGATCATAAGCAAAAGCAAACTCTTTTCAACCAAAGCAAAGGAAGGAATGAAAAAAGAGAGAGAGAGAGAGAGAGAGAGAGAGAGAGAAGGACATGGCACATATTTAATTAGAAATATACTAGTATGCTGTATGTCCTTGGTTTTTTCTCCATCCTTCTTTCTTGTTTGATCAGTGAAATTTGGAGGATGTGTCTTGGATAAAACATGCAAGAAATTCTGAGGGGAACAAAAGAGAGATTTTGATAAGAATCACACAACTGGGAAAACCCCACATAGTTCACTGGAAGATCCAAGTACTTTGCCTGCAGAAGGTCCTGATTTCAGTTTTTCCCAGACAGATTCCTGCCATACCCTAGGGGGATATTAATTAGAGCTGTGATCCTAATCCCATCGGTTTAGCATTTTCTTAAAAGCTTTGCGCCCATGTCTATAGTTAAAGTGAAATTCTGGAATAGGCAAATAGTTGGCTGGGAAACTGTGAAAGCTGTGGTCCAAAAAGGTAAGTTTTCTCAATTTTTTACAGGGACAACTCTCCATAAGGATTTGTAGCTTTTTTTTTTTTTTTGGAGGTGCTCATCAGGAGTACCATTCAGGGAGGGTAGGGGAGTAATTCTTCACATCTCAGGTAAAAACATGTGATTATTCATCAAGAGCACCTATAAATTGTGGCCTCCCCCCTGGGTAGTTACTATTATGTTACCCTGTGACTTGGGGGTCCTGTGAGGGGCACCCAAATAACTACAACAAACACAACAAGATGGGGAAATTAGCTGGAGCACTCTCTTGACTAACGAGAGGCAGGGTAACTTAGCGGGGATCTTTTACCCTATGTCTACAGCCTCAGGTCAGTGAGCAGGCAAATGGTTCAAACAGCAATTAAGATGTATTAAACAGTGATTAAAGAAAAGCACAAACACACTCCTAACTAGAAAAGGAAATAGAGTTCAAATGAGAATGGGTGATACGCCACCTGTCCTGGGGAAGCCGATTGTGGAGGAGGAAATCTGGCATGGCGGCCAAGGGGAATCTGCTGAATCGAGCAAGGCAGAGTATAAGTCCAGATCGATCCAGCGAGAGTTCCAAAGAGCTCTCAGAGCGGGGGATTTTTACAGGGGAAAGAACGACCATAGGCTAGTCTGGTCTTGGGTGAAAACAATAAGTTTTGGGTTGGAGACAATGTCTCTGAAAGGTCAGAATTTACATGATTGAATTATATTCCAAATTGACAATAGTATGGCTGGTATGCAGATGTGGCTAGCTCGGCAATTAAGCACCTAGCTTGCCAGGGTGCCCTCTCAGGGCAGAGGATTTCTTTGTTTATTGCACATTGGTAATGAAGGTGTTTGTTTCGGGAGGTCCCCTAAAGCAGTCCTGGCTATTTCTGTCTTGGTTTGGTGGGAGCAACAAATAGTAGCCATGCCTAGCTTCGCGCTTGTTTGGTGGCCTCACAAACACTTGGCTGGTGGTAGAGCAGGGCTGAATTATGATATCAAAATGATATCTTTGGTTCATCAAAGGCTGGGCCAGTACACGGTGGTAACAATCCCCCCGAAAATGGGCAATTTGACACCAATTGGTCATTTTCCAATCAAACATTTCAAAGGAATTTAGAGCCGAATAGAGATCTACAGATTCTGGAGACGTATCACACCAGGGGATTTTGCAACATTTCTAACTAGTAAAAACAGTCCCTATCTAATACATACTAATCCTAACTACATACACAAGAATACAAAAGGTAAGCAGTTTGAACAGTAAATCAGACGGCAACAATGCAATGGTTAACAAACAGTGAGCAAGTTGAGGATGCAGGCAGTTTTCAATAATGAACAATTGCAACAGCAAAATGCAATGATGGTTTGAGCAATGAGCAATGAAAATGTGGACAATATAATTTACAACACATTGATGGCTGGGCTACAAATGCAGGCAATATTTGAAGCAATGACACTGAAACAAGCAGAGGAATGGAGCCAATTCCCAACACAATCCAATAAACAGTGAATGCGGGCAGTTTCAAGACTCATGGGCAAGTTAAATAGTCCACTGGCGAATGATGCGGGCATAATCCAAAGCAGAGAAAAAGCGGGCAAATTCCAAAGACAAGTTTGCAAATAATGCAGGCAATTTCAATGTCCAAGCATGGGCAGTACAAAACAGAAGTCCGTAATTCTGGGGAGGTGAGGCACAGGCAAAGTCTCTGCACACTTCCCTGGAAACAGGAAAGTTCAGGGTCTAGAGAACGCAAGCATGACAGGTCCAGCAGAGCTGGAACTATAGCAAAAGTCCGGGTAAAACAGGAACAGAAAAAATGTCCAAGTCCGTGGTCGAGCTAGCCCAGGCACGCTAGTTCTTTGCAGGATCGGGGTTGCAAAACGGCAACGGGAACAGTCCGAACAGGAATGCGGGCAGTGAAGTTTGTCAGGGCATGGCTGGCTGGGGTCCCCAACTGCAAGAACAGAAATGGGAACATGTTGTCACAGGCTTTGCTCCTCAACTGGAACCATGGTGCTTCTGGATTCACACACCCCCACGGTGCCTCGGGGGCGGCGGACGGATCCGGGGATGGCCTTGGCCACTGACCTATTACTTCGCAGGAGAGAAGACGGGCATGGGTTATAACAAATGCAAACATTTAATGCAAATTAGTGGTGTGGAGCCTTTTGGGAATTGGGCTCAAATTGCAAATCCGGGGGTGATGGGAACCTCGCTGGGTTTTAACAAAATGCCAGGCAAAGGTGTTAACATGGAGGAGACAGGGGTGACTGTCCCAGACCTTGGTCACTTTAAGGTGGAAGACGGTCTGACCACACCTCCATGCAAGGATATCTTCTGGGATAGTTCCGGGCCTACCGTGCTTCATCCAATATTTCACCAATGAGATATGAGCAAATTTGGAATGCAGTCCGGGCTTGCGCTGAAGCTCCTTTTGCAATGGCAATGATACCCATTGGCTCAGCATGACTAGATTGGGCTCTGGTCTTAGCTGAACTAGGTTATACTCTGGCCTTCGCCTAGTGGCGAGGGTACCCAAACCAGTTAAAAGACAGAAATTAAAACCAATCCAATGCAAGCATAAGCTATGCTTGCTCGTTGCCAGAGCAGACATGGATGCTACCGGAGATTGTCCAGTATGGATGGGCCTATGTATGTAAATGTTCCATTAACATATGCAAATTAGAAACAATGCACTGGGGCCAAGCGTCTTGCCAATTGTGTGGGTCTCTGGTCCTTATGGGGCCTCGGAGAGTGGACGTACACTTTTGGATTATATGGCCGAATTGAGTTGCAAACTAGGGAGCGGCCAAGACTGCTCTCACCCTAACAGTCCAAGCACGCAAAAAGAAAGGGGAGAGAGGTCTCTCCGCGGCGAAACCATTCTGAGCTGTAGATCAGTACTCCAGAGTCACCCTCGTCACTATGTCCGTACTTCCCAGGGACGCCACTGCACAAGACCATCCCTCAAAGTCAGGGATGGCAGGTGTCCCGGTCAGACCTGCCCTTACTCAGGGTATCAGGGCTGACTCTGTAGGCCCGATCTATCTCAGAACCGGGAGACCCTGCTTAGTCTCCCACCCAAAATGGTGAAAAAGAAAGAAATAGCTGGAAAAGGAAAAGCAAGTTAAACAATACCAACACAAGCAGAACTATATACCAGGCGAAACTATATACAAAGACCGGGAGCTTAGAGGGGTCACCACTCCATCTCCGCTCCACAACCCAGGGGTCATTCAACCATTGTTGAACACCTCGTAAATTATGGCCAATGCCTTGGACCAATTGGAGGCAAATATCCTCGCTCTGTAAAGAGGTCTGAGGAAGTACGGAGCTCAACTGTCGGTATTTGGGGGTCTCTGGAATTACTGGCAGGAATGGCAACATCCACTCCTGGCTGGAGACCTTTTTGGACAAATCAAAGAGGAGGCTGGTCTTGGACCCACGTGCCTCTTGAACTCATGGCTGGATGGTGATTGAGACAGAGCCAAGGACTGCCTTGGCCCCTCTCAAGATCATTAATGTAAAAAGGCATTGGGTACCACTGATTGTGAAAGCCAGCTGGCACCAGAACAACTTTATGGAGGGGGAGGCAGTAGCCATGTCCGCCTCCATGTGGCATTTAGAACTCTCTGTTTTTGAAACCTCCCTGGCTGGACTACAGCAAAGGGGAGTAAGTGGAGTCCAGGTGAGGGCTGCCAGGGCGAGCATTGTTGCTAATCTGGGCTCTGGCTGGGCAGAAACCTCCAGCTGCCTAAATTCCCAGTCTCCCTTGAAATTTTTAGGAAGGATGACATGGAGAGGGAGGACTCTCCTGGCCACGGCTTCAAGAAAATCCTGGGGGAAACTGCTGGTTTCTAGCTGGGGGCTCAGAGCCGGGACAAGGGAGAGCTTTGGAAGCGTGGGGCTGACTTCCTCTGGCAGTGTGCTCTCCCTTTCCTGACACTCACACTGCCTGGAACTGTCCTGTGTCTTCTCTGATTCCAAAGGGGCTTCCTCCTGAACCTCAGCCTGGTGTGATCCTTCTCAGTGCTGTGAAAGCACGGTGACCTCTGAGATGGCAGGATTCACACTTGGGGCTAAGTCAGGGGAGCTGCAACATGCCTAGTTCTAGTGCACCCTGGACGCTTGTTTCTCTTGAAGGGCTTAGGTTGGGGTCCCCCCCTCGCCATATTCGGGCAAACGGATAGTGTCGGGGTGGGCTCACCCTGTCTGGTCAGTTTGGGAGCAGTGCTTTTGGCGCTGCTCCGGAGTCTGCAGGAGGCGTGGCAGGAGCCTTGTCCCTACAGGTCCCAGTGCCTGCCGTCACCTTGGATCTACCCCATCTGTTGGGCTTCAGCCGAGCTGCAACTTGCTGGGGAGAGATCCCAGGACTGCAGGGCACCCCTAGTCCAAATCCAACGCTGAGTGACTGCCAGCTGGAGGTGGGCCATTTGTCACAGCCTGGACCAGCTTGTGGTCCCTCGCAAACAAATGCCTCTCCAGAGCTTCCAGAAGCTCCAAAGTGGGCTTCCCATCCAATGGAGTCCTGTCTACCCAGCTGTACGCAGCATTCCCCAGATCCTAGCTCTGTCCGAGGGAGACGGCTGGGTCGGGGGCTCGTACCTACCAGACGTTTCCCGGGGAGGACCAGACTGGGGAGACAGTTTGGGGGCAGTGGGCTGACTGCGGGAGTCCCTTCCCTGCCACTGCTTGTCCTGTCTGGGAGTGGGCGCGAGTTCCAGTTCCCTCGTGGAACGGAATCGGCATGGACTTCCTATGCTTGGAATGGGGTCCGTAATTGGAGTATGTCACCTCCGATATGGATTCTCAGTTCCCGGGGTCTCTCTTATGGGCCTTTGAGGGAGGACGCTGGGAGTCAACCTCTTGCAGCAGATCAGCGACCCTGCGGAGGTTGTTCCTGAGTTCTTCCCAGGATGTTGTGGTCGGTTCCACCAACCCCAGGACCAATCTCGTTTCGTGGTTTAAGCCTCCGTATAACAGAGTCTTTAACTCCACGTGATTGAAATTGTACCCGTGAGCCGTCAGGGGTACCTTCTCAGCCAGAATCGCAAGTAACTGCTTCCATGCCACGTAAGCCTCAGGGTTCTCACGAGGACCCTGTTGCTCCATGACGTAGAGCACACTTGCACTCTGTCCGGGCCAAAGGATCCTTACGATCTCTCTCATCCAGGTGTGTGCCTTGAGCTTAGCCAAACCTCGAGCCGCCACAGCCAATTCAAGAGTCGGAAGGTCCGATGGGGACATACAAAGGTGAGCCAGTTGGGTCAGGTCCTGGCCATTGGCTGTCAGGTGAGAGTTTATCACCGTGTTGAGCCACATGATGCCGGTGGATCGGTTCAAGGGTCCTAACTGGTCTGCGATTGCCTTTGCCTCAGTTGCTCGCCAGGGGATTGTGGTCTCGGTGACCAGTGTCTCCTGGGTTTCTGCACCACCATCACTAGCGGGGACGGTCCTGCATGTCATGGACCACGTCTCAACAGAGTGAACTGGCACCTTAGGGGTATCCCAGTCCGGATTTTGTGGGGAGGACGCCAGAGCATCTGCTGGCAAAGGGTCCTCGGGCAAATCTTGGGTAAAGCTTGGGAGCAGCTCTGGACACCCTGCCGAGATTAGGGCCTTACGCATCTGGAGCTGACTTTCCAAGGCAGCAATCTGCTTATGGCAGGCTGCATGACTGACAGACTCCTGCTGTTCCTTCACCTGAGTAACCATAAATTGAGCCACAGACCTGGCATGATCAAGCTCAGCCTCTAAGGCAGTGGTTCTCAACCTGTGGTCCCCAGATGTTTTGGACTTCAGTTCCCAGAAGCCCTGAGCATTGGCCATAGTGGCTGGGGCTTCTGGGAGCTGAAGTCCAAAAACATCTGGAGACCCACAGGTTGAGAACCACTGCTTTAAGGCAAGTGCTTTCTCCTCCCAAGTCTGGGCGACTAGGGTGAGGTCGCTCAACTTCTGGGCTGAGGCCTGCGCAACAGACACAAAAATTACCTTGTCTGCTCGCAAGGGCTTGATCTCGGCATGGAGCTGGGCATTCTCCTTTTCCACTTCTGCTAGTCCTCCCCAGGTCTCAATTAGGGCACTGCTAGCATCTCTGGCCGCAAGCCAAAGTCCCCAAGCTGCCAACGAATCCTTCGAAGGCCCAAATGGATTCCTTGATTTACGCGCCAGGGCATACGCTTCTCGGAGAGAGGCAAAGGGGTTGGCCGTCTGGAAGACAGAGTCCTTCCAGGGGCACTTTTCTTTACCTAAAACCCATCTTTCCAGTTTCCCATGGACCTTCTCCTCACACATGAGGTCTTTAGCCACAAAAGGGCTCTCCTTAGCCATCTCTCTATACTACACAACAACACCAAGACTTCCTACACAAATACCACAACAACACAAATTCCTACACAATTTCCTGCACAAATACGGGACCAGGACCTGGAGGGATGGGCAGGATCACCTAGACCCCTGGGGGAACTAAGGAAAACGAACTCACTGGAACTTTGCTAGGGAAGAGGGAAAACAAACCAAACTCCAGCCTGCCCAAACAAAGGTCACTTTTGTATGCTCAGGCCCGGTTCTCCACCTCAACAGCACTGACGACAAAAGGACAAGGCCAACGGTTCAGGGACGGGGAGGCCACACGAGGCCCAGGGGAACCCTCAGGAGTGCTTCCGTGGCTCATTGGAAGGGAGGGAGACGAACTCAAAGGAACTTACTACGCTGCGTGGCCAAGCAGCAGGGAAAGAGGGATAAGGAACCCAAAACTGAACCACCTCTATTCTGGTTTTCTGGGTGAGGGGTACCTCCTCTACCTCGGGCTAAACAGCTAAACCCACAGCTAGGTTGGGACTCACCACCCAATCCTAACAAGCTGGCAATATTGGGACGCACCCGCGAAACCGAGAAGCCGGGAATCACCACCCGCGCCTTCTCCAATATAAAACAAACCAAAAATCAAGGGGACTGACAAGGGGACAACGAAAGAAGTGAGCCTGCTCCTTCGGTGCTTATGTGCCTTGCTGCTAAGGTGTTGAATGCGTGTAGACTGTTCCTGATGTGCTAGGCCTAAAAACACATACAATCCTAGCCCACAATAGACCCAAGATGGGGAGGTGGTTCCCAGGACAAGACAAAAGAGGGGTACAGATATCCACCCGATAGAAATACCGCACATACACACAGAAGTCACACACACACACTAACCTGCCTACCGGTGTTCTAAAGCAACTCACTGACCGTTCCCTAAGTCAGTACCACCCAATTTGAGGAGGTTTGCGATTCCTTCTCAAATTAGGGGTACCGGGGTTGCCCACATTGCTCCACCACTCTGTTACCCTGTGACTTGGGGGTCCCATGAGGGCCACCCAAATAATTACAACAAACACAACAAGATGGGGAAATTAGCTGGAGCACTCTCTTGACTAACGAGAGGCAGGGTAACTTAGCGGGGATCTTTTACCCTATGTCTACAGCGTCAGGTCAGTGAGCAGGCAAATAGTTCAAACAGCAATTAAGGTTTATTAAACAGTGATTAAAGAAAAGCACAAACACACTCCTAACTAGAAAAGGAAATAGAATTCAAGGGGAATGGGTGATACGCCACCTGTTCTGCAGTCTTGGGGAAGCCGATTGTAGAGGAGGATACCCAGCGTGGCGGCCAAGGGGAATCTACTGAACCGAGTGGCAGCAAGGCAGAGTAGAAGTCCAGATCGATCCGGCGAAAGTTCTGAAGAGCTCTCAGAACTGGGGGGTTTTATAGGGGAAAGAACGACCATAGGCTAGTCTGGTCTTGGATGAAAATAATAAGTTTTGGGTTGGAGACAATGCCTCCGAAAGGTCAGAATTTACATGATTGAATTATGTTCCGAATTAACAATAGTATGGCTGGTATGCAGATGTGGCTAGCTCGGCAGTTAAGCACCTAGCTCGCCAGGGTGCCCTCTAGGGCAGAGGATTTCTTTGTTTATTGCACATTGGTAATGAGGGTGTTTGTTTCGGGAGGTCTCCTAAAGCAGTCCTGGCTATTTCTGGCTTGGTTTGGTGGGAGCACCAAACAGTAGCCATGCCTAGCTTTGCGCTTGTTTGGTGGCCTCACAAACACTTGGCTGGTGGTAGAGCAGGGCCGAATTATGATATCAAAATGATATCTTTGGTTCACCAAAGGCCAGGCCAGTACACGGTGGTAACAATTAGCAGCAAATGGGTCTTTGTCAAGGCAAAAATCCACTAACTCGTGTTAAAACAAACTTGTGTCACTATTGTCTTCAGATAGGAATGGGAACCGCGTGGCTCTCCACATGTTGCTGTATTATGCCTCCTATCATTCCTCATCATCCAAGTTGACTGGGTTGATGGGAACTACAGTTCAGTAAAATCTGAAGGGTCAAAAATTCCCACCCAATTTAGATCTAGGAGCACTCATGGTATCTTGTGACACTGATACTTACTAAGAAGCAGTCCAGAGAAATCAGTAGAGGCATCCCAAACAAATGCCACATGAGCTAACAGCATCCATATAGGTCTCATTTATCTTAGGTCAAGGCTGGGCAACATCCAGTCTTCCAGTTCTCATCAGCCCTACCCAGCATAGCTATGGTGAGGAATAAGGAAGCTGGAGTGCAAGTTGCCCATGAATCTCTTGTAGTCTATCCCACAGGTATTCTCGCTTGATGCATACCTTCATCTCCTGCTTCATCTGTTGGGCAGTCTTATCTTACCTTCCTTCCCTGCAAACTATGACTTTTACGTGGATTTTGTTTTTTAATTCCCTTATGTATTTTAGTCCACGTAACTGTTTAGTCACACCAATAAAAAACATAATTTATAACCTATACTAAGGAGTGCCAAAAAGTGCATGTTCCCCCTTCTTCATGCATCTTACCTTCCCATCACATAAACACTACACAAATAACTACTGCCACCCATTAGCCAATTCACCTCTGTACATCTCCACTACCATGGGCTTAAACCTTTTATACGCAAATCCAGCCTCAAGAACTGATGTGAATTTAACAACAGGTGAAGAAAAAAATTAAGCATAGCAGTCACTAGCACTTCAAATAATAAATATATGACCTAGACATACCACCAATAGCTACTTCCTTGCATGCTGTGGGGAAGGGAACAAGTACTTCAAGGAGCGGCTGGCTTTGTTTCAGTGGTGGAGCTTGGAGGAGAGGGCAGGAGGGCTGTGGTGCATGGGGCGTGGCTGTGGTACATGGGGCATGGCCAGGGCATGCAGGGGTGTGGCCAGTGTGTGCGTGGGCATGGCTACAGGCCAGAACACCCCAAAAACATTGCTGCCCAGGGTGAACTGCATTCTCCACATCTCCATCCCTACACGACTGCTTTGTGTTTAATTCTACCACAATGGCATAGTTAGGGTTGACATACCCCTGGGTTTTATGTGCACTTTAGGTATTCGATTCAGTGCCCATTTGAGCTACCATCTGGCCCTGCTCCAATAGTTTCTTTTTTTAAGTAGGTCTCTGTCCCTGATGGGTGCTGAGATACAGGGTAAAACGTGCAGGCACTCTTTTGTCAAATTGTTCTGCAAGAAATGAGTCTGCCTTCTGAATTCCAGACATGAGAAGAGTAGTATGAGTGGCAGAATGAAAGAAACAAGAGAAAGACACATTGTAAGGACACAAGGTTGTGGGAGGGAAGGAGTAAGAAGGGAGAGTGAGGGATGTAAATGGCAGAGTGCAAGAAACAGACGGTATTACCCCAAAACATAGGTGCCACAAGGGCCACCCTGTGATGGCAGTGCCTCCTTGCAAAAGTGGGGAATGAATTAGCTCAAAGAGGAGGCTTGTGAGAGGGGGGCAACTTAGCAAGATCTTTCCTACCAGCGTTTACGGGCACATGCAGGAAAAGAACCAGTCAAAGATTAAAAAGTAAGCTAAAAATGTGTTTTTATTGGGGGAAATTCACTCATGCATGCACACAAGATACACACAATCACACATTCACACAAAAGCTAACTGAAAGAAAGGGACAAAAGCAGATAGAGACTGTGAAGGGTGCGGGTGATATTTACCAGATCCAATAAGAAGCAGAGAAGTGGAATGAAGCGGCTCAGGTAATGGACCCAAGGGTGGTTCTCAGTTCAGGAATCAAGCAGAGTGACGCTTAGAAAGGCAAGAGACTGCACTGTGCATCCTGAAATCAAGGGTATTTGTACCCTGAAAATAGCCCTTGGCAGTGAAGTTTCCAAATGCAAGACAAAGGGAACTTGTTGTGGACAATCGGTCTTTCGCCTGTTGATGGGCTCCGTGCTTGATTGACAAAGACATGATGGGTGCTGTAATAGCTGTCTATTGTGAGTGCTGTGAGGAAAGAGGAAGGAATCCAGGTATACAAGGGATGGATATCTGTCAATCAGTGTCCTGGTGGGCTCCTTGCAGTTGGATTCTCTGGAAAATTCCAGCTTCTATTTAAGCCTATTATCCACAGGAATGGTGTGTATTTGCCTGACAAATGACTCAGTCTTACCTGGAAGAAGCTTTGAGTTGACCTATCCTTCTCACATTTACAGTCAAATTCTTTCCCTCACTTGGTTTGACCTCTCCATCACTTCTCAGGCTTGAATTTGATATCAGAGCCAATAAAATGCGTTGCCAACTTCAAATGATGCCAATTAGGTACGGTGCCCATCCAAACCATACTAGTATCAGGGACCCCCAAAGCAGGGCCTTACAAGAGGGGCACATTGTGGGGGTTGAGGTGAGGTGAGAGAAGGAGTGTGAGTGGTGGAGCACAAGAAACCAGGCAGGGGTGCATTGCAAGAGTGTGAGGTGAAGTGAGGAAGGGAGTAGGGGAAAGGAAGTGTGAGCAGTATGAGAGGTGGAGTGTAACAAGCAAGGGAGAGGAGCACTGTGAAGGTTTGAGGCTAGAGAAAGAGAAGGAGATAAAGGAGAAAGAGCACCATGAGTGGTGGAATGCAGGAAGAAAGGTAGCAGTGCACTGCAAGGATATGAGATGAAGAAGGAAGTAGAAGACAAAGGACAGTAGGGTGTGAATGGCAGAATGCAAGAAGGAAAGGAAGAACACTTTGCAAGGGTGTAAGGAGAGGCCATGGAATGAATAATAGGAGAGAGTGAGCCGTGGAATATAAGAAGCAAATGACAGGTGTATTGTGAGGGCCTGGGCTGAGGCAAGAAAGGGAAGGGAGACTGATGGGTGAAAGGGGTGGAGTGCAAGGTATGGATGCATTGCGAGGGCACAAGAAGGGAGTAAGAGGGAAGGGGGAGTAAGAGGTATGAGTGGGGGAGTACAAGAAGCAAAGTAGGAGTGCTTTGTGAGAATGTCAGGTAGAGGAGATAGCGAGGAGGGGGAAAGGGAGAATGTGGTGAAGAAAGGGGGAGATTCTGTGGTAGGGTGTGAGGAGCAAGAGGCAAGGGAAGGAGAAGGAAATAAGGGAGAGTGAGAAGTGCAACTAGCAGAATGTATCAAGGGAAGGATTCCTTGTGACAGCATAAGGTGAAAAGAAAGAGTGAGTTGAAGGAGATATGTAGAAGGAGGGAAGGAAGGGTGAGAAGTGCAGCAGAGGGAAGGTGCAAGGGAGAGAGATGTCCTGTCACAAGGTGAGATAAGGAGGGGGTGGGATGCAGCAGCAAAGTGTAAAGAAGAAAAGAAAGGGGCATGGCAGTGGTAGGAGGTGAGTCCAGGGATGAAAGAGGATGGGGTGGGACAGGCTAGGCATACAGTGAAGAAGAAAAGGCAGCAGAGGCCCTCCAAGAGGAGGGCCCCAGTGCAACTCATTGCTACAATGCACTGCTTCCTAAGGCAGCCTCCATGTGATGCTACCCTGAGAGAAAAAAAGCAAGATGAAAAGGCAAGAGGAGAGGATAGATAGAAGGTAGATGCTTGATGTGAATCTTCAGAATTTGGATAAATGGATCAAATCAATAAAAAGATAAAGTCCTCACCAATGGGCTAACTCCATATTTATTTGTCTTGGGAATATGATGTGGGCATTTGAACTGTTTATTTACACTTATCTCTTACAAGGTTAAATGTGCGCAAGTACTCTTTCCGTTATGTGTGTTTATTAGGAATGCCATTGACCTCTGTCAGGGTAACAGAACAGTAGCTGAAAGAGTGAGAATAAAGAATGGACATATAGGAAAAGAAGTTCAAGGATGCTGTTAAGCGGGGGGGGGACGACAAATCTGCCGTAGTGGATTGGCAGTAGCTTTGAAACGCATGTATCTTTTTCTTAAACCAAGGAATACCTTTCAAAATGTTCAAGGGGATAGCTGTGTTGATCTTTTGCTGCAAAACCAACAGAACCTTAAATACTAATATGTTTCATTTGGCATAAGCTTTTGTGGAATGCAGGCCACTTCATCAGATGCTCAGAGAATTGGCTTAGTTGGCAGATATATATACACACGGATGGGGTAGGAGGATGCAATAAGTGATGTGAGAGGGAATAGAGGTGTAAAAAGTACAATCATTTATCATTTTCTTAACTGGCATTAACGAACAGTAATTGGGAGGGTGCACAGACGTCCTAGCATAAATGAATTGCTTAGCATAGACATTACCCAACATCACCTGGCAAACGACTTGACCAAACCAAGATTTGAATTGCAGTCTGCCTTGTCCTCCTTGGGTGTTCCAGATCTAACAATTTAAACCTTACTCTATGATCATTCTCTCAGATCAGCTGTAATGATAAAACAGGTCTGAAGGGTTAAACACAGTGGAAGAAAAAAATGCAACAAATAAGTTGAATTTGTGCAATCAGAATGCAAGGTAGCATAGTTTGTTTAATTAGAGTAATTTGCACAATGTGTAAATTAGATGTCCAAATTTGAGGAAGCAGACTATGGCAACACACAGTATCCAGACTGTGTCTGCAAAAAAGGCAGCAGAAGGAAAAAGAGGCTGCAATGCTTGGCCCTGAAAAGTTTAATTGGAAGAATTAGAACAGATAACTGACCATGACTCTGGGAACTGTAGTATAAGAAGTACTTTTCCAAACTCTAGTCTTGTCGAACTTCCCACCTGGAAAGTCTCATATTATTTCAGTACAGGGATCCCCTGCTCTTTGACAACTTGTTTTTTGATGTTCTGCTCTTTCAACATTTGTAAATTACAGATATTTATTGTTATTGCAATGTGCTGTTCCATCAATTCTTCTTGCCTTCTTCCTATATGGAATTAAAGAGTCTCAATTGGGACCTTGTGCACGTGCACCACACTGTTTGAAAGTGAGCTGAGAGAAGAAGAAAAAAGCGCCAAGCCGACTATGGCGGCTCGCTTGGGACCACACGTGCACTGCTTGCAAACTCTATCAGTCAGCTTGGTGTCTCTCAGATCACTTTTGACCATATGTACGCACACACGCTGCTTACAAAGTGAGCTCAGAGGGGGAAAGGGGGGAGTTAAGTTGACTGACAGACTTTGCAAGCAGTGCGCAGATGCAGCGGCAATCCGAAGCAAGCTGAGTGGGGGGAAAAGGTGCCAAGCCAACTGAGATTTTGGAAACTGTGCAGGCACACACAATTGGTCCCAAGCGAGCTTCCATAATTCCTTCATATTCCCTACAAGAGGTAGACTGGGTTCTACTTTTTGACCAATTCCACATTCTGACAGTGTTCTGGTGTCTAACCCATAAACAGGAGATGCCTTTCTGAAAACTGTTGTCTTCTATGAATTTGGTTCTATTATGTACCTTCATTATTTGTCACTTGAAAGGATATTTAATAGTTATGGATAATTCCTCTATGGACCTTGCCTTGGGGCAGCCTCTATGCCTCCCCCCACCTCCAATTTTACATTCACAATGACCTTTGGTGAATGTTAAGTGAAGATATATGTCCTCAGTAGAAGTCTGAGCTGTATAGAACGCACACTTCTGGGAAGGAAGCAGCGTTGTGGTGGCAGCCCCTGCCATCCACCTGTGCATATCTCTTCATGGCTGACAGAAATTACTGAGGGGCGTACAATTCCCAGAATACCCCAGCCAGCATAATTAATACTGGGCAGAGGGATTCTGGCACTTGTAGTCCAAAGAATAAATTTTCCAAGGTTTAATTTGTTTGAATCTGACAAAAGTGTCCATGTGCATTCAGACCTTTGAACAAACATCCACAGGTTCGGTGTGCAGTGCCACCATTGCAATACATTGAATCTAGCCAGTTTAACACTGTAAAGGGTTACAGCAACTGTATAAAGACTTTCTAGTGAATTTCAAATGCAAATTTACTTTAAAAATGAAATGAGTTTCCCATGTCAAAGCAAATGGAGCTGCCAAATTATCTCTTTGCTGAGCCATCAGATGACTCTCTGTGGTTTTAATGTACCTTCTTTCCTTTCCTTTTTTTTTTAAATGAAGAAAGTATTCTCTGTATATGATGTTAGTAAACTGCTTTGGGTTTTATCTTATGTTTTAGACAAACAACTGTGTGAAATGAAGGCCAAAGTGTGTTGATTCAGAGCTGAATTTAGACCCATCTTGTTACTCTGTAAACTGGGGGTCCCGGGAGGGACGCCCAAATAACCAAACCAAACAAGCAAAATTGGGGAAATTAGCTGGAGCACTCTCTTGGCTAACGAGAGGCAGGGCAATGCAGTGGGGTCTTTTATCCTATATATACCGGTTCAGGTCAGTGAGGAGGCAAGCAGTTTCAAAATACTAACAGTTTTATTAAGCAAAGAAAATAATAAAACTCAAACACACCTAACTAGAGAGAGGAAAAAGAAAGTTTCGAGAAATAAGCAATACACTACCTGTCCAAAGTCCTGTAGACACCAATTGAAGATAAGGAGGGAAACCCGGCGAATAGACCGAGGGGAATCTGTGGAGCCGAGCGGTAGTGAGGCAAGAACGAAGATCCAAAGGGAGCTTCAGCTTAGTGATTTCAAGTGATTTCAACTCAGTCCAGTGAGAGTTCCAGTGATTTCAGCTAGGCTCGACAAGAGTTCCAAAGAGCTCCCAAAGTGAGACAACTTTTATAGGGACAGAACGACTGCAGGCTAGTCTGGTTTCTGCATGAGAACAATGAGTTTTGGAATGGAGACAAAGGCTCCGAAAGGTCAGAATTTGCATGATTGAGTTATGAACCAAATTGACAATGGTATAGCTGGTATGCATATGTGGCTAGCTCGGCCGTTAAGTGCCTGGCTTGCCAGGGTGCTTTCACAGGCAGAGTCCTTTTTGTCTTACAATCAAGGTGTTTGTTTCGGGTGGCTACCCCCTGAAGCGGAACTGGCTATATCTGGTACTTTACAACTATCGCCCATGCCTAGTGTCGCGCTTGTCCAGCAGCACCCAACAAACACTCAGCTGATGGGGGAAAAGGGCCGAATTACGATATCAAAATGATATCTTGGTTCACCAAAAACCAGACCAGAATGCTGTGGTAACAATCTCCTTGAGTTCAAGAGTCAGTACTTTGGGATTTCCCAAAAGTGTCAATTTTCACTTTGTTAGAAAAGTTAGAGGCTTTAGAAACATGAAGACTTACTTTTACAATAGCTGGGAGTCATTTGGGAGACGCCCAGCTTCCCATGAGGCAGGGTTTGTTGACATTTATTTGGTTCCACTCTTTTCTCTGATCAAATAAATTCTTGAAAGAGTATATATATATATATATATATATATATATATAAAGGTTCTTGAAGGAATATATATATAAAGTTAAACCAGTTTATCAAGAGAAATGCCCTTTCCAAGCCACTGTTGTTGGGTTCCTAACCTAACTTCCTTAGAGTGAATGAGGCTGGGTGGTGTTTTCTTTTAATGAGAGAAAAGTGGCAGATGGGCAACTGCTAGCACTGTCATATAATTCAAGGAAATGACTATACTTGCAAATGGATTCTCACTTGTGGCGAGAATATGTATGAATGCTTGATATCAGTGTCAGGAGCCAGGAGAAATTCATAGTATGCATTAAATGTTCTGAATTTTAACAACCGGTGAACACATAATAGGATGGTCATGCCTCCTGTTTTATAGATGACAAAGAGTCCTCTGCTTGAAGGGCTCTCAGAGCTTCTTTTGCTTAGAGACACTCAGTTTATTGACAGTGAATGCTCAAAAGGGTGAGCAGGTTCTTTGAAGCTGCTCATCAACAGTTACTATTCTGGGCAACAGTACTCACTTGGTTGTGGTTCTCCCCCACAACCTATGCTAAGCTATATTTGCTTGGAGATTTATACTCACTATTTCTAAATCTGTAGTATTAAACATAGAACTATAGAATCACAGGATTGGAAGGGGTCCTATGAACAATTAGGACTAAGCCTCTTCTCAGTGCAAGATCTCCAGCTAGAGTATCCCCAGCTTATTAACATATGTTAATACATGTATATATTATTCAAATATGTATCCTACCTTTTTTGGTGAAGAACTTCCTGACAATCAGAGCTGTCTGGCAGTGGAATCTGCTGCCTCAGAGTGTGGTGGAGTCTCCTTCTTTGGAGGTTTTTAAGCAGAGGCTGGATGGTCATCTGTTGGGAATGCTTTGAGGGTGTTCCTGCATAGGCAAGGAGTTGGACTGGATCGCCCCTATGGTCTCTTCCAACTCTATGATTCTTTGATTCTATATACTCCCCTTCTTTTTTGACAATGCATAAATGTTCACCCTGCATAAGCAAACAGTATTTAACATTCATGATATTAATGCAATAAGTAATACATGTACTTGTGCTACTCATTGCTTTTTTGCTTCTTTTTAGTTTGTTTCTTGAGAATATCTATAGTAATTTTTTTTAAAAAAAATTATCTAAAATGTGAAAAAAGAAACTTTCAAAATGAGCAAGCAAGCATTTTGGCTTCTTGTTCCCTAAAGAGAAAAGGTAATGACAAAATTTTATTTGTCACATGGAAACAGTAAAGACATCATAAGTTTTTACTTTGGTAGAGTAAGAACCAGCACTCTCCTCATTTCAAGAAGTTATATGCCACAGATGATGAAACCTGCAATGTGTTATTTTTGAGGTCTGATATGGCCCACAGTGAAGAACAATGAGACATACAGCTTGACAACATCTGGAGGGCCACAGACTCCCCAACTCTGAATCAGACTCTTTAGTGGCATCTGCTAGTTGGTTGCTTTTCTTTTTCTAGCTTGAATAATTTGCACCTTCAAATGCCTTTTACGTTGCTAGAACAGGCACCCTGTGATATCTGCTGGCTCCCATATTACTAGGGTAGCAAACTTCAAAGGAGTTATTCATACCCTACCTGTAATGTCAATTCTGCACCTTCGATAGCTCCTTTAATGGTGGGACTAAAGTTTAGATTGGATTCCCTCCACTAACGGAGGAGGCACCAGCTGCTACAAATAGATTCTTGAGGCAAGTGATTATTGCAGAGGCATGCAGACAGGGGGTGATGAGGGCGGTCTGCCCTGGGCGGCAATTTTTTTTTGGGGGGGTGCCCCATGCGAGGCAGCCATGCCCTGTGTGGCGTGGACATGACCTCACGCAATGCAACCACGACCCTGCAAGACATGGGAACGCCCCTGCCCCTCCACCCCCCTCACCCCCACTGCACTCCAAGCTATGTGGCTGATTATTTCCCCATATTAAGCCTGCATCTTCCCTGTAGCATTCATACTTCACCATTTCTGACTGGAGCTTAGGGTCACATATACAGGCTTTCCTCCATTTTATCCTCACTACAGTCACATGGAGAGCCAGCATAGTGCAGTGATTTGAATGTTGAACTATTATGCTGCAGACCAGGGCTCAATTCCCCACTCAGTCATGGAAACCGACTGAAGCGTGTCACACACAGCCCCCCACAAAACCCTGTGATAGGATCGCCATAAAGTTGGAAATGACTTGAAAGCACATGACAACAACAACAACAACTACAGTCTCATGGAGTAACTTAGCCTAAGTATCACTTCTACAATATTCATCAGTGAGCTTCATGGCTGAGCTGGGATTTGAACCCAGGTCCCTGTGCCCCACTTCTAAACAGTCTCCCATTGTACACTTTGCTGGATCTTCTAATTCTGCTTTGGGTGTGCAGAAGTATCTTGAAAAGGATCAAACACATTTGTTTCAACTGACTACAAGGAAAAGCCTACCCTCCAAAACAAGCTAGTGGAATGTTTTGACCTTAATCACAACACTCTGAAACAGGATAATAAAGCTTCCTGGATGAGCTGCAGAGATAAATCCATCAACCTTTGTTCAGCTACTTGGGCAGAGCAGTGATGAGCCTCCAACAGAAAGAGTATAAGCAAATTAATCATCCTGTATTCAGAGATGCAAGGTCTCGATAAGGAGCAGTAAATAAGGCTGTGGAGGATGCTTTGAATCATTTTAATTAGTCATGTCTTCTCCAACCACAACGCAAGCCAATCTGCAAGTAAGGGCTGCTACTAAGGCCATGTGGTCAAAAATCACCCTTTTACTGAGAACCATAAGGCATACAAATAGCTCTCACTTCCACAGCTTTTCTCTCCTAGCACCCTATCTCACTACACCTTGAGAATCATCTTTAGCCTTTTTGCATGCCCTACTTAAATGACTATTTATTTAAAACTTACATGTTAACTATAGCCTTTGGACAAGAATTCTAGAGGGCAATGACCAGTTTAAACTGCCATAAAATCACATTGAAAACAATAAGTGAAACCTACATTTGAAAAACAGGAAGCTCAAGAAGAGTCAGTGAGAAAGATACCATTTGAGGAACCCTAGGGGGACATAGTCAGCAGAGCAGCCCTAACAAAAAAGAGGATTTAATCTGGTTGTCTCTCTGACTAAGGAGAATCAACCTAGCCTGAGGGAGAGGCTGAGTGGGGGATAACAGTAGAACTAATATATAAAAATCAAAGTTTGTCTGTTTGTCAGTGTCAGGCAGAGAAGACCTCATATGATTGACCTCATATGATTCTATGGAATCTTGGGGTTTGCTGTTTAGGGAGGGGCCTTTAGAATTCTCAGCCAGAGAGCTCTTTGGCCTAGCTGGTTGCTACGGAGATGAGGCCAGCAGCAAGGAGGAGGGCAGTATATTCCTTCAGAAACCCAACCTCTGTATGTTAATAACTCTGACTATAGATTGGATTTGAGAATATGGGGAAAAGTTACAAGTACTGGACCAAAGGGTTTGGGGAATTAGACACAGGATCTCAAATCTGTGTATTTCAACTGCATCTAATTCCTAAGGTAAGGTAAGGTAATTCCTAAGTATTTCTAACAAGTATTACCTATGAGAAAATAAAATCCCGGGCAACGGCTGGTATATACACTAGTAGTGTGTGTGTGTGTGTGTGTCTGTATATGTGTATACACACACACATACATGCATGCGTACATACACAGATACAAAGGGAATGTGTCCGATAAGAGAGTTCCTTCAGTGAGATGACAGAGAGAGTGAGAGAAAAGAGAAAGGCTGTTAAGCTAGAGAAATGTTTGCCTGTGAATATCTCGTGTTCTTTTCTGTTTGAAAATATTGATTTGCCCACTACCTTTCCTTTGTTAGTTCTTTTAATAAAGTTTTTATTTTATTTTCTATAAAAGCAGCCTCAGGATAGTGTTTTCTTCAATGTTCATTTGACAACACACCACCACAAGTTATACCTTTCTTTAGGTGTACCTTTAAAATGCTTTGCCCCTTTTCTCACAAAGGTTGTGGTTTTAGGGAAAGCAAGAGGTGTGATAAAATTGTGGAGAGGGAGCCAGGGGGTGGCAATTATATAAAAGGGTGCTGCTTCTCCAGGGAGCAAGAAAAGAAAGTAGGCCTGGTCTGTTCTAGATGTGGCTGGCCCCAGATCTCCACAATCATGTCCATCCAAAACGATGGGGAAAGAGAGCACTTTCAGGTGTTGTAGACTCCAGTTGTCACAAGTTCTGGCCAAGATAACCACAGTGAAGGAAGGCAAGAGCTGCAGTCTAGCAACAAGTGAAGCAATGGGGACCGGTGGCTTCCATGCCAGTGGGACATTGACATTTGAAGGAGTCATCTCGTGTACTGAATTCTACTCCTCCAATAGCTGCTGCACCTTGGATAGCTACATTAATGTTCAGCCTAAAAACTCACAGTAGATTTTCTTCCCCACTGATATGGAAGCCACCAGCTGCAACTGTCTGGAAGGGCACCATTGCCTGCCCTCCTCTGGCCTAAAGAAACATCAGGGACAATGGAAGGTAGATCTTGCTATGGAAAAAAAAAGGACATATAGCAAAATATCCTTGTGTCTAGTCCCCTGCCCCACTGTAATATGTAGGAATACATAACATCATCCTAACATCATTCTGTTGAGTGTTTCGTCATTGCCATTTTAACTGGCCGCAGATAGAGAAAGGATATACACCATGAGATAACACTGTGGTGCAGAGAGCAGATTAAGGTGGATGGGGTAAAGCTCAAAAATTGTAATGTTATTTTTAGAAGCTTTCCCCTGTCTCCCATGATATTTTCTCTTCAGAGGAAATTTTCCGTGGAAGAAGCTGTGTTATCAATTCAGGTCACTAGAAAGGGCTTTAGGGATACTTTGAGACACACTCTGCTCCTAGCACTACTGGTCAAAGGGCTTTGTGCAGCTATTCTGCCTTTTTCTTCCGCATAGATTTTCTGTTTTAAACAAAACAAAACAAAAATGGACAAAGCTGAGGGAAAATAGAACAAGGTTACAAATGGGAAACAATGTCATCTGGACTCCCACAAAAAGTCCATGAAGGAAGCACAACAGACAGGTCTCTGGAAGCACTTTTTAATACTGTTTTCAGCCTCATTTCCAAAGGGGAAAGCACAGAACAGATGGAAGGAGATTTTGTTGGACTTGACAGTATCAACAAAAGAAGCATTTTTATGCCTACTGAGACCTGTTGTGAGAAAATGCACACCTTGACTGAAGAATTTAAACTGTTTCTATTGTGTTTAGTGATAGGCCATTTTACAAGAGACAGAATGACAGTTGAGTCTGTTAGGGAAAACATAAACTAAAAATACAAAAAGGAAAGAAAAATACACATTCTTACTCAGGATCTAAAACACACCTCAAACCTTGTCATTAATAAAAGTACTCTCAAACTTGGACATTTCGTGGCACGGCATATCCACTGGCGTAACCAAACCTGTAAAACACACATTAAATACATATTACTTATTCCATTGAAAAATGTACAAGTTTAATGCATGCTGAAATCGGTCAAGAAATTTGTTCTTTCAGAGGTCTGAGTCTCCCTTACAATATATTGCTATCACAGATTTGTGAATTTTTAAATGTGAATGGCTGAAACACTCATGTTTAAAAAATGCACAGAACTGCAATTACCCAACTGGTAAAAGTTCTGTAAATTAGTTAAATAGATGCATACATCAGTAAAAATGTGCTTTAAAATGTGTGCAAGATTCAACAGAGGAAGAAAACACAAAGAGCTTTCAACCTGACATAAGACAAAGATGGCTGAAAAATGCATGAGGAACATGAAGAAATTCAACCAGATCCAAACTGAGAGAAATAGGGCTCTCCATATGGACTTCTGTGAATTCAACAGATATGCACAACATCAGATTTGCACAAAATGCTTTTCAGGGCGTTGTGCAATTGTTGTGAGCTCTTTATGTATAAATGGGGAAATATGTACTTCAGCTACTTATACAGGCAGATAATTTACCATTCAGCTTTTAAATTGCAACCTTTTTGTTGAAGCACAGGAACTATTTATAGGAAAGCAAACAGTGTTCAAATTGGCCCTAAGGTTTCCTTTATGTGATGCAATTCATTTCTTTCCTTCACTGAAATTACTCAAGATATGGCAGGCAATAGAATGACTCGTTGTTACTCTGCAAAAATACTCTGTTCTATCTAATGGTCCGTATCTCAGACTGCTCTTGGTAACTATTGGCTTCCTCATTTACTTCAGAAATTAATAGTAGCCCTGCAAATTAGCTTGGTAAAGATACAATGTTTCACACTTCCTGAGGATTGTCAATGTCCACTTCTGTCTCCTACATATTATCCTTTGAAACTTTATAACTTCCTGTATTTTAGTTAATATCCAGTCCACCCAAATATTTTCCCTTAAAGCATCTCTCTTCCATGGCTACTTTTAACACAAAATGTTTTCTGCTGTATTTCTTAAACCAGGGTGGCAAAATCTCCACTGTTAATGGTCCACATTGCCCCTGGAGTTCAGTTCCTTCAACATGTCTGGTGAAAACTCCTCCAGCTTCACCTCCTGCCACATCTTTTGTAAAAAAGAATAGAGATTTACTCTCTCCCAAATTCCCTCAAGGGAATGTGGGCAATTCAACCATATTTATAGCCCTCTCTGGACCACGTTAGGCCAAGAAAGGCCATTTTTCCAAAAATAAGTGATCCATAAGTTGGGAGGGAAAAGAACCTCATATGACTCTAAAATATGTTGTTGTTGTGTGTCTTCAAGTCATTTCCAATTTATGGTGACCCTAAAGTGAATCTATCATGGGGTTCTCTGGGGCTGAGAGATATGCCCAAGGTCACTCCGTGTGTTTCCATGACCAGGAAATCAAACCCTGGTTTCCAGGGTTGTAGTCCAATGCTGAAACGACTACACCACAATGGCTCTCAATGGTCTAGGAAGGGCCAAAAAATGTGGAAAAATTGATCTCACAATCCCAAGGGGCATTTGGGAGCCAATTTCCCCACATTTTTAGCAAACTTGAGTCCCTGGGCCTGCAAAAATGGCCCTGAGAGCTACCCAACCCTACCATAAATGAATCCACTCTCAGCTGGATAACAAAAAGCCATGTGGCAGAACTGCGTTCCTGTACCAACTAGCCACAGGGTTATGTTTAGAGCTGACCTCTTCTCAGATATTTCAGTCCTTTTCACTGAATCTTCAACTCTTTTGAAAAAGATTTAGCCGTTCTAAGTCTTGAATAAAAGTCCCATCTCAGGAGGGATCAATGCCCTCTGCTGACAGAAAGGAGTTCTGCTATTGGAGAGAGGCCTGTCGTCCCTGGCAGATGCCATAATGACCACAGAAAACTCTGAGGATGTAGATGTACCACAGGTAGTGTTCCTGACACCAGTAGGTCTGTGGGGATGGGAGTGTCTGAGAATGAGGAAGCCACTCTTGTATTCCAGCTTGGTGCTATTATAGTTCATGTCTGCCTCCAATTGATTGGTTATAAGGGATGGGGGAAATTCTTAAAAATGGCTGCTAAACCATTTCCCCCAGTCTACTTCTGGCTGGCACAAAATGGCTTTTGTCATCTTGCTCTGTCTCTCCCTCCTCATAACAGTGCTCTGTTACTTATGAATATAAAGGGGAAAGGTGTGTGCAATTTAACCTCTATTTCCAAGTAGCTTCACACTGGCCGCTAAGGCCATTTCTGCACTAGACTGTTATAGTGCTATTATTCCACTTTCAACATCCTATGAAATCCTGGGATTTGCAGTTTAGGGAGGGGCCTAAATGTAAAGTCACAGGGACGGCTGACAAATTTACTGTTGTTGTTTTTCTGTCAGTCCTAGTTTATTTAACTCTGTACTCATTAGAATTACTTAATCTATTTACTTAATTATTTAATGAGTCTATTAACTATGCTGCTCCCAGTATTCCTGTAGTGCAGAAATGGCCTGAGAGAGCGTGACTTGCCCAATATCACCCAGTGGGTTTCCATGGCTGAGTGGTGATCTGAACCCTGATCTCCAGAGTCCTAGGCCCTTTCCGCACGAGACTGTTATAGCGCTATGATTCCACTTTCAACATCCTATGGAATCCTGGGGTTTGTGGTTTCGGGAGGGGCCAGCCAGCCCCTCCCAAAACCACAAACCCTAGGATTCCATAGGATGTTGAAAGTGGAATCATAGCGCTATAACAGTCTCATGCGGAAATGGCCCTAGTCCAACACGCAAACCACTACATACCACTATGGTTCTCAAGGCTGCTTTACAGATTTGTAAATCAAGTTAAATGCAGTCATGTTCACTATTGTGGTCATTCTGCAGGAAGAGAACAAAAGCCTGAAGCTTTTGTTTTGTTTGTGACTCAAACAGAAAACTCATCTGAATAACACTAAATGGCAGGCTGCAATAACTAACCCTTTTTCATAATAGTTCAATAGACGCTCATTATCTTCTTTGAAGTCTTCTTGCCACACAGCTGTCAAAAGATAAAAGAAGGCAAGGAGGCTGTCCTCTTCAATAAAACTGCTGTGTTTTAGTTATTAAATGGAATTTTAGCCAACAAGCTAAGAAAAATATTCTGAAATCTCCTGCTGGTAAATAATTGTTCCTGCTGTGACTACAGATTTGCTCAAGGGGGCAAAACAAAATTTAATTGGTTTAAGGTCAGCAGAATCACCAGTTTCCTGAGGGTACAGAGTCAAAGGACAGAGTCAAAGGACAAAGGAAAGGTAATCAGGAGCAACTGGGGGCCTAAGGGGGAAAAATGTTGCTTCATTTGCTGTCCATCAAGTCATAGATATAGTATTGCTCAAGTCAATATTTGACTGTTTAAGAAATGTTTGTGGTAAACATGACCCATTGCCTTAAACCTCCATGTTTTAATATGTGAGGTAGACAGCAAGAGTTTAGTGGTGTGTCTGTGTGTGTATGTGTGTCCGTGCATGTAAATGAAGGCATTGCCTCTCCAAATATTTCCTTCTCATGAAATTTTTCCTTCATTCCCGAAATTTCTAGGCCTGTGGTAACTTAAAACTTCAGTTTAGGCATCCACAGAAATGGGGCTGGCAAAGTTGCAGAGGGATTATGAAATCAAAAAACAGAAGAGTTCTAGGCATGAACGGTATTTAGTATCTCACTTTCTGCCATGCTAGGGATTTAGGGATGGAGGGGCAATTTCACTTTGGGAGGCAGAATTCTTACTTAGGGGCAATGCCCTTATTTTGCAACCCCTCCCCCAAACTACATGTCTTTGAGACCGAAAGAATTGTGTTGAGACCTCCAGGCACCTTGATCTTGACTCGGGCATTGACTGAGCCAGGAAATAGGTATGTTTCACCCGTGTTGGCCTTTCCAGTCATTAAGTATAACTTTTATCACATCCATCATTCCCTCCCCTTCCCCCTCTTCCTTCCTTCCTTCCTTCCTTCCTTCCTTCCTTCCTTCCTTCCTTCCTTCCTTCCTTCCTTCCTCCTCCTCCTCCTCCTCCTCCTTCTTAAGGAAGAGCCCCCACAGGAGTCTAAGTTAGGACAAGCTGTACTCCTGATACAAATATGGGTCTGACACTGTTTTTACGCAAAACACACTTCCACGAACAGTGTGGGAAGGAATTCACAATTATTCATTTCCAGATTGAAAAACAGATTTCTTGAGACCTGGGAAAGCCTGTTGAGAAGAATAAAAGAGCAGGAAGATTTTTTGTGCAGTTTTCTCCTGGTATTTGAACATCCTGAAGTATCGCAGAGGAATTATTGCACATGGGAAAACATGGGGGTGTTGTGCCAAAGAAGAAGAGGAGGAGGAGGAAGAGGAGGAGGTTGACATTGTTTTCTACACAGAAATTGGGTTCTTTAGGCAGAAAACACTGTTTCCTGCACTGGAACCACATTTTCTTTAGAGAAAATATATATATAAACAAACAAAATTCTCATGCTTTTCTCTGCACAGTACTTCTTCTGTAACACTTTGGAACATTCAAACAAAGGGACAAATATTTATTTTCTTCCACAGCAGAGAAAAATCTACAGAATTCATTTATATGTAAGGATAAGAATTCACATCCCTTGTAGGGGAAGACATGGGAATTTTCTTCAGGCATCTAATTCAGATCAAGATCATGTTTTACATCTGGAGCCTACAGCAGTTTTTTCTTTGAGATGAAAGTGTCTAGTTTCAGCATTCTTGCTAAAAAGCATGAGAGTGTAACATCGAATCTGGCCTTTAAAGAAGGCCTTTGCAAATAAAGCTCACAACAGCTTTCTTAAAGCTTATTGACATCATCTCCTCTCTTAGGGAAGCATTTATCACTTTTTCAACCCACTCCATTATATCTCACCCTAGTGCATTAAGCAGACAAAGACGGACAAGAGTCTTGTCAAGCACACAGAGACCTTGACCCTCAAAGGATTCTGCCTACCCCCTCAAGATTCACAAACTGAAAAGCAGAGTCAACAGTGTCTAAGGGTACTTCTGATGATTTTATAGTGATTGTGGTGTCAAGGTTGGAATGGATACAAAGAAATTATCTGTAAGTGCTTCACAAACCATTCTCAGTTTGTGGGAACATTGCCGGAGAGATGATGTACTCCCTTCTGAAGGCCTAGATGCCACACACCTCTCAGGGTACCAAGCGGTCTACTAGTAAACCATTGTACAAAAGAAACAGTGGCAAATAAATATTCTCTAGCCCATGTTCCGCTTTGATTGTACTCACTCCACTATCACTGTACTTTAGGAGCGGCCCTTCAAATGTTGGACTGAAATTCACTGACCCCCAGGTAGCTTAACTTACGGTGAGGGATGATGGGAGTTATAGTCCAACAGTTTACTGGCAGGTTTGCCTTCCTGCTCCCTTCTTCCTCCGGTTTTAATTCAGAACAATGCTGTCCAGGTCATTTTAAATCTGCCGAAATGTTCACTTGTTTCTTCTCCCTGTGGATCCCTTCACTAGCTACCAGTTTGGGCCAGGGCCTGTTTTAAACTTTTGGTCCTGGTATTTAAAGCTTTGCGTTTTAACCTCCCTCAGTACCTTGCAACTCAGCTTGTTTGGTACGTTCCATCCAGGAATTTGAGATCTGCAGGCAAAGGATTATTGTCTGTTCCACCAACACGTACAGCTCTGTCAAGGCTGTGAGCTTTTCAAGATCTGGCGTCTCATTTGTGGAACAGTCTTCCTTTGGATCTCTGGCTGGAGAAGGATCTCACCCGTTTTCGTAAATGGTTGAAGACCTTCCTCTTTGACTCTCCACCTCAAGTCATTGAGATGTGCTTAAGGTGCTGAGATGGGTAGCGACTGGTGTGGTGTTGGGGATTTCATGCCATGTATTGTGGTGATGGTCTCCTTTGCTGTCTTTGTCCATGATTGTATATGTTGTTGTTCCACCCTTTGGTATAAAGGGCATTATAAATAAACATTATTGTTGTTGTTATCTGGCCACAAGTTGCTCACCATTGGTCTAGGTTTTTTTTTGTGTGTGTGTGGTTTTAAAGATGCTTTTTACTTAAAGATGTATAACTGATTTAATTTAATGTGCAAATCTTGCACTGTATACTATGTGAGTCCTTTTACAACACAGTATTTTGCTAGCACACAACTGAAAAGCCTTCTGTTTTGTTAACATTTGCTGTATGTTTCTGAATCTTTTTAAAGAATGGGTAAATGTATTGCACCACCATCCCAATAGTGTTTCTTATAACATTATGAGTTTAATGATAATGTGGCACCACATAAACGTGGGTTGTTTTTGCCAGAACAGCAGTGCCAGTTTATAAAATCTTCTCTAAAATATTTTGATCAGCTTCAAATAGCCCCAGAGCGTAGGAAAAAGCGATGTTACTCAACAAATTGCAAACATTACGGTAAACTAGTCATGCTGAGATAAAACAGAAATTACTTCTAATTGTATTTTTTTTCCATATGAACTTTTCACTGGTAACATAATCTAGGGGGTTCTTCAAACACAAAATAGAAAAATCATCATCACACTGTAAATAACATATCCAAGGCTTTTGGCAGCATTACCATGTCTGGCAAAAATCATCAAAAGCTGTTGGAATGAGTCTGAAGCATGACCGTTGCATACCCAGTTCTAGACAATGCAATTAATCCTCATATAATCTGAATCACAACACAAAACTTAACACTCGCTCCATCATCTTAAGGCCTACCCCTTTCTTCTTCCAGACACAGCTAAGCTAATGGAAAGTTGTTTTTTTGAGAAAACCCTGACTCTTCCTGCTAAATGGAGCTAAGATTTGTGAGGTCAAGCCAGTGAGACTTCCAGGGCCATTTCACACTACACAGTTCTAGTCCTGATTCTACCTTAACTGCTATGGTAGCATCCTATGGAATCCTAAGGGTTGGCAGTTTAGGGAAGGATATCAAATACCCTAAAGGTTCCAGGCACCAGATCCTGTCTGATGTTGGAAGCTAAGAAGGGTCAGCCCTGCTTAGTACTTGGATGGGAAGCTGCCAATCAATACAAGGTGCTATAGGGTCTACTTCAGAAGAAGGAACTGGCAAAACCATCTCTGAGTATTCCTTGCCTAAGAAAACTTTATGAAATTCATGGGGTTGCCATAAGTCAACAGGCATCTTGAATATACTTAGATTAATCACACAATGACCTTTACTTTCCATGGTAGTGGGACTGTGTGCTCCTGTAAGGCAAGAGGCTGTGCTGATAATAGAAACGTTGCATTTCCCATGTCAGTCAGGCTTTTGCTGAGGAGCCACACTAAATGGGCCAAACAGCTACTGGGCAGCAGTGGTAGTGTGGAGTGACACTTCCAGAAGATCCCTCAGAGACAAGGGCAGTGCAACCATAGCTAATATTTGTTAGTACTGCATGGATGGAGGCACAGTAAACCCCTTTTGAATGCCTTTTACCATGAAAACCCTATGATGGGACAATCCAAAATGAAGCAAGAAAGAGTGCCAGAGGATGAAACTCTTTGGTCAGAAAGCACTCAACAAGTGAATGGGGAAGAGCAGAGGACAACTACGAGTAGCACCGTGGCTAATTATGCAGCTGGACTCAAGTGGAAAGGATGCAGACCTGTTGACGTGCTCAGAGGTGAAAGGAAAGTGAAACTGCATGACACATAATATAGGAAAATGAAATGTGAGAACCATGAATCAGGGGAAGTCAGACATAGGAAAAACAAGAAATGGAACACTGAAACATTGAAATACAGTCAGCCTTCCACATTCGCTAGGGGCACAGGACCCCTGCAAAAGTGGAAAAAACACAAATATCCAAGTGTGTGTGTGTGTGTGTGTGTGTGTGTGTGTGTGTAGGAAGGGGGCCAAGGCATGGTGGGGACAGTGAGCACCCAGGGTCCAAACCAGATCAGGTGAAGAAGAGGCATGGTGACCCTATACTTCCTCTCTCTCTTGCTCATCTCATTCCTTGGATGTGGGGGGAACATTGGGAGCCTGAAGATGTGGACAGGATCCTTGGAGAGGTGATAGCCATCACATGTACACTGGAGCCTTGCCCTTCTTGACTTACAAAAGCAGCCGGGGGAGACTGGCTGAGTGGCCAGGCTGGAATAGTGAATGCCTCACTGCAGCAAGGCAGAACTCCATCAAGCCTTTAAAAAAAATCCTTCCTGAACTCAACACCCTTGGATAACTGCTGGCCTTTTTTGGACAAGGTTCTGCAACATTTTGTGTATCACCTTGGATCTCATGCTGGGAGAAAGGTATGCTATAAATTAAACAAACACAATTTAAAAAGTTAAAAATTCAGAGAGGAGAAAATGTGTCTCTCAAATCATAGGATCATGTTAGCAGCCATATACCAGCTCCCCCCAATCCACAATCAATCAATCAATCAATCAGTCAGTCAATCAATCTTGAAGAGTCTTAGTGCAAGTCCAGGAAATTGCTATAAATGCCCTGCTCAAAGGATGAAATGAATGGAGCAAGAGATGACAATAACTGACAAAATTCAAGAAAACCCAAGGAGCTACTGTCAAGAAAATTCACACTTCTTTAGATTAATCTGGGACAGCCCTCTTTTTCTTATATTGTTGGTGTTGTGTGCCTTCAAGTAGTTTCCGAATTATAGCGACCCTAAGATGAACATATCACAGGGTTTTCTGGGTCTGATTGGGTGTGATATACTCATGGTCACCCACTGGGTTTCCATGGCCAAGGGGGGAATCGAACCCTGCTCTCTTTTATCATCATCATCATCATCACCACTACTACCACCGTCATTATTTATATCCTGCTTTGTTCCTCAGGAGGACTCAAGGTAGCTTACAGTGCTTTTAAAATGATCATACTCCAATGCTCAAACCACTATACCATGCTGGTTCTCTATTTTTCTTGGATACCGTGCTCTAAATCCTATTGTTAATTCTGTCTGGAGTAGACCCATTCAATCAATGAGATTTACCTATCTGTTGGTTCGCCATTCTAAAGTTAATTCAGGAAGGCCATTTCTACACCTGCCCTGATGCTTTCATCCTCCGATCGTGATCCCAGCAGTGTCTTTGGCAGGCAGGGAGTGTGACGGGAACACTCCCCTCCACACTTAACTGGCTCCCTGTGGAAGGGAGCATGAGGAACATGCCTCTTCCTTCCACAGCAAAGCTGGGCTCTTTCCCCTGCTCTGCTGGAGCCGAAAGCACCTCCATCACGCTTCTGGCCCTTTCGTATGGCTGGGAAGAACAAGAGTGTTGCGCGATTGGGGGATCATTGATGGAGAAACTCCATCAATGATTTACCCCATGATCATGCCAGCTGAGGAAGGGAGAAAAGTAGGACCAAAACAATGCCATCCAGAAGCATTGTCACAGTCCTATTCCTCCCGTGTCCCCATGCCAGGACGCAGTTCTTTTGTGGAAAGGGCCTAAGTTTACCCTAATATGGTTCAGACCTTTATGAAATCCTTAGGGCAGTGGTTCCTCTGCATGTCTGAGTCAAACTGAAAAATGCCCACAGAATAGCTGAATCTGACTGCTTCACACATTGCTTGGGTGTACCTGAGCATGTAAGTAATGTATACAGTGACATTGTTATTTTGGTAATTACTTACTTTTTGTAAGTAATCAGCTGGAACAATGTCACTTTTTTGTCTGTAATGGTCTGAGCTGTTAATTCACTAATTTTCACTGTAAGGTAATAGGGTTTCATTACTGGTTGTGTTCTGACTCAGTCTGAACAATAATAAGGAAATGGAAGAGAATCGAGCAGTGCTTTTCAGATCAACTGTTATTTTAGTCAGAGTTTTCATGGATTTCAATCCATTTTCTCAGATGCACTGATGGAGTCAATATAAAAGCCACAAGTATATAAAGAGTTATGGGGCTGTAGGTGTGGGATTAGACAGTTAACCGAATTGCACCTTCCTGTATCTGAGCAAGATCCCCCTGTAGCTGAACTATGGGAGTGGAAGGATCACACAGGTCACTGCCTTGTGCTGCCAAGGGTGGGGTGTAGTGTGGCTCCTGAGGAGCAGAGGAGCCGAGGAGCCAGCAACAAGGAAGGGAAGGAGACAGAGAGGCTTGAAAATATGTGTTGTACTTGAGACTAAGGTTAATTGGAACTTAAAAAAACAACAACCAACCTTTTAAGAAATTAGCTTGTTTCTTTTGCCTTTCTCTGCCCAAATGAAACAGGACTGTCTGAAAGAGGTCAGTGTGAGAGCGAAAGTGTGTATATGTGTTGGGGGCAAGAAGCTGGTTTGTCCGGCTGCTCCAAATGCTGGCACAAGGCTCACACTTGGACTGTCTGCGTTGGTGTGAACTGTGAGAGACAGTTTTAGGGAAGAAGGGTGTATCTGAGCACAGGGTTGAACCTAATGGCCCATAGGGCCCCTTCCAGCTCCATGATTCTGTTTTTCTCTAGACACCTGAAGCTGGTCAGGCATGAAATTTAGAGGAATTGCTTTGTGGAGAAGGAGACAAGGAAGGAAACGGGAATGAACGAGGGTGTGCTCCTATGCTCCTGCCCAAAGCATATGTGTGTGTGATACAAACCACAGCCACGTGGACTGCTACACTGAGCCTGTCTTGAGGGAAGGGAAACCATGCAGGGTAGTCCACTCAGGATGATTATGATGATGATCAGAGAAGGAGAGAGGGGAAACCAAAGAGTATTTCCCTGCATTTTTCAGTGGTGCATTTCTAATAACAACAATATCTTACTTACATGTGAATTATTTTGTGGACTGCAGCAACAGTACCAAGTAAATGACCTGTTGTGTGATCAGAGTGATGAGCATTGTAACCAATTCCTTTGAAAAAATAACAATCCAAGCTCAGGTCCGTATACTGAGGTCCAAGCCATGGTTATCTTTTTAGTAGCAAAAATAACTTGCATTTGATACAATCTCACTGAATCCCTTGTCTCTGCTCAGAAGCAAGCAATAAGGTTTATTCCCCTGCCCAAAAACATGAGCACAGGAGAAAGACTTAATATGTTTCCCTTCTCTTCACTCACTGATCAGCTAGGGGAATCATATACATGTAGATAGGGACGGAACAACCGAATCCTCAAATCCTCGGTGAGGATTCCAGATTCGCGAATCCGAATCCCTGTGCCAAAATAGGCAAACTGAATCTTTCAAATCCACCAACCAAGTAGTTTGTTGGAGACTAGGATGCCTGAAAACCTGGAAAACCAGCCATACATGAGGAGATGGCAAGTAGGTGAGTTTTTCCCTTGGAGTAATAATGGCCTTTGCTAACAAGTTCAGAAATTACATCTGGGGTTGTATCCTAATATATTTAAATTGAACATTTAATATTTAAGTTCAGCTCTTGACTGGAAGGTACAGGCTTGAGATTTCAAGGACAGCTGAAAAATTTCTTTGCATAGCTCCTTTGCAAACCTCTTTCAGACATAATTTTGGGGTTTGTAGTTCTATAAGGTGTCACAGCCTTCTCTGCCAAAGTGTGCTGGAGTATCATCAAACTATAACCCCCAGGATGCCAGAAGGAGCTATGCAAAGAAAATCCAGTTTTGATTTGGATTATCTCTGGACTGTAGTATGTGGCCCTGTTTACACAGGCAGGGAACTGTGGGGTTAATCCACATTTTCCTGCCTGTGTAGAGAGGGCTTTCACGTCATTTTCAATCTGGGGAGATCCTGAGGCAAGACTATGATAATTGTCCCAGCCAGATTTCTTCAGAGGGAGGGTTGTCTTTGCCTAGGCTTTTGCTAATGCTGAGAGTGTATGTCTTGCCCAAGATTATCCTTCTTTCCGTTGCTTTTTAAACCTTTTTTAAAAAATGATTCAAAAGATTCAAGATTCATTTGATTCATGGATTCCCAGAACCTTCCAGGGATCTGGATCCAGATTCAGATTTGGAAAATTCTGGATTCGTCCCATCCCTACATGTAGAGTAAAGTATGGCCAGCTGCAGTTCTCTGTTGAGTAGAGAATGTTTATGATATGTCTTCAATAAGAACACAGAGTCCTGCTCAGTCACATCAAAGGACTATTGATTCTACCATTTTGTTCCCCCAGCAGCCAATCAGATGCTTATGGAAAATACAGAAGCAAAATATGAGTTCAGTGGCACACTCCCCCTTGTGCTTCCCAGCAGCTGGTAGTCAGAGGCATGACTACCATGACTACAAGCCAATTATAATTCATGCATATTTGTTAAATGTTGTACAGCGATACTTTAAACAAGGAAGAGGAATAAGATTGATCCTGTTGGCCAGATTTCCACCTCCACCCCCACCCCTACTCAAGACCAATCTGGAAGCCTGGAGGGAATAAACTCTTGGAGAACTGCAGCTCTTTCATCCCACACTAACCAAAAAGGTCATCCCCCAAAGGCAAAAATAAGGATAGAGAAAGGAAAAGGTTACAAAATATAGGGCATGTCTCCTGTAAATAGGAGGCAGGCAGAGAATAAAAATGTAGACACAACAGCATATAAGAAGACAAACAACAAGACAAGTCAAACTAATATCAGATGGGAATCTAGAAATCCAAATCATGTGGAAAACCAGATAAGGTATGGTAACCCGGCCAGGTTTTGCTGCTTTGTAATGCATCTAGGCAAGCTAATCCAGGCTGCTATTTAGTTCCAACAGCAGATCAGCCTGCACCTTATCAACAATAGCAGGTGTGGTAGATGAAAACACAAACTCAGGTAGGTAATAGAACAGTGCACAGGGAAGGGAAGCTTCAATAGAGCAGCACAAGCCGGAAGCTGCCACTGAACAATACATGGGGGGAAGGGAAGTTGCCATTCAGCAGTATGCAGGGAAAGAGTATCAGTAGAACAGTACCATATCAGTTTAAATCTGCACTTTCCTTGTTATACTAATTAGAGATTTCTATATTCATGTTGCGTGTACACTGCTAAGTCATTTTGGGATTGATTTCTTTTGCAATGAGAAATGGTACATGCATTTAATAATCATCCCCGCCATCATCATCTAAAGACAGAAGAGGCCAACGCAAGCACTTGATCTTGACATTATTAATTCTGGGTGAGGGCACACATTCCTACATCTGCCCTGTTCATCAGAGGATGTTTGTGGTCCCAGAGTGGTCTTTCAAACTTCATTTTGCCATGAGCACTCTATGAGACTTGGCAGCCTGCTTTATATTGGCCTGTAATTTAATTCCCATCTAAATTACTGCATTATAAGCTGCAAATGGGAAGCAATGTCAATATGTAACCATGTTCCTTTGGAGATTTTCCCGTAAAGTAAATTGACTGTAAGCTAATTTTGTAGTCGGCACCAATTTCAGATGTCTGACTTGGGTAGGATCCCAGGAAGAAGACAGGAGTGGGGCAGGGGCAGGGGCAGGGGTTGGGGTTGTGCTTCTGGCACAAAATTTGGCTCCCTGGGAAGTTCACTTTGTTATATATTTTCTCCCTTTGGCTTTCCTAGCTGTGCTAGAAAGCACCAAAACAATAGTATCATTGCTAACAACTTGCATAAAACTTTTCCCACTTGTTGATGGTTGGCTGAAACTATAAATCCTTGCAGAAGGAGTACCAGACCATTATTGAAGCTAAGTGCCACGATAGATGTGGTAAGACAATAAAGGCAGAAAGTCATGTGCCAAGTAATGAAGATGTGACAGTTAACTTGGAGGCAGTGTGCAATGTGAGCTGGGGGTGGGGGTTAAGGAGTTTAAGGAGGGTCCGTACTGAATAACTGATCTGGATGCAGTTGCAGATGAACAAGTATTTTGCTGATTTGTACAGTGGGGGAAATTAAATACTTCTGTAAGGCAAAAGTCTCAAAGTCATTTAGCCCCAGAATCTATCTAGTTCTATTCTGCTTCACTGGCAGGTTTGAATTTCGTTGTGCTCCTGATAATAATGATGTCTAAATTACTGTTAGTGTATGTGGGATTTCTTTTTTCACTTTTGGATGGGGAAACAGATCAGTTTGCAGAGTCTAATTCTCATAGCTAGACATGGTAACAATAAAAGAAAGCAAGCAATTATATTTTAGGACCTTCAAAAGCTGCCTTAAACTGAATCAGATCATGAAGACTGGCAACTCTGACAGGAATCAGCACATCAGAGTTTCAGACAGGATTGCTTCTTTGTCCCCTCAGGAGACCACTGGAATTCGCTGGCATTCTCCCATCCAAATATGTGATAGGGCCTATGATCCTTTGCTTCCCCAAAATCTGATGAGACCGGGTATGTTCAGGGTAGTATGATATTCATGGGTATGATGATATTTCCTTCAGGTCTCTCATCCAAGTAGTATCTAGATCTGATGTTCTTTAAGCTTCTGAGGTCAGATGAAACTGGCGTATTCAGGGAAATAGCTAGGTTGTGTTCCAGTGCATTCAGCAACCACCAGCACTGTAGGAGAAAGGATTTTATTTTAAATCTAGAGTGAGCAGTCCAGGCTGTGGCACTATTACTATGAGGGAAAAACTGGCATTGAATCGTGGTGCATGCTTGAAAATATTTCTGGGAACACAGTCTCCTGTATCTCTACAATTACCATCCAGAGCTTAGGAGATCTGGAGAAGCCAATTAGACCAGAACAAGCAACATTCTAAATAGTGACTGGCTGATCCAGGCCCTTTTATAGGACATAGGCCACTTCCACATGTGGCGATGGAATCGCCCCGGTCCGGTACTTACCGGACTTCTTGGCTCGATGCTTGTGTCCAGGCTGCTCCGGAGCAGTGCGTGGTCACCGCTCTGCACTACTCCGGGGACGAAAATGGCGGCGTCCAGTTGGTGGAGGCTCTCCATCAACTGCTGAAACTCGCCAGCCTAAAGCCCGCCCCCAGCAGATCTGCAGGCTCGCACTGGTGCGAGCCTGCAAATCTGCACCGGAGCGCAGGAACAGAGTGGCACAGAGTGGCGCGCTCCGTGCTTTTTAAAAACCTGAAGAAACATGTTTTTAAAAAGCACGCTGCACGACCACTTCGGGTCATTCCGGTGCGAACTGAGGTGCGGAACTACGTAAAGTAGTCCGACCCAGTCTGCTCCCAGGTGCAGACATCCTCTCTGGAGGACACTCTGCACCAGTTTTTTAAGCCCGTGCGGAAATGGCCACAGTGACTGTGCTTGTGCTGTTAAATTAGGGCTCATAGTCAGAGAGAGGAGAGAGAGGATGTGCACTTACGTACATGACATGCTCTCTTAGGAACTGGCAATCCCAGAGTTTCTTTATACATAGGAAGGAAGGAGGGACAGCTGGTTGGGGAATAAGTCTCATAATAAACAAAGGGCTTGATCCCAGGGACAATGGGACCCTGATGATTTTATAGACTCAAATGAGTAAATGTCTTCTTTACGCACAGACACACATAGAGAGCAAGAATGGTTAGGCCATCTAGCTGTTTTGTGAACTTTTCTTCTGAGTTGATCTTATGTTAAACAATAATAGCAAAACAATTGCAAAACAATGGAAGGCAGGTGGAGGCATGATAGAAATGCCCGGTGTGGGCTATGTTGTCATTTCAGATATGTAGTAAATGTAATTTCAGAATTAAAACAGATTTTTCCATTTTCAGACTTCATGAGGTAACAGATATGGGGATATAATAATGGTTTGTGTATGGGAAAAGGAGAGACCTAGCATGGTGTATTGGTGTGAGCATTGGACTATGACCCTGGAGACCAGGATTTGATTTCCTGCTTGGCCACGGAAACCAACTGGGTGACCCTGAGTGCATCACACACTCTCAACTCCAGAAAAACCCACAATAGGTTCACCTTGGGGTCACCGTAAGTCAGAAATGACTTGAAGGTACACAACAACAATATGGAAAAGGGCCCATGATACTGGTTGACTCTCTGAAACAGAGGTTTGGGCCCTGGCACTGGGACCTTCTGAAATAAAAAGAATAAATCTATGAATAAATAATAAATCTTCCAAGGTAAAGTAATTTCTAGAGTCTTAATGTCTCTGGTCTCCTACAAGAACACAGCATGGACACTCGATGGATCTTTATCCAAGAAAGAATACTCTTCTTTGGGGCCTAAATGTACACATACAGTTGTATGTATTTAGTATTATAACCTATCTTAACTTCTTTAGTATGTTTTAGTTTAAAAAGATGTATTGTTTTAAATTCTATTTCATGACAGCTGTGATAGGGTTTCACGCCAGCTGGGGATGAGGACTGATATGACTTGGGAGTCCAAGGCCATTTCCACACTAGACTCAAAGGCCCCTCCTAAACTGCAAAACCCAGGATTCCATAGCATGTTGAAAGTGGAATAATAGCACTATAACAGTCTAGTGCGGAAATGGCCCATGAGCTGGTATTCCAGTTAAAGGGCATGTCTGTGTATGTGTGCGTGTACATGTATATGTATGTTTGTTGTGTAAGTGTGTGTGTGAGAGAGAGAGGGAGGGGGAAGGAGGGAGGGAGAAAGAGAGAGAGAATCCCGCATAAAGCTTTCTCTTTCTTCCCTGTTCCAATAGTCCTGCTACTACATCTATCAGTTTCTGCCTTCCTTCTTCTGCAGGCTGAGATAGCCCGGCACAGGCATTGAAAAGCTGGCAGAAAGCCATTAGTATCCCTCCCCACCTCAGGCAGCAAACGACTTTAATCTGTTTCTGCCTCTTGACCTTCTTTGCCTTTTGCTACCAAAGAGCTATGTGAATAGACTAATCAGAGAAAATGATGTAGAGTAAGCATACATAGCCAGACGTCTTCTGCTTCATAATTCATGCTGTATTTGCATTTCCTTAGAATTGCTTATTTCTTTGCTTTTCTTCCTACCCACTCCCTTTTTTGGAAGCCAAAACTTGAAGCTGAACTTGAAGTTGTCCTTGTTATTTCAATCAACGTATAAATATCAAGCACCCAGCTGTACTGCTGTGATGCTTTTCACTGGGGTTTGCTCTTCATGGGACAGCAGTAGATTAAGTTAAAAGAATGTGACTTTCTTGGATTGGCTAAATTCACAGAGCTTTTGATTGTGAGTGGGTGACATGATTGTTAGATGCAGTTGGTGTGCCTTACGTTGTTGCGGGGCAGGCAACTTTATTTTAGGAAATAGCCTATTAAGTCCTGTAGCTTCATGCTAACCAGCAGTTCAGCCTCCCTCTCTTATTTCAACTTACATTGCAGCTGCTAGTCAACAGATCAGAAGTGGGAAATGTGGAAACCAGCTGATGATGTTGGACTCCGAATCCCAGCATTCTTTGCCAGTGTATATGCTGGCTAGGATTTTTGGGAGATGCAGCTGAACACCAGCTGGACATCCACACATTGCCCATCATCTGGTCTAGATAACAATTGCTGGAAGACTGGGTGCAGTGCCAGTTTGCATTATGGATTATGATTCTTTTCCTTTTCCAATAGATGTAACTCAACAGTAGTTTGGATTCTCAGTTAGTGTGTGTCAGTGCTGGGATGGAGCAAGGCTTGTAGACCAAAACCGAAGCCAAATGAAATGGGAGTGACAGTCTCCTGTGGACCTGGAGAATGGAGTGGATTGGCTTTTCATTGTCTGTGTCTGGCCCTTGGGTTTATTAACCAGTCTGCCTATTAGTAAAGTGGGTCTCCAAAGTTCATGCATGTGGGGCATTGAAACAAAGGGAGACAGAAGGGCAAAAAGGGCCAATCTGATGATCAAAGTGTTGAAGCAATGCATCCATGAGGAAAGATCACCTAGGAAAACGGTAAACCAGGGGACATGATCAAGGCATGTGTGGTTTTGTTGCATGTGGAGAAAGCGGGAAAGGAACACTTTTTTCCCCTCTCTCATAATACTAGACTATGTGGGTCACCCAAAAAAACTGAACAGGGATAGGGATGAGGAGATTCAAAACAGAGAAGCAAATTACTTTTTCACATGATGTTTAGTGAAACTGGAATTTACTGTGAAAAAATATAGTACTAGCCACCAGTTTGAATGGGTTTAAAAGGTGACAAATTAATGGTGAAAAAGGCTGTCTGTTACAATTGTGTTACTTCAGGTATTGGAGCCAATACGTCTCTTGATTCCAGTTGTCAGAGGACATGAGAGGGAAGGTACTATTTCCCTCTTGTCCTACTAGACTACTGCCCATAGTAGTCTGGTTGGCAACTGTGGAAACAGAATGATGGGCTAGGTGGGCCTCTGGACTGTTGCAGCACATCTCTTCTTAGGTTCTTATGAAAATCCCAGAGTGGGTTTCAACAAGCAGACTCTGAAGGTATGCAGTAAACTCATGAATTTTGAAAGGGCCATCTGGTTCCGGCACGAATTGGCATGAACTTTGCCATCAGTAAATGCTCCTGGCAAGAGGAATGAGTTCTCAGTGTCAGTTCTGCTCAGTTTCTCATTTTTATGACCTTAGGTTTTTTTGTTTTTGTTTTAGGTCTACAAAAAAAGTGTTCTTTACAGGTCACATGAAACTTCGGCTGAGTCAGTGTGAGCATTTTCAAATGTACACGTTTGGCAAGCAATACATTTTTGTGCCTAATTTTCGGTAGTAGCTGCATTTTTTCTCAGCACTTTACCTTAGCATATATGTTTTCACACACTTTTTTTGTCTGAGGAAATGTATTAGAAAAATGCAGGAGTATGCAAATTTCAGTGCACTGGTATTTTTCAGATGACTAATTGGCATGAACATGCCTAAATAACCAACAGGCACCAGATCATGTCTGAACTTGGAAGCTAAGGAGTACCAGCCCTGGTTAGCACTTGGATGGGAAACTGCCAATGAATATAAGAAGCTGCAGGCTATATTTCAGAGGAAGAAAATGGCAAAATCACCTCTGAGTATTCCTTGCCTAAGAAAGCCCTGTGAAATTCATGAGATTGCTAAATATTTGATGCAAATTCAGACTGAAGGATTTTCTACCTCATCAGTTGTTGTTGTTGTTTGTTGTTGTGTACCTTCAAGTTGTTTCTGACCTTTGGCGAACCTAAGGTGAACCTATCACATGGTTTTCTGGGGCTGACAGTGTATGATGTGCCCAAGGTCACCCACTGGGTTTCCATGGCCGAGTGGGGAATCGAAACCTGCTCTCCAGGGCCTGTAGTCCAATCTTCAAACCACTACACCGCACTGACTTTCCTTACATGGCAGTAATGAGCAGGAAGTAACCAGGCCAGGGATGAGGCTGCATGGAGTTTAACAGAATGGGGTGAGTGAAACTGGATGCCATTTTGTGTTTTGTCTCTGAGCTACAAATTCTCCTTCTCTGACAGTTGGTTTGGAGCTGAAGTGGCGTGAGCCTTCCTTTCTTTCTCCACAGTGATCATGGAGTGCAAATGGGATTTCCCAATTTTAAAAAAGTGGCCTTGGTTACCTCTGTTTCTAAATGCCAGGTACGTAGTTAAATGTATTTCACATTATAGTTATTGCTTTAAGTCATTTGTAGCAGCAACTAAATCCAGCTGCTTTTGAGATGATGAAAATAATGGGACTGGAACAGAAGTAAAATGCTTTCAGTGCTCTTGGAGCAGACATTTGAATTGAAAACCCTACAGCGTCATTCATCTGATGCTCAATGGGAGGTTGGTTTCAAGTTGTCACAAGCGCTAAGGACTGGAAATGGAAGCCTCTGTATCGAGCACTGCTCTCCTGCTACCTGCATCACCAGAGCAGCGGATTGTTATTACCGTGTACTAGCCTTACTTTGGAAGATATTAGATATTGTTTTGATATCACAATTCGGCCCCATTTTGCCACCCTCGGCCAAGTGTTTGTGAGGCCCCCGAACAAGCACAGAACTAGGCATGGCCACTGATTGCTGAACGTTCCTTTCTCCACCCAGGCAGGCCAGACTCAGCCAGATCTTTGCTTTAGGAGACCTCCCTAGGCAAACATCTCATTAAAGATGCACGCTAATACAAAGAACTCCCTGCCCCGAGCAGGCAACTTGACGAGCTAGATGCTTAACTGTCAAGTATGCTGCATCTGCATACTGGTCATTCCATTGTTGATTCGGAACTAACTCAATCATGCTAAATTCTGACCTTTCAGAGACATTGTCTCGCACCCAAACCTCACTGTTCTTCCCCAAGTACAGACTAGCCTATGGTCATATTTTCCCTATAAAAACCCCTGATTCCAAGACCTTCCTCGGATCGCTCTGAACTTCCATCCAGCCTTGCTGCCGCTTCATCCGCCGAGCTTTCCCCTCAGTCTCGGTCCGAGACTGCGCACTTATGGACTTCCACAGTGATCTATCCCGGGCTTCGGACAAGTGTAGTATCACCCAATTCAACAATCCATCTCAAAATTCCTCTATACCTCTACTACCTTTATTTTCTATAGTTACTTGTGTGAGTGTGTTGCATACACTGTTTGCCTGTGTTTAATAAAATCACAGTTATTATTTCATATTTGGTGTGCTTCTTGGCTTGGCCTGACCCCGCAGACATTGGGTTTAAAGATTCCGCTGCGTTGCCCTGCCTCTCGTTTTGCTAACTTGTGCTCTGAGCTAATTTTCCCCACCAATATTAGAGCACATTTGGAGTCCCTCGTGGGACCCCCAGTAAACAGGGTAACAGGATTTCAGGAGCAAACTGCAGGCAGATTTGCACAAGTGCCAATGTTCCATGAGCCAAATCAGGTGTGATATGAGAGGGCCAATCCAACTACTATTGTCTGATCTAAACTCATTTATCTTTTGTCTTTCCTCTGAGTGACTTGTTCTCCTTGTGAGACAGTGGCAGATTGCCTGTCAAAGTGGCTGAGAGTCTCCTCCTGTCTGCCCTACAGGGTCTTTGTGCATGAATCTCTAACTAAGATCTTCCTAGTCATATTCACTGGCAGTACCTATGGTACCTTCACTGCCATCCTTGGGACTGGAGCAGGTGATATCCTTTGAGATGGATTCTTTAGACCTACTTAAAAATGAAATATAAACCTGAAAAGTTGCCTTATAGAGTGATGAGGACTGGATCAAGGACCAGAGGTTTTTTTCCCCCATCCAGATATCTTTCTCCTTCTCAGCAGAGAAACAATTCACACACAACACAGCCATTTTCTAGCATCATTGTGGCACAGTGGTTAGTGTGACTGGACTGGAAACTGAGAGATCCAGGTTCAAGGCCATGAAACTTTCTGCGTGATCTGGGCCATTTTCTCTCATAGGGTCATTGTGAGGATAAATTCAAAGGGATGAAACTCCAGTCACAGAGGGACAAGAGTGGTGAGGGGGATGGTGTGCCCTGGGTGGCATTTTTTGGGGGTGCTGCTGCTCCTTGCCTGCCTCCCAGCATGCTATAGCCTCTCCCCCACATGCTGTAGCCGCTTCTCCATGTGCTGTAGCCCTGCCCCCATGCCTCCACCCCACCCCTATCCCACTTGTGTCAACCTTTGCCACTGTGAAACTTGCATACACTGCCATGAGCTCACTAGAGGAAAGTTGGGGTTTAAAGGTAACAAATATAGGGCATGTTTTTTTTTGCAAAGTGTGTCTAGGAAACTATGGGATGTGGAAGCTTATCAGAGGATCTCCAAGGAGGAGGAGGTGAGCAAATATCCCCAGAAAGACAGCTTGTCCCCCGCAACTCTCCCAACCTCAGTTCTTCAGGCTAGAACCAGCATACTACCTTATGAGTGACACTGAAGAAATCTTGGGGTGAGGAGTTGGGGACTTGTTAATAATGGCTCCCCCCATAACCTCCCAACTCTCTCTCCTTAGAGAAGTGTTAATCAGAGTAGAGGACAGGGTGCTAAGTGGGCAAGTGGTCTGATTCAACTTAAGGCATATTATATTCCCTCCTCTGCCACCCTTCAAAACTCTTCTGCCACAAGGAAAGAAAAAAGCCTGATTGCATTTAATCCACGGCTGATTCCAAACAACGCAGTGGCTTTCCTTTTTCATGGCTGGTGAAATAATTGGGAATTGCTTGCCTGCACAAGCTCCCTGCTTCCAATCACTTTTTCACACATTATGATTGATAATTGGTTAGCTCTTCCCAGAGCAGGTGTGTCTTAGCATATTAATTGCTTTCATTCACACTTTCCGAAAGGTGTTAATTATCTCGAACGAGAGAGGGGTCCTTGTGTTGCTCGGCACCTGCTGTTGGGCAGCTCAGAATACAGGCCTCAGACATTCGAGGGACCCTTGCCCGGGGACATTTGGAAAAGACAGATGGAGAAGCATCTTTGCCTGTTGGGGGAGGGAAGGTTTTTTCAATGGTCACTTGCAGAGGGAGGGAGTGGTAGCCGCAGCCAGGCCTCCTCACACCCCTTGAGCAGTCAACAGTTTGACACTGAGGCATAGACACACGCAGCTGTGTGCCAATGCCATGCCCACAGGGTGTTAGAGATGGGAAATCTTTTCTGTACATCTTTTGCAACAGCATTTTTTAAAAAAGAAAAAAAAACAGTGCTTCAAGGAAACATGATGGAGATCTGTACTGAAAACTTTTCATTCCTTCTGTGACACCCACTAGATGCTTCCCTTCCCATATGTTTGGACCAGCCATTTATCTCCCTTGAGGTCTTAGAATGAGATGAGGACAGGGAATTGGAAGTGACACAACAGCAGTGGGAACCTGAGGGCCTTTTTTGCTTGTGAGCCAGAACAGCAGAAATCTGACTGTGGCCACTAAAGGCCAAGTAGGGTTGCTACTTGTCGCCCCAGCCCAAAGTTCCTTTCTATGGATATTATCCAGGAACAGAAACATAGATCATTTCTGCCCTACACTGTCATAGTGCACTTATTCCACTTTCAGCATCCTGCGGCGTTCTGGGATTTGTAGTTTACTGAGGCCAAAGAGCTCTCTGGCTGAGAATTCTAAATGCCCCTCCCTCAACTGCAAAACCTGGGATTCCACAGGATGTCGAATTGGAATAATAGCACAGTAACAGTGTGCAGAAATGGCAGAAATGGCCATAGAGGAAATTGGTATATCAGTGGTGGGAAACACTTCATCTAGGGATTATTGGATATGTACCTAGGCTATTGCTAAAAGCACAAGACAGAGGCAGTCCCTCTCCTCTCTCTCCAAAAAAACAAAAAACAAAAAAACAGGTAGCAAGCCTCCAGCTAGCAGTTCTACCCATTCCCTGTGCATGAGGGATAAAAACTACCTCTTTAAATGTGAAATATGGGGCTCTAAGGAATTTCATAAATTTATTGAATCTTGTGCTAAAAGATGAATATCACAATGGAGGACTGTTCGTACTCAGAAGGCACTATGCAGCTGTTCCACCTTTTCTCTGCATAATAGGTTAGCCGTGGTAAGGGATAGGATGAGAGAAGCATTAGAAAAACAGGGGTCATCTCAGACTCCCATAAAACTGAGTGAATAGGTCAGAATTATGGCCTGATAAAAGCCGTGTCTGAAATCACTCTAAGACAGTGGTTCTCAACCTGTGGGTCCCCAGATGTTTGTGAACTTCAGCTCCCAGAAGCCCTGAGCATTGACCATAGTGGCTAGGGCTTCTGGGAGCTGAAGTCCACGAACATCTGGGGACCCACAGGTTGAGAACCACTGCTCTAAGATCCTTCTACATGGCCTAGCATCATTATAAGCTATGATTCTTAAAAATAATTTCCATTTTAAAAAGATAACAAATGCAGTTGTGAATTCATTGTTTTATTATCTTCCTCATATCAGGAAAGATTATTTAAAAATCAGTGTTGTCTTCTTGGTAACAACAGCTGAAGCTGGATAAGAGCATTTAATGCACAGCAGGCTATGACAATACAGTGATTGAGGTCACAAACATGTGTGTACACATGTGTGTGCTTATACATGGAAATGTGCACATGCGTATGTGTCAATGTGTGTCTCTGTGAAATTAATGCATTTGGCACATGGAAGAGCTTTGATAATCAGTTCCTCCTAGGTCTTTAAAATCAGCCTGATCTGCAGAAATCAGCAGGTTACAGTTATTCCTATACTAGACAAAGTCTCATCGCTGCTGTGTCTGTAAATCAATCTACTAAGATACATGAGCTAGAACTATTGCAGCTGGGCACAGTGGCGGAGCTTGGGGTGTGTGGAGGGGGCAGGGCTACGGCATGAGGGGCGTGGCTGCAGTGTTTGGGGGTGTGGCCAGGGCACGCAGGGGCATGGCTACGGGCCGGGACACCCCAGAAACTTTGCCGCCCAGAGCGAATCATTCCCCCTCTCCCTCACATCCCTACACGACTGGCTGGGCAACCACATCAGATTCCATCATGTTAACTTCAACATTTCACTGATCCCGACGGTATCATGAAAAGGACTGAAGAATCCTTTCTTCATTAGCCATTTTGTACTTCCAGAACTATGACTTCAGTTCTTTCATCTTTCATATTATAGTTTCCATAAGCTTTGGGAACGGAGCTCCTGCCTACTGTGAACCTAAAATCTGTAATAATTCTCTTCTTGCTCTTACCTTTTATTGTATATACAACATGTTTTCTTGATTTGTTTCCGGGCCTTCATCATTCCCTTTTTGCCTTTTGATTCTTTTATAAACTTCTCCTTGCTTATGTTTATGTAAGGTTATACAAGTGTTACTCATTCTCAGAAATGGTAAACTCTTATTATTTCCTGAAAAGCCTTTTATTCTGGGATGAGTCATAGTTTGGGACACTTCCAGACAGACAGCTCTTAGCACTGCATGTCAAGTGACATGGTGCAGTTACTTCATCTTTCCCTCCCTAACATATTTTTTCTTGGGAAGGAAGAAGATGGAAACAGCAGGGTGTAAAACCTATGCTCATATTGTACTTTGTTTAGTTGATAGGATGCCTATGACTCATCCTTTTCTTTATACTGGCTTTCTTAACAGCTCCTTTTTCAGAGGTGGACAACATGTGGCTTGTGAACCACATCATTCCCTTTGTCTGTTTTTGCAGCTCCTAGCATTGTTCCTAAGTATTAGAAAAAAGTGGCCAGAAAAAGTATGATTTCCCTTTTTTATAATGCAATTTTTTTTTAAGGGTGTCATTCTCCAGGACTGTAGATATGAGTTGAGTGGGTTTCCAGAATCACTTCTTTCCATGCCCATACCTGGAATGACACATGTGTGGAGTGGGCTACATTTGAGGAGCATCATTCAAAGTTTGGAAGGTTGCTTCTTAGAAGAATGACTATAGTGTAATGTTGATGTCATCCAGAACTGAGCATTGGTAGAATGGCAGGGTGTCTTTATATTTATTCTTACAAAAAAAGATCCTCCTATTCCTCCTCTTCAGCTTTTCTTCCTGTTCTGGGATTCAAGGCAGCCTGTGTCTGTGTCTTCAGGTCACCTGTTGATCCATGATGATTCCATGAATTTCATAGGGCTTTCTTAGGCAAGAAATATTCAAAGGCTAATATGTCTGTTCCTTCCTCCAACATATAGCCTACAGCACCTGGTATTCATTGGTGGTCTCACATCCAAGTACTAACCAGACCTGACCCTGCTTAGCTTCCAAGATCAGATGGGATCTAGTGCCTTTAGATTATTTAGATGGCTTACAAAATATTAAAAACAGAACAAATTAAAAACATACGAATGCATCAGTAAATGGGTATGTGTTAGTTACTTTAAAAAAGTAATTGAACAATCTCTAGTATTAAAACAATTTGAAATTCATTAAAACACAGATTTTTTTTTAAAAAAATTAAAACCAGCATACCATTAAAAGCTGATCACAGTCAGTTCCTAAAAGCCTGATAGAAAAAAAGCAGTTCTGCGCTTATCAATGGAAAAAAAGTGAGGAGAGAGTTCCAAAGTCTGAAAGCACTACATCCACAAGTGAATGCCAATCAGTCAATCAACCAAAGAACCAATTGCCTAACATATTTAAAATGGACTAACAAAGGCATTCATTCCAAAGTCAGACTTATACCATATTTATTTTTCTTCTCAATGAAATGAGAGATAAGAAATTATACTTTAAACAAAGTATGCATTTGTTTTACAGAAGCTAAGATACAAGAGGTGACTTAATGAGGAAGAATGCCCCTTCCCAGTTTAATCCAGTCTGAAGTTTCAGATTTTAAAAATTTCATCCCTCCTGACTTAATAAAGTATTACTATAATTATAAATATAAATGTATTAAAATGTAGTGTGTTTTTGCATAAGTTCCATTTATTTTCCTACAGAGATTTTCCCTAAAACTTGGTGGTCCAGCCACTTGCCTCATCAGCTTATCAGTAAGCTTGGCCTTGACTCTACCATATAATAGAGTGACATTCCATTAAGCAGCAATAGATTGAATTAGGCAGACCAAGCTTTCAAACAGGCTTCCTTTCAAATGTAAGGAAATGGAATAATAGCTGCTCTAAATCATTACTTTAATAGAAGCTAGATATTGAGCCATCTGTTCTATATATATGTGCAGTGAAGCACTTTCCATTGGCCACAGTATGCATAATGTGGGTATGCAGCCATGCAGAAAGAGGTGTGGGGAGAGGGAAGAGAAAGAGAGCATGAAGAATTAAAGGAAGCAATAGAAATAATATGACCAAAGAGACTTGCAAGGTCACATGGACTTCTAGCCAACAACTTTCACAAAACAATGAGAGCATCCTGAACACATTCACTCAGGCAATTTGCCAAGGAAATATGAAACCCACTCTCATGAAATATATCATCCATTCTTTTAAAAGAAATGATAAAGTAGAACATAAAAATGAGCAATTGCGGACCAGTGCTTTCGCCTATTGTGTTGAAATCATGCTTTTATTATGTAATACTTAAATGAAAAAGCCCCTGAAGACTATTCAGTAATACAGCATTTTGGAGGTCTAGTTTAGACAAATGAATGGGTTGGGTACCTAGATCCATGCACTCTTTGACATGTAACAGACGCACTGCATCCCATCTTGCAATTTGACAACAACTTACCCTGTGTACTCTGTAACAATTAGGGTTGCCAGATCTCAGAACACCAGCTGAAGTCTCACAGGATGCTGCGCGTTTCCAGACTCCCAGGTAGAGGAGATAAATCTCAGGGTGAACAGCCAGTAGAGGAAGAGAAAGTTTGATTTTTCTATGTAAGCTGACTTTCAAGTTTTGGTGCCCATCTCCTCCCCACTCCAAGCTGTCCCTGGGGTCCTCTGGTTCAGTGTGAGGGTGTTTGATATGTATTGCAGCATCAGCACACCAGCCATCCGGGAATGTGGGGAAGGAATGAGGAGAGAGACAGTATGTGGGTCCATTGTGCCATTTGGAGCATATGAGCACCAGCATTGTGATTCATGAGCCAATTTGTTGTAATAGTCTTGGTAGAAGTACCACAGAGGCTGGGGTAAAAAAATCCAGAGGGCTTGTGGGAAGTCTTCAAGAAGTCCCACTAAGATCCTAGGACCTGAGAAAACCTTCTAAGGGTCATGTAAGCTCACACAGCATGTGAGACTTAGTGTGAATGATGACAGCCTCTATAGCAACTAAGTTTATTTTGCCATCTGCCTGGCAAACAACATGTGCTTTGATTCTCCCCACCCACTCCTGGTTGTGTATTCTATCCAGATTTCGGGCCCATTGATCCACATTGGCCTCATGTTCAGTTCCACAATCAACTGGATCAGCAGTCGTTCCACGCTGCCTGCCAGCCAGCCCTTTCCTCTCTCTCCTCTATGACATCCCAAAGACTCATCCTCTAGTGTCAGATTTTGGCCATGAAATCTCTGAGGGTAGGATGTGGTGGATGTAAAAACTTCCATTCCTGAATAGTAGTTCATTCAATATGGACTGAGTTGCTTGGACACTGGAACAGTTGGTTAAAAAAAAAATGGCTCACAAAAGATCTTTCCTAAAGATCTTTCAAGTCCCATGAAGTAGGTCAGCCTGAGAGACAATAACTGATCTTAGTTTGACCCTCTGGCTCAGAGGTGGAGAACTTTTTGTTACTGTTGAAGGCCATCTTCTCTAAGGATAATCTGTTGAAGGCAGCACATATACTGGTGGTTGGAACAAGAAGCAAAAACAGGCCATAGTACACCTTTTAACTCTCTTTCTGATGCCTACTTCTCTCTCTTTCTCTCTCCTCCCCTACCTCTTGCTTCCTTTATGCCAAGACTGGACTAAGGTAGTTGGGGTCCTAGGGCAGTTCCAAAAACAGGGCCCCTTTTGTTCACATTGGAAGACTGGCTTTGTTTTTGTTGTGGAACAAGCTTAATGTTCTTGCCTCGCCAAAAGGAGCCCTCCATAGGGCCAGAGCCAATCACTTGGCCTGAGGGCAGGGGACTCTGGGCATCTTTCTTACCTACGTCCCAACTGGCAGCACTGAAGCCAGTGTCTCAGAGGCAGCAACAACAATGCATCTCTACATTTACACTGCAGCTGGGAAGTGGGGATCATCTAGGCAGTAAATGGCCCCAACCCTTTCAGAAGGCACAGGGAGAGACTTCTACAGGCCTTCTCTCCTAAGAAGCATTTCTCACTTGACAGCATCACAGTACAAAACACAGTACAAAACACTTGTATATATATGTGTATGTCCACAGAGTCAGCAGCATGGGACCTCTAGTCATGGAAGGACCTGGGATATTCGCTCCAATTATACCATTTATAACGCAGTCTTGCTTCCTATCCAGCAAGCTACTATGGGAAGGATAGGATAGGACTGGCCAACTGAAAACTGGAGGGGCTCCTGTACTTTTAATGGTTGTTTGAAGAGATAAGTGCAACAGATGTTGCTTGTTGCACAACCATTAAAAGTACAGAGGTTCAGTTTTTACAGTTTTTTTTTTAATTATTATCCTGGCAGCCCTAGGAGGGACAAACCAGTTTTCTGAGCTCAGGAGACTTGCTTGGCACTTAAAAGACTGGGACCCAGACTCACAGAACACAAATCTTCATTAAATCTGCAAATATATACATACATTATACATGTAGGAATAGAATCTGAGCCCAGGGAAATAGATTCAGGGCCAGGACTCTATGGGTACAAACCTAGCAATGCCTGTTCCTGAACCATTAGCTATTTGGTTGTCACTTGATAGCCTGACTTGCTAACCTAAATCTCTTTGTCATAGAATCATAGAGGTGGAAGAGACCACAAGGGCCATCGAGTCCACACCCCTGCCATGCAGGAATATACCATCAAAGCATTCCTGGCAGATGATCATCCAGCTTTTGTTCAAAAACCTTCAAAGAAGGAGACTCCACCACACTCTGAGGCAGCACATTCCACTGTCGAACTGCTCTTACCATCAGAAAGTTCTTCTTAATGTATAGATGGGATCCCTTTTCCTGTAGTTTGAAGCCATTGTTCTGTGTCCTAGTATCTGGAGCAACAAGAAAACAGGCTTGCTCCATCCTCCATATGACATACTTTCCAATATTTAAACATGGCTATCAAGTCACCTCTTAACCTTTTCTTCTCTATGCTAAACATACCCAGCTCCCTAAGCCTCTCCTCACAGGACATGGTTTCCAGGCCTTCTACCACTTTGGTCAGCCTCCTCTGGACATGTTCCAGCTTGTCAATATCTTTCCTGAACTGTGGTGCCCAGATCTGGACACAGTATTTCAGGTGAGGTCTGCCAAAGCAGAATAGAATCACTTCTCTTTACCTAGACACTACACTTCTACTGCTGCAGCACAGAATCACATTGGTTTTTAAGCTGAAACATCACACTGCTGACCCATGTTTAGTGTGTGGCCTACTAAGACCCCTAGATCTTTTTCATCTGTACTGTGGTCAAGTCAGGCATCACCCATCTTATATGCAAGATGGGTCAGGCATCACCCATCTTGCACTTCACTTTTTCTGCCCAGGTGTAGTACCTTACACTTTTCCTGTTGAAATTCATTTTAAGTTTTGGCCCAGCTCTCCAATCTGTTAAGGTCATTCTGAATTCTGATCCTATCCTCTGCATTGTTAACTCCTCCTCCTAATTTGGTGTCATCTGCAAATTTGATAAGAATGCCATCTATTCTCTCATCCAAATAATTGATAAAGACGTTGAATAGCACTGGGTCCAGGACAGCATCCTGTGGTACACCACTAGTCACTTCTTTCCACAATGAAGAGGTGCCATTGGCAAGCAACCTTTGGGTTTGATTAGTCAACCAATTACAAATCCACCTAAGAGTAGCATTGTCTAGCCCAGATTTTACTAGCTTGTTTGCAAGAATATCAGGTGGGACCTTGTCAAGCTAATGGATCTACTTGCTGCTGTTTCTAATTTTATCTTGCTGGCATCTTGACATCAGCAACACAGTATGAACACCTATTTTCAGTTATTCTTTTTGCGAGGCTGACCCACAATGACTGACTGTGGTCAATTAGAAGCCGCAATGAAGAGAAACTGCTACTGCTGTCTATTCACCTGCCCTATGGGCCCAATTTCCACTGCTATGCACAGAGCAAGGGCAAGGCAATTGGATGCTGCTCCTCCTTTTTGCCGCTCCTGTTGGCCATTAATACGAAACAGCTGAGCACATAGTGATAGCAAGGAAGAGGAGCAGCAAAGCCATGTGTACTGGAGGTGTGGCATTGGGACCTTTGTAGAGGTGTGGGCTTTGAGGGGCACCCAATGATATCAACATCTAGCACCAGCCCTGAGAGGAACATATATATATATATATCTGTCTTACATTCCATACCCTCCAATATTTTAGAGATGAAAATACTGTGGATTTGTAAGAGCGAGCACCATAAGGGTGTGATTGTTGAGTGTGGTCAAGTCCAAATATTATTAATGAAGAAGAATGAATAAAACTGTAGTATTTTTAGCAGCATGGTCTAGCAGCTTGAGTGTTGGACTAGAAGACTAGGGCTCACATCAAATCCCCATTTAGCCCAGGAAGCCCACTGGGTGAACTTAGGCAAGTCATACTTTCTCAACTTCAGAGGAAGGCAAGGGCAAACCCCCTATGAACATATTTTGCCAAGAAAACCGTGTCATAGGTTTGCCTTAGGGTGGCCATTAGTCAGAAATTACTTGAAGGAACACAACAACAATTTTTAGCAGCTCCCCAATGGCTCTACCTTTCTGTGGGAGTGGAACTGTGTCTTTCTGTGAGGCAAGAGGCTATGCTGAAGGTAGCAGTGCTGCTGTAGGATCTCCCATGTCAAACAACCTTTTGCTGAAGAGCCAGAATAAATACGCCAAACAGTTACTGGCCAGCAGTAATAGTGAGGAGTAATAGTAGTGGAGGCTCTCTCAGAGACAACAGAAGTGGCACCATAGCTAAAACTTGTTAGGACTGTACAGGGGAGGGCATGCTAAATCCCTTTTGAATGTCTCTTACTATGAAAACCCTATGATGTGACCAGTTGCGTAGGGACGGGGGACAATGGGGATAGTTTGCCCCCAGTGGCAATGTTTTTGGAGCATCTTAGCTCTTAGTCATGCCCCCATGCACCACAGCTGTGCCCCTGCACACTGCAGCCCCACCCCCACGCCTTAGCCTCACCCCCCCTTCACGCACTCTAAGCTCCACTGCTTGATGTGACAACCCAAAATGAAACAAGAGATATTGCCAGAAGATGAGACTCCCAGGTCAGAAGGCATTCAGCCAGCAACTGTGGAAGAGCAGAGGACAACTACAAGTAACACTATGGCTAAATGATGCAAGAGGATTCAAGTTGAAAGGACATTCAGCTGTTCAGGTGTTCAGATGTGAAAGGAAATTCTGAAGGAGCACAACACATATTATAGGAACATGGAATGTGAGAATCATTAATAAGGGGGAGGTAGATAAAGTAAAACAAGAAATGGAATGTATAAACATTGCCATACTTGGGGTGAGAGAGCTAAAGTGGACAGGAATGAGATATTTTGAGCCAGATAATTGCACAGTGTTTTACTCAGGAAATGGAAATCTAAGAAGAAAGATAGTGGCATTAATAGTGAGGAGAGATGCAGCAAAAATGGCCAAAGGATATAGTGCAGAGTCTGGCTGAATAATATCAATAAGGCTTCAGGGGAAACCCATAAATGTAAGCATAATCCAAGTTTATGCATAATCCAGGTTTATACAGATGAGGAAGAAGATGATGAAAGATTTTATACTGGAGTCCAGGAAAAAAAATAATCACACACCAGAGCAGGATTTGTTCTTAAACATGGATGACTGAAATGCAAAAGTATGAAGCAGAACAGAATCAAAAATTGTAGGAAAAGTTGGCCTAGGATCAAGAAATGAAGCAGGAGAACTACCGATAGAATTTGTTGAAGCCAACCATTTGTTCATCACAAACACATTCTTCAAGCAACCCAAGAAGCAACTGTGTACATGGACATCACCTGACGGCCAATATAGAAATCAAATAGACTATCTAATTGGAAGCAGAAGGTGGAGAAGCTCCATTCTCTCTGCAAAAGGAAGACCAGGAGCACATGAACAGCTAATATCAAAAATTAGAGCAAAGGTAAAGAACACTAAACCAACCATTGTGCCAAAATACAATCTGAAGTATATCCCTGCAGAATTTAAAGATAATGCAAGAAAGAAAGAAAGAAAGAAAGAAAGAAAGAAAGAAAGAAAGAAAGAAAGAAAGAAAGAAAGATAGATTTGCACTATTAAGCCTAATCGACTAACTGAAGGTAGCGACATTGTCAGAGGGGAATCCAAAAAGACACTATTGCAGCCAAAATGAAAGAGGAGTCTCAGTGAATGACAGATGAAACTCTTCAAGCAGTTAAGGACAGATGAGAAGCAACAGTAAAAGGTGTCAGAAATAGGATTAGAACCCCTGCAAGCAATTGTTCAGCTATCTGTGTGCTGGAACAAGAAGAACAACCATAATAATCAATGCAGAGAAACAGAAGATGACAACAAAATAGGAGGAACAAGAGACCTCTTCCACAAGATCCAAGAAATCAAAGGGAAATTTAATGTAAGAATGTATGTGCTCTATGACCAACCAGGGAACACATTACATGACCAAGTAGAAATAAAAAGCCAATGGAAGCAATACAGCGAAGAACTATAGAAAAGAGATGAGATGAAAGGCTGACGGTTTCATTATCCTCCATTAATATACAGGCCAGGCGGTATCTTCCCTCTCATTTATTAATGGGAATTTCACTGCTTTCCTAGTACTAATTAGACAAGATCTATTCCATTTATTCCTACAAACAGGCATCGTTGGACTGTGTAAGGATGACCTAAACTCTCTGTTTCTCTGTGATCCTTAGGTGGGTTTTAAAAAATCTCAGGTTCTTCTATCCTGTTTATGAAGAAATCTGGAAACATTGCTAGGTTTTGTTATCTACAAAGAACTAAACAGAATTCTCATCCATCTGCACTGGCCAAGTGTAAGAGCAACAACTGTTCATTGCAATGAAAGGCCCATGTTGTATGTACCTTTCTCTTTTGGAGCTGTTGTATATGAGGAGCTTAAAACAGAAGAAAGGAAACAGCCCTAATTCTGGACCACAAAAATGGCTGAATATATTGGGTATGAAAGCCAGCTAAGCTCTTAAAGCCTTCTGTCTGGATGGCCAAATCTGATAATTTCAGTTACTCCCACACTGGATTCACATTTCAAGAAATTATGATGAAACTTGCAAATTTTGAAAAAAATCTTCAAAACAATAACAAAACTCACACCAAAAGACATTCTTATCCATGCCTATACTGCCCTCTTTGCAACTGCCTGTTTCCAGCCCCACCACACTTGAGCTTGTTTTCAAAACCTGTGTTTGCTAACCACTTCTGAGTGCACAAAAAGTCCTTTGTCAGCTCAGCCTTGTACCTATTACTCGGCGTTACCAGATGCAATCTAAATTCATTAGCAAGACACAATAAAAAATCCATGGTCCTCTATGCAGAGCATTCATGGGTTGATTTGTGTGGCTAGCATGCCTTCTTTTGTCTGAATAGAAGAGACAAAGTACATTCTGTACAAATGCATTAATTAGGGCTCTTTGGCTTTAGATAACAGATGGGAGAAACTTGTCTTTCCAAGCCATGAATAGCAAATTGTTTTTAGGGGTAGGGTGGGGGAATGACAGTAAAGCTCCATTTTTAACAGACTTTATGACTTTCACTAATTAGTTGGGACATAATCCTTATTATTAAGGAAGCTGTACCCCTTCTTTGCCCATCTGTCTCCCCATCTTTTCTAATTTCCTGCATGAGGAGTATGTTGGCATTAGTTCCTGTTCTCTTTTCAACCCAAACTACACTATGCTCTTATTGGTAAGCTCTGTGCAATGTTTTGCATAAGATATTCATATGGTTTTCCTTGAATACAAATGTCTGCACTGCATCTTTCCTTTGTTGCTTCTTCCCTTCATCCACTTTCTCTGTTTTCTTGTTATTTTGTCATCTTTGTCTTTTCGTGCCTCCTTCTTGATGTCATCCCATCCCAGAAAAAATTAGAACCAGGATCTTGCCATCTTTTAGTAACTCTACTTCTTTGCAGAGTGGCACAACAACAGCAGCAGCAACAATAAAGATGAGGTAAAAATAGGATTCAGCAGCACATATGATAGCCAAGATATTAGCCATGGAGTTCATCCTTATTTGGCAACTGAAGCATATGTCAGTCTCTCAGTTGTGTGAATGAAACCTGAGGATATGGAAATACAGATGTATAAATAGATAGTCACATACATTTTATATCAACCATAACAATATAAATATTTTGATAAATATCCCAGACTGGTGTGATTTATTCATGTATTTATATTACAGTTTCAACCTCTACACCTCTAGTGTGTGGAATGCCAACCATAAGAACATAGGGAAATTCAAGCAATAGTGGCAACAACAGTGGCAACTGGAGGCTTCCATGTCAGCAGAATGGTGAACATACTCTGGCTTTTAGGCTGAAATTGAAAAGAAGAGCTATCCAAGGTGCTGAATCCTGTCTCCAAAACAGATCCATCATCTTGGGTATCTCTTTTAAGTTTGGACTGTACTCCAAAGAGGATTTACCTCACAATTGATAACACAGCCACCAGCTGCCACTGAAGAACAACATAATGTAAAGGGGACAAGGGCCGAAGATGAATCAGAAGCATCAGGTCATTTTGAGCAATAACAAATCTAACGATGGTTATTAGTAAATCCACTAAGTTACATTTAGTCAGATTCGCAATGATAGAATAGGATGCTTCTTTTTTGTTACAGTTGCCAGGGCAGAGTTCTTTTGTGTTTTAGACAGTTAACATAGTTAGGTTGTGTTTATGGTAATAGGTTAGTGTTTTAGTAATGTGCTGTAGTATTAGTTCGGTTTAACTTTAGCTTAGTTTTAGCTTTAGTTATACATGTATATTGTCTATGTATAATATTTTTACTTTTTTCTGTTGTTGTGAATTAATTCTTTTGCATTAAAATTAATAAAAATATGATTTTAAAAAAGAAGAAGCATCAGGTAAAAGATGCTTGCCTAAACTGTGAGGTATCACCAGACACGGAGACCACCCAAGAGAGGGGGCAAACCAAGATCCAGGAACAAAGAATGCCTCAGTATAGGTGCAGTTACAAAGATCCCCCTTTTTTTGTCTCCATTAGCCAAGTCTCCACCACATCCGGGACTCTGAGAAGGATTTTATTTTTAATTAGATCTTAGCAGAAGCTGGCAGTTGATTAGTTTGTTTGTTTGTTTTTTGCACCTGAATGTTATGTCTTCAATGATAAAGCACAGAACACAGAAAGCAAAAGGCAATGAGCAACGAATCAACATACTCTCTCTAAAGCAATAGGAACGCCTTGATAAAACCGTTCATAGTCATAAGAAATGAGAGCTGACGTTCACAAAATGACACCCCCTCCTCTCCCTTCTCCCACCAGTGTTTCTTATGTGGTAAGATTAGGGAAATATGTTATCAGGTTGTAGAGACATACTCTTTTTGGTTCTGTGTCTCTAAGTCCAAACTGAAATTGCAAATGATTCTTTAGGAGGGATCTGATTGGGATTAGATTGTCTCTGGAGAAGATCCACTTTGGTCTCAATGTCTTTTGAATCTGTCCAGATCAGCACAGTGCTACTGTAGATGGTAGAGCCAAAGTCCAGTGAAGCACAGATTTGTCACAATATACAAATGCAGAGCAATAGTTAAAATACTCCCCCGGACTGCAGTGTGCTAGCTGGATTCCACTGAGTGTTGCTATGGGGTCAGAAGCCGAATGGGGAGGTGGTATTCAAGTGATTTTGCATAAGTGCAGACATATATAGTTAGAATGAAGGTTGTCACAGAAGTGAGCTGGAAGCTGAAAACATCTCTCTGAAGATAGAGTTGGACAGGAACTTGCAAGCTTTCCCTTTAAACTAGTACCACATACAGGAAATGACCTAGCTGCACTGAGAGAGCTTTTGTGCTATGTATAGTACAAGAAAAGGGGTGAGAGTATGACAGGAGACAAAGTACAAAGAAGTAAGAAAAAAGAAGAGGCATTGATCATGCATGGTGTTTGTCCAATGGTGGAGGACAGCTCTTCTCCTCAGGGTTTGAGATGCTTTGAGTATCTAGGACTTTCCTTTCCTAGTCTGAAAACTGAGTGTTGCCTATCACAAATAAGTATCCCAAACAGGCTGTGGGTATGGGAAGATCTTCATTGTGTCTGTGCGAAAAGAGGGATTGCAGAGATAAACTGTGGAGTATTAAGCCAATTATTCAGTTTGGTATGAGACTGGGCTTTTGAATGAGGAATATGATGCGCAATTAAGCCAATTATGGAGAATAAGCATCATGCAACGTAGAACAACGTTTTGGTGAGCTTCTGAATATGGAGCCGGAATACAGACAAGACATAGGTTGTAGATACAATTATTTCCAAGTGAGAAGACTGAAGGTGATGAAGGAATTAGGCTGAAGATTAGAGCACTAACAGTAAGATATGCGTGAGCATAACTGAATATGAGTGCGTCTGTGCAAAGAGATTTTACTTCATTGCCAATATTGTTCCACACAATGCTAGCCAGGGAAGATACTTTGGGTGGTGAAAATAGACCCCTTGTAGATGCAAAGTTATATGTGATCATCACCAGTTCTGCCTTCTCCAGAAAGGGGCCACAGCGAATATATCCTGGCCACCACTATAACCTGCCTCTCACAAAACCAATGCTAGTTCCAGGCTATACACCTAATCTTTCAGAGCATGTACTATCCCATCCTGAACATCTGGATTCCATTACTGGACTGGCTTTCTTCCTGATGAAAAGCATATCTGGTAGCCAGCAGGCAGCTCATTGCATCTCAGTGTTTCAGCTGCCACTCTATCAGCTCACTCACTCTATCTATAAGGAGAGTTGGGTCTCATGTGTACCTTGAAAATGCTGCATGGCAAATCCCAGGGTGGGTTTTTCCATTTCCCAGACTAAAAGAACCAAGATGAGTCCACCAGCACTACTTAATAGAATCTGCTTTCTTCAGAGGATCACAAAACCTTGTTGAGGACCCAGCCCACCAAGGCAGCCTAGAAGGATACCATGGTAAACAGCACTGAACACCACTGAGAAGTCCAGCAGAAGCAACAGTTTCACATTGCAAATATTGCATGATTTCTTTTTCATGTAAGGATCTTAAATATATACTGCTAGTATGAAGCAAGATGTATGTACCAGTGGAAAATGCAGGTTTTGTACTCCCATGAAGCACTGCTTCTCCCTAGAAAAAAATAGCAGCAACCTGAATCAACAGGGATCTTTGTTTTTTTAAAAAGCACTTTTGGCTGGCAGCCCAAAGCAACAGCCATTCAGTCACATTGTCTTTCTCCTCTCCTTTGTGCTGTAGTTCACATATTTGAGGGAATATGTGAGAGTCTGTCAGCCTTACACACAATAGACACAAAAGGCAACTTGTGTTAGTGGCTGGTTGCCAAGAGGCTGTAAAAGCACGGGCACTTGCTGTGCCCTTGCTTTGCAACTGGAGGAGAATATCCCCATTTAGAGTAACAAGCTAGTTAGTGCTGCCTCTGCTCAGTATTTTAACACTTAAATAGGCAAATATTTACCTAATGCAGAAATGCCTGTACCTCGTACAGTGCATGACATGTGAAACATTGTGGACTTTTAACAGTTCTTGAATATTCTACAGTGGAGGGATCCAAATGACAGGCTGTTGACTATGGCAACCATATGTAAAGGAGCAGAGGAGAGAGAGATACATTTTATATCTCATATTAACCATACCAGTTCAATACATGCACCTCTCTCTCTCTCTCATTCTCTCTCTCTCTCACACACACACACACACAACACTGAGTGAAAGGATTTGTATCTTCTGTACGCTTCCCCAGCAGAGATATAAATCCTTGCTCGTCTCATTCTCAGATGTGAGAATCAGAAACTTCAAAAATGTTCTCCTTGCCAGCAAGGTGGCAAGAGTATTTTTTCACACTTGTGGTTACACTTGTAAAAATATTTTTGCACAATTTATACGAACAGTTTTTACACAGGCTATGACTGTTGTTGTTTATTTATTTATACCCCACTTTTCTCGTGATGATGGGACTCAATGTGGCTAAGAAGATCAAAACAGAACAAATTAAAACATCCTGCTATTATGTTGTATGTTTCACATGTAAGATGGCAACAACAGCAGCAGCAGCAACAACAACTGACTCTAGTATTGCAACCAGCAAACCAAAGTACTCAGGAAAATATCAGTAAAGGCTTGTCTATATATCACAAAAAAACAAACACAAATAAACAGAAATCCAAACAGCCAAACATATACAGTTAGTGTAAGGAAATGAACCACCAATTCACAAATGGGCCAACTTCACACAATCTGTTGAAAGTACATAAATCAATAGTTGACAAAGAAACACACACACTGACAAGTGAAAGGCAGCTGTACATAAATCAGAACAGCAGTAGAAGTCAAGTGTCAAAAGCTATAAATAAGCCAGATGTGTTTTGATATGTTCTGTGTTCTTCAGTGGCCAGTAAAAAATCCTTCCACTCTAATCCAAAACTGAAGTCAATGTTTGAAATGAAACAGTTGTTGTTATTTTTTTGCAGGGAGATCTAACATTATTGGTATCATGGGACAATCTTCTGCCACAATAACAAAATAGTTTTTGCTGTTCCCCCAACAAAGAGTCATTCTTTGTGCCAATTTATCCTTCAGGCAACTTTGATTCCTCAGTGGTCCTTGCAAGCAAATTTGCAACATGTGTTACACTATTCACTAGGGGTTTTTTTATCTGCTGCCCTGTTCGGAGCTCTGTTCGGAAAAAAAAAACAGTGATGGAGGATAGAAGAATGGATGGTTTATTCCATCAAATGGTGCCAACATATGTTAGGCCTTTGTTTAGCAGAACTGTCTCCGCCACATTTTGCCCAGTATAGAAATATGGTGCAATCAGTGTTGTCATCACACTGAAACTAAGCTGTGCCTTCTGTTGTGCACCAGGCTGTTTGCCCAGGTAAATGTCTCCCTTCAGAGGATACGATGTCTCAGCATTGCAGCAGCATCACACTTTTAGCTTCTACTTCCCTAATTTACTTGGCATGTGCTGTCAGAAAGAGCATCCATGTTTGAACTGAACCAGCCGTCTGCCAGTGGTTTCATCCATCCATGATGAGCACCACCCTTGAAGCTGCTCAAGAAACATGCTCCACATGCCCCAAATTGTCAGTGATCTGGTGCACTGTTCTTGTTCACATGTTGCTGAACCTCAGGTATGTTGGGATTTCACAAAATCTCTTAAGACTCATTGTGGCTGTGAAATGGCAGTGCCCTGAAACTGAATGCCACTGTTCTCTATTGTCCATGATGTATCCCAACAGCAGAAGATCAGTTGCCTTAGCTCAGTGATGTCAATGGACTTCCTTTGACTCTAGTACAGTGGTTCTCAACCTGTGGGTCCCCAGATGTTTGTGGACTTCAGCTCCCAGAAGCCCTGAGCATTGACCACAGTGGCTGGGGCTTCTGGGAGCTGAAGTCCACAAACATCTGGGGACCCACAGGTTGAGAACCACTGCTCTAGTAGGATTCCTCTTTTTCTACAGAATGCATGCTGTGCTGCTGTGTTTATTTCATGGGTTATGTGGTAAAGAATGCAAAAGCAAAAGGTGAGGAGCATTTCAAAGGTTTCTAGAACAGTTTCTTCATTTACATGTATCTTTGGCCTGGGCATTCTTAAATGATATTTCTAACTGCTCTACGGTGAATTTTCTGTGGATCTCTGCATAAGTCCTTTCATCTCCACTAGGCAGGTAAAGAAGTGAGCTAGTTCATGAAAGCCAATGCTGGTTAGTATTTAAGATGCCACAAAATTCTTCTTTTTCATGCCATCAGCATTCCACTTGATCTTTCAAGGAGAAGATCAGGTGAATATATCTTATCAGTCTTCTCATCTCTAAGTCTTCTGCTTCTTAGTCAACTACAGCCAAAGAACCCAATTCTTCCATAGGTATGTGGAGACACACCTAGAAGGTTGCTCCTCAACCATATTTGTACTTGATGAATGCTGTGAGGGAACATTTGTCATGCCCTTGCCCTGGACTCAGACTCCCAGGGCCCAGACAAGTCCCTTCCCAGCAGCCACACCCCAGAGACATGAAAATGCAGTACTTATGGCAGCCAGTACAGGAGGCAAAGGGAGAGCCCAGGCCTTGGGCAGTGCTTATATGGGAAGGGATTGTTAATTACGACCCAGATGGCCAGGATGCTAAGAATATATAATCAGAAGCCTGAACAACAGAAGGTTGCTGGAAACTACTGGTGCTATTGGTGGTGACAGCCGTGGTGATTCTTGCATTCTTTACCTGTGTGCTTTGGACCTTGGACCTTGACACTTTACTCGGATTATTGTTTGGCTTTTGGACTATTCCCTTTCTGGGCTGTTGTTGTGTTTTAGTGAGAGTTTACTTTGGCCCCAAGGCAGTTTTATGAAGCTGCCGTTTTCTAGCTAATTAGGAAGCTGAGGAACCTTGACGGGCTGCCAAGCTCAGGACAACATTGTCTTCAGGTTCTGAACTGCTTTCCAGCAGATGGCACAGCATCTTCAACTTCAAATACACAAGGATCACTCTCAAAGTCTTTCAGAAAGAGCTATTCCAGACCTCAGCTAGAAAAAAACAGGTGTACTGCATTGTTACTTTCCCTCATCCCTGTTTCTACCAGTGGGAATTGATTTCTCCCTCCACCCCACAAGAAGGAACAGTAACTTGAAGTTGTATTTATCATCCTCACGTACTTTATCCTGAACACAGCAAAATAACTAGGAAACCTGTGCAAACACATATTTACCACTGATGGGACAGTCATGGGTTTAGTTTCCTGTGAAATTTGTCTCTCCCAGTGAAATAAAATGCCAGTATTGCCCTCTTCAGGGACAGCCTGGCTGAAAAGGTAGGTTTTGGAGGATGCCATTGTCAAATGTAGTTAAAGCCATGGAATTCCATCATTGCAATTATGTTTGATGATAACAGGGTTTTGGCTGTTGTTTTTGAAATGGTGAATTAAACATTACTTATTCCCAAGCCAGTAACTCATTGATGCCAATGTAAAAGCGACATCAGTATGACCTCATTATCATAAAAAGTTAATGTGTTACAGACAGCATCATCACACACATTGCAATTTTTACTTCTCAACTTCTGTTCTGTAAATGAAAAGAAATGCAACAAAGGAAAATAGATATAGAGGCAACAACTAGACATTTTCTTGGCATGGAAGTCCTGGACAAGCTTGAACTCTTGCAGACCTGACTTTGTAGGTGCAAAAGGTGCAGAAACCTATGTCTTTATCAAGGCAGTCCCAACTACCCTATTAAGGTACAGCCCCATGAAATGGCTAAGTCTTCCTTGGAGGAAAAAAAAGAGAAAGAGGAAAGTGTATAGCTCATACTAGAAGGTGAAAATGTATTTTCCAAATTACATTTTTCTGGGCTTTTTTGGTCTTGCATAAATCTTCATGCATTCCCAGTCCTTCAAAATTGCAGACAAGAACTCTGCATGTACTACCCCTTGAACAGTAACAGACTCAGCAGGGTACCTTAATTCTAACTGTAGGAAGCTTTTCCATAGCAGGCTGTTCTGTGTACCATATGCAACCTAGTTTGTGCATACATGTGCTCCCCTCCCTGTGAGAGTGAAGGGGTTGTTGTTTCTGCCTTTGATTGCACAATATACCACTTGTTAGTGCCAGATGAGAAAGCCTCCCGTTACTGTTGCAGCCTTTTCTCCTAAAGGCGAAATTTGACCTTTTGCCGCTTCAGTATCACTGGGAAAGGCTTCCTCATTTCTTTCCTTGTGGTTTCAGCCTTGCTCAGGACTTAGCACAATTCTGTCATTCCTGGCCATGCAAAGTCCCTCTCTGCCATCTGACAGCAAGACGATCCTGGAGGGACCCAGCATGTTGCATTTCCCACAAGGAGCGGGGTGGGGGAGAGGATTTTCTCTCAAGATCAACTGCAGCTATTTCCTCACTTCAAGAAAAATTGCCATGAATGGGTTGCAGAGAGAGGATTTAATTTTTAGTGCTTATTTTTTAGAGTTTCATGGGCCACTATGAAGTCTTTCATTCATTCCCTTAGGCCTATCAGTCTGATTCCTTCTTCCCTTCACCGCACATAGGGAGCTGGGGGCTGGTGAGCACATAGATGTCTACCTCTTCTTATATGGTCATCATCTCCACGATCTGTACCCTCCAACTGTTCCAATCCGACGGAGACAGTTCTGACTGATCCTCTGCCATACCACTTTTCAGATGATTTTAAAGATATCCCAGTTGCTTTCTCTTCCTCCCACCTTCCCTTCAGCTTACTTCAACTGCTGCAGGCTGAGTTTAAGGTGCAAATATGCAACTCAGCTGTGGTGGTGAGGAGAGAAGAGAAGAGCCCAGAATCTTATCCTTCCCAGTAGGTTCAGGCAAAATCCAAATGTTACAGTCTCTCCTAGCTTGTGTGTTCTTCCTCATTAATATATTTTTTTTGCCATCTTGATCACTCTAATGTTCCTTGGCCATGTCCCAGTTTTCATCCATGAAATGTTGGAGGGTATGAACATCCAGTTTCCAGAACTGATCAATCACTCAGGCCACCTTTAGGAAGCTAATATGGAGGGCCATGAAAGGAACAGTTATTTGCATGTTCTTTGTCTTGCTCCCCCAACTCACTCTGGCAACTGGCATTCAGAAGTACATCAGCCTTGGTCATGGAGCTGAGAGTGGCTTATCTTTGCAATTTCTCTCATGTCTTTGGGAAAATATCATTACCACTACACATTAGCCCAGACTGAATTAACCATGATGACAACCAGAGTGCTATTCAGTAGCTTGAAGTTCTCTTAGATTCATAAGGGGTCTGCTATAGGACCAGGGGGCTGATATTTGAAGACCCAGAGCACAAGGGCACCTAAGAAGTAGCTGTGTAGATCTTTCGATCTGGGTCATAGATAATTCCTCCAGTGAGGCTACTGACTTCTCAGTTACACAACAATGTCATGTCAGTGATCAAGTGTTAATTTGGAAGAGAAATGCAATGGGTCTTAACCAGGGCTAGCCCAAGACATTTTGCTGCTTGAAACAAAGAATAAAATGATACCACACCAAATAAGCCAAATGTTTTTTTACAGGTTTTTAGTAACAAAACACAATGAAAATGTAAGGAAGTTGGGAAGTGGGAGGCTTCAGTGTAAGGATTTGACACATTAAACGAAATTTTCTGTCAGGCAAGGCAGGAAAGATAGGAACAATCCTCTCACAGATTTAAAAGAGAAGGCTCCTTCCTCTGTTCATTCTTCGCTGTCCAAGGAAAGCCATGAGGAGCGCAACTCACTGACCCCAGTTTGCTGCCCTATTCAGTCAGCTGCCCAAGGCAGGGGTTTCATACCACTTCACGATATCAAGGGCCAGAGGCCTATTGGCTTTCTATGATGGAATTCTAAACAAACAAGCATAACCACAAGCCTAGCTGCTTTGCAATTTTAGCATAATGACAACTTTGGACTAAACAGAAAGAGGCTGTGGTGATGAACCAGCTGTTTCTCTTCATGTTCCATGCAGAACTACCCTTAAGTGACCCTTGGTGGGTACTCTCTGAATAAATATTGGTTAACATGTCCTGAGGACTGTCAGGCATCCAAAGAATGATCTAGGTGAGCTAAATTGCTGTTCACACAAATATAAACATACACACACCATTTGAAAAAGAGACAATAGCTCTGTTGAAGGTCAGTGGATAGAGAGATGGGGCTGGCCCTGCTCCCATGCCCCCACTCTTTATGCTTCATCAGCCCCTAACTTCCCCTTTTTTATGATCAGAGAAGTCTGAAGGGATCCTATACTGGCATGTGAACAGACATCCTCTGTTCAATGTAAAGAGGAGAGGGACAGAAAGGTGGGAGGGCATGGGCACATGTCCCTCTGCCCCATTAGTGCCCCACATGCATTCAAGCAAATGTAAACTGATGGTTCTAAATAAATAAATAAATAAATAAATCCCAAATGATGATGATGATGATGATGATGCTTGAACAGGACCATAAACTGTGCACTCTCTTTCTCTCTGTGTATACCCCTTTCAAACTGTGCGTGTGTGTGTATATACCCCTTTCAAATTGCCTATTGACTTATGGCATTCCCATAAATTTCATAGGGTTTTCTTTGGCAAGGAATGTTCAAGAGGTGGTTTTGGCAGTCTCTTCCTCTGAAATATAGCCTACAGCACCTGATGTTCCCTGGCAGTCTCCCATCCAAGTACTAACCAGGGCTGACCCTGCTTATCTTCCAAGATCAGACAGATTCTGGTGCCCTTAGGGTATACAACCTGGGAGAATCCCCCTTCTGTTTCCTGAGTAGTCTGGTTGCCTGGGAGGGATGGCTAGAATTAAGGGCACAATCTGTTTCACTCCTACCACATAGTGCTGTTATCTGTATGCCCCAATTCAATATTGTTCACTGTATTAAATCTTGCTCAGTATATTAAAAAAAGAAGCCAACCCTAAAAATCAGCAACCCATCAAATGGCTTCATTTTTAAAAAACTTGTAAAACTCCACATTAAGCTAAGTCTCAACTGATAACATGAACCTTGGTTACATGTTATTTCCATCTTTATCTTCTGAGTGAATAAATAGCAGCATTAAGCAGCTTCCACCAATGCTCTATGCAAAATTTGCAGTCTTCATTGTCTGTCAAAAATTAAAAAGAAAGAAAACCCCCCATGCAAAGAACACTGCAATTAAATCTCATTTATAACATATGCTCCAATCTTTAATAGATGAAAACTGGGACATATATTGCCAAGCAAAATCAGAGTCTGATCAAGGTGGCAAACGTTATTAATGAGGAAGAACAAACAAGCCAGGACAGGCTGCAGAAGTGTGCTTTTGCCTGAGTCTACTGCAGCGATGTCGCAAGGGTTGGTGTCACTCTGAGCAGGAACTTATGCTGTCACCCCCCCAATGGACCTCCTCCTACACCAAACCATACAGAATCCTGAGTAATGTTTCTTTCTACTAATGTGACTTGTAAATTGTAATTCTAGCATATTACTGAATGTAATAGCAATAGTAGTGATGTAAACAACTAGCAAAATTAAAATTACAGCTTTAAATTACAGTATCACACGCACACCCTAAATGTATTTACATTTAGTATTCCAGCATCAAGCCTATTGATACTTTCAAACATGCCACTCCACGACTGGCAAAAAATGGACTTTGCCAGCCAAGTCACCTCTGTGTGTGTGTGGATACACTTATTTATACATGTTGTTGTTGTTGTTGTTGTTGTGTGCCTTCAGGCTGACCCTCATGTAAAGCACATGCAGACACATATATGATATACGGAGATACCAAATATTCTGGGACTCTTCTTGGGTGTAGCTATCCAAGCTGTGTCACAATGAATTCCTTACCATCAAAACTTACCACAACTTCACTGCATTACTTTTCTCTCTCGTTTGCAAAAGTAGAATTTTATCAAACTATGCCTGTTATTACACAACAGCAAGAGCCCACTCGTAAGAGGGAGAAAGGTGCTTAGCAATAGCACTAAAGAGGTCTGTCACCCAAATAACTCCCCCAGCAAGAACAGGCTTCTTCTCACTGTTGACTGCATTTTTATGAGGCATTCTGTCTTAATGCTGCTTGGACTGATCTGCCCTCCCCGCCACCCAAGCAAAGGACTTGAGACCCATCTGTCTCTACTCCAATTTCCCACTGGTGCCCAAAGTTCTGGGAATGGAATGTGGCAGCCAATGGACACAGAAAGCACCAAAGCTCCTTCCCCATGTGGGATGTAGGTTGTGGCAGGGGGGATAGCTATTCCCCACCTCTCTCTCTGGATTGGACATTTGGTGGGGAGGAGGTCATGCCCTGTGGCATCACTAGATTGATGCCCCCCCTTTGATGATGTAAAGTGGTATGGTCCGTTCCCCCTGTACCACTCAATTGACACCACTGGCCTACTGAGAAGGGCAAGATTCTCCCTTCTCCTTTCCTCTCCCCCTTGTTGAATTAGTTACGTACAAACTACTTTTACACTTTGAATTCAGTTTGCAGCAACAGAAGTAAGCTGAGGACAAAGGGGGAAAGTGGGAAGAGAAGAATGGAGCTTTTGCATTTTAAAAACAGCTGAAAAGTAGGATGACAAAGGGCTAATCTGGACTGTCCCTGTCAAAATGGGACAGTTGGAAGGCATGGTCTAATTTGTGCCTCACAACAGATTTCACAAGCAAGGGATGATACTTTCTGGTGAGAAAGAAGCATTTATTTATACTTCGTATCTCCTGCCAGGGATATGACCAATTTTGGGGCTATGTTTGCTTATTAAGGAACTTACCACTTATGTCTAGGTCATATTATAGTAACCACAGCCTGATCACAAGGGACAGCATTCTTAGTTGTTTCAAATTTGTGTCTGCTTTAAAAAGTGGATGAAGCATATAATCATTTGGTTGTCAAAATGAGGGGAAACTGCCAAACTATTTCTCTTAAAGTGATGCATGGCAGATCCATGAACCTTACAGGGACTGAAAACCACTGAGAATCACAGTACACAAGCAGCAGAATTTACTGGTACAATTTTGAAATGACGGAGTAGATCTACCACTTAATGGATAGGTGCTGCTTTGGAATGCTTCTCCCCTTTCCCAGATTAGCATAGGAGGAATAAAGTTCTAATAGTATATTCCATTCCCCAGTGCACTACCTTGTCGTTTCAGATTCTAGACTACTTCCTATATATAAAATAATAACTCAACATAGTAACAATTTCACAAAGTTTTGCCTTGTATATAGGAGGCCTTAAAATGTGATTCTGCCTCTGGAGCCTAATGTGGCTCAGTTTATTCTAACTCCTCAGAAGTCTCTGAACTAGAGATGTGAGTTAGGCCATTTCCACCCTACATTGTTATAGTGCTATTATTCCCCTTTCAATTTCATGTGGAATTCTGGGGTCTGTAGTTTCCTGAGGCCAAAGAGCTCTCTCGCTGAGAATTCTAAAGGCCCCTCCCTAAACTGCATACCCCAGAATCCCATTGGATGTTGAAAGTGGAATAATAGCACTATAGTAGTGTAGTGCAGAAACGGCCCTAGATTTGTCTATATAAGAAGCTGAAGTGGATTGTCCCCCGGGATCTAAACAGAGAGGGTGTCTCTGTTAACCTGACTTCTGGGGGTCCCGTGGGGGACACCTTGATTCACTTCACATTATAAAGGTTGGGGAAATTAGCGGATCACTGGCATTAGCAAAATGAGGGGCAGGATAACCCAGCAGGATTTTACTCAACTTTATGAGGTCAGGCCAAGCAAAAAGCCAGACAAATGTACCAAATAAATGAATTTTATTAAATGAAAATACTATCACGCACCAACGCACTCACACACACAAGGCCTACTGAGAAGGAAAACAGGTGAAAAATGGATAGGGGATATAGCAAAGGGAATGCTGAGGCGGTGATACTGTACCTATCCTGAAGTCTTCGGTCCGGGAAGCGGTGAGAAGAACGGAGCTCAGCGAAGAGATGGTTGAGGGGATTACTCAACTAACAGAGTGCTGGTCTGCTAGCATGACAGGGAGTTCTCCGAAGAGACCCTCAAAAATCAGCATTACTTGTAGGGCAGAACATACCTCGAAGGCAGGCCCTCTCCCGGGAAGAACAATGGCCAAAACAAAGAAAGGAATGCCATACAATGGCAAGTGGGTTGCAGTATTGTTTCTAGTAGAGTTGCAGCCAAGTTTATGTAGATGGACCTCGCCTTCTAGGATTTTAACAGAGTCAAAGTTCCTTAACCTGGGGAAAACACACTAAATCCCCTCAAGTTGGCTACTCTTGGCTGAGGATCCTTTCTTTATGTGGATGTGCATATTCTGAGGTCTCCTTGGGCTACGTAACTGGGTTGTTCGACTTCTTTGCCTGTGTGCCCATCTGGGCAACCTCTCTGGCATGGTAGGCATATCTGATATCAAATTTATAGTCCCTGGGATAGGGTATGCTGGTGGTGTAACACCTCCTCCCACAGTCTGTCCCCCTGCTTCACTGAGAGTTTGGGATGTCTGAGGAAAGCAGGATTCCTTCCAAAGTGACTAGAATAGAAGTGGAACTGGACTGAAGTTTCATTTGCTATTCAGAGCTTTGGAGGGCTATAGAAAGGCAGAGACTCCATTATTTATATTTAACATATCATACATGCGATAAAGTGGGTTGCTTTTTTCAGAAAAACTATAAATTGCCCAAGAAGGAATTTAAGGTTACAATCTACAACAATTTCCGTATACATTGCAAAATGCATCTTCAGGGAGTTACTTTCTTCAGAGTGACCATGAATTAATCAGAGACATTTAGGGTTAGAATCTCCAATGTATCCATACATCATATTCATGGAGACAAATTTCACTTCTCTAAAGGCTCTTATGGCTATTCCCTGGTATAACCTACCTTACCACAAAGCATATTTGGAAAAAGATGTATGTATGTGTCTTCAAGTAGCCTGTCAACTTACAGGAACCTCATGAATTTCATAGGATTTTTTTAGGCAAGGAATACTCAAGGTAGTTTGCCATTACCTTCTATTTATTCTAAATTTACAAGCAGGTGCAATTTGTTAACTCTGAAAACAAAGCCAACCTTACCATTAGGGCAGAATATAAATGATGATTATGATTACAAATATGATTATTTCCCCATGACACAGGGCGTTAAAATAGAAAAGGCATGCTAAATGGTTTGCTTTTCACTGTTCTGCATTTCAGTAACATCTCAAGGACAATGAAAAGAGCTGCCACTTTTTAAAAATGGTTTCAGCCAAGGAAGGAGTGGGATTTAGTTAAGAGTGAAGGAACTGATTGTATTAGAGATTATAAATGTTTCTATATGCCTGATTCAGTTTTTAATATCTTTTTTTTTCTGTGTACTTTGTAATGGCCAATAGCTAAGCAAAGAAAATGGAATGAGGTGGAATTAATTTCAGAGAAATTGCTCTTGTTTCTTCCAAGCAAACGCAGTTATGTAGCAGAATAGGAAAGACAACAGTACAAGTTGAAAAGATCTTCCTGAAATGGTAGATATGTTTTCCTGTGTCCCTAGAATGTTCATTCCACTAATGGCTCAATCCACTCATTAAAAACAGGCATTATTAGAATGGTTTCTGGTAGGGCTACTGGAACAGCTGGAGAATAATCTTAATCTCCTGGATGCCTTGCACTTTTGTGGTCTTTGCCTTCCACCATCTTTGCACTGCCAAGAGAAGCAGGATGTTAGATGTGGATTCATTCCTCAGAAAAAAGCAAGTGTCTCTAACGTGGTCTCAAGCTGAACTTTTCTTCTCCAATGGTTAACAATGAAAGGTTGTTTTAACTATCTTGACTGCAGGGCTGTATACATTTAAGGCTGGCACAGAGAATAGGCAGATTGAAATATCAAGTCCTTCAAAGAGGGGGAGAATGGTCTCAAAAGGGCTCTCAGGGCATCTTATGACAGGGGGCATCCATGGGAAAGAGCCACTGCCCTCAGTGTTGAACATCTCATGAACCACCACCAGCAAAAGCAGCAGAAGGAGTTGCCTCTGTGAGGCCAGATTAGTTTACAAAATCATTAAACCTGTGATTGCTGTATCACTTCATTCAGAAATGCTGGCAAGAATAAGTAAGCTTGCCTAGAGTTTGTTTATATAATTGGAGGATTTGTATTCTACTTCCTCGGATAATATTTCCTTCAAACAGAACTAATTGCTTCATTTACTTGTTAAAGCTAAGTTTACTGAGCAGTCGATATTCTACCAGTCCAAACAATAAAATTGCCTTCTGTCAATGAGAGCTTGGGAGAGCTACTCTTTGGACAATTCCCAGAATCTTTCAGACAGCACAACTAGTTGGAGTGGCCACACTGGCTAAGGGATTCTGGGGTTTGCAGTCTAAAAGATTACTTTTCAAAGCTGAGCTATCAAGAAATAGGTTATGCACATTTGTGCACATTTGTGTTACTTGAAAGCCACCTTCAACTTATGATGATCCCATTCTGGAGTGTGCTTGGTATGATTTCTTCAGAGGTTTGCCACTGCCTTCCTTTGAAGCTGAGAGAATGTGACTTGCCCAAGGTTACACAGTGAGTGTCCATGGCTGAGCGTGGATTTGAACCCTGGTCTCCTGCAGTCCTAGTCCAACACTCAAACCATTTCATTGTGCTGGCTCACATGGAATGAATACCAGAGTCTAAAAGGTCAGGCTGGATCATGCTACCCCTTGTTCTGCTAGAGCAGCAGTTTATACTAGGGTTACACTACTGGGATTCTAATGTAACCTTTCACATTTTGATTTTAGTCTATAGTGATTGTTTGCCCTTTAGGTTTCCTGCACTGGAACCCATTTTGGGATGTCCACCCAGTGCTTCCCCAGAACCTCCCACACACATTTTCCTGCCCTTCATACGTATTTGGCTGCAGCCCTGAAAGCTGTCATCACTGTTCCATTCCTCACTTTTCACATACTGCTTTCTTAATGTCCAATCACAAGTGTGCAATCACACTCCCCCCATCAAAGAAGAAAAATTAACCCCCTATAAGAAGGCAATTGTGCTGCCTCACCAGTGGGGGATGGAGGAAGATAGAAAGATGTAGGGAGAGTGAGGTCTAAAGAGGGGAGAAGAGGCAGTTCGGCAGATGGGAGGGGGAAGGAGGGAGAGAGACTGAAGATCAGAGGGAGGTGAAGGTGGGGGTTGGAAGATCAGGAAGAAGAAGACGGAGGCAGGTCAGCAGATGGGGAGAAGGAATGAGCTCTTGCTGTGTTTTAAGTACTTCGACGGGAGCATGATTGCACAGTTGTGATAATGTCATTAAAAACACTGTGGGAAACAGAATGTGAGGATGGGGCACTCTCTAAGGAACAACGCCCACCACATGTCCAGTACACACCCATCTGGAACCACCTGCCTGCTGAATCAGGATACATACAAGAGGGATCTTTTTCACTAGATGATAAACGGGGATAACAAATGGATTTTCTTCCTTAAAAAAATGCATTACATCAAGAAGAAAACAGAAGATCAGCAATGTCATGCAATGTCCAAATCCCCAGCCACCCCCCTTGCCTCTTTATCCAACCTCTGTTCCACTACAAAAGTTTAGTGTGGGGGGGAAAACCCAGTATACTGCAGTTTCCAGGCTCTGCTCATGACACTGGGTATTCGAGCCTCTAGTGTGCATTTGAAACAACCGTTGCCCTCCAGTACACCTTAGACAAGAAAGCACCAGATGGATGTATTTACTTGGTTAAGAGGGAAGCCAGCCAGGCTCCCAGGCTGGTTAAGTCTCACCTCATCCTCCCCTTTCTACTTCCAGTTATCTTAAAGCAGAACAGGAAACATATGCATTCCTCTGCACAAACCTGGGAATGCCTCTAATTTCTCACCCACCACTGCTTCTTGGGGAGAAAATGCACAGGAAAGGAGAAGTCACTGGCAAACATGATTTCCCAATAAAGGGAGTGTGGGCCAAATGTAGCACCAAGGATACATGTGCCTACCCCTTAAATCAAACTCCCTAGACTGTACTTTTCCTGGCCATAAAAATGGTGAACTGTCTTTCTGGGAAGCCTCCAGGAGTGGCAATTCAACTTTTAAATAACTTGAACAATGTACACAAACACACATGCATACACACACAAACACACACAGCATATAATTCTCAAAATCGAAACAGAAACAGTCTAGATCTCAAAGGAAGTTACTTTTTTCTGTTGTTAGTGGAGATTAAATTTTGGTGCCTGGATTTTTTAACTCTTTGTCATTCAGAGTCCACAGTAGGCAGGTTAGATGTCTAGAACAGGCCTAGATGAATACATAAAAGGAGAGAATGATTGAGGGTTCAGGTGAAATGGGTGGAAGAACTGCCATTGCTTTCTCTTGATTCTGCAGTCTGCAACATTTCCATAGCTGTAAGTCAGCCTCTGTTGAACTACAGCCTATCTGAACATGGCCTTCAGGATCCAGCTCATTCATTCAGTCTTTAACGCTCTGGCACCATTTTGTGAGGAAATATTAATTTAGGCAGAAAACAGTTGCCATAGGCACCAGCTGTCCATTATCAGGCAACAGAGTGCTAAGATATTCAGCAGGCAAACATATGCAACTTAACAGTCCAATAAAGCTTGCCTGGTCAGGGTGAAACAGAAGTGAAGCCCAGTGTCAGTCCAAAGGTCAGGAATCCAGTGGGCAGCAAGGGCAGATAGTCCAAAGGTCAGAGAAGGCAGGCAGACAGCAAACAGGGAATCACAAAGGCAACGGCTGGCAAACATATGCATTGCTTTTGGCATTGAGCTACTACTCTCTTTCTTCCTTAAAAAGACTGGAGCCAGCTGGCTCTCATCCCAGCCTGACTGGCTCCTGGTGTGCTTGTGTCTGCTTGTCCGAGGCTGCTGTTCACCCAGAGAAGCTGACTCCTGGCCCATGACAACAGTGGTGGTGGTAGAAGGGATATTTTCCCACTATTAAATAAAACATTATCATTTTGATATATCATTTGTATTCCAGAATAAATGTACATACACAGAGAAAGCTAGGTATTGGTGGACAGGCATTCTAGAAGATATAAATCCTTCTACCCTCAGTTTCTTCAACACATCAACATTGCCTGACATGACATAATCATGCTTACAATTTTTCATCCTTTCCTCAACCCATGTTCCACTTCATCAGCGGCTGCTTATGAGAGAGTTGGGTATCATGCCTTGCCTTGCAGACCCTGGCAATGAGGAGGAGGATTTGGAATCTGAGGCAGAAGCTTCCCCAGAGGCAGGACTTTCCCCACAAGCTTGCTCAGGTGAAGATAATGAACAACAGCAGGGGCCTGAGCAGTGGGAGCAAATATCAAAGGATAAGGCAACGTAGACTCCTACTGTGCAAGAGAGACAATGCCAAAAAGAGGGGCTGTGCCGCTCAGCACATTTAAGTAACAAGCAAGCCTTAATGAAGGAACACCTGTGCCAATAGCATGAGTAAGATAGAAGGCTGCCCACTGGCCCTTCCCTTTCAGAGTCAGCAACTGATCTTTCCTGTTGTGGAGCTCTCTGTCGTGGTCTCTTGTATCTGGACCATCTTGAACCTCTAGTTAGTTTTGTAGCATGTCACAAAAAGATAGAAGTGCTTGAGAGGGAGCTGCAGTCATTTCTGCTGTTTGCCCTGAGTTTCCTCCTTCCCTTCCCATTGCTGCCCTCAGAGTAAAGCTGCCTGAGGATGCAACCTTTGCCACTATTTTAGTTGACTCCAGAGAACCCCTGAACATGCAGGAGCTCACCCAAAAGGCTGACAGGCAGGCCCAAGAATTGGAGCAATTGAGGGCACAAAACAGCACCATGCAAGCAGATAAATTGGCTCTTTTATCTGCTGTACAGGAAGCCCATGCCAAATTTGAGGAAGCCTCAATGCAAATCCAAATACTTCAGAGTAGACTAGCCACTCGAGAGGAAGAACATGGCAAAACACAACATGCTAGCCAGCTAAAACAACATGTTAGCCATGAGGATTGCAATAAGAAAATTGTAGAACTAATACAAAGATTACAGGAAAAGGACACTGTCCTTTTAAAAAGTTACCTCCAAATGTCTAGTCCTCAAAGTTGTTGCCTCTCAGAGGGCCCAGCTAGACAGCCTCAGCCCTCCCAGGATTTCATTAAAAGAGAGAGAGCCTTTCCTCTCTGTGGCCTCTCTCAAAGGAAAACAAAGGAAGTGTGGATTTGGGGCAAAACCCTTTTGAAAAAAATGAGCCAGCTCCCTTTTCTGTGAAGAAATTAAAGTATAATTGGAAACCTCCATGAATGAACAGTTTTTGTTTTGCTTTGCATATGCAGAATAGGATTTCCTTTTTGAAAAAAACAAACAAACATGTAAGCAACAGAGCATGATATGGCTTCTCTTTTTCGATTCTGCATTTTCTTTTCTTTGACTCCTAGAGAAAAGTTTTAAAACACCTACAGAAAGTCTCAGCTCAGGAAACATTTAGATTTTTAAAATATAAATCTCTTTGTCTTGCTGTTAAGATTAGGGGTTTTTTCCTCCCCAGTTCCTGAGTATTTGCATAACTACGAGGCAAGGCAATGACCCTTCAACAGTTCACTTGATATCTTTTGGTTTGAAAAAGGGGTCTTGAGACAAACTTCTTTTTAAACTTCACCCAAAATATAGAAATTTCTTTTGACATGAAAACTGCCAGCCAATTGAGAAAGTCTGTTCCAACACATGAGATTCTGAGGAAGTTTTTTTTTCTTTTTCCGCTCTGAAAAAACAAACAAACCCAAGACTTTTGTTTCAGCCTGCAACACCATTTTTTGCAAACTAGTACAAAAGATGGCAATAACCTCTCATGTAATCAATCCTTCTCTCTCATGTGATTTTAATTTTGGCATTCCAAATTGTGCCAGTGGTCTACATTGCAGGGATGATGCAGAAGCACTCTGTCAAGTACTGCTACTTGATGTTCTCTCTATCATTCACCTAGGCTGGCCAGTTGTTATTTGTCGCCCAGCTAATAAACAATTCTGCCCCAATATGCCAGTTTCTAAATCACACCCCCATCATTGTTTTTTTCTCTCTCTTCTTTTCCTTACCAGGGATCTACCAACAACTTGCTAAAGCCGCCAGCCCTGATGCATGGGCCCCCCCAGCCTTGCTGGGTGAGATTTTCTATTATCCTTTCCCTTCAGTTTCCTTTTGATGCAGGTATCCTGATCTATTCAACCCTCTGATGGCAGCTGATATGTCGAGACTGACACCCAACTGATCTAGACACTCACTATTGAACGTAGGGCACCACTTTTTGTACCCCAAAGCATCCTGACTACCCTTTTGATACAAGGGATGGTGGTGGTGGAAAACTTTCGAGCCACCTTCCTGAATAGATTCCATCTCAAAGACTTCAGGGAAGAAGATACACCTTCTTCTCAAAGACATTGAACTCTGTGCACAGAAGAGCCTGATGGGCTATGCAGTACATTTCATAAATTGGACTTTTTTTTTTTGCTTTTATTGCAGGAATTATACATTAAGAAAGTAATAGTGTGAATTTTCTGTTTTTTTTTTGTAATTCTAAAGAAGAAGGAATTGTAGAGGAGACCATGTGGGTAGAAGAGGGCCACGTAACCTTGATTTTACCCTGTAAATCAACTCCCTTGGCCATACTACCCTGAACCTACAGACCTACCATCCTGAACATGCCCGAGCTCGTCTGATTCATCATTGATTTCAGTGGGGTTACACGTGTGTAATTAGACTTCAAGGAGATTAGGCAAAACTGCATATTTCAAATGGAGTGGTAAAATAACTCCACTAGTAGAAGAAAAGAAGCTGCCTTGTAGTGAGTCTGCTCATTGAACCATCTAGCCAAGGTCTGTCAACTTTGACTTTCTAGGGTTTCAACCTGGACTGCACCCTAGCCTTCCCTGGAGATACCAGGTATTACTTAGTGGTCTCCCATCCAAACACTGACCAGGCCTAAACTTTAGGTTACAAAGTCCTACAAGACTGAGTATGTTCAGGCACATATAGTGGCCTATTAAGCATAAAGGTTTCAAATATATGCTGTATCAAATTTTGATTTCTTTAACTAATATGTTCAATTTCTCTGAACTTTGGAAAACTGCCAGCCCTGAAAATTACAGAAAATGAAAATAATGGGTCAGACATTTTTCAAAAGAAAGAAAAAAGCACACTCACAAAAAGGGACAATGCTAACAAAGCTAAGGAGAAAGAGGCAGTGGGAAAATATGAAACACAAAGGCCATTTCCACACGACGACACTCCTGTGCATCATCCTGTTACCGTCCCAGCAGTGCCCCTGCCGGGAAGAGAGCGCACCAAGAAGATTCCCCTCCACACCTCACCGGCTCCTGCGGAAGGGAGCATATTGGTCCTGCCTCTTCCTTCCACAGCACAGCTGGGCAATTTCCATTGCTGCACTGGGGAAGGAAGCATCGCCAGTATGCTTCCGGACCTTTCACATGGCCAAGAAGGATGAAAGTGCCGCATGATGGCAGGTGCAAAATGGATTTTTTCCCATTTTGTGAATAGTGCACCCACGTGTCGCTTGGGAACAAGACAACAGTGGGCCAGTGATGATGTCATGCGGAAGCACCACCAGCCAACCACTGCCATCCTGGCCTTACCATGGCACAGCCCCGTCATGTGGAAATGGCCTAAGACACTACGTCACTTTCCTCTCCTATCATTGCCAGATTTTGTGAAAATTCATATAACAAACAGGGAGAAAGACAGTTTTGGAGATGAAAATTTCTGAACTACTGATTGTTTGTTTATGAGTAATTTGTAATGTATTTTTGCATGATCACTACAGAGTCTATAAAATTAACTGAATTACCCTGAGACTGTTTTCCTCTAGTAATTCTATTTTACATTTTTTATCCTAGGACTCCTTATCATAGGACTCCTTACATTCAGCATTTAAACACAAGTTTGGCTTAAATACATGTATCTCCCCTGTCCTCAACCCACACAAAGCAGTATCCTGTGTATAGAAACAGTCCTGTCTAAAATGATTAAGAAAAATAAATTAATACATTTATTTGTATGTTGCAGCATATTTGTGAGCTTGGGCCTATACAGAACTCTTCCCTGAAAGAGTTCCTCCCACAGCTTCTCTCTCTTTTGACATGTGGGGGGAGACTACTGAGAGCTGCCAGCAGCATGTTTTAATCTTGCGTCATGGTAAAAGTGAAAGTCTACTGCAGACTAAGTAGGTTAGAGCAATTCTTGACCAACATGGTGCCATTCATATATTCTGGACCAGAATTCTCATCCTGCTTGATCACTGACATGCTGGCTGGAGCTGATGGGAGCTGTAGTCCAAAACATTTGAAAGGCATCAGCGTTGGGGCAGGCTGGGTTAAAGCATTCATTTTGGGAGGGAACCAAATCAGAGCAGTAACTGAGGCAAACATGCATCACACAGAAGGCAGATAGGAAAAGAGACAACCCAATATTCTTGATCTAGGAATTCCACAAAGTAGATGCCCACAGCAAGAAAATTAATAAAAACTCCATACAAAAATGGACATCTATTTTTTTTATAATGTGCAAAAAGGACACTGCTTGGCGAAGTGGAAGGCATTAAGAAAAGACAAGGACCATATCACAGGTGGAATGGTTCAATTAAGGAAGCCACAGCCTTGAGTCTGCAGGACGTGGGCAGAGCTGATGATGATCTGGGGCTCAGGGAGGTCTCATTCATAGATTCACCATAAGATAAAGCAACTTCATGGCGAACAAAAACAACAAATTATGCAAGCCCTGCAGCTGTGTAAAGACTAGTAAACATATTATGGCATAAACTTTGCAGATTAGGGCCTACTTCATCAGATGGTATCCTAAACTGCTAAGATGATGCACTTATAGGTATTGTTACTGCAGGTTAGGCCTCCTTGGAGATAGCACCCGATATCATTTTTGATATCAAACAATTCGGCTTTCCCCTGCCACGCCGCTCCACATGTTTGCGAGGCCACCGGACAAGCATGCAAACAGGTACGGCTGATAAATGCTGGACATTCCATTCTCCACCTAGGCAGGCCAGATACAGCCGGTTCGTCACTTCAGGGACCTCTCCGGCAAACACCTCATTACATATGCACGATACTAACAAAAGCTACCTGCCCTGAGCAGGCTACTGGACAAAGGTTGTGCTGTCCACTGGTAAGCGCTGTGTATTTGCATACTGGCCACACTATTGTTAATTCGGCTCTGATTCCATCATGCAAAGTTGTGACCTTTCCAAGACATTTTCTCACACCCAAAACTCATTGTTTTCCCTGAGTAAGGCACAGTCTGTAGTCCCAATTCACCCTATAAAAACCCCTGATTCAGAGACCTTCCTCGGATCACTCCGAACTTCCATCAAGCCTTGCTGCCACTTTATCCGGCGAGCCTTCCCCTCAGCTGCAGTAGCTGAAACTGCAGCAACCTTGGATCACTCCTGAGTTTCATCCCATCTTGCTGCTGCTGTGCTTGGCGAGCTCCCCTCAGCTAATCGAGCTGAGCTTCTTCTCGGCACCCCCGGCTTCTCTCCCGAGGTCCAGGACGACGAGACAGGTGTCGTATCACCCATTCTCCCTGAAAATCTTTATCCTTAATTCAACCTCTAATTTCTTAGTTAGCTGTGTGAATGTGGTGTCTTTAATATTTGTTTGTATGCAATAAAATATCATTTTTATTACTTTAAACCCGTCTGGCTGCTTGACTGACCTGACCCCGTAGACGCTGGGTTGCAAGATCCTGCTAAGTTACCCTGCCTCTCGCTAGCTTAAGTGAGTGCTCCAGTTAATTTTCCCCAAAATTGTGTGTTGTTGTTTGGTTATTTAGGTGTCCCTCCCGGGACCCCCAGTAAACAGGGTAACAGTATGAAAGAGAAAATAGCGTGTAGCAATTAGGACCCTAAAGCCATGAAATGGAAGGGGCAGTATTTAGTCAGTCCAAGTCTGTGCTGATGCTATGGCATTGCATACCCATGATTGGCATGGTTTAATTGGCAAATATTATTTAATTGGCACCATTAATTGTCATTGATATAAATGATACCTAAGGTAACTGGAAGGTCACGGTGGAAGAGGCATATTATTGACTGTAAACATGAGATAGCAAGGCAGGTCAGCCACACCCTTGTCTTAGGCAGAAACCAAGTCATTTTCAGGCTAATAGCACGGACCCCCTCAAGACAATAGGCTTAAAGATAACCAGCTGGACATCTCAGAGTTGAAAGAGGAAAGCCTCACCAAATTGTGATTGTCTTAAACACCTGGATGTTTTCCTATTGTTTTCCCCACCTCTCCACAATATTGGGCTATTAAGGCAGCCATTATTCTTTTGTCACCTGAACACCAAGACCATTAACACTGCCTGGACTTCATTGTTTGTGTTGCAACTCTCATTGTCTGTTTGGCTGGGAGAGTAATTCACACCCATACCCCCAGGATATTTTTTGAGTATAAGAACCCCTGATTTTAAGCAGTCCAGTGCAATCTCTCACCTTTCTGAACACCATGCTGTCCATTTGATTCCCAAATAAGAACTGTCCTTAGGTGCCTACCTAAGTCATGTCGCTGCTTTCCTTGCTGCTCTCTGGGCCAGTAATTATCACCTCATCCCTGAAATCCTCTATCCACACTCTCCTCTCTTTTCCTTCAGTTAGCTCTTGTGTGCGTGTGTGAGTGTTTAGATCTTTACATGCTTGAGTGAACCTTTTCAATAAAACACATTTTATTTTATCTTATTTTACTTTAGGAATCTCTGGCTGGTTCTTTCCTGCATGACCCCATAAACATAGGTAGAAAGATCTCATTAAGTTACCGCACTCTTGCAGGCCTTCTAACTTTGAGCTAATTATTCCCCACTTTTGAACAGAGGTACTGGCATTGCTGGTGGGCCCTTGTGGCACTCATGATTTGAGGTAACACTGAGCCCCAATATATATAGGATGAAAGCAGAATGGTACACTCTCAGCAGTTAAGACTGGTTGATGAAGGTTTCTGAAGGCACTACTGAGGGTCCTTAACAAAGATACCAAATGTTACTCTCCTTTTATTTCCATAGCACATCATTTTGAACATCTTTTAAAAAAACCCAGCAGAAAAACCCAGCAGGGATCCTGACCTTTCAAAATATTTCTGCTCTTGTCAATGGATATTATTCTCCCTCATTCAGCCCCGTCTTTATGGGTTGCTTGTCAAGAGGGTTTATAAATCTAATGTAGCCTTTGGTAGCTTAATCCAGAGAACAAAGTATTTGATAATGAAACGCATGACATGAAGTAATGAGTTGTGTTGAGTGAGGAGTATGTGCCTGGCTGGTTAGTGTATTGAAGAATCAACCAGAATGTTCAAAGTGACAGAGTGACATTTTTCAAGCGTGGTTTTGGACGACTGCTTCGGACAGGTGACAAGACAGCATCTTGATCAGATGGTAACCTTTTATTTTCCATGGACAAGTGAGGTCCATGGGAGAAAAAGGCCTGTGAGAAAATCCATCACTTGGCATGCCAATGCAAAGTGGCACATGAACACATGCTGACAGTCCAAGGCTTGGCCCTGTCTGTCAAAACGAGAAGCGCCGCTCACCACTCAGAAATCCTGAACATATGTTTCATAAACTGCATGGCACACAGACCGCAGTAACTGCTGTACTACTTGCTCCTTACGCTGGAGTAAGGCTGGCCCAAGTACAGATGCAAACAAGGCAACCTTTGGGGGTGCCAACATTACAAGAATATCAGCTTCCAACTCTGCAAATGGCTTGGAGAGGGAGGCAGAGAGAGAGATTGCCTGCAGTTTCACAGAACAGCTTGGGCAAGTCAGCTTTCAGGACTCCAGTGCCTAGCATCAGTCGGGGGATTTTGGGTATTGGAGTCACCAAATGCTGATTGTCTAAGCACAGCTGTAAAAGTGCACCGATTTTTCCAAGCTTTTACAAGAACCCCACAGAAGCAGGGTAGCATCACATACACATCTTTGAATTCTCCATAAAGACAATTGTATTTATGTTCATCATATGATATGGCACTAAGAGAGTAGAGTGGCAACATCTTTCTTTGCCTTAGGTGACAAAAATCCATGGTCATCCCCACAAGAGAGTTTTAGCCACACTCCATGGTGCAAAACACCAACAGCAGCTGCCAACCCAGGGTGCTCAGTGGTGACAACTTGAAAAGGGGAAGAAACAACAACACAATCTGGGAATGAAGTCCTCCCTTGGTATGCCATTCATATTTACTGAAATCAGGAGGCAGACCAGAGGGATAATTGTTGTTGGTCCCCACCATCACCAAAACTCCCTGCATGCAGCCAATTAGCAGACTGCACAACGGAAAGATTTAGTGTAACTCAATCTATTATGCCAGAGCACAACATTCCAAAAAACTTTCTAGATGAGGGAATATTCAAAAATGGGACTTTACCTAAAGTCTGAAATAGCAGATGTTAACATTATCCCTGGTGGTCTAGGAACCGCTATAGTTTGGCTTCTTCCTATGCTATCAGAGAAACATAGCTTCAGACCATATAGAAGGAGACAATCCTTCAGCTTCTCTGCATGCCCCACTCCAGTTTCCAGAGCAGTGAAGTGGAGAGAATCTGCCCCACATGGACGAAAGTTTTTCATGTTTCTTCAGCAATACAGTATGGTGATTAGATTTGCTATCACTTCCTTTATTTCTGAATCTTATTTATCCACAAATCACATCACAACCCCGAAAAGCTATATGTGGATAATAGTTAATGTGTCAGACATTCAGTAGGAAAATTTGGGTTCAAATCCCCACTCAGGCAGAGAGCACCCCAGTGACTCTGGCTCAATCACTATCTTTTTGCTGTTGTGAGGACAAAATAGATGTGGAAATCCTGTACCCTGCCTTGAGCGCCTTGGAGGAAAGGGAGAAAAATCAACCAATTACTAGCAAATTATTTTACAAAGATGATATATTCTAATAAAACACTGGCTATTTATTTATTTATTTATTTATTCTCCCTTAATCAGGTCTCAAGGCAATTTACAAAATCAAATCAGATACTTTATAGGCAGAAGCAGACATTCTATAACATTAAAAACAATTTAAAGCACCCATTAAAATAGAAAAAAAATAAGAAATTTAAAGACAGCACAGCAGTGATTAAAAGCTCTGCCCACCACCTCTTTTGAAAACAGTTAATTCCTAAAAGGCAGATGGAATAAAAAAGGATTTGCCAAAGGAAGGACAGGAAGGAAGGGACTATTCTAGCTTCCCTAGAAAGTAAGATCCAGAGCCTAGGAGCCACCACCGAGAAGGCCTTCTCTTGCATTTCCACTGGACATGTCATGGCGGGCAGGGAAGCATCTCTCTAGAAGACCTGAAAGCCCAGGTAGGCTCATATGAGAGAATGCAGTCCTTTCAGGTAGTCCAAACAGGAGGCTGCTTAGGGCTTTAGAGGTACTTTGAATTGTGTCTAGAAACAGATTAGTAAACAATGGAGCTGTTGTAACAAGGGAGTTGAGTACTCCCTGCAGCCTCTAAGAAGTCTTTGTTAAAAAAAGTTTCCAAGCCCCATCTGAGGGGTTGCCCAGACATATCATAGTTGATACTAATGAAATCCAGCAGAACCAAGAGGAATACAGTCCGCTGACCACTTCCAGGTCTATGTTGCTCACCAAATCAATCAAAAGTGTCTCCATTCTGCACACAGGCCTACAGTCAGATTGAAATGGATCTTAATAATCACCTCATTTGGGGCCAATACCATAACCAGTATGTCTTTTTCTCAAGGTCTCCTGCTGTTTACCTAATTTTGGAGCTCTTCAGACAGCTACTCGAGCAGTTAGGAAGATACATTGAAATACCTGTATTTGATCTTTGGCATTTATTCCATACAAATTCTGTAAGGAACTGTTTAACACTTAGGGTTGCCTACAAGTGCAGGGCACTGTGGAACTGACCTGGTCTTATGCCTAGGAACTGTACTTCATTCTCCAGTCAAAACGTCTAACTGAGTGGAGATAAAGCAGTTATCACATGTAGTTATCCTTCAAGGGACAGGAGCAAGGGATGGTTTCAAAAAGAAAAGGAGGACGCTCACCTTAAATAATGGCTGCTATGAATCATGAAACCAGCAGATTAGCTACATTAATGTGAAATATTTAGCAGGCAGACAGTATTACTTCAAGTCATGTAAAACTCTAAAGAAGACTCAACTCCTTTTTCTTAACCATATCTGTAAAAGATACTTTAAATAGAGTTGCCAAGAGAAATAAGAAACAGTGTAGAAAAGGGAGTTTCCAGCAGGGGTTGTTCATCATGCAGTTAATACCTGCTGAAATTCCCTCTTCTATGCAACCATTAAAGGGACAGGAGCCTTGTTCTTTGTTTCACCTGGCAACCATGACCTCATATGACTGTGTCATATAAATCATAATAAAACCTAAAAGGATATCTATAAATGATACAAAGGGCCTTTCTGACCTATACTGTTATAGTGCTATGATTCCACTTTCAACACCCTGTGGAATTCTGGGGTTTGTAGTTTACTGAGGCCAAAGAGCTCCCTGGCTGAGAATTCTAAAGGCACCTCCCTAGACTGCAAACCCCAGGGTTCCATAGGATGTTCAAAGTGGAATAATGGCACTATAACAGTGCAGTGTGGAAAGGCCCATAGAAGCACCTTCTTCACTTCTCATAGAATTGTAGAGTTGGAAGAAACCCCAGAGGCCATCCAGTCCAACCGCCTGCCATGTAGGAACACACATCAAAGCACTCCCAACAGATGGCCACCCAGCCTCTGCTTAAAAACCTCCAAAGAAAGAGACTCCACCACACTCTGAGGCAGCATATTCCATTGCCAGACAGCTCTGTAACCATCAGGAAGTTCTTCCTGAAATTCAGGTGGAATCATCTTTCCTGCAGCTTGAATCCACTGCTCCTTGTCCTAGGCCCTTTTTTGCACAGCATTTGTCATGCGAAAGGGCCTCCAGAGTGTCATGCAATTGTGAGGAGCGTTTCAAATGATGTCCTCAGAAACACATGATGCTGCCTGGACCAGCAGGCGCCGATCGCACACTATTTCATTTTCGGCTTGTAGCTGAAAATGGTGCGTGATTGCACATTGCTCCAGGGCCCTGCATGCACTTACCATGCATGTGGTGCCTCTGGAGCTGCAGCGCTTGCGCTTCCTCCCCCAGCGCAGCCTAGGAAAATGCCCAGCTGCGCTGCAGAGGGAAGAGGTGAAGCCCTCATGTTGTCTGCCGGTCGGCAACAGCTGCAGAGCCGAAGCAGCAGGGACATGAGATCCTCTCATAAGAGGCTGCTCGCATGATCCCCGCATCCCAGCGCCAAGAAAAGGTAAGTTGCGGAAAGGGCCCTAGTCTCTGGAGCAATGGAAAACAAGCCTGCTCCCTCCTTGATATGACATCTCTTCAAATATGTAAACATGGCTATCATGTCCCCTCTTAACCTTCTCTTCAGGAGACTAAACATGTCCAGCTCCCTAAGCTGCTCCTCATAGGGCATGGCCTCCAGACCCTTCACCATTTTGGTCGCCCTCCTCTGGACACATTCCAGCTGGTTGATATCCTTCTCGAATTGAGATGCCCAGAACTGGACACAGTATTCCAAATGAGGTCTAACCGATGCAGAATAGAGTGGTACCATTACCTCTCTTGATCTAGACACCATAATCCTATTGATACAACCAAGAATTGTGTTGGCTTTCTTGGCTGCCACATCACACTGCTGACTCATGTTCAGCTTGTGGTCTACCAAGACTCCTAGATCCCTTTCACATGTATTGCTATCCAGCCACACATCCCTCATCTTATATTTGTGCATTCCATTTTTTCTGCGTAAGTGAAGGATCTTACATTTCTCTCTGTTGAAATTCATTTTGTTAGGTTTGGCCCAGCTCTCCAATCTGTCAAGGTCATTTTGAATTTTGATCCTGTCCTCTGGCTTATTAGGAACTTCTCCCAATTTGGTGTCATCTGCAAATTTGATCAGCATGCCCTCTACTCCTTCATCCAAATCATTGATGAAGATGTTGAAGAGCACTGGGCCCAGGACGGAACCGTGTGGCACCCCACTAGTCACTTCTGTCCAGGATGAAAAGCAGTCATTGCTGAGTACCCTTTGGGTTCAGTCAGCCAACCAATTATAAATCCACCTAACAGTAGCCCTGCCCAGCGCACATTTTATAAGCTTCTTTGCAAGAATGTCATGGGGAACTTTATCAAAGGCCTTACTGAAATCAAAATATGCTATGTCTATAGCATTCCCTTCATCTATCCAGCTTGTAACCCTATAGTAAAAAGAGATAAGATTAGTCTGGCATGACTTCGACACTGGAAGTCTCCAGGAGCACAGAATCTCACTTCACAAGCATCCTATCCAACCCAATATTTTACTCTGGAGAACCCTTGGTCAACTTTCATGGCAAGGCTTTGCTCATTAATAGGTTGTTCCGGCAATAAAATCACTGATATGTGGAATGCTTCTGTTCATGCTGCCAGCTAGTCATCTATGCTTTTCTCCACAGTGCTTCACTCCATTTCAGCCTTCACTTGTTTTCCTTCCGTCATTAAGCCATCATGCCATAGAAACTGAGGATGTTCATCCCTTTATGTTTTAGGAGGTTTTTCCTTCTAAAGATGTATTGTACTTCAAATTTAGGGTTCCTTTGAACTTTTTGCTACTTGTTTCATATGAGTGGATGGATTCCATAAGCAATTTGCTGATACTTACATCTATACACTAGAAAGAAAGAAGGGAAGTGATATAAGATGGAAGATGCATTAAGATGGTAGAGAAACAGAACAAAAAATGTGTTTTTCACCACTTACCACCTACCAAGACAAGGCTCCACTGTTTACTTTCTAGTGATGCAGAAGACAGAACATTTCTATACAATTTTCCAATGGAAAATTTGCCATTTTAAACTTCATTAGTAAAAATAAAAAGACACCAACTTGCCTCAGGTCTGAAATTGAACTGCATGTGATCCTGTAGAGCAGTGGTTCTCAACCTGTGGGTCCCCAGATGTTCGTGGACTTCAGCTCCCAGAAGCCCCAGTCACTATGGTCAATGCTCAGGGCTTCTGGGAGCTGAAGTCCACAAACATCTGGGGACCCACAGGTTGAGAACCACTGCTGTAGAGAATAATGATGAAACCGGGAGAGACCCCAGTGCCCTCAGTGGAAGAGAATTAAAAGCCAGCAGAAGCACATGTCAATAAGACATCCATGACATAAACAAATGGGTGTGCCTGAATAAGCATATCAACAGTTTCTAGTGCCTTCTGACTGTATATCGAAACAATGTGAGGGAAATAAATGTTGCTGTGAAAACCTGAAGATACATGTTGTAATAAAAACAATTTTCACACAGTGCTTTGAATTGGTATGAATTATACTATTTAATCCACACTTTGTTGTAGAGTACCTTCAAGTCTCTTCTGAATTATGGCAACCCTAATGTCACCCTGTCATAGAATTTTCTTGGTAGAATTTATTCAAAAGGGGTTTGCCCTTGCCTTCCTCTGAGGCTAAGAGAGTATTACCTGCCCAAGGTCACCCAGTGCATTTCCATGGCTGAGTGGGGATCCAAACTTTGGCTTCCCACTGTCTTAGTGTAGCACGCAAGCCACCATGCTGGCTTTTGAATCCACACTAAGGGTATTTTATGTTTTTCCTAATCAAGTATTTCAGTTCAAATTCTTTCAGGCAGTTGGGCCAGTTAACATTTTGGTTTCGTAAATATAACTTCAATTTACTTGCAAAATGAGGTCATGCTCTATTTAGGGCATTAGAAAATATTCCAGAAACCCCAAATCATTATTAATGTTCTAGTTGAACCTCCTCCTGGTTTCTTCCACTGCTGACACAAGGGGCAGACAAAAATCATGTGCTCCTTACAGAAACAGCTTTTAGTTTTAAAAAAAAAGTTTTTTAAAAAAACAAAGACATCTACCTTGTGAACGAGTTACATCTGTGCAGTTTTCAAGGCATCTATATTGTTTTTATGGAGTGTGCGGAAGGCATCCTCTCTGGATAGCCTAAGTTACCTCCTCTTAAGGTTTTTGTATACTTCGCTAGCCTAATGGCCTTTGACAGCTGGTGGCTGTTTAGCTACTGAACTCTCTCCATCTGCTGGCAAATATGAAGCTGCTTCAGTCATACCAAATCAGACCACTGCTTTGACCAGCCTAGTACTGTATGTATTCTCTATTGATAACTCCAAGCAAGGGGTCAGATGAAGGTCATTCCTAGCCCTACTGTATGAAATCCTTTTAACCAAAGATGAACAAGGCGGAAATGGAGTTTCTTTCAGCTTGGAAAAGTTTGGAGTACAGCTCCCAGATCCCCACCAGATGACTCAGAAAAAGCAATGTTTCCAAGCTCTGGGTTGACTGTTATGTAACGCATGCTCTTTATCACTAAGTGAAAGAGCTGGTTGGCCACAATGTAGCCAAAGAAGGTGACTGGAGTCTGAATTTTGGACCTGATTGTCAGGAGGGAAAATTGCAGGGTTCTTAAGACGTGTTTTTGAAATATGCAATTGAGGTGGGAATGAGGCTACAATATATTACAGGGGTGGAGCTATGGAGAGGGGCAAAATGAGGACATTGCCCCCCAATAAGAACTCTGTCCTCCCCATTAAATTTTCATTTAGTCCCCATGTTTCTAACTCAAATGTTCAAAACCAGTTGAACATTTAGAAGTGTTGTTTAGGTATCCAAAGAAAAGGATAGGCACAATAACCAAGAGAATATGAACACAGCAAATATAAGAGTTCTAGCTATGGATGATTTTCAATGTCTCATTCTCTGCTATGATAGAAAACTGGGGACCAAAGGAAAATTTAATTTGGATGCGTTGAATTACTACTTGGAGGGGCAATGCTTTCATCTCTCCACGCCTTGTAGCTACTTCCCAGCACATTAGTGATGATTTAAAGTTTTATACTGGCATTCCAACTTTATGATTCTATGATTTAGCATGCCTACCTGCTCTAGTTTACTCCATTTGGGTATTCGTCAAATAGTGAAAATTATAAAGCACTAGAAGGCTCCATAACATTGTCTTCACAAGCAGTCTTCCTGGAGGTGCCACCATGGTTATGGAAAGGCCTTCGCAGAGAGGCTCACCAGATGCCTACACTGAACTTTACTTGGGTGCCAGGTAAAAGGCCTTTTTATTTTCCCTGGAAGGAAGAACTGCTGAGGCCATTTCCGCACTAGCCTGTTATAGCGCTACTATTCCACTTTCAGCATCCTATGGAATCCTGGGGTTTGCAGTTACGAGAAGGGCCGGCTGGACCCTCCTGTAAGTGCAAACCCCAGGATTCCATAGGATGTTGAAAGTGGAATAATAGCGCTGTAACAGGCTAGTGTGGAAATGGCCTGAGTCAAGAGTGGTTTAAGCATCCCTTCTTACCTTCCAATTCTCCTTTGGAAATCTCTACATTTCCTCCCTTCTCCTGCTCTTCACTAGCTTTATGGGGAATTATAGGATGGCGACACCCAAATTTCTTTTGTAACAACTAATTCTGCCCTAAAATATTATGCTGAGCCAGCATTGTGTAGTAGTTTGAGTAGGACTCTAAGAGATAAGTGTTCTAATCCCCACTCAGCCATGGAAACCCATTGGGTGAGCCTGGGTTAGTTGCATTCTCTTAGGCTCAAAGGAAGGCAATGGCAAACCCTCTCTGAACAAATCTTGTCAAGAAAACCTGTGATAAGTAGGCTTAGGGTTGCCATAAACTGGAAACAACTTGAAGGTACACAAGAACATAATATTATGCTAGTTGGTTCAAATGCCTGATACAGTTTCACTGATATTACACTTGCTAGCATTTCTGGAATAATGCGTCCTCCTCCCCTTCCTCTTCATTTAGAAAACACCCATATACACATCTTCTAAATTTAACAAGTGTCCTACCTTCAGTCTCCCCATTCTCCTGATTTGCTATCTCTCTCATTTTATCTCCTGGGGATTCTTCACACTGTGCCAGCTATTACAGGATGATATATGTTTAAAATCTACTTCAAGAGTTATATTGCAAAATCAGATCAAATAGCCTCAAGGTTCCTGTACTGACTGATTCATCTTTATTGAAGTTGAAATAAAAATGTGCCGAGCAGTTGGAAGAGCTGCAGGAAACTCAAAGGGACACCAGAGTGAAATCTAGATTGTGTGAGGGACTTCAGGCCCCCCCGATGAGTCTGAGAATGTACAGCGTGGAGGATAACTGGCCACTGCTGTGAAAATGGTAGTCCTATGTCAATAATTTATTAACAGCTATTGTCAACCCCAGTTGCCACATCTGTCTTGTCTCAAGAACATCTCAAGGCTCTGAAATACAGAACAGAAGCAGAAGGACTTGTAGTTCTGCCCATGAAATTAGCACAATGGGGGCTGCTGTGAGGACAAGGTGGGGCAAGGGTGACAACAAATCACAGCAGGCAAAGCTGGTTCCTTTCAATAATTCATAGGTGTGGGGATGACTGGGCAACCTTTAGGGAATTAAAGAAGGATGAAATATCAGGGTGTGTGTGTGTGTGTGTGTACGTACATACACAAGGAGAGACGGGGATTGGGAGCACCAGTAAAACAAAAAAGAAACAGAGTAAAAGAGGACAGAGGCTCAAATAGAAATCTCAACTGATCATAGTGGATTTCAAGCAAAACATTCCCAAGCAACATAGGATGAATGCAGGAGAGCGGTCTTCAAGGAAAGGCCAACAGTGTGACTTGTGATATTTCCACAAATAAAGATTGGCCAATAGCAAGCTCTCCTAATATACTCCTACTGATTTCTTCTACAGAATGAGAGAACTTGATGCCTTTTAGAAGCCTGACTAAGTGTCCCACCTCCCCCAACACACACACACACACACTGACTGAAGACAATCATGTGCATTGCTTCACTTGTGAGGAACCTTTTCCTCTCCCCACCCAGTGACCTGCCATTCCCTGCTTTACTACTGTGTCCACATTCCACACACATTAGAGGAAGCAATCAAGCAGTTTGCAAACCCTTATAAAAAAAGAGAAAGTCTCTGAGCTTGTGATGTTTCCCATTGTAAATTCATTTAAATTGTAGTAAAGTTATGATGACTGAAACAAAACGGAGCTTGTCTTTTCCTGTTCTGACGCTAAACACACTTACTCAGGAAGAATTTCCATTTTGTTATAAATATACTATATCTTTAAAGTAAAAATCATAAAATGAGCATCTGGAACTATGTATGTGCCACTCTACTCGGCCATAAAATAGTTTGTTTTTTAATAAGGAAGAAAGGATGCTGTGGCAAGTGTTTTCAGTGCTGGTGGGCCCAGGAATGGCCATGCCCAAGCCAGTCACTGATGCTATGCCTTTTGCTTCTGTCTCTATCATCCTCAGCTCTAAGGATAGTCATTTGGGGGGCCCTGAACTTTGGCTCTAAGATTCAGCCCAAGCTGCACCACTGCTTCTACATCAGAGATGGGCAAAGGGCAACCCTAGCACCACATTAGGCTTGACTTCCCTTTGGCTGAAAAAAAAAATGGCAAAATGTATCTCCTGGAACCTCCAGAAGAAGCAATTCACCTTTTAAATAAGTCCACTGCTTAACATCAAAAGATGCCAAAATTTTCATGACAGAAGCAGACTTGACAGCCACTTGCCTTTTTTAGTTATTATTTTGTGGCCTGTACAGCTCTAAGAGGCTCCCAGAAGCATGCAGTAATAAATAAATAAATAAAATGGCCCTAGACCCTTTCATGTTGTCCATTCCTGTCCAACACACAAGTCTGATCTTTTATAAATGATCTCGATGAGGCCATCCACAGGAACAGACTCCTTCTACTGGTACCATTATGGGCTTCACCTGCTACATGAGTATCTAGAAGCCTTTTTCAGATAAAAGCAGAACTGACTGTTTGATCAGATATTCTGTTTCCAACTGCAGTCAGTCTTCCAATGCCCTCAACTAGGGAATGAAGGCAGTAGTCATCAAACATCATGTTACCACTTCTTTATAGGAACCTGCCTGTAGGTTATTACCATAATCAGATGCCTTTTGTATCACCATCTAAAGAAGGTTCAGTGGGTGGGAACTGGACAGAGGCATTTCTTTGAGAAAGCACTTCACTGACAGAATTACTTTCCAAAAGAAATTAGACCTGACTCCATTCCTGTTGGGTTTTAGGTGGGCAACAAAAACATTTGAAAAAATTCCATCTTGCTTTCAGCAGCATTTAATTACAAGAGTGATATTTTTTGCTCAGTTTGCTTTAACCTGCTTATATACTGTAAGAGAACATGGAGGTTCTCTTTTGTCCTTGTGAGCATGAAAAACCTGTTTTTAGAGTGCATTTCCCTGCACTAGCCATGCTGGATGGGGATTCTGAGAGCTGTAATCCAAAAAGTATCTTTCCCAGACTCTGCAAATAGATGTTTAATGAACTATTCTTCATTAATCCATCTAATCCCTTTTAAAAGCCACTTGTACTTGAGACCTAAGTGGCCCTGAATTTCATATTGGAATATAAAGGTAGATAATCTCCAAATGTTCAACTTGGAAGGGACAGTCTTGATTAATATCCTGTCATCCCACTTTTGCAGCTGCTTTTAAAATGCCCCAGTTTCCCTCTCCACTTTCTGCCTTCCCCCTCTGCCCTCAAGTTACTTCAGTTGCTATACATCGAGTTCAAAGTGCAAAGGTAGGCCCTTACTGCATGATATCACCATCCTGGCATGGCAACGCATTGCTGCTGGTCTGGGACACATGCCATCGCACAACGTAATTGCGGTCTCAGTGCTGTTGCATCCCCATCTATCATGATTGCACTGTATACCATTACTGGAAAAAATCTGGTAATAGCCCCCTTTCCCGCAATGATCCCATCAGCTGCAGGTGTGCGGTAAGAGTGGAAGCACTATCAAACGCTTCCTTCTGCAGTTCAGTGCTAGAAATAAACTGCATAGCAGAAGGGAGAAGAAAGTCCTTCATACTACCTGTCTGCCAGCAGCTAACCAGGTGTGGTGGGGAGCGTTCAGGTCCTGATCCCATCCTGGCAATGGCACTGCCAGGATGGGATGGGATCGGGTCGAAGTGCTGTTGTGCCATCGTGCAATAAGAGCCATAGTTTGTGCTCAGTTAACTGGCCATCCTCCCTGTCAGACTCTTCCTAGGTTGTTCTTCTGTGTTGAACTGCTTTGTCAGTCCTCACATGACTGAATGCCTGCCTCTTGCTTTGCAAACATTTAAAGTAATTGGACCAGTGACAAAAGTCGGCCAAGGTTTCTTCCCTTATTTATTTACATGTCTATCCTGCTTTTTCTTCAGGAAACTTGGGCAGATTACAACAGCTTTTTCCCAGCCATGGGCTCCTGGTATAGCCAAATAAGCCCAGGACTGTTCAGATCAGCCCAACTGCTGCTACTGTCTCATAAGCAAGAGGGGAAAAAACTTGTCATTTCTTATTAATGTGCACAAGAACAAGACAAGCGAAGTAGAAATGCTGACCCTGCCTAGCAATGATTTATATGAATTTTGGTCAATCTGAGAAAGACTCCTGTTACTCAGTTCTACATACCTTTGCCCTCATCTGATTGTGATCTTGCATTGTTAAATCATGCATTCCTTTTTTTCTGTTTTCTGAAGGGGGCTAATCAGCTTGACATCTGTATTGTATTTTCAGACTAGCCACACATTTTGGAGGGGACAGGTTTAATACAATTCAAAAGTTATATTCCCAGATGCCTCTCCCCATAGCTATGATTTTCTCTCTTATATCACATGAGTGTGAGAGAGGCCTATTTAGACTGCTAGGTAATAGACATTACTCTCACAAATCACTGTGGCCATTTCCGCACTAGACTGTTATAGTGCTACTATTCTACTTTCAACATTCTATGGAATTCTGGGCTTTGCAATTTAGGGAGGGACCTTAAGGCAGTGTGCTTAGCATGTTTTTCAGTTTGACATGGTGTTACCCCATTGGCATACCCTATCCTAGGAACTATAAATTTGATATCAAATATGCCCACCATGCCAGAGAGGTTGCCTGAATGGGCATGTAGGCAAAGAGGTCGAACAACTGAAAAGAGGTCAAGACCAGAAAAATCCCCAGTCATGTAGCCCAAGGAGACCTCAGGCTATACACATCCATGTAAACAAAGAGTCCTCGGCCAAGAATAGCCAGCTTGAGTGGATTAGCGTGTTTTCCCCAGGTTGAGCAACTTTGACTCTGGAAAAATCTTAAACCTTGACTGCAACCCTACTTGACTGAAACCCTACTTGAAACAATACTGCAACTCACATGCCATTGTATGGCATTCCTTCATTTGTTTTGGCCATTGTTCTTCCAGAGAGAGGGCCTGCCCTTGAGGCATGCCCTATAAGTAGTCCTAGTTTTTGAGGGTCTCTTAGGAGAACTCCCCGTCATGGTAGCAGACCACCACTCTGTTAGTTGAGTGATCCCCTTAGCTGTCTCTTCGCCGAGCTCTGTTCTTCTCGCTGCTTCCTGGACTGAAGACTTCAGGATAGGTGCAGTATCACTGCCTCTACATTCCCTTTGCTATATCCCCTATCTATTTTTCATGTCTTTTCCTTCTCAATAGGCCTTGTGTGCATGAGTGAGTGCATTGGTGTGTGATACTATTTTCATTTAATAAAATTCATTTATTTGGTACATTTGTCTGGCTTTTTGCTTGGCCTGACCCCGTAAAGTTGGGTAAAAGATCCTGCTGAGTTACCCTACCCCTCGTTTTGCTAATGCCAGTGCTCCCCAACCTTTTAATTTCCCCAACCTTTATAACTTGGGGCGAATCAAGGTGTCCCCCACAGAACCTCCAAAAGTCAGGGTAACAATGGTGCCTAAAAGTTCAGAGAGAAGAAAAAATCAGAGCTTAGAAAAATCACTTTTTGGACTACAAAGTCCTAGAATTCCCCAGGCACAGTGAGAGGCGTCATTCAAAAAATAAAATTTCCTAAGCTTTGCCTAGCACCTCAATTGCCTCTGAACCCTGCCATTTCCCGGCACAAGCCCACAACCCTCAGATTCAACTGGCCATCCCTGGCAGTTTATGAATGAATCTTTGCCAGCACATAAGAGCAAACACACTAATGTCTCTAACAAGATAGATAGCAGCTAGAACACTGGTAAATCTTGTTCTTTGTGTAGGAATATACCGAAGTACAATCCACAGTTTCCCCTGCCTGTGGTCTCCCTAGCTCCATGGGATCCATTTTATAACCTCCAGGATAAAATATTAATTAATTGATGCTTTGAAAAAAAGGCCATCATCCATGATTTAAAGTCTTCAAGAAAAAAAATTATGACGATATTAAATGTGCACTCTGGCTCCTTTGTATCCTCTTATATATTTATAATTGCACCTTTGTTTAATTAGGCCTTCCTTAGCACATACATTATTAATTAGACCCGTTAATGCTTTTGTAAGTTGGAGTCACAAGGGGATCATGGCTCACGGTTCTTAAACCTTAGTAATTGCCACAATCAATTAATATTTCATTAACGTAGAGCTCATTTGCAATTCCACTTGAGGGTTCAGGGTCCTTTGTTTAAAAATATTTGCAAAAAATAAAATAAAAAAATTCATGCATAAATGGGGCATTGAACCGTAGCCTTGATGGCTTTCCGATTGCTCTTCTGTTATAGAAACGGAGCCCTGCTTCAAACCTGGATGTTGGGAAGATGTCTGCCCTGTGAAATCGTGGGCATACCCAGTGGAAGCAAGCACCAGGTGCTACAGCAGAGATACAAGCTCTGCCAATTTATTCAGTATTCTGATCCATGTGGCATCTTGTGCCCTTTGTTTGGTAAACAGCTGTTGCAATTGACCTTCTGTGTTGCGTGATCTGCTTTTATCTTAGCAGAACACCATAAAAAAAATAAAGGCTACTGAACATGACACTGCTTTACTGTGTTTTCAGATTTTTTTTTTTTTTAGAATAAACAGAATAAAATGCAAAATACTTGGTGATTGGCCTGAGCTCTTTGGTGGCAGCAGCGAGGAGGGTGGCATGACCTCTGCCAAATGGGTGGTGATGGGAAATCTAAAATAAAACAGCAATAAAGATATGGAAGAATTTGTGAGAGAAATCTCAATTGCTTATCACTAAACCAACTGCAAGAACAGTACTGACTCAAAGGCAGTGATGGGAATCATGCAGCCCTCCAGATGTTGCTGGACTGCAATGTTTAGCCAGCACAGCTGGTGATGGTAGATGGTGGGAACTGCAGTCAAACAACACCTGGAAGGCTGCACGATTCTCACCCCATGCTCTAAGCCAAAAGGTGAACAGGTTTCAGGTTTCTAGAATCTACTGTATATTGCGCTAGAAGAGCACTGAAGTTCAGTTGGAGCCAAGTCCGAAACAGGTCGTGCACTAAGAATTAGGAATGCTGTCACCACAAGAATTGGGAACAGTGTCACCACACTCAATACCTAAGGCACCAGATCCTATCTGATCTTGAAAGCCAATCAGGGTCAGCTGTGGTTAGTACTTGGATGGGAGACAATGGATGAATACTAGGTGTAGCAGGCTATAATTCAGAAGAAGGAACTGGCAAAACCATCTCTGAGTATTCCTTGCCTAAGAAAACCCTGTTGAAATTCATAGGGTTGCCATAAATTGACAGACCATTTGAAGGCATGTACACATAGAAACTTTATCACAAATCTTCTAGAGGTCTACCAGTATAGATTCTAATTTTTCTCTCTCGCTGTTGCTGTTTTAAAGACCACAGGTTCCAAACAAATAGAGCCATGCATGGAAGTGGCATTCATACATAGAAATACTGTGTGTGGGGGGGGGGTTTGTTCGTTTTTTTGTTTTTTGTTTTGCTGAGTGAAGGACCATGCATGTAATCACAGACTGCATGGGGACTGTAATGTACAATCAGATACAGGACATTCATTGCAGACCCCCTTTGCATGACCAGGTATGGATGAGGGTATTTACTTCCATGAGACAAGGACAGATATCTTCAGACTCTGGTTGTAGGCACTGCCCCTTTTGATGTATTCAAGGGGTTCCCTACATGTAGTATCCCAAGACCAGCTCCCAGAATCCCCCACTAACAGTCATGTTTGGCAAGGATTTCTAGAGCTGAAGGCCAATGACATCTGATGATGCAAGGTCTGGAACCACAGTGTATATAGCATCAGAACTAACACCTTTGCATCCACAGAATGGCCCTTTTATTCAGTTTGTGTGTTTTTAAAGAACTTTTCAAACTCAGCAAACATCTCTATACATTTGATGAAAAATTGCTGTTGTATGCTTTCAAATAATTTCTGAGTTATGCCGACCCTAAGACAAACCCATAATAGGGCTTTCTTGGCAAAATTTGTTCAAAGAGAAGTTGCCCCTTGCATCCTTCTGAGACTGAGAGACTGTGGCCGTTTTTACACACCACCTCCAATGCGAAATGGCCGCAGGATGGCCGTGGGATCACAACGACAGTTCTGCATGATATCATTGTGATCCTGTGGCCATCTCGTGGCCATCCCATCACAATCACGGATTAAATCATGTTTGGGTTTCTCCTGAACATGATCCGCAATTGCAGAGTCCTCCAGCATCCCTCCCACACTTACCTGTTATGCAGAACGTCAGGAAATGCAATGGCTGCACTTCCTCCCCCAGTGCAGCCTGGGAAACTGCCGGGCTGCGCTGTGGAAGGGAGGAGCTGAGCCATCGCACTTCCTCCCATCCAGCAGGAAGCCCGTGCGAAGGGAGTGCGCAGCAGACGCGATTCCCTCCTGGGAGAGACTTTCCCGGGATCGCCATGCTATGGCTCCAAAAGAAAGATAACTTGCGAAAAGGGCCTGTGACTTGCCCAATATCACCCAGTAGCTTTCCATGGGCAGATGGGGATTCAAACCCCGTTCTCCAAAGTATTAGCCCAACATACAAGCCGCTACACCGCAATGGCTCTCATTTGATGAAAAATACTTAAGATTTTTTTTTTAAAAAAAAATGGGGGACAAAATGAGTGCTGTAGAATCACTCATCCAGGCAGGGGGCTCTAGGTGATTAGCTCTTAACAGTCAGGCTGTGGATCCCTGTGTTTTCTACCCATTTTCACTGACTGGGTCCTCCAGCCTCCTTATCTTTAACATGTCAGGAAGTTACAATATGCTTTTCTCCTTACTGGGAATAACTATGCCTATTGAAAGTAGTCAGTGCAGATTGCTGAGAATTTCATTCACTTTTTAAAAAACAAGTTCGCAAAATTCACATGTTTTTTGGTATATTTAGCAAAAAGAACTTGAGTTATTTTTATTTAAGTTTGCAACTTAACCCTAGATTAAAAGCTGTTAATCATAATGAGATCATCACATTGCATCACAGACCTTATTTTAGTCATACTCATACATCTTCTATCAAACTATAAAAACTGTAAACACTTTTAGAAATCTTGTTGCTAGGTTTTGAATTAAGGCGGTGCCATTGCCCACTCTTTGCTCTGGTTCTGCTGGCCACAGGCGTCCACCTCTCCCCATAGATTACTCCTGAAAGAATGTGACCCTCAACAAAAGCTTTTCCCCATCTTGCAGTGATGGGGAGGGTATGGCCAAGAAGCAATCTTGGGGGAGGGGGAATGGGTCTCCAGTCCTTAGAAATAAAGGCCTTGTATCATACCATTCAGTTTTTTCTGGTGGCAAATAACTTTGCCACGTGTAGGAATCAGGTATGATTGAATTCAGGGATATTTGTTTTAGAAGGTTTTGCTCCCCAACAAGGTTGTCCATTGGAACTCTGCATGAGTCACTGTTCTGGACCAACCCGTTCTCAGCCAGGGGGGCATGCTTAGATTGAAGAATGACTCATGTGAGTGTCTGTATGTGCCGTCAAGTCACCTGTTCATTTATTATCCCCCATTCTCTGAAGAGAAAACTTTTTTTTTGTACTACCTCCCTCCCCATTTTGTTCCAGAGAATAATTCTTCTCCAACAGCATATGTGCCTTCAAGTCACCTGTCGACTTAAGAAGACTCCATGAATTTCACAGGGTTTTCTTAAGCAAGGAATACTCAGAGGTGGTTTTGCCATTTCCTTCCTCTGAAATTCAGCTTACAGCACCTGGTATTCATCAGCATAACTACCCATTTATTTCTCCTTCCAGTCCTGAGAGTACAAGTAAATCTTATCTTTTTATACCATTTCATATACTTTTTGTGATTTAAGAAATGTGTCTTCAATTTTTATTTAAAAGAAGCAAAGGTTTTGAGGCAATTGTGATGAGGCATCACTGTACACTCATTAGATCATTAGATCATGGCAAGGATCCAGTGACCTTCCAAACAACTCCAGTTGTCCTTGGCCATGCTGGCAGAGACTGATAAGAGCTGGAGCTGAGCAAGATCTGCAGGGCTGCAGGTTCCCCACTTCTACCTTAGACTATTATCTCCCATGATTTTCTTTTTGGCTGCACTTGCAAAACTTGAGAAACCTATTTGATAAGAAGTCAAATGGTAGGACAAAAGAAATATGTCTTGCTAATGTGCACAATGGGCCACCTTCAGATTCTCTTATCAGCTCTCTCCTGTATCCATCTTAGTACAAGAAAAGCTCTAACGTATAAGCTGACCTCTAGCAGGTGATCCCTAAACAGCCTCCGATATCTCAGAAAGCTGTCAGTTGAAACCACAGTCATCAATACACCGCCCACAACAGCGTCATGGCAACAGCCAAGAAATGGAGAGAACTCATGGGGTGTCTCTACCTTCTGGACTCAATGCTTTCAGAAAGCAATTGGCACAGCAGTGTCATCTGTGTTCCAGCTGTCATCACGATCTTTAAAATCTCTTTAAACCTCTTTTAAACGTAAGTGGCAAGTTGTTTAACATATAAGTAATGACAGCCCAGTGCAACAGATGGGGGGATGTGATGGTTATTCCACTTAGCGCTTTTTGGCTAGTCCCCATGTAGATGATAAGCAGAACAGAGTGAGCAAGAGAAAGAGGGAGAGGGAGACCTGAAGAAACCACATCTTTGAGTAGCATGGTGCATGCACACCACTCCTCGAAGACAAGCATTCAATTCTCATTCAAAACCCACAAAGAGTCAACCACATAGTGCAGTGATGGGGACAATGGTAAATTTGATGAGGTACACCAGAGGATATACAGCATCCAGGGGCCAGTTTTCAACCCTCTAACCCGTTGGCACTATCTTTCCATAGTGGTAGAACTGCATGCCCCTGTGAGGCAACAGGCTATGATGATGGCAGCAGTATCGCTGGCAGTATCGCCCATGTCAGACAGGCTTTTGCTGGGGAGCCAGGCCATTTCTGCACTCCACTGTTATAGTACTATTATTCCACTTTCAACATCCTATGGGATCCTGGGGTTTGCAGTTTAGGGAGGAGCACTTCGAATTCTCAGCCAAAGAGCTCTTTGGCCTCAGTAAACAACAAACCCTAGAATTCCACAGGATGTTGAAAGTGGGATAATAGCACTATAACAGTGTAGTGCAGAAATGGCCCCAGACTAAATGTGCCAAATAGTTACTGGGCAGCAGCAGTAATGGGGCAGTGACACTGGCAGAGTCTCTTTCAGAGACAATGGCATGGTACCATAGCTAATCCTTATTAGTACTGTGCAGAGATAACAGCAGGGGCACAGTAAACTCCTTTTGAAGGTCTTTACCACAAAAACCTATAATGAATGGATCCAAAATGAAAAAAGAGATAGAGCCAGCAGATGAAACTCCTAAGTTGCATGGCACTCAACAAGCTAGCGGGGCACAGCAGAGGTCAATTACAAGTAGTGTTGTGGTCATACATGCCTTAGTTACATCCTGTTTGGACTCTTGTAATGTGTTCTACATGGGGCTGCCTTTGAAGAGTGTTCAGAAACTTCAGCTTCTTCAAAGAGCTTCAGCCAGTGAGGCAGATTACAGGGACCATACTACACCCGTGTTAAAACAGTTCCACAGGCTCCCAGTTTGTTTCTGGCATCAATTCAAAGTGCTGGCTATGAACTATAAGCCCTATAGGGCTCAGATCCAGGCTTTCTGGCAGAGCATATTTCCCTGTATGTGCCTACTCAGGCCCTGGGATCATCAGGAGTGGTTCTTCTTTCAGCTTCACCACTTTCACAAGCACACTTGGTGGGTATGCAAGAGAAGGCCTTCTTGGTGGCTGCCCCTAGACTTTGGAAGTCCCTCTCCTCAGAGGCCAAAATGGCCCCCTAACTGCTGTCCTTTGTTGACAGGCAAAACTCTTTTTATTCCAACAGCCTTTTAGTATAGAAAGTTTTTAAAGAACAGGCTAAGACTGTGTCAAACTATACTGTTCTGATAGCAACACATATTATAGGAAGATGGAACATAGAATAAGTACACAAACTAGCCAACTCCCTTCTGCAAGTCAGAATTGTTCCAGTGATCTTATAGCAATGGTTCAAAAGATCACCGTGAGCTGCGGCAGAAAGCAGAGGTATCTCAGCAAAGACCCGCATGTACCTTCCAACATGTCATAGATAAAAATTGGGACATATGTGGCCAAGTAACACCAAGGTGTGGTCAAGATGATAGAAGTTATTAGTGAGAAGAACACACATGGCAGGGGAGTCTGCAGTTGTTGTGTTTGCCTGAGTCTATGAGGAAGGTCATGACCCTAGACCCTTCTTTCCTTTCCCCACTGCTGAGATAATTGATGGTGAATTACTTTTGCACTTTGAACTCAGTTTTTAATGGAACTAAAGTAAGCTGAGGATAAAGAGAGAAATTGGGAGGAGGAAAGAGAAACTGGGACATTTTACAAGCATCTGAAAAGGTGGAAAGACAGAAGATTCATTGGGAAGTTGGAGGGTATGCCTGCAGAGTCAACAGGCTTCAGGCAATCCAGTGAAGGTAAAGTTGTTCCATCATACTGGTTTTGTGAGTTCACATTAATGTGATCCCAACAATTTGCCTCAAAATTCTTCCATCTAAATTTTGATGTTTAATACATGCAGGATATTCTCCCAACATTTTTAAACCCTGCTGGATATTTTATATCAGTATTTGATATTCAATCATATTTGACTTCAGTATTTGCTATCTGGCAGTGTTTTGACAGGAAGCTTCTAATTCAGCAGTGCCAGTGGTTTATGATGAGATTTTAATTTGGCAGGCATCAAAAAGAAAACAAATGAAGAGGAGCCAAGAAATTGAAAACATTCAGATCTCAAAACTGGAGCTAAATCAGAATGCTCAAAATATGAACAAATTTGACATTTTGTGTTCAAAATGTGAATAGCAAAATCCATATGCCTGGCAAATGTGAATTCATACCAGATGCTAGTTTCAGCTCTATTTTCACTCCTTTCCTAATGCACTGAGAGCCAGTGTGGTTTGAGCATTGAACTACAACCTTGGAGACCAGCGTTCGATTTTCCACTTGAGTGTGTGACCTTGGGCACATCACACACTCTTAGCCCTCAGAAAACCCAGTGATAGGTTCTCCTTCAGGTCACCATAATTCTGAAATGACTTCAAGGCACACAACAACAACAACATAATGCATTGTACTCATATCAGTGCAGCACATGAAGCATGTTCGTTTTAATTTTCAGCAAGCTTTCCATAGTGACATAATGCTGGTGCACCCTCATGTAGTTCTAACAGACCCATGAGGAGCTATACCATCTCTGCCAAGTTTGTGGTGCCAAAGGATGGTGGAAGAGTTTTGATTTCCCTGGCTTAACTTCGCTTTTTGTAGAATTGCATTGAGGTGGGCTCTCTGGCCTTGATGAGTATCTAGAACTGCTAGATCTGTATGCAGCTCCGCTACCTGGTGAATCAATAAATGGAATGTGACAATCAGGTCTGCCTTGACTGACTGAATACCAGACTAGTCATTGGATCCTTATGTGCAGACAGGAGAATAAGAGGGCATCCTGTTCTGGATTATCTTTGCTTTGACACCAAAGGGCCTTATAGCATAAGGAGGGAAATCACAATTGCATCATGGTAATAGAGACTTCTCTTAGGGCTTCTTGCATGACATAGTTGCTGCTCTGTTGTTAACCCACAGGAGACTGTTAAAAAAAACTGTTAATGACTTTCTTTTCCTCTTCTGTCATGCTATGATTTCCTGTATGAAAGTTCAATTGCACTTTTATTCTGATTTTGGAAGGTCAGTGGATATGTTTTGGGTGGGAAAACTATTGATCATGAGGAGATACAGCCCTGTCCCGGAGTAGGTTGCTATAATACCATGGTGCCCTGAGGGCCTCATTCTCTCTGTCTCAATCTCTCTCTTATGCACACATTCCTCAAATGTAAGAGGAAAAGCTTACAGTTTAAAAAAGAATTTATTTCATTAACCCTCTGCTCTTACTTGCTGCCACATGAAAGCCAAGGATAGGTCAGATGGATGAATTAGTGGCCTTCGACTTTCCTCTGCCAGCAATTAAGCCTGGGAACTCTGATCTATCCCTGATCAGGCATCTCCGTGACCCAGGGAAAAAAAAGGCCTTTTAAAAGGTAGGGCAGTTTTCATTTCTATTTATGTGATGGGTATCTGTGTGTGTGTGAGTGCCAAACACTGAAAACAGGCAGGGATGATGTCTCAGGGGAGGTAGAGAGTGAGCAGTCCAACATGCTGGGTGTGATACAGTTTTAGTGCAAGTGGATGCTATAATCCCAGAATGGTTCTGAAGGTGTGCAAGGAAAGAGAGCAATCCCAATTAAACAGCATTTTTACAGACAACACAATGGTAGCAAGAGAGGTGCCTTGCGCAATAAGGGCCATTTCCACACTAGATTGTTATAGTGCTATTATTCCACTTTCAGCATCCTATGGAATCCTGAGGTTTGCAGTTTTGGGAGGGAAAGGCCAGCCCCTCCCAAAACTGCAAACCCCAGGATTCCACAGGATGGTGAAAGTGGAATAATAGCTCTAAAACAGTCTAGTGCGGAAATGGCCAAGGTTCAAAGCCTTGCTAAAATGGTACATACTGCCAGCAGTTTTGCTATTGTTTATGCCTCTCTTCCTACCTCTTTTTAAGTTGCCTTAGAGAGGTTTTTATTTCAATCTGTGTGTCTGTGTCTTCAAGTCTCCTGTCAACTCACAGCAACCCCCTGAATTTGATAGGGCTTTCTTAGGCAAGGAATCCTCAGAGGTGGTTTTGCCAGTTCCTTCCTCTGAAATATATATTCCTCTGAAACATAGTCTAAAGACCTTGGTATTTGTTAAAGAGATTGGGTTTATGTCTCTGTTGGTTATTTTGAAATGAATGTATGTGTAGGATTGGTGGCTTGTGATGGGACAATTGGCCTGAAATGATAAACACTGCTTTCTTCTTTGCATGATTTTAAATGCAATATTATTGATGCTTGTTTTCAAGTAATTTTATTGTATTTATATACTCATTTGGAGCAAAAATATAGTTTGAGAGGCAGTCTGCAAAGTAAACATAAATAAATACCGAAATCCTCTTTTCCTGCTGTCTGGATCAGGTGTCTTATTTGAGACAAAGCAGCTCTGACTATGATGGTTGTGCCATTTGAGCTGTCGCATCCACCAATGCAGTTGTGTAAATATAAGACTTTTATGCCCTGGCCTGGCCTGATCTGTATGCATGGGGTAGCGTCTGTGTCAAGTGTTTCTCCCAGAACCCAGAGAAGGTGAAGGCTTCTGCCTGACCAGAGTGCCTGCCTGCGTGGGCGTTTTTATGAGGCTTTCCCAGCAAGAATATTGAAAGTGATGTTTTAATGGAACAATCAATCTGAAATAAATTAGTACTACAAACTAATAAAAGCTTTTATTGCTCAGCTTGCCTGAGAGGTACTGAAAGCTCAGTGCCATTTGGAAGTAGGAAAGATTGCTTGTACCAAATTACTCATATATCTAAGCTCATCTAGAACTCCAGCTTGGGCTGAATCAGAATATGAGGGCACTTTCGACCCTAAACTTTGCTACTTATGGAAGTCTCACCTCTCATTTCAGCAACAGTTGCAGGTGGGTGGCCCTGTCATTAGGCAAAGTGAGGTGGCCACCTAAGACAGAGCATTTTAGATATAATGAAAGGGCAGCAAACTGTTAGTGATTTGATTTTTTTAAAAATTATTCTCACTCTTGCATTTTTACTGCCAGGCATGGAGAGAGATGCTCGTGGGATTTTCTGTCTCATATGGCAAAATAAATTTCATCACCTTGTATTCTCTGCAGCTTAACCTAGGTGGATAGATAGGGGTTGCTCTCTGTATCTTTGGGCAGCAAAATGTCTTTGGCATGCTGTGGTAGGAAGGGAAGCTGAGACTGTGTGGTGAGGCATGGTTAAAAGCAGGGAATTCCAGCAGTTTGCTTATTCTCCCAACCAAGGGCCTAATACTCTAAAGGCAGTAGATCCTGTCTGATTGTGGAAGCTAAGCAGGGTCAGCTCTGGTTGGTACTTGAATGAGAGATTGCCAACAAATGCTAGGTGTTGTAAGCTATATTTCAGAGGCGGGGGCTGGGAAAACCACCTCTGAGTATTTCTCGCCTAAGAAAACCCAATGAAATTCATGGGTTCACCATAGGTTGGCAGGAGACTTGAAGGCACTGTTACCCTGTGACTTGGGGGTCCCATGAGAGGCACCCAAATAACCACAACAAACACAACAAGATGGGGAAATTAGCTGGAGCACTCTCTTGGCTAACGAGAGGCAGGGTAACTTAGCGGGGATCTTTTACCCTGTGTCTACAGTGTCAGGTCAGTGAGGAGGCAAACAGTTCAAATAACAATTAAGATTTATTAAACAGTGATTAAAGAAAAGCACGAACACACTCCTAACTAGGAAAGGAAAATAGAGTTCAAGGGGAAATGGGTGATATACCACCTGTCCTGCAGTCCTGGGGAAGCCGATTGTGGAGGAGGAAACCTGGCGTGGTAGCTGAGGGGAATCCGCTGAACCGAGCGGCAGCAAGGCAGAGTAAAGTCCAAGCGATCCGGCAAGAGTTCCAAAGAGCTCTCAGAACTGGGGGTTTTTATCAGGGAAAGAACGACCGTAGGCTAGTCTGGTCTTGGGCGAAAACAATAGGTTTTGGGTTGGAGACAATGCCTCCGAAAGGTCAGAATTTACATGATTGAATTATGTTCCGAATTGACAATAGTATGGCTGGTATGCAGATGCGGCTAGCTCGGCAGTTAAGAACTTAGCTCGCCAGAGTGCCCTCTCAGGGCAGAGGATCTCTTTGTTTATTGCGCATTGGTAATGAGGGTGTTTGTTTCGGGAGGTCCCCTAAAGCAGTTCTGGCTATTTCTGGCTTGGTTTGGTGGGAGCAACAAATAGTAGCCATGCCTAGCTTCGCGCTTGTACAGTGGCCTCACAAACACTTGGCTGGTGGCAGAGCAGGGCCGAATTGTGATATCAAAATGATATCTTTGGTTCACCAAAGGCCAGGCCAGTTCATGGTGATAACAGCACACACACACACATATTACCGCTGCTGCACCAGCTCTTGCTATTCGTGTAAAAGCTTACTTGTATTTTAATCCCCTGGGGAAGATTGAAACTATTATGCTGAGTGTCTAGAATCTGTATTAGAAAAAAGGGGCTGAAGACTGCCTAGGAACAATGGGCTGGGATGCAAGATAGCCATTGGCAATAAAGGCAGCGAGTAAATCACTTCTCAAAGCCATGCACTTAAAAGGCTGAAGAACGACTATTCTTTCCTCTGTAAAGACTGTTATTTCAGATGATGGGCCACATTTAGAAACCGGGCTAAGAATGTGTATGTGATAAATTGTTACATTTTAGTCAAAAGATCCAATACAGCTTATGTTCCCTCTACATTAAATACAGAACTATGAATTAATCCCACATCAATGTCTCTGTCCTTCTGATGGGGCTATATATCTTAGGACCACCTGCTTCCTGATCCTGTGCCCTGGAGATGCCAGAGCAGAACTTGGAAAAGTTGCTTTTTTGGACTCACAGAGTCCCCCAGCTGGCTGGCCACTACTCGAGTGTTTGCTGGACTTGTTAAAAAAAAAAGTTTTTTTTATATTTGTGACAGAGACCGAACCTATGAATGTCTATATGCAAAACATATTATCTCTGCTAAGTAGAGTTGCCAGAGTAAAAGCTGGAGGGCTCTTGAACCTTTAAGAGTGTATTTCAGTAGCTGTTGCTTATTACATAACACTGAAATCCCTTCTTCTACACAACCATTGAAAGTACAGGAGGCCACTCCAATTTTTACTCAGGAATCCTAACCTAGAGATACTTCCTTTTTATTTTTTATGGGAAAAGGTTTTTTTTAAAAAAATAGAAGAAAAATACAGTCATGTGAACACCCATTTCCAGTTCAGAGTGGTTTAACCCAGAAGACTTGGGTCCTTTCTGCAAGTCATCGTTGCCCCATGGTGTCGACACGTGGGCAGAGGAACAGTGATGTCACAACCATGTGACATCGTTGCAGTCCCATTGCCCACGCATCCCCAGGCAACATGATCGCGGGGTAAATCATTGATGAGTTTCTCCCTCAATAATCCCTGATTGTGCTGTGCTCCAGCCATATGCCCTCATTTACCTTCCCTGTGGAGGCCCTGGAAGCACGATGGACAGTCACGTAGGGATATGGGGTGATTCGCCCGAGGCGGCAATATTTTTGGGGAGTCCCAGCCCGTAGCCATGCCCCTCCATGCCCTGGCCATGCCCCTACACACCGGAGCCATGCCCCTGCGCACAGTGGCCACGCCGCTAATGCCATAGCCCTCCCCCATCCCACCCAACCCTCTACCCACTCCAAGCTCCACCACTGGTGATGGAGGTGCTTCCTGCCCTAGCACAGTCCAGGAAAGTGTCTGGCTGTGCTGTGGCAGGAAGAGGCATGCCCTCACACTTCCTTCTGCAGCAAGCAAGCCGATGCCGAGGGGAATGCTGGCATTCACCCTCACATCCCAGCAAAGCTGCGCTGGGATGATGCTAGGACAACCCTGGACCCAGGCAAGCTGCAGAAGGGGCCTCAGTTTTACTGCTTCATTGAATGAGTAAGGCTGCCGGAGTGAAAACTGGGGAGGGTTCCTGTACCTTTAATGTTTCTGTACAAGAAGGGATTTCAGCAAGTGCTGCTTGTTATCTGCTTGTCTGACAAAGAACACCTGCTGAAATTCCCTCTTCTCCACAACCATTAAAGACACAGGGCCCCTCTCTAGTTTTCAATCTGCTGCAACCTAATAAGTGAGGAGGTCACAGATCAATATGAGGAGGTCTAGTCTGGGACTTAGTGATCTTTCATGGAATCACAGAGCTGGAAGAGACCACAAGTGCCATCGAGTCCAACCCCCTGCCATGTACGAATACCCTGTCAAAGCATTCCCTACGGATGGCCATCCAACCTCTGTTTAAAAATCTCCAAAGAAGGAGACTCCACCATATTCCCAGGCAACACATTCCACTGTCCAACTGCTCTTACTGTCAGGAATCTCTTTTCCTGAAGTTTCAAGCCATTGCTCTGTGTCCTAGTCTTTGGAACAGCAGAATACAGGCATGTTCCATATGACATCTTTATTTCTGCCCCAGTGGGGAGTTTTTTGGGGGGGAGCATCACCAGCCCTACCATTAGCCAGTGAGGTGCCTGCTACAGGTAACAGATACTGTATTTAGGGGGCAAACTGTTGAGGGGCAAATCTGTATGTGGCACACAGCCTGCCCTATAGTCCCTAGGCTAAACCTACTGTCTTCAGGTGAAGTGGAGGACAAGGTCCCATGATCAGAACTGAAGTTGCCATTTCAATTGGATTTTATATGTGGAAAGGGGGGCATCTTATTCTTGACTTCATTCAACAAAATGCCTACTCTCCAACTGTCCCAATTTGGCAGGGACATCATGATTAATCCTTTTATGTTCCACTTTTCAGCGGCTTTTAAAATATCCCAGCCTTTCTCTCTTCCTTCCACTTTTCTCTTTGTCCTCTGCTTACTTCAGTTGTTGCAGACTGTGTTCAAAGTGTGACAGTAGTTTGCATTCAACTAACTCAGAAGAGGATAGATGAGAAGAGGGGCAGAATTTTGCCCTTCCTACCAGGCTCAGACGAAAGGAAATGACTGCAGCCTCTACTACCCTGTGTGTTCTTCCTCATTTTTTGCCATCTTGACCACACTTTCATGTTGCTTGGCCACACTAGTCCCAGTTTTCATCTATGAGATATTGGAGGATATGCAATATGTCTTAGGCCGACTTTGCTTTGCTAGAAAACAACTCTGCACAGCACACTTCAAATGCATCCAGGAATCTTGCCAGCTCATCATCACCAGCCACAAACTTTACAATTTAAGCTATAAATGTAGAAGGACATTTCCATGGTGCCCATTTATATTTACAAGCTGGATTCCTGGAGTTACACTTTAATCCTGCCTGCTGAGACAGTTCATTTTTGTGGGGGGTTTTTAACTGTATGAACTTCTGATATTTTAAAAAGCCTTATTTCTATTTGTTGAGTTTTTTCATGCCCAGGGGTTATGTAAGCAACAGAGGAACAAGTAAATATTTCTGCTAGGGTGCAGGAGCATGCAAAGTTGCCCAAAGTCCAACTATTTTGTCTGAGAACATGGCAGGGGGGAGACCCCACAACAACAGAGCAACAGAGGGAGCAACTTGCCATAAAAGCCTGCAAATGCTGCTTTCCCCCTGTAAAACACATCCCTCGGCGCACACACAGAGCATCACCTCTCCATGAACTTGTTTCTGCATACATTAACCTTCCCCAGACTAGTGATACCCAGATATTTTGGACTTCATTCCAATTAACCTCGTCGAGCATGACCTGGAGCTAAGAATCCTGGAAGTTGTACTCTAAAACTATGGTTCTTTACCAGGGACAAATATAATTTGTTGCTGGAGACCCCCAAGACTTAACTCAAGATATACATATTCACATATTTATTTAAATGTCCAAATATTTAGTTATTTATTTATTAAAGGCTTCTGAAGACTAGGATTCAAATTCTCACTCAGACACTGGGGGCCTTGCCGCACTGCACTATTATAGTGCTATTATTCCACTTTCAACATCCTGTGGAATCCTGAGGTTTGCAGTTTAGGGTGGGGCATTTATAATTCTCAGCTAGAGAGCTCTTTGGCCTCAGTAAACTGCAAACCCCAGAATTCCACAAGATGTTGAAAATGGAATAACAGCACTATAACAGTGTAGTGCAAAAAAGCCCTGGGTGACCTTGGGCAAGTCACATTCTCTCAGCCTCAGAGGAAGGCAAAGGCAACCCCCCTCTGAGCAAATCTTGCCAAAAAGCCCTATGATAGGTTCACCTTAGGGTTGCCTTAAGTCAGAAGTGACTTGAAGGCACAGAACAACAAAATGCCACTGACAGGGGGAGGTTCGTTCTAGCCATCATGTCTCTCTTCTTTGAAAACTGACTTACGGCAACCCTAAGGTAAATCTATCATGGGGGTTTATTTGACAAGATTTGTTACCTTTGCCTTCCTCTGAGACTGAGAGAATGTGATTTGCCTGAGGTCACCCAGAGGGGGTTTCTATGGCCAGGTAGGTATTCAAACCCTAGTCTCCAGAATCATTGTTTGGGCATTCACACATGCCTGCTGCCATATCCCTTTCATCACGGATGTGGCAGCAGGATGAGTGTGCACATGCTCAAACTGCTCCCTCATTTCAAATGAGGGAGAAATTTGGGCATGTGCACATGTCTGTTGGCATGTCCCTTTCATCAGAGATGTGGCAGGGGTGTGTGTATATGGATGCTGAAACTTCTCCCTTGTTTGCAAATGAGAGAGCAGTTTGGCTGTGTGCATATAACTGCTGCCATGTCCCTCAGAGCCCGCACCTCCTGCTGCTGCATCCCTGACAAAAGGGACACAGTGACAAATGTGCGTGTGTGCCCAAACTGCTCCCACATTTGTTTCAGCACCGGCACTACCACCTTGCTGTCACATACCTGTTGTTGCTGCTGCTGTTGGTATCCAACAGCAGACCTCCTGTGAGAGCTTCCCAGACCCCTGGGGCCCCAGACCCCAGGTTAAGAACTGCTTTAAACTATCTGGAAGGCCTCAGGTTAGAAAAAGTTATTGTGCATGTTTTCCTGTCAGAAGTGAAAGCATCCTCCATTAGGGGACTGCAACTGAAGGATAGGGAAAAATCACAGCATGAACAGAAGTGAAAGGTACTTTCCAATTTTATTAATTAATTAAGTTTCCAGTTAGAACAACCAACCTTCTTTGAGAACAACCTCAACCTTGCTTGATGAATATGCCAGTACGCAAAATGTGTTTCTGTGAAATGGTGCTGTCATTCTGGCTGTTTTAGAAGTACTGCTCAAGAGTGGCCTTTACCTGCAAGGAGACAGGATTACAGGTATCATTCCAATTTACCAACTAGAGAAAGAGTCTGAAATCTCTGGAGGTGGACAGTACCTAGAAGGCGGCAGGTAGTGGATAAAAGAGGAGGCAGATTTCTTTCATCCCATTCTTAGCCTCACAGCATCGATTCCTGCATTTTGTGTGTGTGCATGTGCATGCGTGTGTGTGTGTGTGTGTGTGTGTGTGTGTGTGTGTTCCGTCAAAGACAGCTGTATGCCCATTGTATCCTCTCCAGTGGAATGGGCATTTCAGGCTAAATATAGCAACTCTACATAAAAAAGGAAATCTCTCTGTCTGAGTAGACATAGACTGTAGTTCCTTGGAAACATAAGAAGAATTTTGCATATATTCAGGCAGCTGGTGGTTTATTTTAATTTCCTTTCATGTCTTTGTGTAGTAATGGCATTCAAGCACATCATGGAAGAATCTTGTTACAAACAGCAGGCTGCTGGTAATTCATTCCTTTTTGTAGCAAGTGATTTTTCGTTATTTTGACAAATGCAGAGAGTTGCTTTAAAAAATGTTTAAAATGTTGATCTTTAACCATTAATGACCCAATGGGGATGGAAAGAGCACCTCTCATCTTGCAGGGATGGAATGAAGTCCCCACACTATCTTTTTTGAAGCCTTAGAACTGTAGTGATAATTAATTACTGAAAAAATCTCCTGAAGATCTGAGTTCGAGTGTAGCTACCAATATTCCAAAATCTCGAAAATATGGCAGCCCATTTAACTAGCTTATGAACTGAAAGAGGTTTTTTTAAAAAAAATAAAAATAAAAATAAAATAGGAAGCATATTGCCTCTAAACCCTATTGTTACCCTGGTGGTGGACCCCATCCTGGGGGGATATAAAATTGATATCAAATATGCCCACCATGCCAGAGAATTTGCCCAGGTGGGTGTGTAGACAAATAGGTCGAACGACCAAAACTAGCTCAAGGCCAGGAAAATCCCCAATCACATTTCCCCAAGGAGTCCTCAGGCTAGACATGTCCTCAGCTACGAATAGCCAATTTGAAGGGATTACCCGGTTTTCCCCAGGTTGAGCCACTCCAACTTTGGAAAATCCTACAAGGGCGAGGTCCATTTACATGAACCAATCATGCAAACTATCAAGTTGCTATTGTGTGGCATTTTTCCTTCTATTTGGCCATTATTCTTCCCAGGAGAGGGCCTGCCCCTGAGGTACATTCTGCCCTATAAATAATCTCCGTTTTGAGGGTATCTTCGGAGAACTCCCCGCCATGCTAGCAGACCAGCACTCTGTTAGACAAGTGATCCCCTCAACTGCCTCTCTTCACTGAGCTTTGTCTGTCTCGCTGCTTCCTGGACTGAAAACTTCAGGATAGGTGCAGTATCACTGCCTTTACACCCTCTCCGCTATATCTCCTATCAATTTTGCCCTTTCCCGTCTGGATAGGCCTTGTGTGTGTGAGCGAGTGAGTGCGTTGGTGGGTGAGAACACATTTATTAATAAAATCTAATTTTTGGTACGTTTGTCTGGCTTTTTGCTTGGCTTAACCCTGTAAACACTGGGTAAAAGATTCTGCTGGGTTACCCTGCCCCTCATTTTGCTATTGCCAGTGCTCCACTAATTTCCCCAGTCTTTGCATTTTGGAGCAAATCAAGGTGTCCCACAGGGGACCCCCAGAAGTCAGGGTAACACTATTGATTAATATTCATGGTGTGAACTGGTAAAGAAACCTAAAGTGTATCTGGCTGGAATTTATCCTGTGGACTGTGAGCTACCACTGGTGAAAGGAGGGAGCTGGAAGGAGATTTCTGACTCCTTTTGCCCAGAAGTTGCTTCTGAGTCACGCTTGCTTTCTGGTTTGAGCAGCTAAGAGATTTGTTCTTTCTACAGATACTCCCTGCTTCAGTTGTGCAGGATCCAGACATGAAAGGAGTTTCTCTTCTCCAGCATTGTGCCAAGTCAAGAAATGGGAAAGTATCTTTTAAGAGATGAGAGAATGATTGTGGCAAAACAGACAAGCATTCTCTGAGTGCTCCCTAGGAGAGTTCTTGAATACAGAACAGATTCCAAATCAGGCCCGTGGGATTTTCCCCATTTCCTTTAAGCAAAACAGAGCAGGTCTGTTGGTCTGCCTGTCCCTTCCTCCCTTCCCCATTCCCTCTATCTGATGATGTTTTGGTGGCATCTGGACTCTTAGTATTGATAGCTAAACTCTAGACATTTGCAAGACAACAAGGACAGGATAAGGAGAGACTAACACAGGCCTCTCCTTCATTCACCCTCAACAGGCTAATGTATGGGATATGTCTGCCATTTTAGAAAATCCAATAAAGAAAATGAAATCTCAGCCTGTGTTTAGCTATCTTGGCTGCATGCTGATTGCATTTCAAACATGATGTCACCAAGAGAAAACATACTCCAGTTTTTTAATCTCTGCAGCAGTATTTGAGAAGCCTTCTAAACTTTCCATCTTCTGAAGACACCACTATTCCCAGCAGCCCCTATCTCCTACAGCAAGAATATATCCTCAACAATATAACAAAAGATATATGACCACTTAGGAGAAGGGTTTACATAAGAAGACAGATTCCTATTGCTCCCAGAACATCCAACATAATCCATTACTGTAGGTGACCTTATGCATCTTCCACATGTGTGGCTCCTTTTAGTCTCGGCGATGAATCATACTTGCCTTCAAAGACGAATGAAATGGTACCTGAAGAAGAATTGGTTTGGGGGCTTTCCACAGCATTCTCCCTTAATGCTTTGCTAGCCACTTCAGGAAAGTGACAACAGCTGGAACAGTATAGTAGTTAAGAGAGTTGTGATAGTACTTCAGACACTGAAAGATGCTTCCTTACACAGCCTTGTGTTAGGGAAAAGAGAAATTGCAGGAGAAACCTCCATGGAAAAGTGAAAGTAGCTGAGCCAATTGCACAGATAGGGAATACATGTCTTCTTTTTATTCAAAGTAGCTTTCATCATCCATAGTTTTTGTAGTTAGCGAAACCGAGGGCCTTTCTATATGACATTGTTATAGTGCTATTATTCCACTTTCAACATCCTGTGGAATTCTGGGGTTTGCAGTTTCCTGAGGCCAAAGAGCTCTCTGGCTGAGAATGCTAAATGCCCCTCCCTAAACTGCAAACTCCAGGATTCCATAAGATGTTGAAAGTGGAATAATAGCACTGTAACAGCGTCGTGAGTAAAGGCCACATGTCATGGCATCAGAAGGAGGGAAAACTGACATGATTTTGACTCCAGTTTTGGGTGGTAGAAAGCTAGAAACAGTGTGTGGAGCTAAGCCAAAGAACAACCATATTCCAGGTATGCAGCTATGGTTATTTTATTTTATTATTTAAATATTTCTATCCTGCCCTCCATCTAGAGACAATAAAACCAATCTGACCAATTTAAACAATGTAAATACTAAAAATGATTTTGAATGGCTAAAATTATGTTTAAAAAACAGATTGAAATTAATTAAAATAGTTTAAAATGATTAAAAACCATGTTCCTGTGAGGGTTATATAAAATCAATAAGGCCCCAAAAGCTTTAGAGATCAACTACATCTTCATTTGGCTCCTGAATGACAGCAACGTCAGTGCCAGTTGGGCCTCCAGTGTTCTATAAGTGGGATACTATATCACAGGCAACTCTCTCCCATATCCTCCCACAGTGAATTGCCCTGATTGATGGGACACAGAAGAAGGCCCCACATCAGACCAGAAGTGTATTGACAGCCTGTGGAATTCCTTTAAAACTAGTGCTATATGATTTTTGTATGATGTTTTGGTCAGCAGTCCAGCAGCTGCGTTTCATACTAGCTGCAGCTTCCCAGTTGTCATCATGGGCAGCCCCACATAGAATGCATTTCAGTAGTCTGATTGGGAAGTTACCAGTGCATGGACTAGTGCAACTAGTTATTCCTGTCTAAGAAAGGCCATAGCTGGCAGATCAGACAAAGCTGGTCCCAACCACTCCAAACCACAGAGTTCACCAAGATCTCTAGACAGATAGATCTAAGAGTACTCCTATGATATGCATCTGCTCCCTTAAAGGGAGTGCAACCCCATCCAGAGCAAGTAGCTAAGCCAATTCCTGGATCTGAGGACCATCAGTTCATCTTACTGGGATTCAGCTTCAGTTTATTGTCCCTCATCCAGCCCACTGAAGCACCTGGGCAGTGGTCTAGCACCTTCACAGCCACAGCTGACTCTGACAACAAGGAAAAATAGAGCTGGATGTGATTAGGATACCGATGGCACTCCACACCAGGTGTCGTTATGAGCTTCCCCAGCAGTTTTATATAAAGACTGAACAGCATGGAACACAAGATGGAACACTGTGGCATCTCAGAGCTTAATGACTATGGGGCTGAACAGAAATCCCCCAGAGCTACTCTCTGGGACCAGTCTGACAGATAGGAGTAGAACCACTGTAACCTAGTGCCTCCTATTCCCATCTAATAAAGCCAGTCCAGGAAATTACCATGATCTGAGGTATCAAAAGCCACAGAGAGATCCAGGAAGGTCAATAAGGTAGCAGTCCTCATGTCTTTCCCTGGGAGTAGAGAGTCAGTCAGAGTGATTAATGCTATTGTTCTTCTCTCAACAGAAACTAGACTGGAATGGGCCCAAGTATTTTGTTTCCTTCAAGAATACCTGAAGTTTCTCAGACACCACATGCTTAAGCACTTTGCCACATAAGAACATACTACCAATAATGCAGTACTTCTCACATTCCTCTGGGTCCAGGAAGGTCCTCTTCAGGGGAGGGCACACTACTGCCTCCTTCAAGGCAGCAGGCATCTCCTTCAGATGCAGTGAAGCATTTACCACCCCCTAGACCCCCTCTATCAATCCACCTCTGCTAGATTTGAGTGACGGTCAAGCTTATATGTAGTGGGACAAACTGATTCAAGCATCTTGTCCACAACACCAAGCTCCATCAAATGGAACTGATGTCAAAGAAAATGACTAGAATCATTATACAGAAACCTTCTGGATGATGACAACACCTCCCCCCACCAATCTAAGTTGATGCTGCAGTGAGTACCCAGGTGAACAAAGCTGGGACAGATCCACTCCACCAAGCTCATCCACCAAAGCTTCAGTAATACATACCTGGTCAGTCCCTTCATCTATAACCAGGTCATGGAAAGTAGTTGTTTTACAGTGGACTGACTTAGCATTCAGTAGCAATGTTCCCTAACTAGTTAAAAAATGCTTGGTCTAGGACACAGAAGTGCTGTAGGTTTCATTGACAGGAAACAATTCAAAGAATGGTGTAAACTGTATCTAGCAGCAGTAAGGGCAAACAACATATGAATACATAAAACTTCCTTATACTGAGTAGGACCATTGGACCATCTATTTTACCTTGACTAGCAGTAGATCTTCCAGAATCTTAAGCAAGTGTTTTGTTTTGTATTTTTCTTGATCTCCTTTTAACTAAGGGTACTTTTGAGTGTGCATATGTTCATAGGGAAATGGAAGAAGCTTTGCAAGTGTCTGACAATTTCAAGCTTGCTGAAGATCAAAATAAGAAGCTTTGTACAATATTAATCACAAGTGAGCTGTTTGGTACTCCAAGAGTTATAACATTTCTATATCACTGTGCACCAAGATTTGTTTCCAGAACATTTTCTACAATTATGGATAATATCACTATCATTCTTATTAATACAATTGTAATTTTTAAATTGTCATTGTTGTCATAATTGTAGGTGCCGCCAAAGAAGACAACAATTGTAGATCAAACAAATGTAGATAAATGAATATAAGATTACTGGAATGACATTTGTGGGAAGTACAACCTCCAGTCAAGAGATTTGCATTTGGTAATGAAATTATGCAGATAAAAGAAAGTTCAAAGTAGTGAAATCATGCCACAGTTCCAATAAAAAAAGTTGGTACTTTCTGGGAATGGTAAATTACCTGGGGAAATTAATGCTTATCTTATCCACTAAAGCGGCTTCTTGAAGGAAACTTTTTGAACATAAAAATGAATGATGCAGAAGTAACAATGGATTTCCTGAATTACTGTCAAACAACAACTTACTCAAAAGCCTGTATTAAAGTGTTATGCCCCAGACAAGCCCATCAACATTTCAACCAATTCATCATACTCTAGGGTAGGTGGGGGATTTCTACAGAAACAAGTTGTCTGCTGGCAACCACCAGTGTTCTGTATCCATCTAAGTTATTGAGGTTAGTGATGCAGAAATAGGATCTGCAAGATATAATTGAGAAAGATGAGATGAATTATTTACCTGTAAACACTTGAATCAGAGAATTCAGATGCCAACAGATCTAGGGTGACCACATGACCTGCTTTTGGAAGACAGTCCTCTATCAGATAGATTCTTAGACCTCCACCAGTTTCAGAGACAGGGTAGTGTCTTGGTCCCTAGAACTGGAATGCTGCTTCTGAGGCCAATCTACCACGTGCAATAACAATGAAGGCAAAGATGACCCATACATCATTTTCCCCCTCCCTATATATTTCCAGTTTTTCCACGTAGAAAGAGTCTTTCATATGGCCATCAAAATCCAATTGGATGGCTGGAGTCTAATGAATAGAGTCCTCATGTTATCTCTGATCACTGATAATAGAGGGATCACAGACATACCCTCCCTGTTCACCTACCCAATTGGAAGGCTAGCAAAGGAAGACAGAATCTCATCTGTAGTCCCTCTCTGGAGACAACAATAATTCCTCTCTGCCTTACTTGTTTCCCCAATTAAAAGAGTGAGTGGGAAGGTGGGGCTTTGGGGAGAGACCTCATTTAGAAGCTCTGTGGGCTAGATTAGGTCCATGGAAGTTCCCATCCCACAATTTGAAGATATCTTCTGTTTGAAGGGCTGTTTTAAAGAAAATGAACAATATGAAGGATGTTACCCTGTGAATTGGGGGTCCCGGGAGGGGCACCCAAATAACCAAACAACAATAAGCAAAGATGAGGAAAATTAGCTGGAGCACTCTCTTGGCTAACGAGAGGCAGGGTAACTAGCAGGATCTTTTACCCTATGTCTACAGTGTCAGGTCAGTGAGCAGGCAAATGATTCAAATGACAATTATATTTATTAAACAGTTATTAAAGAAAAGCACAACCACACTCCTAACTAGAAAAGGAAAATAGAGTTTCAAGCGGGATGGGTGATATGCCACCTGTCCTGCAGTCCTGGGGAAGCCAATTGTAGAAGAGGAAACCCAGCGTGGCGGCCAAGGGGAATCTGCTGAACCGAGCGGCAGCAAGGCAGAGTAGAAGTCCAGAGCGATCCGGTGAGAGTTCCGAATTGCTCTCAGAACTGAGGACTTTTATCAAGGAAAGAACGACTGTAGGCTAGTCTGGTCTTGAGTGAAAACAATAAGTTTTAGGTTGGAGACAAAGCCTCCGAAAGGTCAGAATTTGCATGATTGAGTTAAAGTCTGAATTGACAATGGTATGCCCGGTATGTAGATGCGGCTAGCTCAGCAGTTAAGTACCTAGTTCACCAGGGTGTCCTCTCAGGGCAGAGGATCTCTTTGTTGTAACGTGCATTTGTAATGAAGGTGTTTGTTTCGGGAGGTCCCCTAAAGCAGATCTGGCAATATCTGGCTTGGTTTGGTGGGAGCAGCAAGTAGTAGCCATGCCTAGCTTTGCACTTGTTCGGCAGGCCTCACAAACACTTGGCTGGTGGCAGAATAGGGCCGAATTGCGATATCAAAATGATATCTTTGGTCCACCAAAGGCCAGACCAGGACACGGTGGTAACAAGGAAGAACAGGGACTTGAAGTTGCCCATCAACAGTTGGCCACTGGAAGGCAGACCAACAAGTCACAATCTTCTTCATTATGATGAGATCAAGAGTGGAATGTTTTAAAAAGTATATGGAAAAGGAGATGGGAGGAAACGTCTCTTCTAGAATTGTAAATCATAAAATAGAGTTGTAAATTTGTCTCATTTATTATATTATTTTTTCTCTTCCTAAATATTAGTTAATTCACATTATTGTTCTTTTCTTTCTCTCTTCTCCTCTTACCTCTCTTTCTCTCTCCTCTTTTCTCTTCCTATTACTTATGTTAGTATCCTTTTTCTCTTCTTTGAATTTTGGTTTAATTTGATTTTTATATTAGATTTCTATATTGATATTTTAGGATAAGCCATAGCGTGTATATAAGAATAGGATTTTACTGGGGTAAATTAATTGCTAGGGTAAGATAATCACTATTTATTTTTGAGCTATATTGTCATAGGCAAGTAAACAGTTATCTATTTATTTTCCTTTTTTATTATTATTATTTTCTCTCTTCTTTTGGGTACAGTTGAATAGTGAACAATATTGCAGTTTTGGATTCATATTGCTGATTGATATTATACTATGGGTCTTGTATTATGATATATACATATGGACCTATTGTATACTAAGAAAATAAAACTGTAAAAAAAATGATAAGCTGCATTGTATTTCTATTTAACCAGTTGCAATTATTTTTGATTTTATAGTCATACATATAAGGACACGCATTTTTTTTACACGCACATATCTTTATTGACTAAGTCTTCAGATTGTTTCAAACAGATGAAAATAAGAATAAAAACAAAAACAACAACAGCAGCAGAACAGCACATTGATAATTGCTAAAATTGTAAAATACAAAATAATATATACATTTAAAATAACTATTTTTTCAAATTAAAAAAGAGACCAGCCCCTCGAAGTCACCAATAAAATCCCTCTAATAGTACAAATATCACATGAGACAACTAGGTGGACCCTTATTTGCTTCTTGCTGCCTCAGTTTCACTGCTTTGACTGCAAAAAAGGCAACCTTGAGAGTCACAAAGGGATGCAGCTCCTGCAACAGGAAAGTCAATTTAAACTCATTGTCCTAGGACATGCACTTTTAAATGCAAATACCTTCCTTTTTGTCCTCTTTTTAGGTGTACGCATGCGTGTATGTGTGTGTGTGTGTGTGTGTGTGTGTGTGTGTGTGTGTGTAGTAAATTTCTTCCTTTTTGGCAATGTGTAAGTGGCCATACTAAATAGATTATGAGACTTTTATAGCATTACTAGTGTATATATCTGCCGTTGCCTGGGATTTCATTTTCTCATAGGTAATAGTTAGAAAGATTTGAAAGATTTGAGATCCTGTATCTCTAATTCCCCAAACCGTCTTGTCCAGTACGTGTAGCTTTTCCCCATATTCCCCAATCTAATCTGTGCTCAGAGTTATTAACATACAGAGTTGAGTTTCTGAGGGAATACAGTGCCCTCCTCGTTGCTGCTAGGCCCCATCTCCATAGCAACCAGCCAGGTCCAAGCACTCTCTGATTGAGAATTTTAAAGGCCCCTTCCTAAATGGCAAACCCCAGGATTCCATAGAATCTTCTTAGGCAGCCAGTCATATGAGGTCTTCTCGCCTGACACAGCCAATTACATGAGGTCTTTGCCTGCCTGACACAGACAAACAAACAAACTTTGACTTTTAGTAGATTTATCAGATCATTAAGTCCATGTGTGTACTACTCTGTTACAGTGCTATTATTCTATTTTCAACATCCTATGGATTTCTGGGGTTTGCAGTTTAAGGAGAGGCCTTTAGAATTCTCAGCCAGAGAGCTCTTGGGCCTCAGGAAACTACAAACACCAGAGTTCCACAGCATGATGAAAGTGGAATATTGGCCCTATAACAGCGTACAGCAGAAATGACCAAAGTGTGACTTAAAGATTCAAAGATGTAATCAAACTGAAAACAATATAATTTGGTGCTACATTCACATCCAGTAAAAATGGATGTTTATTGTCTTGCAGTGCTATAAACCCTCACTTGAGAGTCAAGGAAAGGCTCCTGAGCATTTGAGGCACAGTGTTATATAGGCCTTTTCCGCACAGGGTTTTTAAAACAGTGCAGAGCGTCCTCCAGAGAGGACGTCTACACCTGGAAGCAGACTGGGTCCGGACTACTTTGTGTAGTTCCAGACCTCAGCCCGCTCCGGAATGACCCAAAGTGGTCGTTCAGCGTGCTTTTGAAAGACTGCTTAAAACAGGTCTTTCAAAAGCACAGAGCGCTCCACTCCATGGCCGCACTCTGGTGCAGATTTGCAGGCTTGCACCAGTGCGAGCCTGCAGATCTGCCGGGGGCAGGCTTTAGGCTGGCGAGCTTCATCGGTTGGTGGAGAGCCTCCACCAACCGGAAGCTACCATTTTCGTCCCCGGAGCAGTGTGGAGCGCGGGCATGCACTGCTCCGGACCAGCCTGGACTCGCGCATGGAGTACACGGGTCCAGTGAATACCATCACGGGGCGATTCCCTTGCCCCGTGCGGAAAAGGCCATAGCTTGACTTGTCAAATCATACCTTGAAGCATGTAAAGGAATGAACAGATCAGAATGTGAGCAGAAGAACATGATTTACTGAGAATTCAGTAAGCTCGTAAAATCTGGGTGATGCAATGCTACTTTTAAGTGGATTTGTAACTGGTTGATGGACGGAACCCAAAGGGTGCTCACCAATGGCTCCTCTTCATCCTAGAGAGAAGTGCTTAGTGGGGTGCTACAAGGTAAAGCACTGCTCATAGATCAAGGCAAACACTGCTGATACACTAGGGAACAGTTACACATCCCAGAAATCCCAGTCAAGACAGCATGCACAGCCCTCCCTAAACCATTACCTAGGACAAAAAGATGATATGCAAAATCTGACACTGGCCATTTCCGCACTGGCCTGTTATAGCGCTATGATTCCACTTGCAACATCCTATGGAAGCCTGGGGTTTGCAGTTTCGGGAGGGGCCAGGTGGCCCCTCCCAAAACTGTAAACCCCAGGATTCCATAGGATGTTGCAAGTGGACTCAGTGCTATAACAGGCTAGTGCGGAAATGGCCGCTGACTTAGTCACTTTGAACTGCACTGCATACATAAGAATTATGGACAATTGTCCTCCACATGTGATGTAGTGCAGCCAGATTAAAGTCACTAATCTAAAAGTGTAGCATTCTAATTTCCAAATGAATTGGTCAGTGATAATGGGGTTCAGTTTACAACTGCTTAAATAAGACAATTTTGCTTTGGACTGTAACACCTACTGCAGCAGAAATAGTCTGCTCAATCAAATGGGAAGCTGGAAAAACTCATACAGACTCTCCTCTGCCTGCGTGCCTCCTCCTAAAGAAAAAGAAAGGTTAAAAAAAAAAGAAGAAAAGAAAACATTTGAAAGTGGGTTAAATTTGTTTAAAACACTGCTGGTTTATTGAAGTACACTGTGAATTGGTGAATGAGATGAAAGCTATTCCCTACTGGGCCTGCTGTGACTCTGGCAATGGACCCCAAAACCAAGTGAAAAATACTCAAAAAGAGAAACACCTCTTTGACAATCAGTTTCAGAAGCTTCCTTTGCTACAAGCTAAAACCAGCTGTTAAGAGTTAGGTTTCCTGGGTAGAGGTGGGTAGGTTATAGCACACACTTGGCTTCACAAACAAACTGTTGTGGCTTTATATTGTACAAGACAAAGGAGGGGAACACAGTTTGCTGTAATTATTTGGTTTTTATTAGGACGACAGTATAAGACAGACCCAGGCTGAGCCAGCTATTCCAACCTTAAAGTGTGTGTGTGTGTGTAACCAGTTTCTTTCACATTTTAGGATGAACCAATCAAATTCAAATTTCCTGAACTAGTACATGAACAAACCCACCAATATCCCTTACGCTTTTTACTTCTCTGAATTTTGTGATGCAGTTATCTGCTCAAAAATATGTGCCAAATTTGTCCAATATGGGAAGATACATTCAAGAATTTCAACATAGACTTAAAAATAATGATCATAAACAGATGTGAAAGAGGATGGAAAAATGTGAAAGCTGTAGAATGTGAAACAGACTCTCTCATCTTTCGGCAAATTCCTGTGTATAGCTGGTACCCCCCACACTTTGCAAGGAACAATAAGGTGCTGAAAGCCTCTGAGTTATTAAGAGCAGAGGAATAAGAGAACAAGGGAAGTGGCTGATTAAAAATCTAACGCTGGAGTGAAGTAGTAATAATGGCCTCTCCTTTGCAGAAAGATAATTTAAGAAGGAGGATATCAATTAAAGTCTAGAGGCACTGCTTGATACAACTTTGTATTAGAGTGGCAGGACTTGTTGCAGGATGAACCCTGACAGAGCCAGCTATAACTGTGGAACATTTTCTTAAGCATTATTCTTTTCTTATTCATAAGTCTTTGTGCTTAATGAATTCAACAACCATGACTAGTGTTATCTGTGAAGGTCCAAGTTTAATTCCCACTGCAGACATGAGCTCACTTAGGCAATCCACTTGTCTACACAAAACAGCAAATCCTGTGGTAAACCAGCTGCTGAATTGTAGCAATGTGGACTTCATGGTCTGAATACTTTCTTATGAAAGAAAGAAGAGAAAAGATAGCTATACAGAGAAAATGAGACAGACAATTCATTTTCTCTGCTCAGAGGATTTGCTGTCTGAAGAAATATTCCCAGCTTTAACTTCTGACCTCACACTGAAGTAGTGTATAAGCCAGGATTGTTTTACCATGTGCCTGATGATGGGTCTCAGCCATCCAACTGCTATACGGAATAACAACAAGGAGTGTCCACTAGGTTCAGATGAATTGTGAATCCACTGAATAGATCTCAACAGATTTGGGATTTGTCTGAAGTAAAGCAAGGATCTATCAAATCACTCCAAAGCAAATTTAATTTAAGTCCTGCCAAAAACTCTGCAGCTCATCCATAAGGACAGCATATCCTACAATTCTGATTTTTCAGTGATAGTCCCAGTTAATCCTTGTTCATCTGACTTTTTTCAATTACTTTTAAAAAATCCCAGTTTCTTTTTCCTCCTCCCACTTTCCCTCTTGGTCCTCAGCTTCTTTCAACTGCTACAAACTGAGTTCAAGGTGCATCCAATTGAATCAGTTAAAGAGAAAAGAAGAATCTTTCTGTTCCCAGTAGGCTCAGGCAAAAGCAAACTGCTGCAGCTTCTCCTAGCTTGTGTTTACTTCTGTCTCTCAGATTGGTATGGCAGCCCCCTAATCTGATAAAGCACCCTGTCTTTTTCACACATCTCTGCCTCCCCCCGCCTTAGAATACTACCTTTGTGTGAAAGGGTAAAACCTTTCAATGGTTATTTAGAACTCCTTTACAGTTCTGTGGTAGCATGTGTTCTGCGTGTCTTTAAATACTGTATACCACTCAGCTGAGTCAGTGTTTATAAAAATAAATTGCAATATTACAATATCTGTCATGTCCAGGGCAGAGCAGACAATCACAAAATAGCAGAGCAGGGTTTACTCACAAAGCGAGAGCAGGAAAAATGTCCAAACAGAGTTTAGGTTCCAAAACAAACAAATCCAAAGGGCAAATCCAGATCATAGTCAAACAGGCAAAGGTTCAAGGTAGTCCAGATACAAGGCAACACAGGGCTTCCACGACTGTAAAGATCAGTTACTGACCCTGAAATGAAAGGGCCAGATGAAAGCCTTTTATCAACTGATGCTGTCACCACAGGTGTTCCTTCATTAGGGCTCGTTTGTTACTTAAACGCACTGAGCAGCACAGCCCCTCTCTCTGATGTTGTCTCTCTTGCACAGTAAGCATCTCTATCATCTCGTTCTCTCACATTTGTTCCCCTTGTTCAGGCCCCTACTGTTGCTTGTTATCTTTTCCTGAGCAAACTTCTGGTGAAGCTCCTGCCTCTGGGGAAACTTCTGCCTTGGATTCAGAATCCTCCTCCTCACTGCCAGGGTCTCACGGCAAGGCATGACAGAAACATACAGAACAAAGTATTGGAGTTCATATGCAGGTCAAAATTAATACAGTTCTTCAGGGTACTTTTAGTCAGTTTTCTTATATTTTTAAACTCTCATATAAGCAGAAGTATCATATAACAGCCCTTTGGCTACACTCTCATGAAAGGCTCAACACTCAATCTAGGTCACACTTTCTGACCAGATTCTATAATGGTTTAATTACCCTTCTGCCTCTCTCTAGGCTTTCCCTGGGAATTAAACCTTTCCCACATAGCCACCCTCCCTGACTGATTGAGGCACTTTACTCCAGAGCTCTCTATGGCAATGGAAAAACTCCTAAAAGACAATCAGTGTTTGGCTTTATATATGTTTTCCTCTCAGCTGCTAGCCCTCCCACACACTACAGGGCTGGGTTTCTCTCCTGAGGAGCTTTCTGGTTGCCTGGCAACCTGTTTTCAAGCTGCTCTGATACTCCAGATAGCCACACCCCCAGAATTTCTTCATATAAACCTTCTACCATTATTCCTAAGATTCCATAACTATCCTCTTAAAACAATAAATATATACAAAAGATAGAATTACATTCTCTATTAATTATTTACCTCTTGATTAATTAATTACTTCTTGATACTCTACATTTGGTTCCCCCTCTTTTTCAAATTCCTGCAATGTTTTCTCTCTGATTAATATAGCAAGCTTTTCACTTTCCATCATATTGTTACCACCGTGAACTGACCTGGCCTTTGGTAAACTTTAGATATCATTTTGATATCACAATTCGGCCCTGTTCTGCCACCCTCAGCCACGTGTTTGTAAGGCCGCCGAACAAGCACAAAGCTATGCATGGCTATTATATGCTGACTCATACTTGTTTACACCAAGGCAAGCCAGAAACTGCCAGATTTGCTTTAGGAGACCTCCAGAAACAAACACCTTCATTACAGATGCGCGTCAAAACAAAGAGACCTCTGCCTCGAGCAGGCACCCTGGCGAGCTGAGAGCTCAAGTACCAAGCTAGCCGCATCTGCATACTGGCTATCCTATTGTCAATTCGGACCTTAACTCAATCATGTAAATTCTGACCTTTTGGAGACATTGTCTCCAGCCCAAACTCATTGTTTTTGCCCAAGACCAGACTAGCCCACAGTCATACCTTCCCTAAATATAAACCCCAAGCTCCGAGAGCTTCCTCAGACTGCTCCGGAGTGCTATCCAGCCTTGCCGTCGCTTCGTTCTGCGAGCTCCCCTCGGCCACCATGCCAAGCTTCTTCTCTCCAATTGGACCTCTTCAGGACTACAAGAAAGGTGGCGTGTCACCCATTTCCCCCAAAATTCTCATTTCCTGTTTCTAGTTAGCTGTGTGGTTATGTTTTCTTAATAATTTGTTTGCTTGTTAATAAATATCATTGTTGCTACTTTAACTGTCTGACTGCTCACTGACCTGAACCTGTATACATAGGGTAAAAGATTCCCGCTAAGTTACCCTGCCTCTCGTTAGCTTAAAAGAGTGCTCCAGCTAATTTCCCCATCTTTGCTTGGTTTGGTTTGGTCATTTGGGTGCCCCTCCAGGACCCCCAAGTCACAGAGTAACAGTATCCAACATCTTAAATAGCCAATCATCAACTGAAGGGTCTCTTGTTCTTTCCATTTTTGTCCATAGACTATCTTTGCTGTGGTGATCATGTAGAATATTTGTTTATTATTTACCTTTATTTCTAATTGTTCATCTACATGCTCAATATGATAGATGATAAATGCATTTATCATCAATAAATAATTGTTATCACTCAATAATTACATTTCAGGTTTCACCTCAAATGAAGTATTTAATATTTCACTAACTATATTATGAGTATGTTTCCAATAATTTTTTGCCTCTTTGCATGATGACCACATGTGATGGAAAGTACCTTTCTTTTCTCCATATTTCTAAGAATTCCCTTGATTCTTTTTTGTTAATTTTGTATAATTGCCATGATGTTGTATACCAACAGTAAAACATTTTATAATATTTTTTTTAAATCCCATATTTAACATGAATCTCAGGTCTTTTACTCCATGACTTTTTGCCATTTTTCCCAATTCAGTTGTATGACAAATATGCTGCATCCATTTTACTATACTTTCTTTAATCTTCTCCTTTTCCAAATCTCTTTTCAATAATACTTTATATAAATAAGATGTAACTATAGAATTTTAAAATGGTAATATAACATTTAGCTTGTTGTGGTTATTTTTCAAATCCTTCTGAGGTCCACTGTAAACTTTTCTTCCAATTGTCTGTATGGGAACCATTGAATATCAATTCCTTGTGCCTTTAATTCTTCTCTTGATTTTAATCTGGGTATTTTTCCTTCACAAATAAGGAGATATTTACATATCAAGACAATCACCTTCTTTCAGTCTTCCTCCTTAAAAAATGTCTGCTAGGGAGATGTCCAATTTGGAATTTTATTACAGACTTTAGATGTATATATCGTCCATATTTTCAGCAAAGATTTCCTAATATTTCCTGATTTTGAAATGTTCTATCTATATTCTTTTTGTTGCACCATAAATATGCTTGCTACCCAAAATTTAAACTGAAACCTTCTAATTGAAGTAATCTTTTATCCTCCATATTAAGCCAGTCTCTTAGCCAATCTAATCCACAGGCATGATAATATAATTTTAAGCCTTGCAATCCCATTCTACTTCCATCTTTTGACTCTTTTGATATTTTCCATTGTACCCCAGTTTTTTTTCTGCCCAGATGAATTTTGAAATATCCTTATTCCATGGTTTAAAAGCAATAGTATTCATAATTATGGGTAAATTGTGAAATAGAAACATTATTTTTTGAAGCACTGTCATTTTGATTATAGCAATTCTACTCATTTTATCTATTGAGATAATTTTAATTTGGTTCCAGTTTTTTTGATAATAATTGTCAAAAAGTTTTAAATTCTTTTTTGTTACTGTTATTCTTAATATTTTTTCTTTTCTATCTTGACTCCTGATATTTCCTCCAATTCTTGTTCTTTTTTCAACAAATTCATTGTATTCATCACCATTTTTTAATTAATTTTAAACCAGATACTTCTACATACTCTCTTAAAATTTCTAACACATTTTCTATGCAGTCTTTTGGATCCTCTAAATTGTCTGAGAAGGCATACAATTTAAATTCACTTCCCTTTACTTTAAGTCCTTTTACTTTAAGTCTTACTTTAGAAACATTTGTGCATCAATTGCTTAGAAATTATAAAGATATCAATTCTTGATGTGGATTTATGACTCTCTGAGTAGTATGTAAAGTTGTTTCCAACTTATGGCAACCCTTAAGTGAAGCTATCATGGGATTTTTGGGGGCTGAGAGTGTATAACATACCTGAGGTCACTCAGTGAGTTTCCATGGCCAAGTAGGAATTGAACCCTGGTCTCCAAGGGCTGTAGTCCAACGCTCAAAGCACTATACTACAATGACTCTCTTGTGCTATATATACCAGAGGAAACCAACAGCTTCCAGCACTTCTAGCCAGTATAGCCAATAGTGAGAAATGTTATGAATTGCAGTCTGAAAAAACTTCTAGAGGGCTATACTTTGCCCACCCCAACTATTGTTCATCAGCTCTATATTGTATGCTTTCATAGATTTTTCTCTGTAAAATGTCAACCAACCACCACTTCAAGGATGGAGCACTTAATATTTTGGCACTGTCAGCCGAGCAGAAAACAAAACAAAAAATCCCTAAAGCTGCTTTGTATTTAATTGTAACCACTGATGTCATTCAGCTAGTGCACACTGGTTCGCCAGAACTGGTTGTTAAAAACTGTTGAAAGATGCAGAAGCTGAGAGGTTAAAAAAAGAGTCAGAGTAGCAAAGGGGAAGAGGAGGAAGAAGCAGAGTGGAGAAGAATGGAATGATGAGAGAGTCAGAGAAGAGAGAAGAACCTGACCCTCTTGAACCATGGAGCGGACTTGGGGATGCAGCTGCACCAAGTGACTCACCACCCAACATGACTATTGCCAAGGGGCTAGAGGAAACACCAGCCAGACATGGGGCCAGGGAGCAATATCACCAGCTCCTGAGAACCTGGCAGGGGAGGCAGAAAACATCTCCACTGAAGTGGGATTGTCTGAACATGTACACATTTGAACTGTTTGTTATTTATTTTGAATGACACTTCTGGTTGTAACTCGAACTCCTGCATATTTTCTTCCATAATTGTTTGGTTCTTTCTTGGGAAACATCACTGATATATGAATATAAATTGCCCACAAAACTATGGGGGGCGGGCAGGGAAAATCCTTGTTTAGTTTTTCTCCAAAGCAGATTTAAAGGCATTTAGCACACACAGAAACACAAATGCTCTACCTGTCCTTCTTAAGTGTTGCTTTTTTAAAATCTAGGGATACTATCTGTCCAACACCCTATTTTCCTAAGAGTTACACATGCAGATGACACTATGTTGTTGTTCTTGTTGTTGGTGGTCAGTGGTGTACTGACACTTAACAGCACCCAGGGCAAGGGGACAGGGTGAGAAGAGGAGGGTGGGTTGAGTGGTGGGTAGAAGTGGGTAGGGTGAGCAGCAGTGGGCAGGGGAGGGGTAAGTGGAGGTGGGTGTGGCAAGAGGCAGGTGGAAGTGGGCAGAGCAAGTGGTAGCAGGCAGGAGGTGAGTGGGAGTGGGTGATGTGAGCAGCAATGCCGAGACAAACAGTGGGCAGACTGGGTGAGGCAAGCAGTGGGGAGGCAGGTAGGAGGATTCCTCTTTTTTGGCCCGTCCGACAATGGCATCTGGGGCACACACCACAGTTGCCCCACCCTAGAGCCACCTCTAGAGTGTGTGCCTTCAAGTTGTATCTGACTCACAATGACCGTAAGGTGAACCTATCATGCGGTTTTCTAGGGCAGAGAGTGTGTGACATGCTCAAGGTCACCCAGACCCATTCTGCACTGGACTGTTATAGCTGTTATAGCCACCTGGCCCCTCCTGAAACTGCAAACCCCAGGATTGCATAGAATGTTGCAAGTGGAATAATAGCGCTATAGCAGCCCAGAGCGGAAATGGCCCCAGTCAGGTTTCCATGGCCAAGCAGAGAATTGAACCCCGATCTTCAGGGTCATAGTCCAACATTCAAACCACTACACCATATTGGCTCTCTGACACCATATTACTCCCAAAAAATAATAAGACTTGGATGACTAGTGATAAAAATAAAAGGAAATTTCAAAAGCAAGATTGCAGCTGAATATTAAGAAGACAGACTAATGACCACTGAAGATTTACAGAATTTTTAACCTGATTACGAAAACCTCAAAATCGTTAAATCAATATCTTTGCTCAGTCATCAATCAACACAGAGAATGTAATCAAGAAATCACAATAAACCAAGACTTAGAAGAGTAGCTATGAAGGAAGCAGATAAGATCCTTACGTGTAAAGATAAATTGTTGAACACCAAAGTCAAGATCATTTATACCATTGTATTTTTATTTCTACATACAGATATGAAAATTGGACTATGAAGAAAGCTGACAGGAATAAAATCAACTCATTTGAAACATGGTGCTGGAGGAGAGTTTTACAGGTATCACAGACTACCAGAAAGACAAATAAATGGCTCCTAGAGCAAATCAGATCTAGTTCTCCCTAGAAGCCAAAATGATAAAATTGAAAATATCATTGTTTGGACATTTCATGAGAAAATATGATACACTTTGGAAAAGATAATAATGCAAGGAAAAGCTGAAGGCAGTAAGGAAGGAGGAAGGCCACATTACAGATGGATCGATGCTAAAAAGGAAGCCTTAAGCTCACAAAACCTTAGCACAGCTGCTAATAACCAGGTTCTGTTGGAACTCTCTCATTCCTAGGGTCACCATAAGTTGAAGCTGACTTGCTATCAAATAACAACAAATCAAACTTCCTATCCCTTCTGCAGAATGGCTCCTTCATTCCTTCCTTATACCAATGGCCTCTTACGTTCTATTCCATTGCACTGTTTATGTGTCATGAAAATGTTGGGTGGGTTAATTCTAGAATCTGCATTCAATGCTAAGGGACACCCTTGAACTAATATAAAGAAAAAGCCCCTTTGAAGCTATGCAGAGTGTCTTTTTCTTGCTGCAGCCTGCCCCAGCATTTGGCAAGATGTTCCAGAGCAAAGGGTAACACTTCCAAAGACATTACAAGGCTGTTATACCCTCACTGGGAAATTAAGCACCAAGTAGCTTGCACCCCCCTTTTTTTAAGGATTTAGGAATTCCTCCTGGTAGTGGTTTAATTTTAGATCAGATTTTGAAGGTTACCTTCTCAGCCAAAAGGGAAGAAGGATTAATCCCTTTCTTTTCTATAAATGCTGAGATTGTTAAAAGAACACAATTATAAAGCGGCAAAGTAAAAAAGGACAATTATGCAGCTAATCCGGCAGCCATATAATCGCATTATGTATGGTCATGTACAGTGGTGGCAGACAGTCCCACCCACTATAAGAGTTTAAAGCAAATCCTAGCCACATCTTGCTTGATTTCATGAATTCGGAGTGTCTGAAGAATGAATGAGTTTTCCTGATTGCTTTGTTCAAAGTCTTTCTTCATAAATTTGAGCCTTATATGAAAACAGGAGAGCTGGCTTACTTTTGAAAAGTGATGCAGCTTTTTCATGGAAGAAGGGATTTTTGTACAAATGTCCATTTTTCGCTAGGAGAGGACCCACTCCCATAATTTTGTGCTATGGATTGGATTAAAACTGGCTGTGGGAATCCATGTTGGTTGGCCCTCAGGATAACACACCCCTTATTTCTAATCCTCAGAGTATTTTAGCTGTTTTTAAATGTTTGTAAACTGTATGAAGAAGGAAAGGTTAAAGGATGGGTAGACAGACCATACTTGCCCAGTCAAGTGTCCTCTGGATGTGTACCACTGACTGCTCCAATTTCACATAGGATAAAATCAAACATAGAAATATGCCTTTGCTGTAACTATTTTGACCATCCTACTCATCCAGGTGTGAAATATTGCAGTTGTGCACTGGTAGCTCAGGTACCATGTGCTCTGATTGCAAGGGCTGTGAGACTTGTTCTTGTCATCACAGATACTGTTGTCGCTCCATTTGTTTTAGAGCTGGGCATTGAGCATAGTGGGATCCTCTGCCTGGAATTCTGCTCGTGACTCACTCATGCATAAATTTCTTTCTGGCAGCTGGGCATCTTTGTCTGAAGTGCAATGCCAGCATGCAGTTCAAGGTCATGGAGATGCAGTGGCACATCTTGCGTAAATGCGTACCACATTCTCAGCTGAGACATATTGTTTGCCCTGGCTGAAATTGGAGGTAGTATTCTCTTTTCTATGCACTAAGGTAAACATTTCACTTCATCTTCACTTGTACAGTTGTTGGCAGATTTGGTTGCACATGCAGTTATGTGCTGTTTCAGTCAGTGCAACGGTTGTGCAGCACAATCAACATGTAATTCCAAATACAGAGATTGTTGTTATTGTTATGCTGAGACTCCATGCACTCAAGCAGGGGGAGAGGAGAGGAGAGGAGAGGAGAGGGGAGGGGAGGGGAGGGGAGGGGAGGGGAGGGGAGGAGAGAGGGGCAGAATCTTGCCCTTCCCAGTAGAAGAAGGCCAAACTGCTACAGCCTCTCCAAGCTTACAGGTGCTTTCTCATTAATAACTTTTGCCATCTTCACTACACTCTAATGCTACCTGACCACACATGACTCAGTTTTCATCTGTGAAATGTTGGAGGGTGAAGCTCACACAACTGCAGTCCACAGGAAAGGCCAAAGGCATTTTGCCACCTGAGGTAATGGACAAGATGGTACCTCTTGCCCATTCTGTATGCAGAAGCTGACAGGAGTGCCAGCTGAAATCTTAATTCAATACTGGCAATATGATACCTTCTTCCATCATAGTTTAGGGCAGCAGACTGGTACCAGGAATGAGGCCACGCTATGTGGCACACACAAATCTGTCCTCCTAGAGGGGGAAATGGTTGGGAGGAACAGGAAGAACAATCAGGCTACTATAGATCAGAGGCATATCTAGGGTGGGGCAAGCAGGACACGTGCCCTGGGTGCCAATACCAGGGGCCACAAAAAAGCCAACCTCTCCTTGCATCAGGGCCTGGCCTGCTGTCTCCCCCCACCCGTCAGTTTCTTCCTCCACCTGGGGAGGCAGCAGCATCTGGGGACACAACTTCCACACTTGCCCTAGGCTCTGTTGAACCTAGATATGCCACTGCTGCTGTTTCCCAGCATCTGCACATGATGCAGCTTTCTCACTCTGCCTACTGGTAGGATCTTCTACAGCACACTAACTAGGTTTACTAGGATAAATCTTAGCTTCACACTATCAGAATCTTCATTGTTCAAACTCCAGTGTCTCTGACAGTATGTTCCCAAGTTTGTGCTTCTGCACAAACACACAGAAACCTACATTAAGCAATAGCTACTTTCAACTTCAGAAAAAAGCTCTTTCAACCTGGTTAGACAGAGCTGTGGCATTCTAGAGAAACATCAGCTATCAGTTGCCCTTTTGGAATAGTTACTGGTTTATATGAGTGTGTGTGTGTGTGTATGTGTGTGTTTAATTTGGTAGATTTACTCATTGGAAAGCTGCTATTTGGCATTCCTCACTTGCCTCTTGACTGATGACTGCTTTTGTTTGCCTGACCAGAGTTCTCATCTCAATATATTTCTTCCCTGGTTCCCCTCTGCTCCGTCCTTTGTGTATAAACTCAACAGAGGCAGCTGCTTCCTTGGCATGGAGGTCCACAAGGGTGGCTTTTGATTGATTAGAGGCAGGTAGGGTGTTTCATTATGGAGAGTAGCTGCTGGATAATTTCATTAACCTGATGTGCACTTTTCATATTTCATTTTTAATGCAGCTCTTAATCTTAATGGATATTTGGCATTGCTGGGTTTCTGCTTTGTGAGCTACACTGTTATTTGCCTTCCCAAAGCACTGGCTGGTTAGCATCTTAATAGCACAGGGTGGGGTTCCCTTCATTCCGAGCATTTTTCTGCATGGCAAGCATGGATTCCTACCTATTTTTCCCTCCTTGGTTATTCTATAGGCATATTTTATTTCTAAGATTTTCACTTGTTGAAGTTCTGTTTTATTGCACCATGGCCAATGGTCAGAAATGCTGGACATTCGTAAATGTCTATTTATAAGGTTGGCAACCAAAATGAAAAAACAAACAAACACAGAAATCAAAGAGAGTGTGTGTGTGCATTGGGAAGGGGACTGAGACATGGTGGAAACTATGGGCACACAGAGTCCACACAAGGCAAGAGAAAGAAGAGGGAAAAGGGGTGGGTCAGCTCTCTCACACCCATCTCCCTGCTTGGGTGTGTGGGGGTGTTACCACGGCATTCTGGTCTGGTTTTTGGTGAACTAAGATATCATTTTGATATCAAAATTTGGCCCTCCCCCCCCCCCATCAGCTGAGTGTTTGTTAGGCCCCGCCGGACAAGCGTGACGCTAGGCATGGGAGACTTGTATTTTCATCAAAAGTAGCAGACATAGCCAGTTCCACTTCGGGGGGGGGGGGGGCCGCCTGAAGCAAACACCTTGATTGTAAGACAAAGAGGTCTCTTTGCCTGTGAAAGCACCCTGGCTGGCCAGGCACTTAACGGCCAAGCTAGCCACATCTGCATACCAGCTATACCATTGTCAATTCGGTTCATAACTCAATCATGTAAATCCCGACCTTTCGGAGCCTTTGTCCTTAGACCAAAACTCATTGTTCTCTTGCAAAAACCAGACTAGTCTGAGGTTGTTCTGTCCCTATAAAAGTTGCCCCACTTTGAGAGCTCTTCGGAACTCTCACTGGACTGAGCTGAAATCACTTAAACTCTTGCTGAAATCACTCAAAGCTCCTCTTGGATCTTCGCCCTTGCCTTGCTGCTGCTCGGCTCCACAGATTCCCCTTAGTCTCCACACCAGGTTTCCTTCCTTCCCTCCAATTGGTGTCTACAGGACTTCGGACAGCTGGCATATTGCTTATTTCTCTAAAACTTTCTCTCTCTCCTTCCTCTCTAGTTAGGTGTGTTTGAGTTTTATTATTTTCTTTGCTTAATAAAAACTGTTAGTACTTTAAACTGCTTGACTCCTCACTGACCTGAACCGGTATACATAGGATAAAAGATCTCGCTGCATTGCCCTGCCTCTCGTTAGCCAAGGGAGTGCTCCAGCCAGTTTTCCCCATCTTGCTTGTTGTTGGTTGTTTATTTGGGTGTCCTTAATGGGACCCCCAGTTTACAGGGTAACAGGGGGACATCAGGAAAGGGTTTGTGGTACTGAGAAATTGGGGCATGATCTGTCCTCAGCTGACCAGGCAGCAGCTGGTGGAGGAGGAAGAAGATGAGAGGCAGGTTTTTAAAAGGCTGTGTGGCACAGAGCTGCCAAGAGGGAAGTTTCCCCAGAAAAGAAGTGCTTGAGGTGGTGGTGGGGAAGGGGTTGGAGAAACTTGCAAATAATAAAATCCATGAAAGTTAATCCCATAAATGTGGAGTGCTACTGCATAGCTGCCACTACTACTAGTAGTAGTAGTACTACTGGGTTTATGTTTGCAATTCAAATAAATTTAGTTAGAATCATCACATAAGTTTAGCTGACTGGAAGAATAATTAGTAATGAATAATAATTAAAACTGCTTAAATTTTCATAAGGGTAGAACAGTATTTCTGAAGCAAGTGCTATATTGTCATTATTATTAGATGATGCCCACATGTGTCTTAGTGGAGATGTTTTTCTCCTAAGAATGCAGGGCATCTCTTTTAAGATTGTTCTTGCCATCCATGACTTTTATCATCACTTGGTTTTGAAAGTATGTATGGGACAACTAGCATGGTGTAGTGGTTTCAGTGTAGGGTTCAATTCTCCATTTGACCACTGGGTGATCTCGGGTACATTACACATTCTCAGCCCCAGAAAATCCCATGATAGGATCGCCCTTAGGATCACCATAAGTCAGAATTGACTTGAAGGCACACAACAGCAACAAGAGTAGATCCAAAGCAAAACTAAAGTCTTACTGGGATATTTGACTTCTTGTTGTTGTTGTTGTAGTTTTGTTTAAGAGCATAACTCTTAACAACATAGATATTAGCAACAAGAGCCACTTGGGGTCAAATCTGCTCTTTTTCTTTTCTCCTGCCTGTGGAGTTGCAAGGTATGAATAAACAAAGTGGATTTTGTGACAACAGAACTTGAAATCCAGGCACTAGGGGACAATTAGACTGGATGGGGTGGCTGTATGAAACATTAAATGGCATTCCAAAACACTAACAGCTTGCAATTACTTCACATTCATTTAGGTCAGTGGTTATCTGCCTTTGGTCCTCCAGCTGCTTTGGACTTCTTTTCCCAGAAATAGTAGCCAGTATGGCCCATGATGAGGTATTCTGAGAGTTGAAGTAAAAAATATCTGGAGAATCAAATGTTGAAAACACCCAATTTAGATATTTTCCCTTAATTCCCTTGGCATCCAGACTGACAGCAGGATATTGGGCATTTGTTAGTGCCCATGGTTAGCAGGGGATTCAGTGCTGCCCATCAACAATCCCTGGCCCCAGTGCTCATCTTTTTGCCATTATCTTTTGCTCATCCTCATTTCTTCTGGCCCAGTGTAGAAGAGAGCAGAAGGAAATTGTTGTTGCAACTTGCACAGTTATCTACTCCAATCCTTGTACTAGTCTTTGGGCCCAGAAGCCAAAAGAGAGCAGAGGCGAGAGGCCCACTTAGGGGATCTTGCTAGAGGGCCCAACAAAACCTGGAGCTGGTATAGTCAGACATAATACAGAACAACAAAATGGCCAGACATTAAAACCACAGGTAAAAGAAACTGAGTGCAAAAGTCTCTATCCATTTCCTGTTTCACATATTGTACCTGCTTGTTATGTCATGAGTGGACAAAGAATAGATTGGAATCTATTGGTAGATCTCTACAGAAGATCAACAAGCAACAACAAAAAGCCTTTCTTCCTTCCTACACTGGGCTCCTGAAATCAAGACGATTGGGCAGGGGAGAGATTAAACTGGATTTGTGTGTGACAAGATCTCTGTGTGAATTCCATTTAGGTTACTGAAACCTGGGTTGACTCTATGCTCAGATGAGGTTCCTCTAATTCTGTAATTGTGTACTTGCTTTCCTGACTCACTGTTTTGCACCTGGTTCTGATTGATGGACCTCTGGGATGGGTTTCTGCGGGAAAAGTAACAAAAAGGTTAGATGTGCAAGCCTAAAAGCCTTCCCGTCGTTGTGTTAAGATGTAGGTTGCACCATTGATAACATATTAAATGGCCATTCAGAGTTTTGTTCTTTGCTGTATTTTTTGGCTCAGAGCCAATAGACTACTTCTCTGTATTTGAGGAATAAGATCTTCCAGAACACATGTGCATGAGGGAATTCAGCTCAAATGCAGAATTGTTTCAAATGCAATCCCGATCCCCAACTCTGTACTGTGAGAGGGTGGATTGCTCTCAGTCTGGTGAAGCTGGATCAAACTAGCATCAAAAATACTGAAAGGAGCCAAGTGTGGGCAACATGCTCATCATTACATCTAGATATCAGAATGTCACTGTAATTTAGTCACCAAGAACAATGAAAGGTCATTAGAGATTTTCAATAAAAAGTTTTTTAAAAAAAATTGAAAGAAATATCACAAAATCTCGATTAAAAGAGGACATGCAATTCTGCAAATGTCCAGCCAAAGAGTTCTTGAATGTTCATCTCTCCCACATTCCTTCTCACTATCTGTTTTCCTCCTGGTGCCCCTCCCAAATGGGAGGAGTCTGGGAGAAAAATAAGGAGTGGAAGGATGGTTCAGCATCCTGACTTGGCCACCCATAATGCACTGGAAATGTTCCCCCACTTTGTGACAAAGACAGTTAAAGCAATTGGAGGTAAGAAAGCAAATTATGAAATCCATTCAGGCTATGCCTACTGTTTCACTGCATATAAGGCAGAGATGGATAAAGTTGCAGCCCATGGGCTATGTGCAACCCTCAGGGCCATCTTTGTGGCCCCCTAGACCCTTCAGAAGTAAAGCACACACACACACACACGGCCCCAAATGCCCTCTAGAGGATGTGGAGGCATTTCCACCACACTTTTGGCTCCCTCTGGGCCATCTTTGGTCTAAGAGAGACCTTTTGAAAAAGAGAAAGTGACTTGTGGCCACTTTCTGTTGCTTAGAAAAGAATCTAGGTCATGGTAAAAAAAAAATGACTTCACCTTTACGGGGGGACATTTGAGGGCAACTTTTTTTTTTTTTTTTTGCAGGGGCGCAGTCAAGATGCAGCCCTCCAAGGCCTCCTGGTTGGGGGGACTAATGTAGCTCCCTAACCTGCCACAGTTGCTCACCTTTGATATAAGAGCAGTTGACTCCATGGCTCTATTTGAGCATTCCTGGCAGAGCTGGGGTAAAAGTCTTTATTGGTTTCAATTATGAGGCCAGATCTATGTTTTATAAAATATACCCAAAGCAACATAGATAGATAGATAGATAGATAGATAGATAGATAGATAGATAGATAGATAGATAGATAGATGTGCAATATACATTTAGAGGAAGTGAGACAGTGAGGGAGGGAGGTCATGAATGAGTCTTCTTCTTCACCACAGGAGACAATCTCCCAGCCTTGGAACTCTGATAACACGAACAGAGCCCTAAAGGGGCAACTGTACATGTTTCAGAATGAGAAACACAACCGTCTCTCTGCCAGGGCTGGGAGGAGTTACTTTTTTGGACTACCACTTCCAGCATCCCCCTGACAGCACTATGCTTTCTGGAGGATTCTGGGAGCCAAAGTTTGAACTGAAACTAAAATAAACGATTTGAAGCTTAGCTTACTCCCAAAGGCTGTGCTCAGAGAATTACCCCATGCTGACAGAGATCGCTCCCACCAGATTGCAGTGATTCTCTTTCCTCGCTAAGGGGTTCTCTGCTCCATGCCTTAGAGGACTCTGGCAAAGACAGATGCCCCTGCCCTGAGAGAAGAAGTCTGCTGATCCTGTTCTCCCTGTCAACAAATCTCAACATGTTTAAGTAGCATGGCATAACTGTTCTGAAAGTAAAACTGTTATCAGACACGATGCCTGCTAAAAAAAATATTTTTTTTTTACAAAACTGACAAAGACATCCAAAATCTGGGCCAGACTTTCCCTCAGGATGTTTCGGGAGAGCCAGGAGCCTTCTCTATCAGCTGCACTCCTGCCTGGGACCATGGATGTCTTTTCTCCTTTCATCTGAGGAAAGATTAAAGGCTGGCAAACGGAGGCGTCCGTTGAGATTAGCCCTGTCAGGTGAAGTTATACTCTTATCTCTTCAGTGCTGCTAGCAATTACTTCCAGAACATTTCAACTCATTTCACCTCAGCTGATGAAGGCTTTAGGTATGAGCTGAAACATCCTGGAAGTAATTCTTAACATTACTGTAGATGGTAATGTAATTCTACTTGACATATTTACCCAACCATCCTGCTGTTAAAGACTATATACAATTTTACTATATACACTTTACATTTATTGGTGAAATGCTGGCTGTCCTTTTCCTTTTCCTACTGCAAGTGTGAGAGCCTTTCTGTCCCGTGTGTGCTAGTAGTGCGTGTTATGGCATGCAAAGGATGCACTGGACCAGTGGTGAATTTCTGAGGGCCAAATAGCCATTGATAGGACAGCTATATTTGTTCTTGATGTGCGTATCCCATTCATACAAAACAAGAGTGGGGAAACTGTGAACTCCAACTTCTATAGCCACAACCAGCTTAGTCAGATGGTGGTATTGGGATTTGTAATCCAACATCTGTAGGCCACAGGTTTCTCTTCCCCACCCCACCACAATATATTAAGAAAGTTAAATCCCACTAATAGTAAGCATACCCTTATTTTCCTCAATCTTGGTTCTTTTGGTAACTGACACTATATCAGAAGCGTGCAATTAGATCTCAGTGTTACTCCATTGGCATACCCTATCCCAGGGACTATACATTTGGTATCAAATATGCCCACCATGCCAGAGAGGTTGCCCGGATGGGCATGTAGGCAAAGAGGTTGAACAACCGAAAACAGGTGAAGACCAGAAAAATCCCCAGTCACGTAGTCCAAGGATACCTCAGGCTATACATGTCCTCATAAACAAATGGTCCTCAGCCAAGAATAGCCAACTTGAGGGGATTAGTGTGTTTTCCCCAGGTTGAGCAACTTTGACTCTGGAAAATCCTATAAGGCGAGGTCCATCTACATAAACCAATACTGCAACTCTGCACAACCGCAACCCTGCACAACTGCAACCCTACACATCGGCAACCCACCATAAACCAATCATGCAAACTACCAATTTGCCATTGTTTGGCATTCCTTCCTTTGTTGTGGCCATTGTTCTTCCTGGGGTTCCCGGTTCTGCCCTCAAGGTATGTTCTGCCCTATAAGTAATCCTAGTTTTTGAGGGTCTCTTCAGAGAACCCCCCACCATGCTAGCAGACCAGCACTCTGTTAGTTGAGTGATCCCCTCAACCATCTCTTTGCTGAGCTCTTCCTCTCGCCGCTTCCCGGACCGAAGACTTCAAGATAGGTGCAGTATTTACTGCCTCTACATTCCCTTTTGCTATATCCCTATAATTTTTTTGTCTCTTTTCCTTCTCAATAGGCCTTGTGTGAGTGAGTGAGTGAGTGCGCTGGTGCATAATACTAATATCCATTTAATAAAATTAATTTATTTGGTACATTTGTCTGGTTTTTTGCTTGGTCTGACCCAGTAAAGTTGGGTAAAAAAATCCTGCTGGGTTACACTGCCCCTCGTTTTGCTAATGCTAGTGTTCTGCTAATTTCCCTAACCTTTATAACTTGAAGCAAATCAAGATGTCCCTCACGGGACCCCCAGAAATCAGGGTAACATTGGGGTCTATCCTCTATGAAATTTCAAGGAGACCAATTCTGTAACTGCTTCATACAAATCCTTTCCAATCTGGTTTCAGGCCCAATAAGGATTATAGCCATGTTTACCCAGAGTATGGCTTACTTTTGGGAACAGGCCCTTCAGTGGCTTTTGATACTATCAAACATGGTATCTTTTTGGATTTCTCAGCTAGGTCCCTGGGATAATTCCATTCCTGCCTAGATGTATGCTATCAAGTCTTAACTTGACTCCTATGTGTTTCATATCTGCAGGAAATTGCTGAAGAAAGGCATCCGGGGAAATGGGTAAAGAACCACATGCAACTTGCAGGTCTTGTTTTGGGCATTCCTTCTTTAAGCCTTCCTACTGTGTAGAAAGGAATGGAGCCAGAGAAGGCTGGACTAAAAGGTCACTTCAGCTCCATGCCAATAAGCAAATCATCAAAAAGGAGCAATTCCTAGTGCTGTAGTATCTGGCCTTGCCACTGCCTGGTGCCCTGTCACTTCCCAGTATGGACCTGAGTGTAAGACAAAGCCCTCCTTTCTTTCTCTCCATCTTCCAGAGCCCATCGAAGCAATTTTTAACTGTCTTTTTCTCACTCTCAGCCACCCATCCATTTTCTTCAGTGTTGCCATCCTCTGTTGCCCTCATCCTCTCTCCATCCCTCATTATTCTTCACCTGAGCCCTCCCTTACTTTGCTGTTGTTGTGTGTCTTCAAGTTGTTTCCAACTGATAGTGACTCTAAGGGAAACCTATCATGAGGTTTTCTTAGCAAGATTTGTTCAGAAAGGCTAGCCATTGCCTTTCTCTGAGGCTGAGAGAATGTAACTTGTTCAAGATCAGCCATTGGGTTTTCTTGGAGGAGTGGTGATTTGAACCTGGTCTTTTGGATATCTAGTCCAGCACTAGAAGCAGCTGCACAGAAGAACTAGTCAGCACAGGTGGTGGAAGTACATCAGTTTGTGCTTCCTTTGTGCTTGAGAAGCAGTCCAAGGAATTTCTGCCATCCATTCCAGCTCTGAGGTACTGCTTGGAATACAAACTTATTTTTGCATTGGAAAGATCTCCTTCCACCCCAGCTCCATGCTTAGATCCAGAGGAGCAAGAAATTTTCCTCTTGCAGTTCATGCCACTCAGTAACAGCTGCTGGCTTCTTTATCAATGGAGTGGGGACTGCTCTGGGTTTTAGTTTGAAACTGAAGGCAGCTATTCAAGGGACTAAACTGTATTCCCTAAATAGGCTTAGCACCTTGGATAGCTCCTTTAAAGTTCAGACTGAAACCTGGAGTGGATTCACTACCCCAGTGAGGGGAGGCCCTCTAGGCACCACTGACTGTACATGAAAGACACAGAATGAACAGGAAGGCAGGATATAAATTAAATAAATAACAAATAAGGTCAGGACAAGAGACTTGGGTGACGGATGTCCTGATGACAAGAAATTTTGAGTACACCTGCAAAGTCAGCCAATGTTTCATCACATCTGAGATCATAAAAGTTACTTTTTGGACTAAAACTTCCAGAATTCCCTCAGTCACTTGGCATGGCCATGACCATGTTGGCTGGAGAAAAAGGGAAATTGTAGGCCCACATCCAGCTTCTTAAAGCTCTGGACCACATTACACAGAGTACAAACACATCCAGAATCTAATTAAATGAATACAGGATAGAATCAGCTTGGGTGAGTAGCAACCACTAGTGATGAATGGACATAGCAAGATCAATATTGTAAATAAACACCTAAAGAGAGACAATTACTTTCTGTTGTGGGCCAGCCATTTCTGGGATTTGCTGAGTCCAAATTCCACAATGATTAATTTGTTAATGAATTCTGCTTCAGTGGCTTCACATAAGAGTTTTTTGAAACATTTTTCTTTGTGTCTGCAGAGGAATATCCTGGGGGTCTGAAATACTTATCCGCTGGTTGCTGCATGTTACTATTTTTAAATGAACATCTTATTTCTGTCTAATACAGTGGTTCTCAACCTGTGGGTCCCCAGATGTCTGTGGATTTCAGCTCCCAGAAGCCCCAGCCACTATGGTCAATACTCAGGGCTTCTGGGAGCTGAAGTCCACAAACATCTGGGGACCCACAGGTTGAGAACCACTGGTTTAATAGGAATCAATATAGGCTTCTTAAGTTTGAAGAAGAGCACAAAACATTGACCTAGTGGCCCCACTGAAGCTGTGAAGTGGCAGATGATTGTTCAGTGAAGATGGGAAAGCAGAGCTTGGAGAAGCTAGGTTCTTGGATGACATTTCCCAGAATCGTTGGTCATGCTGGCTTGGAAATTCTCATAGCAGTAGTCCACGAAAGGGTCATTTCTCCAAGCTCTTGGAAAACACTCCGCACTTGACCAGACATACTCATCTCCATCACTCATGTGATGACTCTCATGAGCTTTGACACAGATCAAATCTCATAGGAGAGAAATTTACATCTTATGAATGATAGGGAACAGTGAGGTTATATGACAGGGGTTCAGAAACAGTGACCTTCAGATGTTGTTGGAGTCCAGCTCCCATTAACACAGGCAATAAGGTCAATTGCCATGCTGACTGAAGATGGTGAAACTTGTGATGGAAGGCATCTGTAGAACACCAGGTGAGAGAAGGCTGCATGCCACACCCATGGACTGAAAGTGACTTCATGAAAGCAACATAAGCGTTTGACCATTAAGCTACTGCCCCCATTCCAACCACCAGCACTAGGCCTGTGCTACCAATTTTGGTCATATGGCTAAGAAAGAAATCTCCTGGGGCTGGGGAGATTATGACCTTACAATGAGCAAAATTCTGAAGGAATTTCACCCAACAGGGTCTATTTGCATTTGAAAACCCAAAAGCAATATCCCCCAAAGTCCTGGAGATTAAACTGCTCAGGCTTTCCTTTTCTCATGCAAATCTGACCGTAAAACAGATGTACATTGCAGCCATAAATGGAAGACAAGAAACTGCTAGCGGTAGGATGTGAAATTAAGCAGTGGGAACGTACAAATAAATAAAGAAAAGATCAAGAGCCAGATGCTGTTTCTTTTGGAGAGTGTCCAGACAATGTCTCCCATTTTAGTGTCTTCGGGGGAACTTTAAGGTATGCTCAGATGTTAATCTCCATTTGCACAGCTCCTGAGACTGTGTATCAGTTCTGCTGCCACTAGTTTGTAGGTCACAAGTAGTTAGTGCCCTGTGTACACTTCCTAGATCAGCAGCATTACATGCGATTCCCAATGCAAGCAGTGGTTTTTGGTTAAGAGAAACAGATATTCCAGAAGGGTTTTGTTTTGTTTTGAATCTGTTCTAGTTGGAACTAATAATCCAACTCTCCGTCTCATCTACAATCAGTCTAAATGAATCAATGGGACCTTGGCAAATCAAGACTGGTATAAATTTCATTGATTCAGTGGGCCTACTGTCATTGGGATTGACAGAATGTATTTAGACCTATATATTTCAGTGATAATGTCTGGTCACTACATCTTGAAAAGGGGAGGGAGCCAGGAAAAAAAGAACTTTATAGAACTGGAAAAAGTACAGCAAACAAAACGATCGAGCAGTTGAAGATTTTTTCCTGGAAAGCAAAGCTGAAGCACTATTGTTGTTGTTGTTGTTGTTGTTGTTTTGCTGGAGTGGGGACACAGCTTTAAAATGTTACTTTTTTGGGCTAAAACTGCTAGCATCCCTCCACTTCTTGAGGGATCTTAGAAGCTGTTGTCCAAAACTATAATTCTTTCAAGCTTAAAGGGAAACATAATTGACCTGCTAGAGACTATATTACAAATGGCGTAGCGAAGGTATATACTGTACAGTGACATTCTTCTCCAGCTCTGCAATACCCAGAACACTTTTTAATCCAACCAATTGGCAGGTAGTAGGTTAGGCGGCAACTTCAACCCTCGCCATACAGACACAAATGAACTTCAGAACGGAACCAGAAAGAAATTCCAATGAACTTGACACTCTTAAGAAAAGTAGCATTTTCACACTTCCTGATGCTTGCTGAGAGGAAATGTGCACCTTGCCTTGAGCGTTCACACATCTATGAGCCTTAGCGGGTGCTCCTGAGAAATAAACACACAGAAAACAATGTGCATATTTTGAAATGTAAGCTGCCACCATGAGCGTAGGTGGAGGAAGAACACATACAAAGAATACTTTGGTCAGTGGCTGCATAAACTAGATGAACTGCACAAAGAAATGTGTTGTTATTTTGACATATGGCAATGCTATGAATGAGAGCCTTCGCAAGAGTCCCAATCATCAACAGCTCTGCTGAGATCATGCAAACTCAGGGCAGCTGTGGCTTCCTTGACTGAATCAATGCAGCTGTAGGGCAATCTCCCTCTTATCCTATTGCTTTCTGCGCATGTGCAAATGTGTCTTCAAGTCACTTGTCAACTTACAGTGCCCTCATGAATTTCATAGACTTTTCTTAGGCAAGGAATAAGCAGAGGTGGTTTTACCAGTACCTTCCTCTAAAATATAGCCTACTGTACCTGGTATTTGTTGGTGGTTTTCCATCCAAATACTAAGCACCAATGAGCCTGATTTAGGGAATTCACCCTGCCTGCCTTCTACTTTATTGAACACTGTCATCTTTCCCAGTCTTGTGATGTCTAAAGTACAGCAGCTTCAGTTTAGTCATCTTTGTTTTAAGATAGAGATCAGGCCTGATTTGCCCTAAGACCCATTTATTTGTACTTTTTGGCAATCCATGGTATCCACAGAATTCTCCCCCAGTACCACATTTCAAATGACTGGATTTTCTTCTTGCCATCTTTTTTCACTGTCCAGCATCCACAACCATACATGAAAATTAGAATCACAGACAATGTTGACTTTGGTATTTAATGATACATCTTCACACTTGAGGATCTTCTTTAGTTCCTTCATAGCTGCCCTTCCATATCTTAGTTTCTGATTTCTTCATTATAGTTTCCGTTTTGAAGACATAGAAAACCTTTAATTCTTTATTACCTGCTTAAAAATTACTGAAGTCATCTGTGGTCATTATTTTTGTTTTTTTAAATATTCAATTGTAACCCTGCTTTTGTACTTTCTTTCTTATTTTCTTTCTTCCTTTCTTAACTTTCATTAGTAGTCATTTTAAGCCTCTGCTTTTTCTGCTAGTAATATGGCATCATTGGTTTGGTACATTGGTACATTGTTTGATTTTCCTTCTCCCAGTGTTCACACTTCCTTCCTCTGAGTCTAATCCTGCTTTCAGTATATGTTCTATTTATAGGTTAAAAGGGCAGGAAGAAAAAATGCAGCCTTTTCTGATCCCTTCGCCAATTGGAAACCATTTTATTTCTTTGTATTGTGTCCTGCTAGTTCACTTTTAACTCAGATATTAGTTATGCATCAGAAGAATCAGATGGCACACCTATATGTTTTAAAGCAAACCATAAATAAATGGTTATATTAGAGAAAAGGCATTAAAATGTAGCTGAATTTCAGCACAAAAAGAAAGTAGTCTCTCAACCTGATTTGAAACAAAGACAAGAAGAAAATCTAGGTATGATTTCTTGTTCTTATTGTATGCCTTCAAGGCATTTCAGACTTGTGGTAAACCTAAACTGATTCTATTGTGGAGCTTTCCTTGGAAGATTTGTTCAAAGAGTGTTTTCCATTGCCGCCTTCTCAGTCTGTGGATTTTCATAGCCAGGCAAGGATTCAAACTGTGGTCTCCTGGGCTCCTAGTTCAAGGCACTGCACTACACTGGCTCTGAAGAAATTAGCTAGATCAAAATAGAGATGTTTTTGCTTCCTTGACTTCACAAAACATTTAGCAATTGTACTAACTAATGGGGGTGACCATTAGTTTAGATGATGTACATTGTATTTGACTGGAATCCCTCAGTGATGTAGACTCGAGTCGATTGACTTGGACTCAGCTTAGTGACTTAACTTAGACTTGACTTAGCAATAATGATTCACTGACTCAACTCGACTCGAGACTTGTATATTTTTAGTGAACTGACTTGCTATACTTGGTTCAGGCACATAACACATTCATCCAGAAACCTTACTACTTTGAACAATGTTTCTATCTCTTTTTCCCTACTGGTCACATGAGGATCTGTCTCAAGCCCAAATTGTGGGTGCATTTCTCAGAGGGGAACAGCAATGGGTTAGGCAACAGGCTTGAGATGGGGTTGAGATCTACGTGGCAAACTGTCCCTGCTGCACATTGGAGGAGTCTTCTAAAGCGTTTCCTAAGAGCAGGAGGTAAACTTGTCCTCAGAACACAGGATGCATTTCGCAGAGGGGAACAGCAAAAGTGTTATGCAATGGGCTTGAGGAGGGAGGATCCTTCTTTCTAAAGCTTTTAGAGCTTCAGTAATGGGGAGAAAGAAAGATTTTACTGTCCACTTCCAATACTGCAGATTCTTTTATGCCCAGCCTTGGGAAGGAGAATGAGAAGGATCCTATTCCTCACTTCCAACGCTGCAGAAGGCAAACTCACAAATGTGGAAGTTGATGGAATATAGGTTGGAGTACAAAGTTGGCTCCCATACTTGAGACTTGACTTGAGACTCGACTTGAGACTTGAAGTTAGAGACTTGAGACTTGACTTGAGACTTGGAGTAACAGACTTAAATACATCACTAGAATCCCTCAATGTCACCCTCATGCCATATTCAACTACAACTCTCATCATGCTGGCTCCAGGTTGAAAAGGGGGACTAGGCAAATTCATAGAAGTCTATAACTGGCGGCTAAGAGCCAATATGTTTAAATGGAAACCCCCATGTTTTGAAGCGGAATACCTATGAATATCCAGTGAAAACAAATGGCGGGGAATAGCTGTTCCCTTCAAATTCCCCTTGTTGTCCTCCTAGAATGACCTCTGTTGGAAACAGAATACTAGACTAGGCACCTCAAGGGTTGACAGAAGTGGACACACACACACAAAAAAGGCCCCGCAATCCTTGGCAAACCAGGACTCTTGTCCTGTTCTAACTGGCCCCTGGTCTGCATTCTTAGGGATAAACATGACAAGATTGAAAGGCTGAATCGTGAGCTGTTGCAAAACTGGGTGTCGTGTCAAGACAGAACCTTATCTGAGTTATACACCCAGCCTTGATTTTAACAAATTATGTTTTAAAATTTCTCCAAAGCAAGCTGCTTGCCTCTTCTAACACATGCACATGTACTCATTTGCTTACAGACTCACTCTCCCTGTTTCTACAGTATACCCAAAGGACACTTAGCTTCTTTCTTTTCTCTGTCTGAAGATGATACTTCTGAAACGTCATTGAGAACCTTTCTCCTACTGAGGGCTCATGTGTAACTCTACAAATTCTGCAGACTGAGAATGTAAATGAGCCACTGAATGTTTGAATATACCTTCACACATCAGTATCAGCAGCACCTGAAACAGCAGACTAGCAGAAGACATTTTTTTTCTTGTTTAAAGGCCAAACAAAGTCTACCATAGCACAGAAAGTTAACACAAAAGAAAAGCTGTCTGATCTAAAATCTTTCTCCATTAGATGCATCTCTGGTCTTCTGCCTACTGCATTAATTTGCCACATACTGGAAGTTTTTGTGATTTAATTTAAAAACGCATTTGGAAATGGTGTCTTCCTATCTGCAGTATAAAAACATGCAATTTTTTCTTGCTGCTGTAGGACTCTACCATCTCTTTCTGTTGCATCTTCTGTATTCAGCTTTCCTGTAAGTGTGTGAAGGACTCTGAACATTTAGGGAAAAGACTGATGATGATGATGATGATGATGATGAAACATGCTTACTGTATGCAAAAGTTCAGTGAGCTGAATTTTCCCAGATGGAGTTTGAAGCAGGGCTGGATCACTTTCAAGGCAGATCAATGCAGCTTTTACAAGCAACCAGAGCAATAAGGAAGTGCCCACCTCCTGCTGGAGGATATGAGGTGACAATTTGGGTGAAAGGAATTTTCCCTTTGGACAACATTGTACAAGAGGCTAAGAAGTTTTTGCATACCTCAGAAGCATTCAGGACTGAGCAATGTATCAGATTGCATGGACCTGCTCCGAGCAGTCGACTGTAAGCAGACATAAAGGTATGTACTGAGTTTTGGATGCAGCAAAACCAACTCTTGTTAAAATAGAAGATTACCACTTAAGGAAAAAAAGCCTCCACTCCTGTGCTTTCAAAGCAGCTTGAAACACAGAAATGAAACATGTGAAGTTTTTCCAGCCATTTAGGCTGGCACATGTTCTGACCTCTCAAACTAATTTTAGCTCATTCCAACTACATATAATGGCTCTGCTGGGTGTTTGACAGTTCTCTAGTCATGCTGGGTGTGGATTTCTGGGGGTTCCACTCAGAACAGTAGCTTTTCCAAACTGCTCAGCTTATAGATGGAGATCCTTCACCCATCCAGTATTTCTCTTTGGTAGCCACACCCAGAGAATAAGGATAGACTGAAAAGGGCATCTGGTACAAGCACAACCTGGATGAGATCACCAGACGCACAGAATTAGAGTGATATTGCTTGCTCAGACGCTGACTAGGCAGCACAGAACCATTGCCATTTGTTATTGGTTCAGGATTGGCAACCTAAAACAATAGAACACAAAAGTGCTGGCAGGAGAGAATCAGATTAACATTAAATGTCTGCAACAACTTGCAACCTCCATAGATTCTTTTTCGGTTACTCTGCACAGGAGGCAATAACTTGTGTTTAAGATGTTTAACATCTTATTGATGTGAATCATCTACATTTTTTGTCAAAGATGTATGGTAACAGATACCATAGGCTATATAACTTGCTCCAGCCATAAAACTGGCTGGATAGAATGGGTACAGGAGTGGAGTTTTCTTTTTAACTCTGGGCCTATTGATTTGGAACATGAATATATAATTCACTGCTTCCCAAAATAGATGATTGCCATTCCAGATTGCAAATTACTGGAGCTGGGGTATTTATGCAACTAATATTTATATTAGCTAATGAATGGTTGTTTAATTAGAAGGATTAATTTGAACTGGGCAGTAGAATTATGCGTGCACGCTTTACTTTAAACAGAAGTTTTCGACACAAATACAAACATCAATTTTAATACTTCATACTTACGAGTTTGTTCTTGTGTGCTTTCATCTTGTTTCTGACTTACAGTGACTCTGTCACAGGGTTTTCTTGGCAATTTTGTTCACTGGGGGTTGCCATTACCTTGTCTGAGGCTGAGAGAGTGTGACTTGCCCAAGGTCACCTAGTGGGTTTCGATGGCTGAGCAGAGATTCAAATGCTGGTCTCCCACATGTACAAGAACATTATGTTGTAGGTGCCATCTGAGAAAAGGCATTCCTCCCTTTCTCTGATACACAGCAGAGAATGACTCTTCAAAGATGGTATCTACTGAAATTATATAACACAAGTATGGGAAATATGCGTCTCTCCAGATATTGCTGGACTGCAACTCCCAGCATCCCTCACTATTGGTAATTATTATTCCTGGAGCCTGCAATCCAACATTTGGAAGGCTGCATGGTTCTCATCCCTGATGTGGAGGGTCATTCTTCATTTCACATTATTGTTTTTACTCATATATAGGCCTAACTATATTTCATCAATCAGCTGATTGATTGATTATAAGCCATTCAATTAATCAACACAGATTTCCTTAATTGGACAACAGCTTTACAAATAATTGGAATAAATACCAAGCTGAAACAGCTTCTGTTTTGCGAGTTTTATTTTTTCCTTGCAAGTGTGTCACTTATTTATCTAACCTAAATTAAGTCATTCCTTCATCTGGCCTGATTAAATATTTACTTATTTTTGCTTTCATTCAAAGGATATGCTCATTGCTATGTGTCATTACCCAGTTTCTGAGATCTGTTTTGGAAAAGCCCTGCCAAGGCAGAGTTTTATTTTATTTGATCCAAGGGCGATACTGCCTGAGGTCAAAAGACAGGCAACTAATTTAAGATGGGCAAATTCAAAATAAGGTGTTCACAAATGGATAGAGAAAACCGCAGATGCTTTAAGAAAACAGAATTCTCAAAAGTCTAACATTTTTCATTTAAGAAAAAAAAATTCAGATGGTATGTGCCACTTTCATACATTCACACCTCCTACTCCCTTCAATATATGCACACTGTGCTCCAGCAATCAAAATGAGCATACGAAAATGGCAGCAGGGCTATGAATACACGTCTCACACCCAACATCCTCCTCTCTGTGGAAGAGAGCATCAGAATGTTGGGTATTCAGTACAAAGGGGAGCATCTGTGCGTGTTCAGCTGAATGTGCTTACAAGCCTTCACATGACCGGGAACCCTGCACTATCCAAGGAGGCAGGAGCCAGGGCTAACATATACAGCCCTGAGAGCAACAGATGTTGGGAGGAAGTTTCAAAACCACTGGAGAAAAGAGTTGCATGTTAAATACATACTTCCCAAGTGCCAATTTTGCAGAGATAGTCTTGATTAATCTGCTGTTGGCCTACTCTTTCAGTTGCTTTTAAAGTGTCCCAATTTCTCTCTCCTCCTCCCACTTTCTTCCTTTGACCTTGGCTTGCTGCTGCTGCTGCAAACTGAGGCCATTTCCACACCGGGTAAGTAAAACGGTGCAGTGCGTCCTCCATGGAGGACGTCTGCACCTTGGAGCGGACTGGGTCTGGACTACTTACTGTAGATCCACACCTCAGTCCGCTCCGGAACAACCGTAAGTGGTCCTCCAGCGTGTTTTTGAAAGACCTGATTTTTCCAGTCTTTCAAAATGCCGGCGCATGCCATTGCATGCCTGCTCTCCAGTGCAGATTCTCAGTCTCTCATCAATGCAAGCCTGCGATCTGCGGAGGGTGGGCTTTAGGCTGGCAAGCTTCAGCAGCTGGTCCAGACCCACGACCAACTGGAAGCTGCCATTTTGGATGCCGGAGCAGTGCGGATCTACGGCCACGCACTACTCTGCCTCACCCTGGACCAGAACACCAGAAGATCTTGCGAGTAGCAGCAGGGAGCGATTCCCTCGCTGCATGCGGAAATGGTCTGAGTTCAAAGTGCAAATGAACTCAACAGAGGGAAAGGAGTGGGCAGAAACTTGCCATTCCCAGTAGGCTCAGGTGAAAGGAAATGGTTGCAGCCTCCTAGCTTGTGTGTTCTTCCTTATTAATAACTTCTGCATCATGAGGACACCCTGATGTTGCTTGTCCACAGATGTCCTGGTTTTCAGCTGCAAATGTTAGGAGGTATGTAAGTGGCCTGTTCTGGACACCCTAATTAGCTTGCTTATGTCACTGTGTAGAAGTAAAACTCAAACTGTCAGAGCAGTCAGCTTTTCTACACAGAATGGGAAGGTACACCCTCCTCTCCTTCACCTCTGGCAGCAAAATGTTTTGGGCCCTGTTATGCAGTCTCGCTCCTCCACCCCATTCCTATTACAAACCTGATATTTCAGTATGTAAATCCTCAACTGTTTTATCCTTACATGTGAAGATGAATAACTGCAGTAGATTTCTCCCAACTGCAGGAGAGAACAAATATTCCTCCGCAGTATTCTTCCTGTATTCAGATATCCAGAAGTCTTGCGAAGGAATTAATCTTCAGGAAAAAAAGTGGGGTTTTCTACAAAACCTCTGTTCTCTGGAGAGAAAACTTTTTTTGTACACAGAGACACGCACACACACACATTTTACTTGATAGAATAATTTTTCTGCAACAGGGTGTGTGCCTTCGAATTTCCTGTTGACCTATGGTGATCCCATGAATTTCATAGGGTTTGCTTAAGCAAGGAATACTCAGAGGTGGTCTTACCAGTTCCTTCCTCTGAAATATAGCCTCAAGCATCTGGTATTCATTGGTGATCTTCCATCCAAGTACTAATCACAGCCAACCCTGCTTAGCCTTCAAGATCAGATAGGACGTGGTGCCTTTAGGGCAATGCTTCTCAAACTGTGGAACAGAATCCCCAGAGGGGCACGATAGTTGCTCAGATGGGATGCAAGAAATTTTTGGGATATTAATTTATTACAGTCAGCCCTTGCTAATTCACTTGGTGGGGAGGGGGTAGCATGGGCGGAGCAGGAGGAGGAAAACTTAGGGGAAAAGGGGTGACAGAAGAGAGGAGGCTCTTCTCCACTGATTGTTCTGCAACCTACTCAAGATTTCCAGTGCCAACTCTGTAGTCATGGGGGCTGCTACCCTCATTTCCTCTCCCCTGTACTGCCCAACTTCAAAAGTGCACATGCTGGAGAAAAAGAAGGAGCACTAAGTATGCTCGAAGGGGTAGCTGTATTTGTCATCCTCTCACCTCCCTCCTTCTGCCATCACCCACTGCTTGCAAATCTTTCCTCCTTCCATGATGTGATGTAGACCATGCAATCACAGCCACACTAGGGGAGGGCACAACATCTATGTTCCACCTCCCTGTATAGAACAGGAGGAGGTGGAGAAAGCAAGGGAAAGATTGAGAAGGGTGATACAAGAGAGAGATGGCAGGGATCCCTTTTTGAATAGTTCTTTGTGACCCCCCTCCCCCCGCTTCTAGGGAGCAGAATTATTGACTTCCATGTACCAAGGTCTGTTTTTGGACAGTCCTTCAGAATCTGCCACTTCCAGGGAACAGAGTTACTGACTTCCACGTGCATGAGCCCATCCTTTTTTAGACAGTGCTTGTGATCTTCCACTCCCAAAGATTGTATTGAGTTGGGTATTGAATTTATTTAAATTTTTAAAAACAAAACTGTTCTAACTTGAATGTTATTTCCTTATAAAATGTTACAATACAGATATGCATAAACGTGTAAATAAACATACCCACACTAAACAAACAAAATATTTTTATTCATGCACTATGTTGATTGGGAGGCCATGCTGAAGTAAAGGCAGGGAGGACACAAGGGTAACAAGTTTGAGAACCACTGCTTTGGGGTATTCAGGCTGCCTGCCTTCTACTTTACCGAGCATTATTTTCTGTTCCAATGAATCATGACATCTCATGATGTTCAAAGTCCAACAGCCTTTAAGGTATTTAGGTAGCACAGGGTGTTGAATGCAAGAGAACATTGTACACAATTCTCACTGGTCTATTATCCTTCCTAGGGGAGTTTCCTGACTGTTGGAAAACCTGATTTTTTATTTGTGAATAAACAAGTACACATTTTCTCTCTACCTTAATATAGATCTAAGGCAGAGATGAAGAATGTTTGACCTTGTAGATGTTGTTGGATTGCAACTCCTAGAATTCCTCACCTTTAGCTATACTGGGCAGGGCAGCTACACATCCCATCCTTGATCTAAACCAATTTGAGATCTTGTGCCATCCAAGGTTACTAGAAGGTTACCAGAAGTTGAAGCCATCTTGATGGCAAATGACAACAACAGTGCCTAAATATTGCAGAATTTCAAGATTCAGTTCATATACTTGCAAAGCAGTGAAAATCGGTATGTAAATAAGACAGTAAGATCCCAGCTAAGTAGCAAGAGCTGACAAATAAATACCAGCATGACTACATATTTGGGACACACCAGAAACTTGTACACACTGGTGGCAATGTGACAGCCAATTAAAGATGAATAAATTTAAATGCATTTGCTGGTATTGGAGACTGTACACTACTAACAATGAGGAGAAGAGATTGACCAATTCAGGAAGGTCTGGGTTGATTTTCGTTGAACTAAATCTTCCTGAATAAAGGTTTAACCTTGCAGAAAGTGGATCAAGTAGATTCTACACTGAATCATATGTCTGCTCTTGAGTTCCATTCATGCCTTTCTCATGCGGTAAGAGTTATGGTGGCTGTTAGACAGAAGTGGACAGGACATGCACAAACTTGAATATGTGTGTGTAGAGAAAGAGGGAGTAGGAGGGGGAAGGGGAAGGCGTACAAGCAAGTGAGGGAAACATTTTAAGTACTTCATGGATTCCCCATGATATGATGAGTGGATCTTTGAAGAACACTATACCCTTGCTGAAGGAACTGCAATCACAAATCGGGTTAAAAATGGCAGAAATAAGTGAAATCACATTCTGCAGCAAAAAATTCATTTTGACACTCTGAAAGGTTATTAGCAGCTTGGCAGGTGAGATTTATTTATTCTTGGTGGTGTCTGTTTAAATATGCTCTTAAGGAGTGTAGCAATGCCTCTGAATTTATTTACTGCTGTTTGAATTTACTGTCCTTTAGGCACTGCAATTTAATGGCATGTCTAATTGGCAAGAAAATCAACATGAAGAAGGGTGAATGCTACTGCATGCTCCATGTGTGTGCTAGTGCATAATTCAGCTTCTCCCTCCTCCTTCCTCTTTGCTGAAGTTGGAAGACATTCAGGTTGTACATGGGAAACTGGAAATATTCAGTGCTTTCCTGTGATATGACTAGTAGTTGCTTCAGGAAAAGGTATGCTTAGCTTACTCAGCAGGCCAGAACCAAGTGGGAAAAGAGATAGGAAACAGTGGGATGATTCCAGGAACAGAACAAAGATAGAAGGGAGGGTTACAGAGGCAGTCTCAGGGAAGAGAGGGGTTATAAGGGCCTTTCTGCACAACACTGTTATAGTGCTATTATTCTGCTTTCAACATCCTGTGGAGTTCTGGGATTTGTAGTTTACTGAGGCCAAAGAACTCTCTGGCTGAGAACTCTAAATGCCCCCCCTAAACTGCAAACCACACAATTCCATAGTAGGATGTTGAAAGTGGAGTAATAGCACTATAACAATGTAGTGCAGAAATGACCCAAGTTCTGTCACTGGGGAAGAGAGGCTAGAAGCTTAGGGCGTGTACTGGCTGAATGGGAAACAAACTAGACTCAGAAGAGAAAGTGGGTGCACATGCTACAGTTATCCCTAAACTCCTCAAAAATATGATGCCAGACCTAAAATATTAGGTCTGGCAACACCCCAAGGAGTTGGTGCAGTTGTGGTTGCGCCCTGAATCAGCCCAGAAAGTTCCCCAGCTTTGGCCAAACACCACCACCAAGAAGAATGCAGTCAAAACCACTTCTTACATGAGCAAAGAGGACATTTTATTGTTAAAAGGAGCATTTTTTATAAGTTTAGGGCAATGATCTCATAAAGCATTCCACTCGTGCAAAATTCTGATACTTTGTTACTAATAAAGTAACTTCTGGTTAACAGTCAACAATAAACCCCGAATCACACATGTATTTGCTCAGCAGTGAAGTATAGGAAATATTGTTATAGAGAATAACAGAGCACTGGGAACTGATGCTGTGAATCCAAGCACTGACTTTGACAATTAATGTCAGCACCATTTTAAGTAGGACAAGGCACTGACAATAGGAACAACCTTTAAAGTTGACTAGAATTAAAAATGGAGGAATTTTAGTTAAGCAAATACAGAGACAGAGAGGGAGTTTCTTTAGCTTGGACATTTTAAAAAGGCAATACCCTCTGTGAATTGAGCTGTCCAGGGCACTGAATTTCTAGCAGCCCTGCAGAGGAGGCTGGGGAAGAGCTGGGGAAGCACTGTTTATTTTGTCTAATTCTTTTACTGTTTTCAGAACACATAACTTGAATTTATGAAAGAACCTGAAACTAGTTGTTAGAAAGCTATAGGGAATGACGTGACTAAAACTAGAGGAGGGATGTTAGGGGGCTACCAATCACATTAAAGGTTATAGGTTATATTTCGCGCTTTAATCCAGGCGCTAGACTGGAGACAATAACATTCTCAGAAAAAAGTGAAATGACTACCCAAAGAGAAACTGGCTAGGCCAAGACTTTGAGAGCACTGAGTAGTGTGGTCAGTTGAACATAATGGGCTCTCCATGAAAAATGTCAATTTGCATAAAATTTGCATTAAACCTTTGCCTTCCTGTGGTTCTTTATCTTTAAACTTGACCTGGATTTAAAACCTACAAGCCAAGCTTGTACAGAGGACTGTCTACATGGGAACTCAAACCAGATCCAAACAGTTTCAAACAGAAAAGTGTCTTCTGTAAAGCAGGATATACAGCCATCTTACCACAAAGCTTTATTTGGCATGAGAAATTCCTGCACATATCCATGATTCTAATTATTCATGTTGTGAATCCATCTTGTGCATACCCTCCAACATTTCACAGACAAAAACTGAGACGTGTAGCCAAGCAACATCAGAGTGTAGTTAAGATGGCAAGTGTTATTAGTGAGGGAGATCACGATAAAGTGGGTAATCAAAGATCAGACCTTTTCGGTTAGGAAAGAAGTAAAAGTTTATTGTGCACAATGTCTCAGTGAGATAATTCTCAAAAGTCTGAGCCCTGCCTCTTTACATTCAAAGCAATTTATACATCTCCAGTGCAAATACATCACATGTCCAAGAAAGGAAATTGACACAAACAATAGTTCCCACCATCCTCCTGTGTAATCTTACTAATGTTGCAAAGCATAGCGAGGCACATGCCATCCTCCCTAACATTCTATCTCACAGTGTCCTGTTGTTCTTCTTTCAAACACAGAGTCACTTCAATTGCAGAGAAAATTAACTGCTTTTCTCAACTGCTTTTCCCTCACACCCAGAGGTCATCTGGCCTGACCTACTTCAACACAAGCTAGGAAAGGCTGCAGCAGTTTCCTTTTGCCTGAACCACCTGAAAAACAAAAGATTCCACTCCTCTCTGCTGAGTTAACTGAGCACAAACTACTTTTGCAGTTTGAAATCAGCTTGCACTAATTGAAGTCCACTGAGGACAAAGGCAGGAAATTGACAAGAGGAGAGAAAAACACTCCATTTTAAAAGCATCTGAAAACGTGGGACAGCAGGATTAACTGGAACTGTCCCTGTCAGACTAAGACAGCTGGAAGGTATGCTGGTGTGACCTGCTTTCTTTATTTGGAATCACTAGAGCTCAACAGTTGAGACCTGAGCACCCATATTCCAATGGTATTGCTTCCACCAGGACAGTTATGTTTTTCAGAGCTGTGTCCCAGGGAAAACCCCACTGCCCACATGCTTTAGTGCACATCGCCACATTTATTTATTTAGAGTATTTATACCCCTGCTCTTCAGTCACAGAGGCTCTCAAAGGGGTTTACAATTTGTTAATTTGACAGTTCTCTGCCCCCAGGCCTACAATCTAAATGAGATGGCGCACAAGGAAAAGGGAATGGCAGTGCTGGAGGGGATTCTATCCAGCAGATATTGCCTCTTCTCCTCTTCCTCCGAGACCAGGGCAGTGGCAGTTTCAATGGAAAGGAAGGCTGTTCATTTGCTTCTGGGCCTAGGCATGATAGAGCTCCCCACATAGTGTGGAGAAAGCACAGGGGAAGAGGTTTTTCCCTCTCATAATATTAGAATTCAGGGTTACCCACTGAAGCTGAATAGTAGGAGATTCAGAACAGAAAAAAGACAGTATAGTTCCACACAGCATACAGCTGAACTGTGGAATTCACTGCCACAGGGTATAGTTATGGCTGTTTTAAAGATGGATTGGATAAATACATGTATGTAAAACCATCAATGGCTACTCGTCAGGATGGCTATATGTCAGCTCCCGTATAAGGAATAAAGGAAGTACGCCTCTGTTTATCAGTTGCTGAAACAGGTGATATGGAGGGTACAGCCACTCTCAAATTCTGCTTTCCATAAGGCAGCTGGTTGGCCATTCTGCGAAGAGAGCGTTGGACTACATAAGCATTTCAATTGTCCAGAATGTTGTTAGATTCTCGCATCCAGAATTTGCCTCCTTCATCTTCTCTGCCTCCTTTCTTTTACACCACACATCCTCATAGCTCAGATTCAGCACCAAAAACCTATTTGTTGGGAAATTATAGCATTCTATCTCTCCCCCCACCCCATGGAGCTTAGCTAGTATAGGGTTAACTGTTGCTCTGTGGCTATGGTATCTAGACCATGTAACCCAGGATACATTCTGATGTCAGTTACTGGTCATACTTAGAAGGCAACAGCTCTCTCTATAGCAATCTTGCTTCTAACACTTTCTCTATATGCTAGCTTCTTCAACAAGAAATTGGTGAGTTTAAAATGAAGATACTATTTTCCTCAGTCCTTTTGTTTTTTAGTTAGAATCTAGTTTCTCTAATGGGTATGCAATTATAAAGTTTGTTAGTAAACAATCTTTTGAGTTTGGAACCTGAAGCTGCATGCCTTGTTTTGCTTTCAAGTCAGCTCTAGTTCAGGGAAGACAACACAGAAATTGGGACATGCTTTCTCTGCAATTCTGTTAGAAGAAGGCTAATTCCTCACAGTTTTAGCTTTCATAGAGTTCCCCAACAGCTAACACTCTGGGAAACTCTAACCCCCAACACTATCAACCTGTTTTGTCAGCCCATTCATTACAGTGACACTGTTCATCCCACAACAAAAGTACCCTTAGAAAGAAATGGACATAACAAGTACACACTTAAAAGTATTTGCTGACTTAATGTATGAGACAGTGTGTGCTTTTGTGCTTTATGAATTTCCTGGACAGGAATTTCTTCCCTGTGATGCTGCTAATTGGTTGTTTATACGTGTAATCTAAATTCATACTGTTTCCATTGTTAATTGCCCCAAGGCTGCCATAGAACCATGTTTGGCAGAGTACAGCTTTTTAAATGCATAAAGTAAATAAATCAGTAACGTCTGTCTGTGGGCCTCACTGAAAGATAGCCCTATATAAATAGTATTCTTCCTAATGAAAATCTGCCACTATCTGAATGTGTGTTTTTTTTTAATGTCTGCATGTCAGTCTACATGAAGGAAGTTGGGCTGTGTGTGTGTGTGTGTCTGTATACAAAGCCTTCATTTTTTCTTGTTGAGATGTGCGTGGTGGGGGGGAGAGAGAACAGTTAAAGCCTGTGTTGCTTTTTAAACAAAGAACAAGAGAGACATTAGCCCTGAGGGCTGCCAGTGAACACCAAGCACTACAGATCAAGGAGTGCCAAAATGCTGGAAGAATACAACATTTTTACAGAGCATTTGATGGTTATTGCTGCTGTCGGCCCAGGAGGAAAAGAAAAAACCTTTAAAACATTTAGAAGAGCAAAACTACTTAGTGAGATTTATAGGAAAACAGCCGTTTTTCTTCCCTCAGTGGTCCTACCCCAACCCTGCAAGGTATCTGTGGGCAAGACAATAATAAGGATTGCTCATATCCATACTTGTGCCAAACTGTTTACCCAATTGATATGGTTACTTAGCAGTTAGACCATCCTTGTGATAGGGACCTCATGGTATAGTAGACACCATATATTCCAGTTTAATACATTGCATTCTCCTCTGCCCACAACACACACATACACATACCATCTCCTTGTATTTGAGATTTGCTTGCTGCATCCAATTTTTCTACATTCAGAGCTCCCTATGAGACTGCTTACTGCTGTTGTTTATATATCACCATCCTTGAACTTTACTCCTCTAGCTCTATCATCCAGGAGTCTCCTGTTCCCTAAACAATTCCACCTCTTCTCTTTTACTATCCTTTATGGCTGGAATTCCCTTCCAGGATGCCCAGTGCTGTGCCAGCTGTCTCTTCCTTGTTCTTCAAGTCACTTTCCAATGCCAGTCCCTTAGCTTCAGATCCAACAGCTATAAAGACTACGGGCTGGGGTCAGATTATGGCCCTTTCTGCATGAGGCTAGTGAATCGCTTCATGCTGTTTCTTACTGGTTCTTCTGGGCTCAAAACAAAGCGGACTTTCCCTTATGTCCTTCCGCAGGGCTACTCTGTATGTTCCACGCCGATTCGGAGCAGTGCGGGTTCATAGATCTGCACTATGAGGATGAGAAAATGGCAGCTTCCTGTTGTTTGTTGGGCCAGACCAACCGCTGAAGCTGACCACTCCCACAGCCCACCCTCTGCTGATCACCAGTTCGCATTGGTGCAAATGTGTGCATCTGCACCACTGCGAAAGTATGAATTGGCGTGATCCGGAAAATTGAAAAACCGGTTTCTTCCGTTTTTCAAATAGCATGCTCGAGGACCACTTGGGGGCACATTTATTTGGACTTAGGTGCAGAACGAAGGTAAATAATCCGAACCTAGTCCGCTCCAAGGTGCAGACAACCTCTGTTACAAGACGCATTGGCCCGTCTTAATTTCCTTGTGCGGAAAAGGCCTATAACTTGATCTGAGAGTTGGAAATGGTCTGAAAACATGGGACAAGATATGTGCATGCTTATCATAGTCTCATATCTGCTGAACAGGTTTGGCAGGATTTTTCCTGTTTCAAAAAAAAATAGCAAAAGCTACTTGGCCAGAGGTATGACAGAGGGGCAAGAGCATGTGTTCCATCATGGGAAGCAAATGGCTCTCTGAAATACCTTTCACTCCTCTTTTAAAAATTATCCTGACCTCCTGGAGTTTTATCTACGGGCAACACAAGGGTCCGCTCACCCTTTTCATGTACATCCCAAGGAGAAAGAACTTTTAGACCTCAATATGTTTCTTGGATTATAGCTCCCATAATCCTTTGCCATTGGTCATGCTGGCTGAAGCTTTAGGAGCTGAAGTCCAAAGCATCTGGAAGGCCTCAATACACTCATAGTGATGCAGTCAGTACCTAGGCAACATGCAGTGCTCTCTCTCTCTTGCCAGCTTCCTTATGACCTGTGTCCTGTGGTGTCCATGCTTTTATCAAGATGATCCACAAGTTCAGAAGAAATAGAAAACTCTTGACTTCATTCAGTCAAGATTGAAGTCATGATGAGCAACAGGCCAATCCCTGTATGTCTGTATGTGTGGGGTTAGAAATAGAGTTCTAGAATCATAATCATAGAACCATAGAGTTGGAAGGGGCCTCATGGGCCATCAAGTCCAATGAAGCCTCTCCAGCTAAAACATCCCCTGCAGGTAGCTGTCCAGCCATTGTCTGAAGACACCCAGAGAAGGAGATCCTACTACCCCTCTAGTCAATTGGCTCCATTGCCAAACCACTCTCATTGTTAAGAAGTTCCTCTAGTGTTCAATCAAAATAAACTCTCCTGTAACTTCAAACCATTTGACTTGGTTGTGCCCTCTGGCGCAGCAGAGAACAGCCCTGCCCCCTCCTTTCTGTGACAGCCCTTTAGGTTTTTAAAGAGTAAATTCACCAATATTCTCTTCACCAAACTGAATGTGCCTAGCTCCTTTAACCTTTCACACCAGACTGATACGGATATTTGGCTAGATAGTCCTAGTAGCGCAGATTAAAATATAGCAACTCTTTGGTATTTCAGTTGCTTCAGCAGATCTCTCTGTGGCCTTACCCAAGCCTAGATTTTCTAATGTATCTTCTAACATATTTTTGCCTTCTCCAGTCCAGATTGTGGAAAGTTATTTTTTTAAAAAAATCTGAATAGTACAAGCTGCTAGCCTGTGGCACAAAATACATTCCCTTCTTGACTATCATTTAATGAGGCCACACCCTTATATCTAAGACTATAACTAAAAGGTTATGGTTGCACAGCGAAAGGTGGCATTATCCTTTGTTAAACAAAGCTAAGGTACTTAAGTCCTTTGGTACTGGAAAAAGGAATTAAATTTGAGTAATCAGTTATTTGTAACTAGTTATTTCTAAGCTCTAGTCTCAGCCACCTAAAAATCTCTTCTTACCTTGAGCTGTGCTGAAAGACACTGATGTTCAGCTCCCTTATTATTGAATATCTTACCCAATTGCCCCAGTGTTTTCTTAAACTTTGTCAATATCCAAGATAACCAAAATCACCTTCACAAACAAATAGGTTACAAACATCAGGGTTTTAAAGAAAGTCACCATTTTCAGGGAGCTAGATTCTTCTGCAACTACCAAATGCTCTTTCTGCACTTGTATGGAATTGAAGGGAACGGCTGAGCATGGAAGGCATCAGTTACAAATAGCTAGTTTCTCAATTCTGTTTTCCAGTAACAAAAGAATTAGTTGACTAAAGATCCTTTAACACTTAGCCATATATTGTTCTTGTTGTGTGCTTTCAAGTCATTTCTGAATTAGGTGACCCTATCACTGGGTTTTCTGGTACTGAGAGTGTATGACATGCCCAAGGTCACTCAGCGGGTTTCCATGGCCAAACGAGGAATCAAACCCTGGTCTCCAGGGTCATAATCTAACACTCAAACAACTATACCACACTGGCAATATATAGTGTGGTGTTGAAATGGTGGAGGAGGAATATTACATGTTTCAAGTGTTGTTGCATGTTGTCCCTTGTGTTGCTGCTTTGCATATTGATGTGGGTGTGGAACTGACAGCAAGGTAGATGGAAGGAGAATGTGCTTTATGCCTGAAGTCAGTGGCTTGCAATATTTAGTCTTCAGCTTTAAGTAAATAAAAATAACCACGTTTAGATACTTTTGTGAATCAAGAAAGAAGCTTTTTAAAAAGTAGCTATCACAGTGATAACTAGCAAAGAATGGGGGTGAAAACTATAACTGTAACTAATTATTTTTCAAAACAGCTGTCTCACATTTCTGCCAGATGGGCTGCCAAACCCAGGCTGGCAGCAGACAGCTGCAGACATGTTCAGCTCAGGTGCAGAGCACAGCCAGGCTCTCTTTCACTGATTCCGAGGATCAGCTACATCTCCACTGCTGCTCACAGAGGCATCTTCCTCACGGAGGAGCCTGTGTGGTTACCTCTTGCTAGAAGCCTGCAAAAGCTATCCCTGGCTGACAGAAGGGATGAAAGGATAAGGTCAGACGGGGAAGAGGAATGCTTCAAAAGAGAACAATACAGATGAGAGGGAGGAGTAAAAATGCAGCCCCAAGCTGGAGTGGGAAGTAACAGCTGGGAGAAGAACAGAAAAGCAGCAAGGGGGAAAAGCAGATGGCAGACTGGAGCTGGAGATCTTTGAAGGGAGGGAAAGTTAGTAAAGAGGCTGCAGTGAGGGCTTGGAATAGAGGGAAAATTGAGAATTGACTAGAGGAGGAAGTAGAAAATACTTTTAGAAATAGGGGCCTGCTTGGAAGAAAAAGTCCAGAAAGATTGCACACAGTCTCTCACCAGTGAAAACCCCTCTGGAGCATGAGCTCACGCTGGCTCTCAGCCCCCTGAAGCAAAGTGTGGGGATTCCACAAAGTGTGGAGGAAGGCTACTGTAGAGGACAGGGGAGGTCTAGTATGGAGGAACTTCTTGATTGATGGCAGATTTACTAGAGCCCTTTCCACAAGAGGACTGCATCCTGGCATGAGGATGGGAGAGGAGCGGGACCATGATAATGCTTCTGCAAGTCATCCTTGTGGTCCCATCTTTGTCTCATCGCCAGCTTATGTGATAGAAGGTAAATCATTGATGGATTTTCTCCGTCAATGACCTCCAGTTGTATGATGCTCCCGCACTTACCTGCTGTGCGGAAGGCCCGGAAATGCAATGGAGGCGCCTCCTGCCCCAGTGCAGCATGGGAAAGAGCCTGGCTGTGCTGCGCTGTGGAAGGAAGAGGTGTGTCCCTTGTGCTCCCTTTCGCAGGGAGCCTGTTTGGTGCATTCCTGTCGCACTCCGTTCTTGGCAGAGGACTGCTTGGATGCCTGGAAGACTACAGGAAAAGGTAGGGTTCAGAAAGGGCCTAGGTCACCTTTCTACCCAAACTAGTCTGTGACTACTAGAGGCTGGTTAGCTAGAACCTACGCTCTGAAAAAGAAGGATTTCCAGACTGTACCTGGCATTGCTCCAACCTCACCCCCTAATACTACTCTTTCACTTAAAGAAATCTTAGAATTCCTGGTCACTTTCACAGTGGGGCAGCTTGCGAAGGAGAGGAGTAAAGAAAGAAAAAAGAACGCCATTTTGTCAAAGCTGATTTGGGGACAAGATTATTAAAATGGAACCTATGGTGAACAAGGAGTTGAGGTATCCCTCCCTCCAAAGAAGATGACCAATGAACATCGATCAATCAAAAGAAGTAGGTCGTAGCAGTGATGAATTAGAGATAGATACCTCTATTTCGTTTTATATAATGTTTATGTTTACCCTCAGGTACATATTCATTCCATCCCATTTCCAGGTCAGCTTCTGACATTCTTTTTTAAGTCTGCACAAAAATGTGTATATTCTTCTATGGTCTTGAAATTTAGTTCCTAAAGACATGTTTACAAGAAATATATGCCATTTGTGTGCTACTTTCCCTGCTGTGGGTATTTTTGTATTCATTTTTTTTTTAATCGGAGGACTGCTTCACACATTTTAGAGAAATGTAAAAACCAACTGAGAAGTATTCTGATTCACATATTAGTTCAGAATTTTGTTGGTTTTGTATTTAAAATGCTAATCAAACACATTTCTTCTCTATCCCTAAAGCCAGGAGCATTCCAGCAGACAGCAAGCTAAGTCACATCTGAAATGGAAAAGATTAGAAGTGCCTTTATTACACACTTGGAGTAGTCTCAGAGTGGAGGATGAATCTCCGTAATGGCAGCCCTGTTTGCATTTGCAGAAGGCAAGCTGTGCTCACTAGCTGTTTCATAAGACTCAGAGGTCTGTGGTTGTTATTATTTTCCTAAAGAACCCTTGCACTGTAAATTTAATTAAGTCTAGCACTCTCCGTTGCTGTTGTCATTTAACAAAGAACTGCCAACAATACCTCACTGTACAAAGAAAGAGCTGAAATGATTCCTCTATCAAATATCTATTTTATTAAGTAAATATTAGAACAAGGCCAACTGACTCTCTTCCACATGGAATTTCTTTCTGGTGTGCTTAAAAATGAAACACAAATCTTTAAGCACCAGAGATATCTGTAAAGAAATATATTCTGTACTTAGAGCAATTATATCCTGGCTATTTTTCTCATGGAACTAAAGATGGTATATATGGGGTTCTTTGGTGGTCCCCCATCCAGGTACTGACTAGACCCAGACCTTCAGCAAATTGGCTTCCTTCTGGGCTTTTCTTAGCTACAACCTAGGACCTCTTGAAAGCCATGAGTCCTCTAGATCTACAATCCCATAGTACAGTAGATTACTGTACAAACAGATGTAGTTCCCATGATTCCTCAGAAAAATCATGAAAATTAAAACTTGAAGCATGAATCTGACCTCTTGGATTGAGCATTCAGTATATACCAAGCAACCTGTGCTTTCAAGCATTCCCACATTTAGAAATTATCCTATCACTGTGGGATCACTTCCATGAGGTAAGACAAGGTAGGCAATTGCCTTATGTGGTAGATTCATGAATGCCATTTACATGTGGCACAACAGAAGACGCACGCCTGGCCCATATTGAGGCAAAATCAGCTGGATGTTCTCTGTGTTAAATTTAGTAGGAGATATGATGGAGTAAACTACAGTATGCGTCTTCAACTTATTTTCTTAAGCAGGGAATACTCAGAGGTGGTTTGCTGTTGCTTTCCTCTGAATGTAGCATAGAGCACCTTAGTGGTCCCCTGCCTAAGTAATAACCAGATCTTATCCTTGCTTAGTTTCCAAGATCAGAGAGAATCTGATGCCTTCAGGCTATTTAGGCAACTATATGATAGAACATAACTGTAACGAGTGAGAAGGGGCTGGGCTTTTGAATTTTCTGCCCCACAGCAGCAAAAAGTCTTGTATTGCCTCACTCTGTACCAATTTCAACTGAACTGTGCCATGAGAAACATTTTGCTCTCCAAGACAAGTATGTGGGATGGTTTAAATCCTCCTCCTACTTTAGAGTTGCCAGGTCAGAACTATCTTAGGCTCTGAGGTTTTAGGTCCCAAACCTGAGACTTGGGCCTTTTTGCATGGCATTTGCCATGCGAAAGGGCCCCTCAAGCATCGCACGAATGTGAGGAGTGGTCCACACGACACACTCACAATTGTGTGACGCTTCAGAGTCTGGCAGGCACCACTCTCACATTTTTTCATTTTTGGTTTTGAGCTGAAAATGGTGCGCAATTGCTCATTGCTCCAGGGCCCCATGCACACTTGCCATGCGTGCAGAGCTCCAGAGCTGTGGCCCTCGCGCTTCCTGCCCCAGCGCAGCCTGGGAAACTCCCAGGCTGCACTGCAGAAGGAAGAGGCAGGGCTCTCACATGAGCGGGCGGCAGCTGCGGAGCTGAAGGAACCAGGATGCGAGAGCCTCTCGCTGAAGGCTGCTTGTGCGATCCCCGCGCCCCAGCTCCATGAAAAGGTGCGCTGCAGAAAGGGCTTTAGGGATGACCTCTTGTGACATCCTTGGTCCACCAAGGCAGGCTGCCCTTGGTGATGTTATGAGGGGCATCCCCTGCTGATGTCATTAAGGATCAATCACATTTGCACAAAATATGCCATTCAAATAAAAACACCAAGCTTAACTAATGAGGAATAAAATATGTGCACACACTTTTCAATGCAACACTGTCACCGTGAAATTCTTTCCCCTCATGTTGCTGAGATGCCACTATATTGTAGTAATTAAAATTTCACACTTTCAGAATTTTCAACCAGAATGTTCTCCCCAAAATGAAAGTTGCAAACTTTAATCAGTAGACTAATCAACTAAAGCTTTCCTTTGGTAGGAGTGAGTTTTAATGTGTAGGACTTCATGATAAAGGCATAGGTGTTTATTTTCTACAGCTGCAGTGTTTGGGGTAAGTTATTCTTAAAAATGGTATGAAAAAGAAAGCATTAAAGATTATTAAATACTAAATGTTACAGATGGTCTTTCCATTTAACAATGAGTGGTCTTTCCCTTGCTAATACAAGTATTAGTTGCCTTATTCTTTATTTGATAATTTTTTAAATGGTATTGAGGTTTTAGTAAGATTAACTTTATTTAAATATATTTAGTTGATCGACTAATTGAATGATCTTTTTAAGAGCAAGGAATTACAGATTTTTTTTAATTGTATTCATAACAGTATTTATTATTTGAGTTATATGTTTCCTTTCTCCCAGAATGGGACTCAAGGTAACTTACAATTTGTTGTTGCTGCTGTTTTATTCATTTATATCCCATCTTTCTCTCAGTTATGAAGCTCATGTTGGCTAACAGCATATGTAATACAACACAGATTAAAACTGTGCAAAGCATTTAATAAAAGTATAAAATTTATTTTAAAACAATTTATGAACAAACATTGAAAACATTAAAATTCATTAAAAGACTACATAAAACTTTAACAACAGCATTAAAAGCCCACCTCATTCGGTTTCTAAAAGCCTGATGGCAGAATATTTCCACTTCCTGACAGAAGGAGAGGAAGGATGGGGCCATCCTGTTCCAAAGTCTCGAAGCAGCCACCAAGAAGGCCCACTCCCTTGTTTCTACCAAACAATCTTGATAAGGTGGTGGGATAGAGAGAAGGGCCTCACTAATGGGCTCATAATAGGCTAATAAAAGGAGATACAGTCTTTCAAATAGCCTGGAGCCAAGTTGTATAGGGCTTTACATGTCATCACCAGCACTTTGAACTGGGTCCAGAAAAAGTAGGGCTGTTGCAACAACAGAGTCGTGTGCTCCTTGTAGTCAATTCCTGTTAACAATCTGGCTGCTTCTCTTTGGATCACTGCAGTTCTGAACATTTTTCAAAGAAAGACTCATGTAGAGTGAGTGCCTTACAATAGTTGAAACAGGATGTAAGCAAGACGTGTATTACCATGGCCAGATACAACCTCTGCAGGAACAGGCACAGTTAGCACACTAGCTTTAACTGTACAGATGTACTCCTGGTCACCACTGAGGCCTAGGGGTCCAGGCTCAGTTCTGAATCCTGGAATATCTCCAAACTGCAAATCTGAATTTTCAGGGGGAGTGTAACTCCATCTAATACAAGCTGAATCATAGTTCCCAGAGCTGTCTTTTGACTGAGAAGGAGTACCTCTATCTTGTCTGGATTAAGTTTCAATTTGTTTTCCCTCAACCTGTCTGTTAGACCTGCCACACAGCAGTTTAGAACTGAAACAGCTTCTTTGGAATTAGGTGGAAAGGAGTAATAGAGCTGGGTAACACCTAACCCTAAAGCTCCACAAAATCTTTTGCAGCAATTTCATGTATATGTTAAATAGCATAGGAACAAAACAGTACCCCAAGGAACTCCACAGGCGAATGCCTAAGGAGCTGAACAGTAATCCCCTAGCACTATCCTCTGAGAGCATCTCTCCGGGAAAGGAGCCAATGTTGAACAGTGCTCCCAAACCCCATCTCAGTGAGATGATCAAGAAGAATAGTATGGTCAATGATACTGAAAGCTGCTGAGAGGTTCAGCAGAACCATCAAGGACACATTTCTTCATCCAGTTCCTGGTATATGTAATCCACCAAGGCAACCAAAGCTGTCCCCATCCTGTAGCCAGACCTGAAACCAGACTGCAATGAGCCTAGATAATCCGCCTCATTCTAGAACCCCTGAATTTAAGAAGCTACCATACTCTCTAGTACCTTGCCCAAGAATGGAATATTGGAGACCAGCCTATAGTTATCCAGTATAGTTGGATCCATGGAATCCAGAAGAGATCTTACCACAGCCTCTGTCAGGCATGTTGTGACCCTGCATTGTGATAAAGAGATAATAATCATTCCCTTTACCCACTCAGCCTCTTGCCTCTCCCAGGGATCCTGTTCATATCTTGTGGCTGCACAAATTGAAAAGTGTCCATCAACACTGGACAAGAAGGAGCCAAGGATATATCCAACCAGACATATATCAACTCGTGTATTCCTGCATGGCAGGGGGTTGGGCTCAATGGCCCTTCCTCCAGCTAGAGGAGGATCTCACACATTTTCATAAATGGTTAAAAACCTTCCTCTTTGACTCTTCATCTTAAGTGATTAGGATGTATTTAAGGTGCTGAGATGGGTGGGGACTGGTGAGGATTTCATGCCATATATCGTTGTGCTTTTTGTTTTAATGTCTTTCTCTTTGAATGTTTTGATTTTATATGTCATTGTTCCACCTTTTGGTATAAAGGGCATTATAAATAAATGTTGTTGTTGTTGTTGTTGTTGTTGTTGTTGTTGAATGATTCTGTGAATTCTGGTGTCTAAATCAGAGCAAATCTGAGCAAATTCCTTGGAGCAGGCTGTTGAATGGCTGAAATTCTCCTTTGAACCAGACTGTAGCTGGACCTTAATCTGTTGAAACACTTCCACTGAATGATTCTGCGATGATGCAATGGTGAGAGCCAAAAAAGTCTTTTTTGTTACTCTTATTGCCCCACCATAGGCTTTCAGATAAACTTTAGCTTGTTTTCAATTGGACTCACCCTGAGTCTTCTGCAACTGTTGTTCTGGTCTCCATGTCACTAGATTCATTGCTGTCAGCTTCTCAGAAAGCCAGGGAACTGGTTTAGATTCAGTCTGTGAGAAGGGAAGCTTAAGAGTGATCTTGTCCATCACCCCACTCATTTCTCCACTTCACAGATCAACCAGGGTTTCAACAGGATAAACTGCCAAGTCAGCAGGAAACTCCCCAATAGCCATCATGAATCCATCCTAATCCATAAGCCTCCTGAGCAGAGAGTCTGAATCCCACCAAATCTAGAGCTGATCAAGAAGTGACTTGTCCATGACAACAAAACAGTAGAAAGGTTCTCTAATCCCAGATCACCATCATCCCATCCTGTACAGAAAACAAAGTCTAGAGTGTGATCAGCAGCATGAGTGGGGCCTGAGAACATTTGGGATAGACCCATGGTTATCATAGCAGCCATGAAATCCTGAGCCACTCCCAATAGGGCAGCCTCAGCATGGATGTTGAAGTCCCCAGCATTGCAAGCTATAGGGACTCCAAAACCACCCATGAGACCACCCTGGCTAGTTCAGGAAGGGAGACAGTTGAGTAACAGTGTGGGTGACAAACCAGCAGAGACCCTAATCTGTCCTAGCAGCGTTATTTAAAACAAAATGGGTGAAACAATCTGAGATACAAAAGTGTGTGGCACACCAACAAAATCCCTATTCTATCCTGGTAACCATCCTCTAATACACACACTCAAACTCAGGAGACCATTGGACAGAGTATGTGGTGCAGAGGATGGAATCCGAATAGGTCACCGTAACTCTACTCCCCTACCTTCCCAGGTCTTACCTGATGCTGTAAAGAGAACCCAGGCAGACAAAGCTGAAAGAGATTCTGTCTCTGCCCCTGCAAACCTTCATCCAGCCAGGTTCTCTCTAATAAAAGCCAGGCTGGCATGACAATCCAGAATCAGACCCCAAGTGACAGCTGTTTTCCCATTTACTGACCTGGCATTGAGCAGTAGCGTTTTCAGTCCAGGCTCTCTTCTTTCACAATAATGTAACTTTCTCCCCATTACCTCTCTCCTCTGCCGGTGGTAGCAGTCTCTCTGGGACAGGATGGGGACAGGTAGTGGTCTGGCTGGCAGTTAAATAGCAGCTGCCTCAGTACCTAAGGGGCCCAAGCCTAGAAAATGACAGATGCCAACAGACAGCAGTCTAGTCAAGACAGAGACAGTAGCAAGAACAGCAGGGCCTCTGTCTTTCCTTGAAATGGTACTAGCTCCCTCAGTCTTTGCCAAAAAGTAGTATTTCTCCCAGCTACTACCAAAAGACTCTATTTGAAAAGCTCTTTTGTCTCGGGAGCTTGTTAACTGTGAATCTAACAAGAGTAAACATGGTCCTCCTGGCCTTCATTTGACACTTGGCAACTTGATTCTCAAGAGCTAGTTTGGCACACCAGTCCCTTGGCCCCAGATGCCTGCTTCTGGGCAGGCTGTGATTGCAATGGTCAAACCAAATTAAGAGACCGAGTTTCACTTGCTGACAAAAATGTATGCCTTGGTGATGGGCAAAGAGTGCTAAGCTGAAGATTTCTTCCTATCTCTAGGAAACATTTCTAGCAATAATGACAGACTGTAAATTTTGTTTTGATCTGTTGAGTTTTGTGAAGTTATATTCCTTTTAATCAAAATAAAAAAAGAGTTCATTTGCCAGTGGTTTCACTACCAAATGTTGCCTAAAATGAATGTGGAGAGGGGTGGTTCCTCCTCTACAAAAACATTCAAGCAATTTGAAGAACTGTTACCACCGTGTACTGGCCTGGCCTTTGGTGAACCAAAGATATCATTTTGATATCACAATTCGGCCCTGCTCTGCCATCAGCCAAGTGTTTGTGAGGTCACCGAACAAGCGCGAAGCTAGGCATGGCTACTATTTGCTGCTCACACCAAACCAAGCCAGAGATTGCCAGATCTGCTTTAGGGGACCTCCCGAAACAAACACCTTCATTACCAATGTGCAATAAACAAAGAGACCCTCTGCCCTGAGAGGGCACCCTGGCGAGCTAAGTGCTTAACTGCCGAGCTAGCCGCATCTACATACCAGCCATACCATTGTTAATTCGGAACATAACTCAATCATGTAAATTCTGACCTTTCAGAGGCATTGTCTCCAACCCAAAACTTATTGTTTTCATCCAAGACCAGACTAGCCTACGGTCGTTCTTTCCCTGATAAAAAACCCCAGTTCCAAAAGCTCCTCGGACCACTCAACAGACTTGCGTTTGGACTGCTCTCCTGCCTTGCTGCCGCCTTGTTCTGCGAGCTCCCCTCGGCTGCCGCACCGAGTCCTTCTACCCTCCATTGGCTTCCCCAGGACTGCAGGATTGGTGATGTATCACTCATTCCCCGAAAACTCTATTTCCTATTCTAGTTAGGAGTGTGTTTCGTGTTCTTTTAATTTTTTTTAATTAAAATTCGCCTTTTAATTAATTTTACCCTATAGACATAGGGTAAAAGATCCCTGCTAAGTTACCCTGCCTCTCGTTAGCCAAGAGAGTGCTCCAGCTAATTTTCCCCATCTTTGCTTGATTTGGTTTGTTGTTTGGGCGCCCCTAGGGCCCCAATTCACAGGGTAACAGAACATAAGAGTATAAATCAAACAAGCAAAATGATAAATTCAGATAACAAGTACAAGTAGTAGGCATTCTCTTAGCTCCATCTGCTTGCTTTTCCTTTGATCACTGTTGGGTATTATGACCCAAAGATGCTCAGGCAGTCTATCACATGTATGCTCAACCTGTCTCATCCTGGGTAATAACAGCTAGCTAAAGGGGAGTTGCTAGCTTTGTTCTGATAGAGACAGCTGCCTTTCCTTAAGAGACAGAAAGGTCCCATCTGTTTAGAATATGGCTGCTGTAAAACTGCTCCTTAAAAACCTACTATAGACCCAAATAATTTCCTTAACTATTAGCTAGGTGCTTGAACCATACACCAGGTGACTAAACAGTTTCAGTCCCCAAACTTACTTGAAATCTGAAATGTCTGTTTCATCCTGGAGTATTTGGAGCTAGGTGGTGGTTACGTAGGTGATCTGGAATGTTGTGTCATCAATGTACCAATAACAGCTCAGTTTCTATTTTTAACATAATCCAGGTGAGAAGATGAATACTCTGCACAGGTGGCTGGAGTCAGAAATGGTCTAGATGGGGCTACGAAATAGATAATGAAAGCAGAGAAGACAGTGGTTCCATTAATAGGTGGTAAGATTGATCATGGAGCTGTTAGCCTATTTCAGATGAAGCTGGTCTTCCCATAAATCAGGGGTAGGCATACACCAAGGATTGATCAGCCAATGTTGACACTGCCAGACCCTCAGTAGGCCACAGCATCAATCCAGGTGGCAACCAGAAGTAACATTCTGGCTGACCAGAACTGACATCTGGTCACTTTTGGGTTTTGTTTTGTTTTGTTTTGTTTTTTTGTCCCTACTTTTTATAGCTGTTCTAAGGTACTGTGTCCCAAAACAATACCACGGCCAGTACCATGGGCCCCAGAGTTGTTTCTGTTTTTGTTTTTGTTTTGCCAACAGCTATTTGTTCAGTCAAACATTCCCATTCAGAGGTGTTCCAGAGAATCATTGAGGGTGTGAAAATTATAACAAGCCCACACAACACACATTTGTTATCCCTGCTATAAAAGCTCAGAATCACAATTTTGGATGCTCTTATCCTTTCAGAGGATGCCTTAATGGTATCCACAGTCCCCAGTGCCCCATGCCATTCAGCAACTCTGTTTTTACATACTAATTTGGATATTGAGTGAATCTAAATGTAAAAAAAACTCAGTGTCTTCCAGTACACCTTTTAAAATTAAACAATGAAAATTAAACAATGAAAAGCAGGAAATAATAGCAACCTATCCAGATATAATCCAAATTACAGAAGAAAATCTAAAAGACAAATGATTTTTTTTTAAAAATGACCTTCTGTTATAAATAGACAAATCAATCAGTTTCAGTATTTTTCAGTTTCTCATTTTTCCCATCTTTAATTTGTTCTCCTGCTTCTGCATAGATTTGCAATATTTTAAAAAATGTATAAAAATGTACACGTATATTTGTGTGCATTTTACCTAATACATGATTGTTGGACACAATTTTGGCTAACCCCCATGAATTTTTGCAAGATGTTCTCCTAAACAGATATGCTTTTTTATGTTCCTCCCAATATACCCATTCTTGTACACACTTTTCCCTAACACAAACAGTTCTGTTGTACACTTTTTTGTTTTTGTTTCATTCAGGAAATTGCATCACTAAACTGGAAAAGCGAATACCGTATGATAATTGCCTTGCAGTTCGCATGTTGATTCGGGAATTCTGAATTTGGTAAATTCTTAGTGAAGCAAAAATGGAACAAAATTGTCCAAAATTCTTGATGCTAGTTTTCACTGGTGTGCCAGCTGTAGTCCTTCCGGAGAAACCCTAATTTGCAGTTTCCATATTCAGTTACTGTAATACAGAGTTACCGTATACATGGGGCTCACTATAGTGTTTATTTGGGAGCAACAGCTAGTTCAAAGTGAAACTTTCTGGACAGTAACTGGGACACAGAGTTTAAATAAAATATACACACACATACACATACATATATAGTGATTTATAATAACAACTACTACTTAAAGATCTACACCCTACCTTCTAACATTTCACAGACGAAAACTGGGGCACACATGGTCAAGCAACATCAGAGTGTGGTCATGATGGCAAAATTTATTAATGAGGAAGAACACACAATCTAGCAGATGCTGTATCAGTTTGCTTTTGCCTTGGTCTACTGGGAAAGGCAAGATTCTTCCATTCCTTTCCCCTCCTCCTTGCTGAGGCAATTGAGTACAAACTGCTTACGCACTTTGAACTCCTTTGCAGCAGTTGAAATACGCTGAGGAAAAATGGGTAAATTGGAAAGAGGAATGAAAAACTGAAAATTTTTTACAGCAGCTGAAGAAGTGGGATAACAAAGGATTCATCAGGGTTGTCCCTGCCCAATGAGGACAGTTGGAGGGTGTGTTACATTTATTTGTTTCTAGGTATAATTCAAAATGCTGAGTTTGACTTTTAAATTCCTATATGGTATGAAGCTACATTCCCCAGTAACCATGGATCAAATATTAACTTCATGAGGCCTTAGCTTACCCCTTACTTCACAGATACAGTGGTGGAGCTCGGAGTCCGTGGACAGGGGGTGGGAGGGGAGGGGCCACGGTGCACAGGGGCGTGGCCATGATACATGGATGTGGGGCCACATGGCTAGAAGCCAGAAGGCCCCCAAAACATTGCCACCTGGGGCAAACTTTCCTCATGGCCCCCCATCCCTACACAACTGCACAGATGAGGTGGATGTCTGACAGGAATAGGCTTCTTCTGTTGTTGTGTTTCTAATCTCTGTCTTTCTCTTACACATACACACCCCTGAGTGCTACCAAACATCTAAGGTCCCATGTAAAGAAGAAACTTTATCAAAATAATCTCTTGAAAAGAATAAATACACTGGCATGCAGTGATGTTCCATGGCTGAACAGTGGTGAAATGACCCCACAGATTCCTTCAGGAGGTCATTATGCCCATTCTTCTTAAAACCAAATTTCCAAGGTCTGAATTCAAGCAAGTTTTGCCAGTATAGTTGCCCAAATCTGGGAGACACAGGGAAGTTGGGGAGAGAAGGGCAGGGAAAAGCTTTTTTAAGAAAATACTTCTGTTGAAATACAGTCAGCCCTCCACATTTGTTGGTTTGACTTTCACAGATGTGATTATTTGCAAGCATCTCCAATTCCTGCCCCCTCACTTCATGGGCTTCTTTTCCAGAGAAACCTTCCAGCTCAGCAACTCTGATCAGGCCACGCAACCTGATCGGGGCGAGGGGGGCTGCCTCCTCCTCCTCCTCCTCTGCGGCTGCCAGCTGCTTCCTGGGCGATTTCCACAGTAGACTGTTATAGTGCTATTATTCCACTTTCAGCATCCTATGGAATCCTGGGGTTAGCTAAGGATGGTTTGTAGCCCAATTTCTCAGCACTACAAACCCTCTCCCAGTGCCCCCCCCACACCCAAGGAAGGATATGGGCAAGAGAGAGGAAGTATAGGGCCACCATGCTGAACTACCCCCTTTTTCTCTCCTTTCCCTGACATGGTATGGACCCTTGGTGGTCGTTCACCCTCAACATGCCTCAGCCCCCTTCCTCCCTCCACCACATTTTGATATTTCTGATTTTTCCACTTTGCAGGATTCTGTGCCCCCAATCGTACAGAATGCGCAGGGCTAACTGTACACAGAGGGACATGCTTCATTGCTTTAGGGATCTTAAAATGAAGTGAAAATAATCACACATTCATAATGAGGGCTGGTTTATAAAGGCTGCAAGAATTTTCCTTTTTTCTTCTTCTTTTAAGAAAGAACTGGTGCCAAAGTTAACATTCTGGAGAAAATGTCACACCTCTTTCCCACACCTTCTGTTTTCAGACCAAAATGGCTCATCAACAAAACAGAGCCCAATCCTAGACAGCCTGCTGACTTGAGTGAAATTCTTTCTCTATTGTAAACGTGGGGACTGACATCCTGACTGCACAAGCTAAACAGGTGAGTCTTGTGGCCTCTATGAAATTAGGTGAGGGCCAGTCAGCCATACAGTCTGATGACATTACCACAGAGAAATACAGAACTGGTTGGCAAAGTTTCCAGTCTCCATCAATGATCCACAATCCAGGCAAATACTGAACTATAGGTATAGTTACTATACTATAGGTAAGAAGGGTGAAATTAAGGTTCTAAAATGGAAATACAGCAAATCTTCAGAGGTACAGAGTGTCAAGTTTTAGCTTTTATTCCTGTCCATGAAGGCCCACAATGAGAACCAGGAGCACTATGCTGAAGCCAGGAGTTAGAACCAGAAGACAGACCATCAGATCAGACACATTTGACATTGTTGTGCAGAATATCTTCTAACCTTAACCTGGCAGCCTTTAATAGGATCAGTACCATTTTAATTTTTTGCTTTGATATTTTAATGTTAAGTTTCTCTTTTTTTAGTTTTAGGTTTTCATTAATTTGTATAGAAATAACGTTTCTTCCAAAATAGCTGTTCTGATATTTTCTAAACTCCAAAGTACAGCTCAACTCTCCAGTGGCTCCTATAAAGACTGCGGGAAAGATCTGGCAGTTAGCAGGTAGACATGAAATAAGCAGCAAGAAGGGAATCATCTCACACCTGAAATAGCATCAGTGAATAGTGGCATGTCCCTACCTGAGGAGATGGGAAACTTGCATTTAAGAGGATGGTTTAAAAAAAAACTTTTCGATCTGGGATGTTAAAATCATCAATGAGGACGGGGAGAACAACTCTATTTGAGGTGGAGAGCAGTATGACAGACCTGATGGGAGGAGGTCTTGACAACAGAGCCTCCTTGGCAACTGAGAGTGTTTAAGTTGACTGGCTGGTGAAAGGGAACCTTGGATAGCCCAGGGGAGGGGCTGGTGGAAAGAGGAAACATAATGGATTTTAACTGTCTGGCGTGTGTTTGAAGAGAAGTGTGATTTGTGGTATGTTCGGGGAAGGTTGGAGATTTGAAGAGCTCTGTGGGAGAGAGAACTGAGAAATTGGGTGTATGAGAGATAGTGAATGAATTGAAAGAGAGATAGAGAGAAGAATGGTGTGCTGTTTATAAACATTTAGATACAACCTACATTTAAAGCAACAGTGTTACAATAAATGTTTGAAGTTCTGTGTTCCTTAAAACAGTGTCACAGAGTCTTATTTTGAATCCTGGAATATACAAGCTACCAATAATATAATCTTGATCTTAGTACCAACAGTACCACAGTCTTGGAAAATATAAATCACTGCTGATCCTTACATCTGGGAGAAGGGCGATTTAGGGAAGGCAGTAAAGGGGGAGAGAGTCCTGAAAGGAAGAAGCCAAGGGGAGACAAGAGTGAGGAAGGGACTTGTTCTCAGAGAGGGAGAACTGAGGCAGACCCATTTGTCCTGGCCCTGGCTTGATTCAAAGATCTCCCTGGCTGTTCAGTTCTGATCACAAAGAGGTGTCAGGCTGGGCAGGCCTTGAATGTGAGGCGTGAGTGTGCCTTTCCCACTCAGCACTGACGGGCGGCTGTTTTTCCCCTGTGTGTTACAAGGAGTTGTTAGGTCTACCAAGCCTGCCAAACAGGAAGGAGAAGCAACTTACTTGAGGGAGCAGCACCATGGCACAGGGACAAGTGGAGGCAGGAACTCAAATATGAATGGTGTAGCATGGTTTTTTAAAGCATTTGCCCCAATTGTAGGAAGGGATGGAATCTGGGCTGTACTTCAGACATGCTTTGGACCAGCACTGGAAATTGTGAGAAGCCTGAGGATGTCAAGGTTGCTGCTGGGCAGGCAAAGTTTTCCCATGAGTGGATGGCAGAAAGAAGAGCCGGTGTGGCCAGACAGCCAGGTGCAAGGCCAGCAGTATTGTTACAGCTATGTCTTGTGTATTAGAGAAGGCCACACGCCGGAGCACTGATTGGGTCACCCCACTTGTTCCAGGGTGGTAGCATAAAAAGGCTGGCATTTGCCTTGACCAGCTGCCAGTTAGATGCCCTAGCTGGACCTACCACACCATTGGCGGTATACTGATTGTAAGGGGAGATGCTGCCCGATTTTCTCTGTTATCTTCTGTTATTCCTCTTTGTCTAATTGCTGGAATGCTAGCATGTTTTTGCTCAGCTTTACCTTAGAGTGCAGCAATAAATCAAGCCTCTAAGTCTTACTTAATGAGCCTCTGGAATTTTTTCTGCTTCACTGGGACTCTCTGCTGTGGCAAAGCCTTGCTTCACAGATAGCACTCTGCTCATGTGCAGAGGAGCCAAATCCTGCCAACCCTGACAGAGGAATCAGTCAATCTTTGGTAGACAGCATCAGCAGGATGTCACAATGGCTAGTCTCTTGCCTTTAGCCAGATAACATCAGTGAGGTCACAATGGCTGATTGTCAGGCAGCTTCCATCAGCAGGAGGTCACAATGGCTAGTCTCTGGCTTCCAGACAAGCAACGACAGAAAGTGAGAGAGGCTAGTTCCTCTCCTGTTATAGCAGGTGTCTGTAGCACAGCGTCCTCACAGTTCCTTTCTGTCATTTTAGGCAGTGTATTGGACAGCTCCTTTCTCATTAAGGTGGGCAGATGCAGAAGCTTGTAGGTATAGTATCTCTTTTGCTGAGGTTTGTGGGCATCACACTGTTCATTGCACTGAAATGGGCAATAGTGTATGACAAGAGAAATAGCAGGCAGGAAACAGAGGAGACTCAGCAGCCATCCCTGCTACAGAGCTTCAAATTACAATGAGTATACAATATAGTCTGCCACCCAAAGATGTAATAAGAACTGGGTTGGTGTAGGGTTGGGAGAGATCAGATAAAAAGAGACTAGATGGCAATTGGTGTTGGGGAAGACTGGCTGGTTGGAGTGAGCGAGTTGTCACAGAACATTTATCTGCCCAAGGAATTCTCTAATCTATGGATCAACACATGGTACTCAGGTCTGTCCTCAATACCATTGATCCTTCAGTCCACCACTATGATTCTAGCTCATCCATCCATCCCCTTGCAAGCAGAACTCTAAGCTAACTGTTGCTTTTCCTGAGATCTTGAAAATCCATCCTTCTTTACCATCTCTCTAGAAACATTACATCCTTAGAAACCCTGTTTAGACCTATTGCTTTGATCAACCAAAATATATACCAGTCTTTACAAACTACCTGAACGCATTTGTAGCCCCATTTCTCTTTTTTACCTGCCTAACTTTGTCAAGAGAACTCTGACCATACTTACTCAATCAAACAAAACTCAATTTCCTTTTTCCTCCCTTCTGAAGATGCTCAGAAGGCATTTAAGCAGGGATGAACCTGGTGTCCTGCTAAAAATTTTAGTTTTTGTATGATTTTTCTATAAAATGGGCAAAACTTTATAGATCAACTTGTGAAGGATTGGTACAAAGTTACTGTAAATCAATATCCCAGTCAAGGATGCATCATTATGACATTGTGATGGCCAAGAAAATTTTTCAGTGAAACAGTATATAGTAGGCCTGTGTATAACATGAGTTCGTTTTACGCAGTTTCAGTTGTACTCTGACTCCCAGCACTGAGTGCTCTGATCGCAGTATCTGGTGCTGCTGGCTGGTGCTACCTCATGCTGCCCATGTTATCTCCCACTGCTGGCCTCCCTGCTCATGCTCCCAACTGTCTTTCTCTATATAGGAGAGGTCATTTTAATGTAGGCATTTTGGGGTGGGGAGGCATCATCTTGATTGCATAATGGACCTCAGAACAAATTCTTCATACCTTTCTTTTCTGTAGCATATCAAATCAAAATGATAAATGGTACAATGGTCACTGCAAAGGGCAAGAAATGTTTCTCACTTCAAATTTCTTCATGACACCTATTAAAGATCGGATGAGTATGATGCCTTTGCACAGAACAACAATACTGTTTCATCCACCAGACCAGCAGTTCCATGTACCTCAGAGACAAATTCTCATCCTTACCCAACAAGGTCTAACCATCATGCTCCTTGTTGCATAAAGGAAGCTTTTTTAAACTTTGCAGCATCAAAGACGTTTGTACTTATGTTCCATGTATGTGTTTTGCTACCTAAATCAATTGTCCTGTTTCTTATAACAGCAGATGTTTCTTGTTCAAATATTCTTACAATTATGTTTGTGGTTTGCCCTGCAGACTTCCTTAACCTGATGCCCAAATTGTATTCTAACATGTCTGGAGGAAACCAGCTTGAGCATTGCTTTGAATGCTTTACCTTTCATATTACTATGTAGCTAATAAGCTCCCATACATTTTATATAGTGAATTCAATCCTTCAGGCAAACAGTGGATTCAACTGGAAGACACAGCTACATGGTTCCATTAATATCATTGATCTGATGGCAGAAGAACAATAGGTCTGCCAGAGGCAAAAAGCATCATTTCATTAATATGACTTTCAGGAACTGGGATAAGCGGAGGCCATTACTATTTCCTGCACACTTGTCTTTAGATTGGCTCATGTGCAACAAAAGATTTTAACTGGCCTCCATTCACATAAGGGGAAATGACACTTTCTGTACTTTGTCAGAGAGAGATTTAATAAATTCATACTCTGCCTGCCAAGGTGTCCCCCAAAAATATAGCAGAAGAACATACATTAGTTTAAATATAATTAAATTAAATTAAAAACTGATAAAAACCATAAACATTAGCATGCCTAGTACCATAGTTTGGTACATTGGCTTACAATGCAATTCATCAATCTGCTCCCCAAAATAATTAATGACTAAGCCCAAAATATTAATCCATTATTGATCATGGTGGTAAAAACATCTTTCATTCATTCCATTAATTGTTGCATTATTGTTCCTTTTTAATTATGTAGACAATTTGCATAGTAGGGCCTAAATTCAATTATTCTGGCCCAACTGAATCAATGAAACATACATAATTATTGACTCACCAAGGTCCTATTGATTCAGTGGCTCTACTCCAGTACTTTGGAACTAGTAACTGGGATTAGGATCCATGTGCCCATCAGAGCTTATGTTCCATGCAAACCATTTCCAATCTACAGACCAGGGCTCCTGCCTCATATAAAACCTTTTCAGTCCTCACTCTATAACTCCTATGCCATGTAAAATCTTCCAGTACTGCACAGCAGATCTCATTTCACAGCAACATCTTTCGATACCTCCTTATCTCTGATCACTAATCAAATCTACAGGGAGAAGAATGGGGAACCGATAAGTCAAAATCCACTATTCATCATACCAAAAATTTAACAAGTTTGGGCCTTCATAAGTTATGGGCTATGTTAACGTGAAGTTGTTTCCCATTCATTGTCCAGCTCCCCCATTAATGAAATGCATTGGCCTAAGTCAAATTGCTAGGTTCAACTAGCATAGACCCATTAAATCAATATTTACCTACCGCAAGTGTTGATTTAGCATCCAGCAGTTGATTCAATTGCCTTTTCTACTGGGATCAGCAAAACAGAAAAATAATTCCTAAAAATTGATGCAGACCAAGTTTTATGTACTTCTTTAGGAAGATAATTCCAGAAAGGTGGGATCACCACTAAAAATGACCTGTTTCTGATGGGCCCCATTTATGTACAGGACCTGTGGAGTTCACTTGAGGACTGAAAGTTCTTCAGGTCCCACAGCATCCCAAGTTCATTCTGTGTTGAGCCTAGTATTGGTGTAGAATGATCAAAATACCTGTCTTCCACAAGCATTCTGCATTCTGTACAAGTTGAAGTGTTCAAAAAAATTTTAAAGTCAGCCCCACCCAGAAGACATTAGAACAGGCTGTAGGGAGTAAAGGAGAGATGTTAGTGCTGATTTACAATGCATAAGTTTATTCTTTTATAGTTGTTCCATTGTTGAAGACAACACTGGATAACTTGAAGACTTACCACTGATGAAGACTGTCAAAACATGTCTCACAACAGTTGAAGGACTGAAATATTATTGAAGCATCATCTTGTCTTTTATTCCTTCCAAGGACTTCAGCCTAATTGACTCTCTTGAGGAGTGTGATTTATAATTCCAGTTGATATATTTATTAGGATGTAGATTATTTTTGTATCTTTTAAAATTGTGAAATAATTTTATAAATCCATATATTGATATATCAACTTGCTTATCCTAACTGTTGTTGGTTAGTTTCCACTGGGTATAGGTTAGGTGTTGTTGGGTGCTTTCAAGTCAGTTCTGAATTATGGCAACTTTAAGGCGAAGCTATCAAGGGGTTTTCTGGGCCTGAGTGTCTGTGATATGCCCAAGGCCACTCCATGGGCTTCTATGGCCAAGTGGAGAATCGAACACTGGTCTCCAGGTCATAGTCCAATACGCAGACCACTACACCACTCTGGCTATCTACATTAGGTATACTTCCTTTTTTCCTGTTGTGGGTCCCCAGGGTAACATGCACCTGAGGCAAAGCTCAGTTCTACAGGTAGTCCTGCAGCTGGAAAACTAGCTTGAGCTGTAAAAGGCTATTCATAGCTATTGACACCACATGTGCCAAATGCAAGAAATAAGAAAGTCAAAAATCTGTGGATTTACTAGCGGAAAGCCAGTTTTTGAAAATTTGAAGAAAACTCTATAGGATCTTAATATTTTAGTATTCTATCATGTACCACTTTCTTCAGGAGAGGCAAAGTTTGGCTCAACTATTTTCCCAGCAACACACTCCATTTGAAGCCTTGGCCCAGAACGATCTTATCTCCAGGACTCACAACATTCTATTATACAAAACTTAGCACAAAAGGCCAACAAAAGGCTCAAATGGGAGGTGCTTCTCAGGTCCTTTCCACAGCTTATCTTATTCCAGAGACATCCGGTGTGGGTGCCGGTATTGTCTTGCCAGGAGGGGAGCACGACAGGAATGCTCCCCTTTGCACCACCTGCCTCTGTGAATGGAGGAAGCGTGATGGTGTTTCCTCTTCCTTCCGCAGCTCAGCCAGATACTGTCCCAGGCTGTGCTGGGGCAGAAAGCACAGCCATTGTGCTCCCACGACCTCTAGGTACCAGGTAAGTGGAGGTGGGTGGCGGGAGGGCTATGCAATTGCCAGTCATTGACGGGGAAAATCTGTCAATAATTAGCAGCTCAATTGTGCAGCTTGGAGATGGGAGAAGGATGGGACCAGAACGACATCATGCAGAACCGTCATCTGGATCCTGTCCTTCTCACATCCCCAGTTGGGACGATAACGTCTTGTGGAAAGGGCCTCAGTTCTAAATCAGTGGAGAATGAATGAATGAATGAATGAGTGAAATTTGGAGGACTATCAATAACATTTCTTTTTCAATACTTTCTGATGAAAAGGCCTACAAAGTAAAAGCTTAACTTGTTTATATTTAACCCCAGAAACAGTGAAATAGATTTCCCGGAAAAGGAATAGCCTGTGATCATGATTATAGTAGATCAGAAGATCCCCTTAGTAGATTAGCAGTAAGAGAAATCTGAACTCAGATGCTAAAGATTAGATCTTACTGGCTATGCTATGTATGATTTATATTTTAGATTGATCACAATTTGTATAAGGTTGCTTGCTGATTCATTCCATCTCTCAAATTCATTGCCCTATTTGCTATCTTCCTTGGAAGAGCTGGCTTACTTGGAACTTACAATGAAATCTTGCATGGTTGGTTAGCTGTATTTTTTAAAAGACATTTTCTGACTGTAAAGCAGTTGACACCGTAATATATTAAAACTGCCTTTATCCACTGGAACTGCCTTAAACCTTTTTTTTAAGGTTTTGAGATTTATAATTTGAGGTTTGACCCCCATTTCTGTCATATTTAGTTTCCTTGTCCAGTTGCATTTCTCTGAGCCTCATGAGTTTTCCTTCTGTGAAACAAATAGAGAGGAAGAGTGTAGCTTCAAAAAAGTGGTTTTTGTATTTTGGAGCTCAGACCCTGCCTCTACCTTGTACTTAGCTTCTTGGGTGAATTATTTTCTTTCAGCCTCACCAGTTGGCTTTCTGGAAAATGGGTACTTTGTGAAAAGCCACATCTACTATGGTAGCCATTTTGTGAATGGGCAAGCACCCCCTCCCCGCCATGCCAGCCATTTTAAGCAAATCTACTCTTCAAATTCCAAATGCGCCCAGCAGCGCAAAAAGGTTTTTTGTAATGGCAAAAAATTAAAAAGAAACACAAATTATTTGACTACTTTGCTGTATGGTAAAGCAAGCCAGCTAACCTTAAAATTAGCAGAATTTTTCCCCATCTTAGCCTGTAGCTCCCTCTGAAAATCCCCGTTAGCAGGCAGGAATGTTATCCCATGTAAAAAGGGGAAGGAATTCTGATTCATCGTTATTCATCTTTATCAATGAGCTTTTCCTACAAAAGCATTCTTTTCTAAACACTCATCATTCAGAAGAAAACTAAAAAGGTTTGTCACAAATCCCCCAGTTGTAAGATCCAGAGGAAGCAGTAAAACAGGAAAAACCTTCAAACGGGAGCTTTTTAAACTAACTGTGAAAAAAGCCAAAGTGGATGTGAGACTCAAAGCTGAGTAAATATTATAGAAGATCTTAGCAGTGGGGAAAGCCTCTGCTTGATGGAAACAGTAGTATATTATGGATGGTGTGGAAACTCCACTATAATCCCACTTTCTGCTTTTTTTTTTTTTTAAAGAAAGCAATGCCCCACGTGACAGCTACCCTACTTGCCCTCAGCACTATGGAATGAAAGTCTCTGCTTGTCAGAAAAGGAAAGACAAGCATAGGAGACGTGAAGGGGATTTCCCCTTTCCAGCTGAGCTCCCTGATCTTTGATTTCCCAGGCTACCATCCCTGGCAGCCTCCACTGATAAAACGCCTCCAAGGGAAGCAAGTCAGAAAGATCAATCAGTTTGGGGCATGTTTGAGCGGATACTTATTCAAGCAGACAAACTGTGGCTGACAGCTAACATCTTTGGAAGAAGAAAGTTGAGCAGGTGTCAAGGAGGTGAAGGGTGATGGATGAGAAAATGGACACCACCAACAGGGATGGCCACATCTATGTCTGGACAGACATACTCCCAGCATTGAAATACTTTGGTCCAGATCAGGATATTGGATCAAAGCCAAAAGGCAGAAAATTCCCACCTTCTTTCTCTCCCCAACAGTTAATCTCATTCTTGTGTTCTAGGGAAAAGGAAAGATCCTGTTCTTTCTGTCACAAGAGCTTACTTCTGATAAATTTTCTGATCCTGCTGGTAAGCACGCTACACAGTTTTAGTCTAGTTTGCTACTGAGTTAGAGACCAGCTGTTTTAACAGAGCAGAATACAGTGTTTGGAGATGCTATAAAATATCATTTTACAACAAAAGCATTGAATTTCAGAAGATTTTGCCTGCAACTTCTTGCAGCCAGATGTGCAAAAACAGCTGTATTATACATTAATGTTCTGGCATTAATAAATGCTTCAGTGTTTCTTCATGTTAGGCTTAAATTGAAATTTCCTCACAACAGTGGGCAGCAAATTTTGCCTGAACTTAACACAGATAGTAAGTATGCAGGCCACTTTCATCCCAGATACCTCATCTTCTGATTCCTGGCATCACACAGCGCATATCTTTGCTTATAGAAAAATATAATGTCAGGCTAAGCTGAACCACACACTAGTTTTCTATGTGCAGGAAGCAGGCTCCTACATGTAAGGGGAATGGAAACAAGAAGCAAGCAAATAACTTCAGTGATTTCACTAATCTTGAGTGGATTCATTCCAAGAACAGCCATCTACTTGACTGTTCCAGGTCAACAAACCTTTGATCAACTAGTCATTTGGGGTAAAAAAAAAAAAAAAAAACAATCTTCCCACACCAAATGGGCCAATAATGTCATTTTTAAAAAAAATAAATTACTGGTGTTTACTTCATTAGCATCAGATGGTAGTGTGCCTTGATTACCCATCTCAGTAAGTCCATCTGTGGATCATTAAGATCTGGATGACACAGGCAGACCTGAATAAGGTTGCGGATTTGGTGACTTCCATCTCTTATGTTTTTACATGTTCTAACAGTCAAGAACTCTTGAAAATGGGATGTAAGAAGTCAGACAGAGACACAGCAGGAGAAAGGAAGCAATGGTGAGGAGTGTTACCCTGATTTCTGGGGGTCCCATGAGGGACACCTAAATGTGCTCCAATTATTTGGGGAATGGGAATTAGCAAGAGCACAAGCTAAGCAATACAAGAGGCAGGGCAACTTAACGAGATCTTGAACCCAATGTCTATGGCAGTGGTTCTCAACCTGTGGGTCCCCAGATGTTTCTAGACTTCAGCTCCTAGAAGCCCTGAGCATTGACCATAGTGGCTGGGGCTTCTGGGAGCTGAAGTCCACAAACATCTGGGGACCCACAGGTTGAGAACCACTGGTCTATGGGGTCAGGCCGAGTCAATGAGCAAACAGAAGTAAATTAAAATTGTTTTCCTTTATTTTGATAACACAATCACAACGTATATATGCAAACACAATCACACAGACCTAATGAAAGAAAGGTAGGAATTGGATAGAGGGTTTTAAGAGGGATTTTTGCATGGGAAATACTATACCTGTCCTGAAGCCCGGGTAGTCTGAAGAAAAATCAGTAGAAGCGGAGATTCTCAGCACGTGGAGCTGAGGGGAAGGCTCATTGAACAGAGCAACACCAAGGCGGGATGGAAGTCAGAGCGATCCGAGCAATCCGAAGAGACGCTCAAAATCAGGGGGTCTTGTAGGGGAAAATGTGCCCATAAGCTAGTCTGTTCCCGGGGAAAACAAAGGGTTTCAAGCTGGAAACAAAGCCTCCGAAAGGTCAGTACTTTGCATGATTGAATTATGACAGTGTTGTCAATAAAGTAGACAGTATGCAAATGCGGAGTGCTTGACAGTTGAGTATTTGGCTTATCAAGCTCCCTGCACGGGGCAGGGAGTCTTTTGTAAACAGCATGCATACATGATATGATCTTAAAGAGTACTTCCCTGGAGGTCTCCTAAAGCTGCAGTCCAGCTATTACTGGCCTGCCTGGATCTGTTTTGAATGGTTCAGCTATTTTCGGCTGCGCCTGTGTGTGTGCTTGTCTGGGGGCCTTGCAAGCACATGGAGAGGAATGGGTAGTGAAGGCCAAATTCTTGATATCAAATGATATCTAATATACCACAAGTTCGGACCAGAAACTACAGTAACAGGAGGCCTGGAACAGCAGTAGGGAAAACTCTTGGAAGCACTAGGCTTAAAAAAAAACAGAAATCCCTAGTCAGGATAATATCTTTGATCTCCATTAATACTTTTATGGAGTACAGAAAAGCTGGAGTAGAGGACTACAGAATGCGGTGCATGATTGCATACTCTCATCCCCTCTCATAGTCCCCATCCTATTTTAGATACACTCTAACTTTTCATAATTAAAAGTATTAAGGAATGGCCCTACTATATTATTGAAGTACAGGCTCATTCCTGTGGAATCTTTTGAGTTTAAAATTTGTTAGAATGCTCTGTCAGAAAGCTCTAGTGCTGTAGTTCAGAGAAAAGTATCTCACCAAACAGCAAATTCCAGGATTCCAATGGATGGAGTGATAGCACAAACAACTATAATTTTACAGTGTGGATATACCCTGCTGCATAAGAGAAGTTGTCTGGAAGAGCAGTTAAAAACTGTTAAAATGGAGAGGCCCAGACTGAAAGACATACTGTTTAAAATGTTCTAGATGAACAAAAATAATACAATAATGAAATAACATTACCATAAACTAAAAAGACTTTAAAGATTTTACCAGCTGAGAAGGCTTATTTGGGGTAACCATGTTGGCCATAAAACAAAATAAAACAAATTCTAAAATCAGAAAAGAGCAATACCTTTACTGGCCAACCAAAATGCACAAAACACATAATACAAGCTTTCAAAGCTCCACTGACTTCTTCATCAAGCAAAAGATGTTAAACAACCATACAAGAGAAGAAGAGTGCTGGTTTTAGAGTCACAGCTCTGCATTTTGTACCAGATGTTTATGATGTTGTTCAGTTGGTTTGGAGGGATCTCCATGCAGGGAGAAGCCACTCCCTGCTTGGCCGTGTGGGGACTGTCACTTACTGGGGTGTCACAAATGAAAAGAGGCCCCCTCTCCTGCAGGGCAACCTTACACATTAGGCACTTCAGGCTTATGGCATATGAAAATTTTAAGGCCTACGAAAACACATCTAGAGATATGTCAAGGTGAGCCAGAGAGTCAAATACAAGACTGCCTAGCACCTACAAAAAGCTTAATGTGGCCCTGCTTTCCTGTGGCTACTTTCCCACCCCCCGAGCCCCTCCACAATTTGTCAGGGGCATTTGGAGCAGTGCTTGTGAAGGAAATTTTAAGATTCCAAAAGGTTCATATAGGATAAGGCTATCCTTTAGATTACTTGTCCCCAGGCCACTTAGGACTTTAAAAGTAAAAATCAAGACTTTAATTTAGGCCCTAAAAAAAGGCTAAATACTAACTAACTAACCAACTAAACAAATAACTAAACTGTTTAGCATCCCCAACAGCCCAACAGACTCCATTATTGCTTGGTCTGGGTTTCTGCCTCTACCTTGCTTCTCCTGTTGTTAAGCAAATAGAAGTCAGATTTGACATTGTTACCTTTTCTTTGGCAAGAAATTTATGCATTTCGGATCCTGTCTTTTTACGCCAACCTGAGGAAGAAGTTCACACAATCAGAAGAAGGACCTGTATTGGTTTGCTTACCCTTAAAAATACTGAGGGGCAGGGGAGCAACTTTTAAAAGAAAAAGCCAGCCAATAAAGAGTTAGTTACAGAAGAAAAGTGTGTTGTTCCATGATTCACAGGGAAGGTCCTGTGTGGCTCCTGGGAGAAGAAGAATGATTGTGGTGACAAGCTCTCTTTTTCTGCTAAAAGAATTAATAGCAGGCTGAGCCTCAGAGTGCAGCATCGTTAATACACTTCCTCCAGAAGGGACATCATTCAGCCAGGCACTGATCTGTAATCCTGATGGTTCCTGATGATCAGGCTCTGCTATGGGAGACACTGCCATTTTCACCTCTATCTACATCCTGCTGACTGGTTAGAAAGCTTTCAGAATCAGGCTGTCCCTATTTAATAACAGATCCAAGGGAACATAAAAAGGGAGGGAGAGTGAACATGGCAGAGGTATATAAAGTTATGAATATTGTAGAGAGGGATTATGAGGAAGAGAAAAAGGTCTTTCACTCTCATAGTATTGGAATGCGGAAGAAAGCCAATGAAAATTATTGGACGCAAGTTCAAAACAGGCAAAATTAATTTTTTCACGCAGTGGTTTCCTTTTTGAAATTCTCTAGGCTGTGACATTGACCACTGGGTGCATGGCATTACAAAATGGGAATTATTACTTTTCAACAGCTTTTCAGTCATGAAAGCAAAGAATGAAAACCCACTATTTATAGACTTATAGAAACACAGAGTTGGAAGGGACCGGCAGAAGGATGGAAGGCTGAGTCAGCCTGGAGCCTAGCAAGATCGAACTCACAACGTTTGGACTGCAGCATCAGTATTTAACTACTGCACCACCAGGGGTATTTTTAGAAATAGTAAAATAGGTCTACTGTGTGGAGATCCAGTGGGGATCCAAGTAAGTACTGGCCAATCAGCTGGAGGTCAATACCAGGAAAGGTTCTAGAGGAGATCATTAAACGGTGCGTGAGCACTCAGAATGCTGGATTGTGCTGCTCCAGAGACCAAAAGTGGATTCAAAGTGCAAGAAAAGAGATTCTACCTAAACATTAGGAAGAATTTCCTGATTATAAAAGCCATTCAGCAGTAGATTAGGCTGCCTTGGAGGCTGGTAGATTCTTCTTCTTTAAAGGTCTTGAAATAGAAGTTGGATGGCCATCTCTTGGGAGTGCTCTTTTGTATTCCTGAACGGAATTGAGTTGCAGTAGATAGGTCTGATTGGCTTCAATGATGGCCTCACTCCTATGCCAAATTAAAACAGGGCTTTCTATTAAAGTTTAACTGATGCCTTCCAAACTGTAGATGTAAATGGTTTTCAATTGTTACAACCTTTTCACCTGTTTCACCCTGTTAAATGGTTTAGTATCTTTAGCCTTTTAAAATTATTTTGATAGCTTCAATTTTTAAATTGGTTTAAACTCTTTTAGTTGATTTTATTGAAAGGTCACCCTGAGATATAAGGTGAGGTATTAATATTTAAAGAAACAGACGAATACTTAAATAGATACAGATTTTTTCCCCAGCGTGGGAGGATCTTGTGCATTTGTCTGCCTTATAGGTGGCGAAGATGAAGAGCCTCTTAAGCAGGGAGGGGAGAGGCAACCCAATACAGCACAAAGAGGGGGTTGAAAGTCAGTCTTTTAAGGGCTAAGCATTAAAAGCACTGGGTCTGGATTATGTATCTTTCATTTCAGTTCCTCCCATATTCATTTGCTTTTTTGAATCTCAGTTTTTTCCCCATCCTGAACAAATTTGGGTAAATTCTTTGTTTTGTTGTTGATGATGATGATGACGTGTGCCTTCAAGTAATTTCTGAGGACCTTTCTACACTAGACTGTTATGGTGCTATTATTCCACTTTCAACATCCTGTGGAATTCTGGTGTTTGTAGTTTACTGAGGCCAAAGAGCTCTCTGGCTGAGAATTCTAAATGCCCCCTCCCTAAACTGCAAACTCCAGGATCCCATAGGACTTTGAAAGTGGAATAACAGCACTATAACAGTGTAGGACAGAAAGGCCCTGACTCATGACAACCCTAAGACAAACCTATCACTGGCTTTTCTTGGCAGAAATTGTTCAGAGAAGGTTTAGCCTTGCCTTCTTCTGAGGCTGGGAGAGTGTGACTTGCCCAAGTGAGGATTTGAACCCTGCTCACTCAAACCACTACACCATGCTAGTTCCTCAGAGAAATTCTTACCAAAACCTAATTGAGATTTCTACTTATTTCTAGGGAAATATCACTGTGATCACTTTGAAGTTAGCCTATCCAGCTTACCACCTCATACCTGTCCAGGGAGAGGCCCTGGTCCTACTGATATGGAGGTGCCCACCAGGACCTTTATTAAGGAAGCCAGTCCTGAAAAGAGCGCAGAAAGGAAAGGGGCAAGTTCTACTTAGAAGGGAAGCTGAGACTGATAGGCATTCAGCTATGTTCCTGTCTACATTCTCTCAATCCAGTGGGCATTTCACTAGATTTTGTTGATTCTGAGGCAGTATCCCTCACCAACATTTGTAAATGACAGAGGAGACAATGAATACGGTCAGCTAGATTGAGGAAATGAGTTCTTAGTTACTGATTTTAAGGCATACATGTCAACACTTCACTTTCCTGGTCTGTGCAACTGCAGTGCTCAGTTCAACCACATTGTCACATTTCTTGACAAAGACGACCAGGGCACCAATGCATAAGATTTCAACAACAGATTTAACAAGGACCTGCCAGGAAATGAGCCCTTACCATGGAAGGAGTCACATGTCACTAGTGATAGTTCTTTGTTAAAAGCAATTTAGTTCATACTGAAGACCTTTGAGTAGTTGCTCATAGGAGACACATAACAACTGTCAATGTTAGTCCCACAACAGGGACATCCATTTTCTGGCAGAAGTTGTTAGTTTTCATATTTTCTCTTAAAGAAATAAAAAGAATACCCATTTCCTGAACTCAACACATGGCCAAATGGTAGAAAATCTATTCATTTCTCATTGCATCTACAGAATGAATATTAAAATCTTTCAACAGTGATTTGTTGTTGTCCTTGTTTGAAATTTCATCTTCTGCATAGTTCACTGTGCCTTAACCATCCTTTTGTAATATTACAGTGCTAATACTTGCTTGTTTTATCGCACGGGTAGGGAATTTTGGGGTCTCCAAATGTTTTGTACTACAATTCCTGCAATGACTTGCCTTTGGCCATGTGGGGTGGAACAGATATGATTTATTAGTCAAAATATCCAGAAGGCCAAATGTCTTATACAGTTGCTTTGTGAACAGTTAAGATGCATAATCTCTGAGGATATTACTTCAAATTCAAGTTTGGGTCTTACAACTAAGCCTACCTTGGCAATGGAGCATGATAGGGACTTCATAGGGCAGCTGTATGCATGTAAATCTTCTTCTGCCCTTCCCCGCTTGTGTCTTTTTTCCCTTCTCATATTGACTTTTTCATGAGCCAGTTTTTATAGCAGAACATTCTGCTACTTCAGTTTGGAGACCAGAGAGGGCAGGATTTGTCTGAAAGCTCCCTCATTCTTCTAGTCAAGTCTTATCTTTGGATAATCATTTGCTTTCTGCAAGTCTTCTCTCTCCAAACACACACATTTTGCTTTGCATCAAAAAAGACTATTCAAACATGTGACTTATCCAAAGCTCTATCTGTACTAGACCAGTAATAACCTGTTATCATGCTGATTGTAGAATCTGGCCTTCAGTGTGAAAACTTCAGCAATACACCAACTCTTAGGTCATACAATAACATTTTGGGGCCCACCTCAATCCTAAGAATCACAGTCAAAGAAACAACTAATAGTGTATCTATACTCACAGCTGAAGCTCATGACTTTATTCTCATGGTAGTTCATCATTTGGCCCCCATGAACAATACAAAGAAGTATTGCTCAGGTACCCAAACCAATCCCAGGAACATAATTCCTCAATATGGTTAAAATAGTTTTTTTCTCCCTATGATTTGAATTTCACTTCTATGCTCCCTTCCTTGGTTTGGGTCTTAACTTCAAAATGGGAAGGAGTTCAAATACAAAGAATAAACTTTCCTACATACAATTTCCCTTGCAGTCTCCTGCACAAACACCTCAATCAGCTCTTTGGCACTGGCATGGGATCTTTTGTAAGAGGGGACAGAATGCAGGTATGAATAGATGAGCTTTATAGACTTCTATTGATTCTACAAGACACGATGTTACCAGGCCATACACCCCCACACTTTGATGTGATTTAATTGGCAAAATATATTAATTGGCAGATATGTTTAACTGGCATAAAATATAAATTATACACACTTATGGTTGAAAGGCCATGTGGCAAAGGGACATTGGCTGGAAAGGAGGTCAAAGGTAACCTCAGAATAGCCAGATCATAAGTTCCCTGAAAATTAGCTAGGAAAGCCTGACTTAATGGCTCTAAACTAATCTTCTCAGTGAAAACAATAGTCAAGCCCTGATGCAGCAGGCAAGCACCTCTGCTGTGTGCATTTCCTACCAAAACTTTGCCCAGTCACATTACTGAACCAAGACATTGAAACAATCAGTCCCTTCTAGACCCATTTTGTTTAATCTGCCAGAAAGCAATTGACTGACTTCAGGGAGGGAAATAGAGTATATAATCTATTGGTTTTGAGCAGTCAGATACAATACTTGGCTTGCTGGTGGCCGTGCTATTGCTCTGATTTCTGGTGGACACACAAGTGTAAGCCACTCTACTGCTTCTTCACTACCCTTCTGGAATGGTAATTGTAACCCCAAAACCTTAGCCTTGCTATCCATAATTTTTCCTCCCTTTATCCTTCAGTTAGCTCTTGTGTGAATGTGTGACACTTTGTAACTTATGTGCATGCATGAGTGAATTCCCCTCAATAAAACACATTTTTAATTTACTTTTGAATCTCTGGTTGGTTCTTTCCTGCATGACCCCATAAATATTGGTGTTAAGATCTCATTAAGTTACCCCCTCCCTGCAGTTCTCCTAATTTTCAGCTAATTAATTCCCCTCTGTCCTGCAGAGATACCGGCATTGCAGGTGGATCCCTGAGTCACCCACGTTTTGAGGTAACAAGGGTTGCTGTATTACCTGATTGGCTGGATTTTACTCACATTCTGGATAGGTTACTTGATATACATTTTTAAAAGAAAAGGTAAGTGTCTAGTGCTTCTAGAAGTCAACATATTAGGCAAACTATGAAGGCTTATTGTTTTTTGAGGAATAAGCCTATTAATGCATTTTGGTGTTTAGCCAGTGAGTAAGCCTGAACAACTTTATACAGATTTACATTGCAGAATGATTCTCTTCCAATTCTCTGAGCCAATATTGCAATTTGGAAGAAAGCCTAGTTTGTTTGCAGTGTGCTGAGGTCTGTTTTTTTATATGACTGCCTGCAAATAGTGTATCAAGCCACAGGAATGTGCAAGGGAGGGAATGAAATAGAACAAAGTGCTCAGGCAAAGCAGGGTAAAATGCCATGATATGATTATTAGTGTGTAAGGTGATATAGAGCCTGTCGTTTCTGCTGCAACAGACTTGACATGGGAATATTCTTAATCTTTACTTGGTTTCCAGAAAACAGATTTCCTCAGACTTTTTAGGAACTAAAGTGTCTGCTACTGGGAGGAAAGTGAGAGATGGGAAAAGACAAGACGAGAGGATGTGTAATTAGATGGGTGGATGGATAGACAGACGGATAGGCAGAAGCTTACTGAGGTAGATAGATGACTGCTGTGAGATCTTAGATTTCTGCAAAGTCCAAGCTTGTTCATGAATTGCTACCCACTTTAAATACATGGAGTGTTGCCTTAGTTGGCTTGAGTGAGAAGGTGTTAGCTATTATACTATACTGCCTCTCTAATTAGTGCTTACTATACCAACAATGTCAAGGTTGAAATGCAAGGCAACAAAGAATGTCTTTAATTTGCATAATATGAGAACTTGCATAATGCACTTAATTTGTGTATCAGGCAAATTAAGCATTCCCGCGAATTGAGAACTGGAATATAGGAACACTAGCCACAAATGAAGTTGAGAGAATGTGGCAGTGCAGTTAGACATGAAGATAAGTAAGTAGAGAGGTTAAGCTCTGTGAGCAGCAGAACATGATCAAGATCTGTAAACCAGGCTAGGAAAACTGGGAAGTCTTAAATTCTAGTTTTTGGAAAGGAGCTGGAGGCAAAACCTTGTGATTCTTCAGAGAAAATGAGGAAGAGCTCGGATGTGTCTGGAAAGGCCTAGAGACTGAAGTGGCTGATCCAACTTGGATAAGGAAATTTGAGATAACAGTAAATGACCTTACCCTTTCCTTTTCTAGGAACTCAGCCCAAAATGGGGTGGGGGAAGGACAAGAACATTTTTACTCCTCTTCACTGATTGTCACCTCTAAGCTTCACAAGTAAAACCTCTGAATTGGATTCAGAGCCCTATTCAAAAGGATTTTTTAACAAGACAAAAATGCACTTTTAGCTTAGCTATATTCTAGTAGCTAAAGTTCCCATTGATTTCTCAGGTTGTTCGAATAGACTGTTTGTTCATTGACCTGTATGCTCAACCAATACTGGATTGGGGTGAATTGTGGCAGATGCCCACCAAATCTCAGCAGGGAGCAGAACGAGGTGGAGGACAAAGCTAGGAGGAAGCTGGGACAGAGGGGGAAGCAGAAAATTGTCCGCTAAGGTCACCACAAAATATAGCTAACTTCCTTGCTTCCGCCCCTTTATGATTACACAATCTTTGCACCCAGAGGTTATAGACAAGGGCAGAAGATATTTGCTGTAGCAGGTTAATCATACACTAGAATCTGCTTCATTTCCTTAAATTCCTGATAAAAGTCTGAGTCACAGGGCTGAACTGTGTGTCAGTTTATTTACACTGTACTGTGGGCAAAAGCGGCAGACTCTGAATCCTACAGCACGCAGTTGGCATAACCCAAAGATTGTTGCCTGAGTTTGCTGATTCCTCAAGAATATTAAAAGTGACAGTACAATGGCCGAGGGCTCTCAAAATCTTACACAGTTCATTCCTATAGTAGGCCAACCTTCCCCAGTCTGATGCTTTCCTGATGTCTGCACTATAAACCACATCATGCTGGCTAGAAATGGTGTAAGCAATATAGCCCAACATACTTGGGAAGTGGAAAGTTGGAAAAAGATACACTAAATCAGGTGAAATGGAGAAAAAAATGTTCTCAAGAAAGGAATTTTCCTTCTACCTTCAGGAAGCTACCTTTTCTCAGCAAGCTGAGGTAGCCAACAGCCCTCCCTACCTCAGGCTGAAGGTTCTTAGGAAACCTTTTTGCAGACTTTTTGAAATGAAAGGATATGTGTGTGAGAATGTGTTAAAACATATTTAAAGGCATAGACCTCAAACTGATTTTTGCACCCTGCCAGTTCAAGAGCTTGAGGCTACAACTTTCACACTTTGTATGTAACTGGCTGCCAAGAACGCTCAAAAGGCCTGGAAGAAATCCACAATGTAATGAAATAATTAGTGGAAACATCATGCAAAGAAAATGCTGAACAGACAGGGCAAAAAAGTATATAATGTGCGGGATAATCTTGTTTCCTAGATTTTGATTTTCCATAAAATTGTTGAGAGAGCTTAGAATGTTTGGCACATCTATACCCAATCACTGCATACAATGTTACTTACCTGCAAAAGGATATACTGCCACATCCAAAATGCCATCTGGCTGATGCCAACAGGAAGGAACCAAGGGAGGAGCATTTTAGGTTTTGCTAAATTTGGGGAAACAAATCCCTTGTTGGTTTCAACTGGCTACCTTAGAGCTCAAGGCTGCCATAATTCTGCCACTGTTTGGGGGCATATCTGCAGGTAGGAACAGTTGCTGGGCCCCCAGAATCCCTTCTTGTCCTCCATTTTTGATGCCAGAATTTCCACACTGAAGGTAGACTTGCAGTAAAAGTTTCTGTTGCAGCTGGGAGAAGGAGTCTAAGGACCGGATCTTCCTCTCCAAGCTGGACATTCACTTCTGTTCCCATATACTACCCTCCCAGAGGGTAGAGATTTAACAGATTTAATAGAAACTATGGCTCCAGCATGGTATAGTGGTTTGAGTGTTAGAGTATGATCCTGGAGATCAGGGTTTGATTCCCTGCTCAGCCATCGAAACCCACCAGGTGAGCTTGGGCACATCACACTCTCAGCCCTAGCAGATAGGTTTGCCTTAGGGATGCCATAAGCTGAAAATAGCTTGAAGGCACACAACAACAGTTTCACAGATCTCCACAGAGATTAACATGCAATAATCAATGACACCATTACAGGAGTAATTTTGGAGGGTGGGGAATAATTACTCCTTCATTCTTATATGCTTAATGCCACTACTGCTTACAATTCTTGCATAAATTAAATCAGTCCCATTGTAATTCTATACTGGTAGATATAAATGAATGAATATTCATAATTCTCTGATGAATTCTTGGTTTATCCTGGGTAACAGTACATTAGATCTACTTTCTAGTTGCCATTTTGTCTATAGTAAATGCCGCATTTTCTTCAAGATGTAAAAATACACTGTAACATTAACTGATGACAATTTGATGACAACCAACTGATGAGAAAGATAACACTTTTAACTCATTTTTCCGATTTTAAAAAATATTCAGTGCGGCTAACACGAGTCACATCATTACATGGCGGCTCAAGCTGTGACTGATGACAGGTTTCCATTATCTCCCCTGGCAAAAAGACTAGTAGTTTCTGAGAGTTGGTATTTTTTTTTTGGACACTCTTTTATTTGCTTCTATTATTTGCTCATACCACTGTTAAGCCTCTCAGTTTTGCCACCTTCTGAAAGCTTTAAGTATCTGTGTGCTTTTTAACAAAGTGAACAATGCAGACAAGTGAACAATTACAGAGTCAAAATTGTAGTTATCTAAACACTTCCTCCCTTGGGCAGGACTAAATTTTAGTGGAACACTGCTGTTCTAGAACTGTGTTTCCTCAGGCACAAGTCTGACCTGGATACCAAAACCCTTGGGACAGCTCAACTGTGAGGTCATTTCCGCCCTACACTGTTATAGCGCTATTATTCTACTTTCAACATCCTGTGGAATTCTGGAGTTTGTACTTTACTGGGGCCAAAGAGCTCTCTGGCTGCAAATTTTAAATGCCCTCCTTGAACTGCAAACCTCAGGATTCCACAGGATGTTGCAAGTTGAACACTAGCACTATAACAGTGTAGGGCAGAAATGGCCCGAGTAATACCTTACAGTATGCAGCACCAGTATCTTTAAGAGATGGGCCCAAATGCCAGTAGTAACTCTTTCTTCTTTGTGAGTGGGCATGGCTTCCTTAGAGACCGAGCTAGAATCGATAATGGAGAAGTTTATCTGCTTTATATATTGAGTCAAGGTGAAAACTAGCATGGTGTAGTGATGTAGTTTAGGTAAGAGCCAGGATGGGTCCAACCATAACATTTTCCTTTGAACTAAAGGTTTAAAGCAACTGTTTATTTCAATCCACAAAATAAACCAGGTATTGTAAGGTACAAATTCTAAAGCTTTTTCACAATTCATGTGATTAGACCATTCCAATAAATGATTACAACAGATAAAGTCTAATGAGTTAAAAGGAATCCCTCAATCATGTTGACATAATTGGGGGTTTTTTAATGCACTTGAAAGGTGAGCAGAAATGAAAGCAAGTGTCCCTCTTTCAGGATGGCGCTTCATACAGTTTTTATGACAACAGAGAGAGCTCTGGTCCTCAGGCCTATTGGCTATTTTTTCAACAATGGAAAGTACCAGACCAGGGCTTTCAGTTGTCATCCTATCTTTTGGGCAAATTCACACAGATGGTTCTTATGTATTGTGTTCCTTGGCCATTTTGAGTTTAAACACTGTAATCCTATACTTGCCTACTCAGAAGAAAACACCACTGTACTCAATGGGACTTGCTCTTAGGTACATGTGCACAGGATTGCAACTTTAAGGTCACTGGAGACTAATCCCAGAAACCAGCTGGCATCCAGGAAGAACAGCATAACAGGAAGTGGTTTGTTTTGTTGCAATTGGTTTCCTCTATTGTGGATCCAAATAAGCTTAGAATGTACTAATAACAAATTGTTAAAATACATAAAATTTTAAAACATACTTTTTTAAAAGAGAGAGAGAGATAACAGAGAAACAACACAGCATCAACAAACAGTAATTTTTCTGGATTCTAATCCATGAATCCTACAATACATTTGTAAGATCATTAAGTTTCCACAAGACTCTGTTGCTTTTTTTGTAACAGACTAATATGTTCCAAAAAAACCCCAAAAGCAGAAAAAGTTAACTGCCAGACCAAGAGGTCCTGGGGCCACATACAATCCTCACAGGACCTCAAAGGGCCACACCAACTGCAACCTGTGATCCCACCTCCTGCTTATTATTTCTTTCCACTTTTTAAAACATATTCAAATTTTCCCGTGACCTCAAGACAGCATGGGGACATTTTTTCCATGGTCTGCTGCTCCCAGACCATTTTAACCCGAAAGGAAGTCTTTCTGTAATCCTGGAAATTGACCAGAAGTTCCATTTAATCCCTGCTTTTAACCAAAATTGCCTGGTGAGGCCAAAAAATTGCACCCATGCCCCTGAAAGTCTCAAAGAGCATTTTTATTAAAAATAATTAAAAAAATAAAACAGTGAATAGCAGGAGACCCAGGTGGACCACAGGTGGTCCAAGAACTACACTTTCTCCAACCCTGTGCTAGAGAATCTTCTGAAGCTCCACTTTAAAATTTAGCACCCACATTATCAATCAGTTGCAAATTGCCTTCAAAGGTATCCTGATCTAGAGTCCATTATATGACTCTAGCCTAGATATCTAAATGGTCATGGCTAGGTGTGACTTCCTTAGGAAAGAGTACAACCATTGGGAGAAGATGCTCCCAGCAGCCAGAGCCATCTGCCCAGTCTAGGTACATTCTAGGATCTAGGTACATTCCCTAGCTACTGATCTTATTCTTAGGGGAGGATGCATACAAAGAAAACAGGGTGGTTGCTTATTCTTAGATCACCAGAACCCCTAACAAAAGGCATTTCTATTCTGTATGGAAAAGGTTTAAACCAGTAGATATTGAGTTGCTGCTTTCAGATATAAAAAAATCTGATGTTTAAGGAGGCACATCTGTCAATCACATTTTGCAGGATACATGAGTGTATACACAGCAAACACAATTGCGGTGTAAGTGTGGAGCTACTCTGACAGTAGGTGAAGTGAGCCAACACTTTCGATTCATGAATAATTCACATTGTAAAAAAGAAATAAAATAGGGGCCAGCATCACAAGTCAGAATGAAAAGTTCTTGCCCAAGCAAGATGCAATAATATCCTGTAGGACTTCAGTGCTCTATCAAAAAAATCTCATATGATCAGACCTGAATGCTCTCCACAAACTTTTCGCTAAACCAGACACCAAGAATTATTGGTAAGATTTTAGCAAGTGCTATGTTCAGGGTGGAATAAATCTGAGACAATCAGATTCCATTTGGGAATAATTCATCAACAGAAAGACAGATGGAGTGTGCAAAACAAATTACTCTTCTGCTCTAGCAAAGATTGGTCACCCACGAGGACCTCAGGAGGAAAGAAACCAAACTGGTTCCATGTGAACAAACCGAATATAGGAGTCCACATATTCCCATGAAATAAGAACTTGTCCCCATTTCTCTATTCTTTCCTTTTCAATCTCTTTTCTCTCTATTGGCATCAGAACACTTTAGAATCTTAGATTTCATTTTTCTCCTTTTTCAGACCCAGTGAGATACCTTCAGCTTCTTCATTTATATTTTAAGATTTCTGTTCTGCCTTATATCCCAGAATTTCCCAGGCATCTGAGGAACATTTATTTCTGGATCAAAATTAGGTACATGCTTCATTTTTACTGCTGAAATTGTATGTACCATTTTAAACTGGAAATATTACTTGCCTTCAGAGGAGGCCATACAGTTGCTTAGGTGTGGAATCAGCATGGGCCTCCTAAGTAGAAGATTACAAGTATAGAGCAGTGACTCATAGAGGAAAGCAACATGCCACATCCTGCAATTCAAGGAAATAAATTTTTGGACATAACTAATATAGAATACAACATCTCCATCACTACCAGGGAAACCAACAAAGAGACAAAGCCAGAACAGTAAATCATGCAGAAGGAGTCAAGAGACCTTTTCTTCTTGTCCAATGCTTTGAGAGAAGTGTGTGAGTTTGTATTTAGGTACTACTTGAAGTATATCTGGTGTTGCCCAAGGGCCCTTTCACACAACACAGTTTGGGAATTTCTGCACTGCACTGTTATAGTGCTAGTATTCCACTTTCAACGTCCTGTGGAATTCTGGGGTTTGTAGTTTACTGAGGCCAAAGAGTTCTCTGGCTGAGAATTCTCAATCCTCCTCCCTAAACTGCAAACCCCAGGATTCCATAGGAGGTTGAAAGCAGAATAATAGCACTATAAGTTGATAGGCAACTTGAAGGTACACACACACACACGCCAGCCTTGCTTGGCCTGGCAACAATGAAGGCTGTCTTGTATTACTGTTTGAAAAACATGGCAGCGGTACTGGGGGGAAGGCTGAATTTTCTTTCACCAGGACCAAAGCCTGCACTTAGTGGCCCTACCTACCCATAATAAGACCTAGCTTGGAAGGCTGTCTCCCAGGAATCCTCTGCTGCTCAGGTCCTCTGTGACATCCTGACCGTGCAGCCTTTATGACATCACTGCCAAGCCAACTCGTGTCAGAGGATCCAATGTCATGTATGTATGTTATGTAACTCTCAGAATAAATGTGTTTCCCAAATGGTCACAAAACCCCAGTGATGGAGGATAAAGGAGAGTCTGGAACGAATCTACTGTATCAAATTAACAAAACCAAGAGCCACAACAAGGAGCAAAAGAGACAGAAACAAAAAAAGAAATGTCTTTAAAAGAATGCCAAGTAACCTTTGCTGTCAGGCTTCAGCCAAGTGACCTCTTGTTTCAAATCAGCTTTGTTTGTTTAAGCCCACTGGCGGTTGCTGGTTCAGTGCAAATCTAATGTAACTTTTCCAAATGTTCACGAAAACTTTCCTGCAAAGGTCAGTGACTCTTTGTCTCCGAGAAGCCTTTAAACAGGAGGGACTGGCGCTGGGCTGAAAGACGCTTTCAGCAGGGGATGAATGGCATACTGACCTCCCTGATTTAAAGGTGAGTAGGGTTCATGTCTCGTCTTTGGCAAACAGGGACCCATCTAACCTTTACATAATGCAGTCTATTGCTCAGCATTTAATTGAATGTCTGGGGTGCTTTAAGACTAGGGTGCAGATCCCTTTGGACAAAGAAACAGTACAGTTGATGCCATTATCAACCACAATTTGAGATAAGGGGGGAGAAGAAGTTGGTGTAATTCATTGAAAGGTGCATGGTAATACACTTAAATCCTGACACCTTCGACAAAAGCTAATTTATGAAGAGACAAACAGCAATCTGCTTGTTCTGCCTGGCATGAGATTTTGTCAGTCATGTAACCTGTCTTTCATAGATGGTTGCAGCTCGTTTTGGAACGGTAAATTTGTCCTCCAAACTGGAAGCTATCATAAATAGCCAAACCTTTTTGAAAAGGGGTTTTTTTTGACACAAACCTAAGGCCCTTTCCACACGGGGTAAAAAAAACGGCTTAGGGCGACCTCATCCGGAGGTTGTCCACACCGTGGAGCGCGCTAGAGCGGTTTGAATAGTGGAGGTTCCACACCTCAAACCGCGCTAGCACGGCCGCAAGGGGTGGAGCGGCGCGTTTTTTAAAAACCACATTTTATGTGGTTTTTACGAAATGCGAGCGCGCTAACCCGTTGCAGCGCCCAGTGTGAAGCTGCAGGGACGCGCTAGCGCGCTCCTGCAGAGCTGCCTGGGGGCAGGCTTCCGGCTGGCGCGCTGCCCTGATTGGCGGAGCGCCGCCGGAAGTCGCCGGCCGCCATTTTGGGCGCCGCTGAACGCCGCCGAAACTCGCCAGCGTGTGGAGCGGCGAACGCGTGCTCCCCGCAGGGACGGAGCAACCCGTTTTCAGGTAACATCCGTCCCTGCGTGCGCTGCCCCGTTCCCCCGTCCCCCGTGTGGAAAGGGCCTATGCAAGTTTATCGGGACACAGAACTTGAGAAAATTATTTTTTTGGACTATATTTCTCAGAATTTACTCTACCACCATTTCCACTGGCTGGCAAATTCTGGGAGTTATCCAAAAAGTAACTTTTCCTAGCTCTACTGGAACATAAGCTGTACTAAGGCCAATGATTCTTTAAGTTCCCTGGGAGAGCTCTAAGACCCATTCCTTACTGGACTGTTACAGCGCTATTATTCCACTTGCAACATCCTATGGAATCCTGGAGTTTGCATTTTTGGGAGAGGCCGGCCGGCCCCTCCCAAAACTGCAAACTCCAGGATTCCATAGGATGTAGCAAGTGGAATAATAGCACTATAACAGTCCAGTGAGGAAATGGCCTAAGTTATCAACCTTTGCAGGCTTTTGCAAAGCTATCACAACTGCCAGGCACTGGGGAAAAACAAATGACAGTCACTGGAAAGCACATCAAACAAAGACATACACATGCACAAACACACACACACACACACAGAGGGATTGTTTTGCCACATCATTACATAGTTTACTGAATTCCATTGCACATTCTGTGGCAGCAGGTATATGTAACACAACTTGCTGTTGCACGTTACCAGCTTGTTCCTGTCAAATTCTGTTCTAAATTTCAGACTCTGAAATACTGACAGCTATCATGCATGAGTTGTAAGTACTCCCAATGCAACTTTTAAGTATTTTTTTTAATTTTTCAAATGCTAACTGTCTACATATCAGATAGTGCTCAGTGCTGACAGCTGCTGCATACCAGCTGCCAAACATTGCTGTTTTAGCATCTTCTGCTGTCAAATGCAGATAACGAAAAGTGAATATGGACACATCCAAGCTGCAGGTGGTGTGGTGACAGAAAAGGCCAATTGGCTTCAGGTCCATGTTGCACCATTGCTCAAACCTGGCCTCTTTGTCACATATTCCATCCTAGGCCAGCTCACAGACTGTTATTTCCCTTCTTGGATTGAGAGCTCAGCCCCTGCTTGGGCTTGTAACAACGTTTTAGTTCTGGATCAGGGGTGCCATCATGCAGAGCTTTATGTCAAGGTTTGAACTGCAATCTACAACCACATGGTTGCACTGCACAAGAGTAATACGCTTGGATGAGAAGAGAGTAACCAAGCAGGCAAGCTTTGCATTTTCTCCTCTGAATTGCCTGCTCTGTTCTCCCCTTGCAGTTAATCCCAGGTAGATTAGAAGCATTCATCAAAGAATGGAATGAATGGGAGGGGGGTCATTTTGTTTTTTGTCCTTAATCAAAGGATTGGAAGATCTTGTACAAAGAAAGAATGAAGCCTCTGGGCAATTTGATCAGATAAATGAGTAACTAACAACAAGCTGAAGTCATTTAATTAGATCTGCAGCCAACTCTTAGATAAAGAATTAAACCTGGATGTGCTCTTTCCCAGCTGACTTTCAAAAGATTCCAGCTCTCTCCACATGCTAAATATGCTGAGAAATCACTCTAATAACTTTGTCCAATTCTGCATTGGAAAGGCTGCTGGGGAAGTGAATCCGCTGGATAACAAACATGACCAGTTGAATGTCTGTTGGCTCCATTAGGAGTTAATTGATGAAGGATGGAAATCCAATTCTGGGCAGATGAATTTGTTTATTTTCAATTTTGGAAGAGAGTCAATGAGGCAATAGCAAATCAATCCAGGTCAGACTAATAGTTCATCACACTGACTGCTGTATTCCAGTTCCTGAATATTCAGATAGTAGTTCCAAGAATGGGATATCCACTATAGCAGGGAACAAACTGGAATCCACTGGTGGATGTTCCAATGTTACATCTGCAAAATTTCCATCTATCAAGCACTTAACATTATCAAGAACAAAAGAATCACACCAAGACACACACACAAGACTCCCCCCCACACACACACACACCTCTTGGGGTAGACAGCCAAAATGAGAATTTGAGTGAATACAAGAACAGATTTGTGTGTGCAAACTCCAGTTCTGAACTGAAAACAAATTCTTGGACTAAGCATGTGCCCAGTGGCAGCTTGTTGTGCAATTCAACTGTGGTTCCCTTCCTGACCTACTTTTGCAGCCCCCTGACTCTGATTACTGGACCTCAGGGTTGTGGTGAAAATAATATAGATTTCACGTGCCCGAAATCTCCCAACTTGTGCTTTACAGACTCAGGTCATCATGCCAATGACCAAGGATCCTGAAGGCCTTAATAAGATATGAAGACAAGGGTGATTAGATGCCTGTACATAGCTTTTGTAGACATAGCTGACTTCACTGGATGAGTGTTATCCAACATTTCAGTCATGAATGATTGAGGGTAGAAGGGAGTTCAGGGGGGAATTATATGTACAAAGCTGATGGCTTAGGCAGACAATCTCAGTCAAGATGCTCCAATGGTTATTTACTTTGGCTTCATATGTTCCACATAGCCTGAAGAAAAGTGTATCAGAAGAGGACCAAAATGGCTTTTTTTTTCTCCATTTGAGCAAAAAGACAAATAGTTTTAGACCTGACTGAGGCACTAGGAGTTAGTGAGCATGTGCTGTTGCTGGGAGGTGGATGGGATGCTAGTGCCCCAGGATTAGCAGTGCCTGTCTGTGTGCATTCTTCCTATTCCCTGTCCGACAGGCATTTATATAAACAATCAGATACCATAAAATACCCTACGTCCAGCACTGTCTCCTCACAAGTAACCTCATCTTGAAAGCCTGCCCTGGAAGCATCTACTTCTTGATAAGCAGACAACACAAATAATATAATCCTAAATAAAAGTGTCGACAATTTGCAGTCTTTTAGTGGCCTTCCAAATTTGCCACATGGTAGATCCAGGCGTGATTTTTGATGCCAAGAAACATAGCCACTACAGCAAGCTGCGTAAGTGAATAGACAGACTTTATAAAAAGCCAACAATGTGGCAGCTAATAGTCTTGAGGAAGATGCACTGTAGCATCCCAAATGGCCTCAAGTCACCAATCGTATCATTTTGCACATTGCTCACACCACAGTGCAAAACACAATCTGAACACAGCAGCTACTGAAGGGAACATGTGTCACCTTTTGACTTCTGTCTGCAAATATTCTTTTCTTTTCTAATGTCTAAATCTCATTATGTAACTCATCCTCTCCTCCACAGATGGGCATAAAGGCAGATGGTTTTTCTCCTATGAACAGTTCCCATATTATTCAAGAAAGAAATGTAAAAACATTTCCAGCCAAATCAGTCTGAAATCCAATGAAAAGACTGGTAGTATTTAAAAGAAAACAAAACACCTCAAAACAACAAAAGAACCAAATATATACAAAGTATTTTTTATCTTAAACGTGTATACAAAGATCCATATTATCCAGCATCATTTAAACAGAGTGCAACATAATATTCAGTCATGAAACCAACTATGAAACGGGCTTCAATATACTGATTTCTACATATACCTTTTAGATAAATGATTTTTGTTAGCCTTGTTATGAATTCTAATTCCTTGGCGGTGCTTGTGTTTTTCCAGTAGTGCTTTTCCAGCATATTGTGGTGGTTTTAGTGTTGGACTGTGACTCTGGAGACCAGAGTTTGAATGTCTGCTCAGCCATGGAAACCTTCTGGGTGTCCTTGGGTGTGTCACACTCTCAGCCTCAGAAAACTCTCTAATAGATTCATCTTAGGGTCACCATAAGTCAGAAATGATTTGAAGGCACACAACACCACAACCTGATGGAAATGGAGAATTGTACAGTCTCAGCCTCAGGGGAAAGCAGAGGCAAACCCCTGCTCTGAACAAATCCTGCCTTTGGGTTGCCACAACTTAGAAATGACTAGAAGACACACAGCTACAAGAAGAAAAATCCTTCTAGCATCAAATTCATATCATATGCAGAAATGTGCACACATACAAAAGATGCTGAGGAATGGTACCAGACTCATCTTCCTGTGACAGTTTTTTTTAAAAAGTCATCCAGAGGTCATTAAGAACAGCACGTATCCACAAGAATATTTTTGTTGGTGTTTCCTTTCAAGTTGCCTTCAATTAATGGTGACTCGCTGAATGTGGACCTAAGTACCCTAAAGGCACCAGATCACGTCTGATTTTGGAAGCTAAATAGGATCAGCCCTAGTTAGTACTTGGATGAAAGACTGCCAGAAAATACCAGATGTTGTAGGCTATATTTCAGAGGAAGGAATGGGCAAAACCACCTCTAAGTGTTCCTTGCCTAACAAACCCTTATGAAATTCATGTAGTCACCGTAAGACAACAGGAGACTTAAAGGTGTGCACACGCACACACACACACACACTCCACAGTTGCGTTAGCCAGCATTAAGTTTCAACATAGGTGTTACATACTGTCCTTTTAAGAGTCAGGCTTTATTGGAGTACATCCTCCAACTGGCCTGATTTGGCAGGGACAGTCCCAACAATCCTCTGTTGTCCCATTTTTAAATGCTTTTAAAAAGTCTTAGTTTGTCACTTCTCCTCCTATTTTCCTCCTTTATCCTCAGCTAATTTTAATTGCTGCAAGCTTGAATTCAAAATGAAAAAGTAGTTTTCACTGAATTAATTCATCAGGGGGAGATGGGGGAATCTTGTCCCTCCTCATTTCAAACTGCTGTAGCCTCTCCTAGCTTATATGGTCTTCCTCAGTCACGGTCTATTTCCTTTTTTCAGAGACTAGGACAATCCTGGGCCTTTTTCAGTTACCTTGTTTGTTTCTTAAAGGTTAGATGTTGCTCCATAGTTCAGGAGGTTTTAATAAATAATTTAATAAAAGGCATGCATCTATCCCATATTCAGAAATAAGTTTGGAAGAAATGCCAGATTTGGAAAGTTGTAGTTAACACATCTACAATCCAACATGGCCGGGCTTAGGTCCTAATGATCTCAGAGGGCTTTAGTGTGACTAATTCTATGCTAAATAATTCCAGGTTTCCTTAATCTGAAATTAGAATGCATCTGATCCAGCCTGGAGATGATTGGCTGCCCTCCCGTCCAAGCTACTTATAACAAACTTGGATTATCTCACCTTGCTTCAGCCCATTCCTGCTTCACCCTATCTATCTAATCAGGGATTTTTGCATTCCCATTAGCAATGTTCTCAAGTGCAGGACTTTTATATTTCTAAGGTTGAATCTTGCCTCTTGTATGTAGGCTGCAAGAGTCAATATTGTTGTGTTGTTGTGTGCCTTCAAGTTGTTTCTTACTTATGGCAACCCTAAGATGAACCTATCATGGGATGTTCTAGGAGCTGCGACTGTGTGATGTGCCCAAGGTTGTAATCCTAATAGGTGAAGTCCACCAGAAGTGCCAGTGTCTCTTTGGAATTTGGGGAAATTATAGCTCAAAGGAGGTCTGCAAGAGGAGGGTAACAGCAGGATCTTTTCACCTATGTGTACCAGTACTAACTGTAGAGAGGACTCCAATTAAGGTAACAGAATATTTTATTTGGAAATTAATAGACAGACACAAGAAATCAAGCAATCTCATGAAGCAGACAAGGCTATTGAAGGGAAAAGTGAGAAAGGTTGGATAAAGAGAGATTTTGAGTGGAAGGGGAGATATTTACTGGTACTGAAGCAGAAATTGAAGTGGAGTGGCTCAAACAGGAGTTTGAGGGCAACACAGAGAAACAGGAGTTGGGGTGCAGTGTGACACCCAACGTGCTACGAGTTACCAGGAATGAAGCCGGGGAGGGGTTGTTCCCTGTTTTCTGTCATGAGGGAAAGTGTTTGGACAAAGCGATAATTGCTTTTCCACGCATGGACAAAAGGGTCCAGTATTGGCTGATTGCCTTAATTTTAGGTGACAAAGCATTGGTGGGAGTCATGACAATCTCTTAATGCCTTGGTTGGAAAAGCAAAACAGGAAGGGTCTCTGTAAGATATGATCGTACCAGGGGTGCTTGACTGCTTCATCTGGGTAGTTTCATTTTCTGTTTTATTTGGAGGTCAGGTTATTGAGAGGATTATCCCTAACCCATTAACTTCAGGGATTTCCACCTAATCATCTTGAATTTTTGACTTGACCATGCTGAAGTCATCCTGACCTAGCACACGCTTGGAGCCAGTGTCCTTCTACTGCATGTTTTCCAGAGTAAGTCTCTACTATTATAAGAAAATTATATTTCTCACAAATTTTGCTATCCAGCAGGACAGGGGAGTGTCAGGTATGGTAACAAGGTTGCCCAGTGGGTTGCCATGGCCAAGCAGGGAACTGAACCTTGGTCTCCAGGGTCATAGCCCGAAGTTCAAATCTCTACACCATGCTGGCTCTCAAGAGTCAGTACATAAGTACAAATAAGCTGGTTCTTTATTTGCCTGTTGTTTCTTACAGTACATGTCTCCTTCCTTCTTGCCTTTATTTCTTCTCTTCCCGTTGTCTTCTCCCCTGCCCCCTTGGCTGTGGAGGCCTTCTAGGAACATACCTTTGAAAATACAAAGTCTGGAGTGGTGCATAAGGAAGCTTGGCCAGTCACTTATTTATGTTTGAAAGATGAGTGCACATAGGTTGGAGAAGACACTTTTTGGACTACCATTCCCAGAATCCCCCAGAATCCCTCATAAGCATGAGCAGTAGTCATGCTAGGTGGAAATTCTAGGTGACATACTCTAAAAAATAAATTCCTAGCTCTTCTCAGGAGCTAGAAATTCTCATTGCCTTGGCAAGTCTGGGAGTAGGCATTGCCTCTTTGTGATTGTGTCCAAGATTGTGTCCAAGACTGTAACCCAAATTTAATGGCAGAACTGAGAGCTGGCAGACACCTGCCTGTTCAACCTCATACTGGATTTAGTTCTCAGACTGTCTTCCATGAAATTCTTGGATCCCTCAGAAGATTCTCAGAAGTTCCAATGAGAAGATCAGAGATGGTAGGAAAACTTCCCTTAAAGGTTTCTTGTCTTCAGTTTAATTTAACCCTCCACTGTGAAGCTGCAACAGGATGTTATATGTGCTGTGTAGTCTCAGTTCAATAGGAAAACACAGGAAGTCATCCAACCTGGGTAGCTCTCAAGGTAAACTGAGTATGTATTAATTTAAAACACCCCCAGTCCCAAAAATCTTCTATGAGTTATAGTAATGGGGGGACATCAAATGAGGGCAATGCCCTCCCAAAAGAGAATTCTGGACCCATTAAATTTTCCTTCAGTCCTCAAATTTCTAGCATTGCAGTTG